>OY829098.1:27700798-28900798 GCA_963691645.1 Pelosia muscerda
CTGATAAGGCTGTCAAGCTAAGTACTATCATTGTAACATTGTACGTGTCTGTAATGGTGACCCTCTTTTCTCAGACCTTGCCTTCAGTTTATCGTTAGACGAGGTGAAGTCAAATTGACGTGTGATTAAATATAAACTAGATGAATAGTAATGGTGTCTTTGAAATTTATTCGCACGCTGATTGTTTCTATACAACGATAGGTGCTGCCTTAAAAACCCAATAAGCCAAAACAAAAGGTGGCGAACAAGAAAATAGACTACGGGCTCTAGAGATCTCCAAGCTCGGCATTAAAATCACCAAAATCGAATATGATGCTACCGGGATAAACTCAATAACATTGGCAAAATGAAATAGTAGATTAGTAGCCAAGGGCTTGATATTGACGTTTTGTAGGTGCCGTTTGGTGGTCTAAACAGAATAAATAATTTTTTGATTTTGATTTAAATTTAATTTTGGGCAAGCACCAGTTGCAGCCCGAGATATTTCGGCGCACGAGAGCAGCGAGGGCGCCTATAGTTCGATGGTGCAATTGGTGCTTACACCCGAGCTAACTACTTTGCTTTACATCTCGATTGTATAAAACATTTTAAAAACAAGATAATAACATTTTATTTCGTTTTTCTGTTCGCCTCTTTATAAACTCGTCATAAGTTTTCAAATATCTCTGTTTAGAAGTTTCAGGCAAAATATTGTTAATTGCTTCAGCTTCCATTTTCATTGAATCGGGAGTGCAGCTTATGACTTCGTCACTTGAAAAACTCATGTTTTATCCTAATTAAAACGTAATTATAAAAAATCCCAAAAACAAACAATATTTAAAGTAAAAGTTTTCTATTCCCGCCTTTTTCATTAAAAAGAATGAAGTACTTAAAGAACTTTTTTTTTTTTTTTTCAAGAACGAAATTGAGCTTTGCCTTTCGATATTCAAAATTGATGACTATTATACTCAAACGAAGACAAGGCTGAATAGCAAAGATGGTTTGCGACGTAGATTTTTGAAAAACCAAATATTTTTTTTTTAATTACTGTTACCTCGGACTTTTCTAGCTACATTTATTAACCTAGAGCGCTAATTAGTCACCTACAAGCCCCATTTGGAAGTAATAAGAACCTACTTACCGAACATGAGAGATGTAATAAGTAAGTTTTAATCTGCAGAAAAAAATAAGTAGTGTTGAAACTGAGGAATTTCTATTTCCTACAAAAACAAACTCTAAATCAAAATTAACAAGAACTTAAAACAACAACAACAGAAAGCGCTTAACCAAAAAATAATATTGTGAGACCTAATATAAGTAAAATTGTTTATTTTATCTTGACCCCTAAATATATTTCGTTAAATTCCTAACGGTATAAAATTACTTTTTGAACAGTGTAGGTATTAGATGCAGATATTAAAGAACAATGAGTTAATTATAATTATCACTGATACTCAATACACGCGTACCTGTGATAATTTCCAAATTACTATGTAAACGGCACAATCGAATTTGAGTTAAGATGAAATAAAAACAAGAATAATTTGTAAATCATAACATGACATAATATAAAAAAACCAAAGGAGGTTTTGTTGTCATGATCATGATACAGGTCAATTATATTACTAACAGAGGCGCTAAAAACCTAACGAAAAGAAAAGGAGCAAGAAAAAGAACCCTGGACTCCGTAGTGGAAGAGTTAGATGCAGGGTGCAGGGATGAAGGGTTAAAAGCTAGAACGGTGATGATGGTGGTGAATTTTCTATCTATTTATCTATAGAATCTATTTTAGGAAAAACATAATCGATTTTTGCAGACATTTAAATTCTAGATTCGAGTAAGGAATGACCTCATTTAATTATTACAGTCTCGAACAAACAAAGCGGTTTTCCTTTCATAATTTTAAAAATTACAGATTACAATTTTCATAATATTTCTTACATAATCTAAGAAAACATTACAAATAGGACTAACATTGAGAACGCCTACATCATAAAAAGGTATACCTCAATTATACTAAATTAATTGGCTATTGTTTTAAATACCTTTTAGTTAATTGTTCAAAGGTAGGTCCGTGCCAGGGCCAAGGCCGCGGCTCACAAAGAGCTATTGGAGACACTGGAGCGGGACCCATGGGGGCGGCCTTACCTTATGGTAAGAGGCAAGCTGCGCCCCCGGGCCCCGCCGTTGACTCAGTGTCTCCAGCCGGAGCTGCTCGGAGGAGTTGTTTGCTCTCTGTTCCCAGCGCGGGCAGTGGAACATGTTCCACCGCTAATGACTCCACCACCTCGGTCGCCTACGGCACCCAGAGTGGATGACGACGACGTGCCTGAAGTCAGTTGGGTAGAACTAGAGCTGGCGGTGCGTAGGCTTAAGGCCAGGAACACCGCCCCGGGACCCGACGGTGTTCCAGGCCGAGCTTGGGTCTTAGCTCTAGGGGAAGACGCTCTCGAGCCCCGACTAAGAGGACTTCTCAGCGCATGCCTGGAGCGGGGCCAGTTTCCAAAAGTGTGGAAAACAGGGAAACTGGTCCTCATTCGAAAGGCGGGGCGCCCGGCAGAATCGCCGTCCGCCTACCGGCCCATAGTGCTGCTCGACGAGGTGTGCAAACTCTTTGAAAGAGTGATTGCAAAGCGCCTCGTCGAGCACCTCTCTGGGGTGGGGCCGGACCTGGCGGACAGTCAATATGGCTTTCGTCGGCAGCGCTCCACGGTGGATGCCATCATGCGCGTGAGGACTCTGGCGGAGGATGCGGTCGCTCGGGGCGAGGTGATGTTGGCGGTGTCCTTGGACATTGCCAATGCGTTTAACACCTTGCCCTGGAGTTGCATAAGGGAGGCACTCGTGTATCACGAAGTGCCTCTCTACCTTCGCCGCATAGTCGGGGCGTACTTGACAGAGAGAGCTGTCATCTACCCAACTGCGATCGGTCTCGGTCGGCGAGAAATGTCGTGCGGTGTTCCGCAGGGATCGGTCTTGGGGCCGCTCCTGTGGAACATCGGATACGACTGGGCGCTTCGCGGTGAGCTCGGGGACGGTGCCGCCGTCACGTGTTATGCAGATGACACGTTAGTGACGGCGAGCGGTGCTACACATCGCGAAGCGGCCTTGAAGGCCACGACCGCGGTTGCCCAAGTCGTGGAACGGATCCGGCGGTTGGGTCTCGAGGTGGCTCTACATAAAACCGAGGCCATGTTCTTTCATGGGCCTCGGCGCGAGCCACCAGAGGGATCCAGCCTTACAGTAGGAGACATCCCCATCGGCATCAAGCCCCAGATGAAGTATCTGGGGCTCGTGTTGGACGGCCGGTGGGACTTCGGGGAGCACCTCCGGAGTTTGGCCCCCAAATTGAAGAGTACAGCTAATGCTCTGGCACGGCTGTTGCCCAACATGAGGGGGCCGGATGACTCCTGTAGGAGACTCTACGCGGGAATCGTACGGTCCATGGCCCTATATGGGTGCCCAGTATGGGCGGAGACCCTGAAGGCCAGGCACGTGCAGAAGCTGCACGCCCCGCAGCGCACGATGGCCATCAGGGTCATCAGGGGGTACCGTACGATATCCTTCGACGCGGCGAGTCTCCTCGCCGGATCGATACCATGGATCCTGGATGCGAGAGCCCTTTCGGTGCTGTATCGGTATCGAAAGGAGGCGCGGGAGCAGGGACATGAACCCGAGCCTAGTGAGCTCCGGGCTGTGAAGTCCCAGCTCCACGGGGACATGGTAGCCGAGTGGGAACGACGACTTGGGCAATCACGCGCAGGGCACGCTGTAGTAGCGGCGGTAAGACCCATCATGGGGGACTGGCTAGAGAGGCCACATGGTAGCCTCTCGTACCGGCTGACGCAGGTGATCACCGGGCACGGGTGCTTCGGGGATTACCTGCGTCGGATCCAGAAGGAGCCAACGTCCGAGTGCCATCACTGTGATGCGAGCGAGGACTCGGGGCTGCACACGTTGACCGAGTGCCCGGCGTGGGAGACGCCAAGGCGGGTCCTAGTGACAGCCCTAGGGGTGGGAGTTATCTCGCTCGCCACCTTGCTCACGGTGATGGTACGATGCGCGAGTGCTTGGGCAGCCGCCGCCTCCTTCTGCGAGCAAGTAATGCTCGAAAAGGAGGTGGCGGAGCGAGTCCGGAGAAGACTCCGGGCCCGCACTGCCCGCGATGAGCGGAGGCGACTCGGACGTCGGAGGTCGCAGAATGACCTCCGTCCCCCATGAGCGCGGGCCTGGGGGTGACGGGTGGAGCCGCCGGTCACCCTAGCAGAAGCAGGCCACGGCGATGGCGCAAAATGCCACCCCATACCCAGGGGCTAAATCGGGACACCATGGTCCCCACATTGGGGGAAGAGGGGCATCTCAACAGAGATGTCCCCGGGTCTGCCGGGGTGCGAGAGATATGTCTTGTATAATCTCACCTCCGGCAATCAAGGACCCATGGACGGCGTGCGTTTTGGTCGGTTCGAGTCCGACATAATCACATCCATCGGCTTTGGTGGAGGTGGTATCCGTGGGGATTTTGCGCACGATAAAAAAAAAAAAAAAAAAAAAGGAAGGGATGATAAAACACAATGAATGAAGATAATAATACAAATACTAAATACAGAATATAGACTTCCTTCGCAGCTATTACTGTTTCGAATTAAAATTTGTGTCTGTACCAAGTTCTTCTGTTATTAATAATTATGATTATTTAAACAGGTACTAATTACTTACACTTTTTTGGCAACTCCTGTCAAATATTTTTTTGTTGAAGTTTAAGAAAGAAATGTAAAAAAATATTTCATATTTGTCATAATGAGCTTTTTATTTTTAGGAAAAACTACTTTTGAAGTATTAAAAATACTCTAAGATTATTTTAATTACATTGAAGAATTATATGGATAGTTTACAAACTGAAAAGCAGTAATGGTAAGTACTGATTGAGTAGTGAAATTATTTATTTTATAATTTAAATGTATTTAAATATTACTCAAATTTAAATAATAATGAAAATAAAATAACTTACCAACTTTAAATGGCCACACAATCACAAAATACAAACTCTACCACTTCACCAATTAATAAAAAGTTTTTATATTTCGTCAGAATATTCCCAACAGGAACACGAATACAATTTCTATATGTAAATCGTTCTGTGATACTTAAACACTCGATGTAAATCCAATTAATAAGCTCACGTATTGTCAACTATCGAAATTGATTCGTACGTTATTCCACGAGACTTCGGACGTGCAGACGTGCTCTCTACACGACAGTCGCGCGGAGACTGATATTATCAACCGCTGTAACTGAAAATGCGTACGGTTCGTGTTCCCGCAACGTTTTGCTCTGAATATTGTCTATCAACATAGCGCTATACACTAAACTTTATGTTGCATATTCGTTTTTGTAAAAATTACTCAAGAATATGCTAAATGTCAGTCTTTGGTAGGATGTCTGGGGCATACACAAAGAGGGTGTTATTTAAAGTTATGAGGCTGTTAGTAAAATGCTATATATTATTTAAGTTTTATTAAAGATACATAACTATAACCACTTTAGGTATAATGAGCGCCAAAAGATAGCTAACTGACTATGTAAAGTGGTAGAAAAAAGCCGTAAAGCGTACCGACGACGACGAATTACCAAAATTTCAAGCATTAAGTTCTTTGTACAACTATTATGTATTATGTGCAAAAACTTTGAATAAATAAGTAATAAACCTAATCTAAATTGAGACATGCAGGGAATATCTCCCGATTTTGTTAAAGGTGCGATAATTATACCAAAATGGTACAGAAGTAATAGTTTCATAAAAATAAATAGTTAAGAATAAACAAGCCCGACTGCTCAAATTTTAAGAAATAATAAAAATAAACATGAGTACAAATGACCTACTCTGGTAATAGTCGGGATCACAATGTCACTTAATGGTATTTTATATAGGTATTATAATAATAAGAGATATTTTTCTATAGTCGCAGTAGTTCAGATGCTAGTCCGGTTGTCCGGCCTACTGCAATTTTTGAGTTTCGGTAGTCCGGTAACATCGAACTATTGCTGCCAATGTTTTAGTTCATATTTTATGACTATAAATTAACGGAGTAGGTAATGTGTGCATATGTAAATAATGTTTATTTCTTAATATTTGTGCAGTCTGACTTTTTATGCATTATTTTGTTTTAAATTTTCGGCCTCGCTGACGCTTTCGCGGTAACTTCAAAACAAATACAGTCGGAAATTTGGGCGAATATCACTCGTTGAAATAATATGTATGCAGCAAATACATTGCAATTGACGGAATCTCCGTTAAAATAGCTTTATTTCAATTATTTCAAAATAGTATTTTAATAACTGCTATTGGCCACATTCAGTTAATTTTTATAATGTTGGTGAAATTATTAATAGTGACCACTTTATTTGGTATTAGTATTTGATATTTATTATTTATATAATTCTATATTATTTTTAATATCTCTCGCCAGATAGTAGTCAAAACGTGAGTTTGAGATGTTTAAAAAAGAAAAAGCGATATTCTTCCGAGAGTTTTGTAATAAGAATATAGTTTTTGTGTTTCAAGGACACTATGATGAAATTATGATGTTGACTTGCGAAAAATTGTTCGAAATCGATATTCGATATTGTAATTTATATTCTAACCGTAGATAATAATCACAATTAGGTACCTATCTTAAAATAATAAAAGTGTTGCCAGTGACAAATAGTCAAATACCTTACATAACAAACTATTCGGTCAACTAAGTACTAAAAGTTAAGTAAGTTTAACTTGCCGTGCGGGGTTCACCTCACAGTGACTCCACAAAGTTACTTTATGATACAGTTGAATTTATTATATCTGTATCATATTCATTTTGATAGTTAGTGTGTAAAACCTGCTACTAATTTTTTTATAACGTTTTATTTTTGACATTTCAGTATGAGACATTTCGAGATACGTATATCGATAATGTATGTGTCGAGAAAAATATTACTCAACCTTTCAATGCTATTATTGGTAAGTAATTATTATTTTCTCGGTGGGATTTTTAGATTTTATGTATTATTTTATAGTTGTGATACCATCATTATACCTTAAAAGTTTGTGCGTAGGTACTTGGTTACCCGGGATCCGTACTCCTACTTTTTCTCTTCATTTGGCTTATTTTACGTGATGTCAGAGAAAAAACTGCGTTAGTGCTTGCTTCTCAACCAGCAAGAGCTGGTGAAGCGGCTTTGTGCTCCGAAAATTGTGTTGGAAACCTTTTATAAAGTGGTCACATTCGATTTCACACACTTCATCTTAAAATGAACACCAGATAGCAACAATTAGCTACAACATTGTGCGAATCTCCATTTATGACACAGTCTAAACCTTAATCTGACAAAACGATCTTAGAAAAAAAAATATCTTCACAATAGTATTAAATATTTTCAAAAGAATTTTGTTCGGATACAGTTAGAAAAGAGAATAATTTCATCTAAGAACATCCACTGTATCGTAAAAGAAATAAATCTAAGATAATAATTATCTTAACACGAATTCTACCACAAAAGATATATTATTTTCAGTAAGGTAGTCAAAACCTAGAAAATTGTAAAAGAAATAATATATTACAGCCATTATCTAAGTAATGGACAATAACAGTTAATACAAAACAATTCACCCTAATGGAGAGAGCTGTGGTAAATTCTATTAGGTTCTATAACTGAATTTTGAATATAAATTGTCAATTCACAAACAAATTGTTCAAGATATTGTTGTTGACGTTGAGTCTGCCATCAGTCTAGACGTAATTTAGATAGCGAGTTTTGAAATTCTCTGCAGGTCCAACGTTTATACTGGACTGTACCTCATGTGCAAACATGTTACATAAGATTTTATCCTCTTAATCCCAGCGTTTATCCCAGTCGCATCCAAAGCTTTTGCCTCGTAGTCTGGGGTTCGTTTTTCCAGTCTAACGAACGGCGGGTTTGGCTGAACTACGATATTTTCCGTGCCTTATCGATATCGAAGCATTGCAGTTAGACCACGGCTCCGTACGACTACCATAGGTGTCATTGCAGCGGAGAGCGAGCGGTTTAACGTGCTCTTCGGGGCACGACCAAACCAATGCAAATAGGTTTATTTTGTAGGTACATTTATGTATACAATTTTATTTCAGTGAGCGGGGATCGAACCCACGCTCCATGTGTAATGGTCGCGTTCATTACTGCCTCGCCACAGAGGGTGTCGATATTTATTATTTACTATACATACTGTAAAATTGTATGTAGGTATACCTAGTAAATAATGAATAATATATCGATATTTTCAGACTCAATTAATCATGTAGATATGAAGTATCTCAATATTATTTATGGTTGATAGTTTTTACAATAGAACTTTGCTGTGATGGCATTTTTATTTTTTTTGAATTGTATATTATAGTTCATGTTCGATTTCATGAATCGAATTTCTCCTTGTCTAGTAGGTACTAATAATTTTTCTGTGGTATTGTTAATATTTATTCAGATAGTGGGATAGGAATGTCGAAACTGAAAAAATATTACTAAAATTATATATTATATCGACGACAGAATATCAATAAATTGGCAAAAACTTTAAAAGACTTAAAGAATTTATTAACATCATGGTGGGTTCTTGACATGATCCACCAGATCAAAAGACATAATGACATGTTACATTTACTTAATAATTTTAGTAATACGATAATTATAATAAATAAATACATACATTATGGTGGGTTTAGTTTAGTAATGTCAATAGTAATAATTTCAGTAAAATAACAGGCTATCTTATATTTAACCCTAAATACTGTTTCAAGGAAACCAATTTCTAGTCTTGCTACTATTTCGACAACAAGATTGACGAGAGACAATTGGAGCCGACTGGTATAGGCTGTAGGTGTTAAATATTCAAGTACTAGATTCGGAAGAACTGGGGCAAATGTCTCGTGTTTATCCAAAACACATCAGTTTAAAGTTTTAATAAAAATTAAGTAAAGTAATCACGAATAATAATATGGTGAAGACAATAGATTTGAAAATTATTATGTGATATTTAAAATTGGAACCTCAAATGTATTGTCATATCACAATAGGTTGGTTTCCAATACAGTTATTTTTTTTCTATTCATCACTATTCCTATCTTGCATTGTTTTAAAAACATCGTTTTTTATACAGTTTTTGATATAGGAAATTTTGTATCGATATATCGGTACCAAATACATCGGTTCATAATATGTATTTAAGAATCATCATCATTTCAGCCATAGGACCTCATTTGGGAATTTATGCCTCCCCCATCGACCGGTTGGAGACGAACAGCATCCACCGGATACCCGTGAATTTAAGATATCGATACAATTTCTACAATCCTAAAACAAGACACGATGCTAGTATTGTTTTCAGTTGTATGATATTAACACAGATGTGTTTGTCGGTAATATAGAGGCCATTATAATAATTAGTTCTTTTTTAACTTGTTAAGGTCTCATAAACCGCTAAATATTGTGTTATTGGTTGGTCTAATCAATCATTATGCGTTAGTCTGCACTTAGCCATATAATCACTTGTCTTAAGTACAAGATTTGATCACGGAAGAATAAAAATCTATTATGCTTTCCACAGCAATAAAAATGAATTTACTTTTTTCCTTTTCTTGTCGAAAAGACTATATTCACCATTCAATCATTGGAATCCCTACAGAGTAAAGATACTTAGATTAATTAGATTCAAGATCTATGAGTTGTTCAAATGATATGCTCAAAAAGAAGTAAAACAGCATAGAAAAACGCGTTAGATCTGCCAGGGGAATAGAGCCCCTGTACAAAAAAGTATTCTTGCTATCATTATTCTCCTTGAGTCAATAACATTTCTTATGTCTAATATTTTTATGGTTTGCTCGCTTGACGTCAATACCCCACCCCTTATAATGTGGGACCAAATATCATAGTTACCGAAATGTTGGTGTTTTAAATCACTGCCTTCCCTTTTGTACTTTTACAGGCGTTAATATAAGTAGGTACGTTGCGTAGCGGTAGAGAGTTCAATTGCCAAGTCCCTCTGTTACACGTCGTGATCTAACCCGCAACCCTCAGTGCATTAATAGTTATAATAATTTAATGAGTACTGATATTATAAACTTACGGTTGGTGATATAAACACAGCCATCTTGTGGGCTTATCATGAAACATAGGAACGAAGTTGCAGTCCGAAGTTTCGGGAAATTGTTAGCTTATCCTCCAACCGTCCCTCGGCACGTGACATTTCGTTCGGCTTAATCCCTTCCGAAACAAATCCAAAGTTACTACATGTTAGGTTCGTAAATGCTATGAGTTGTCCCCTGTAGTAGTGAGGATTAAGTGCTCTTAACCTTTTTAAGAAATCCATTTGAATGTAAAATATTCTGCTATCATTGTATGATTGATATTGAACTAAACTGTAAATGTGTAAAAACGACCTTGAGTTATCGGGGTTCACGTAGATTGTGTCTATTTCTTCAGATGCATTTCTTTAATTTGTTTGGTTTCTTTTGTATTTATCACAGTTTCCCGCTGAGTATAGAATTTGAATTTGAATCCCGGAAAACGGCAATAGGCTCACTTCCCATTAGGTTGGACGTAATACAATCTTTAATGAAATGTGGTTGTTCATTCACCTACCACGGATGGAAATAGGGAAAGCAGAGAAGAGTGATTAGAAAGGTCCGTGCCCATTTGATCTGTATAGAAGGACACTTACATACCACATACACTATATGCAACTCAGCGATACGACTAGTGACAGTCATCGATGGAGGATGGCACTCGTTGGAAAGAAATTCTAAAGAAGTTTATGAAAGACTGACAGGAGAAGATTCTCCTCTATTGAAGAATCAATAAATTAGACAGATCGGGGCCTCTATGAGAAATAGTGTGTGCGTGACAAGGCCACGATGACGACGACGGTGTTACATAACCCCTGCATGTTAGGGGATGAAACCTCTCGTAAATCCTGGCAACTGAGGACATTTGACTATAGCAAAGCATGCTGTGGAAATCGTAATAAACTGTCATGGTCCTCAGTTATCTTCCCATCGATTTGTTTAATTAATCTTAAAGGGACATTACTGGGATTTAAAATGAAGTGATCTAATAGTTCACATTTTACAAAACAGTCAGTATTTTATTAAAGAAGGAATTGATTTATATAGAACTAAGTAATCGAATACAAAAGAAAGAATTTGTAACGAGTTGAAATGGGATAACATTATTTTATTAAGTAGTATAATTCAAATAATAAGAATTTAATCATCATTCTCTGATCTTTTTGCCCAACTCAGTTGGGGTCAGCTTTCCAGTCTAACTGTGATGCGGCTGAACTTCGATATTTTCCGTGAACCGATCTGACCTCCACAACCAATATGGTCCAATGACCAATGGTGATATCCAAGTTCCAAGTTAGACTGGTTGGACTTTTGAGGGCTCCCACTACCCGTAACGACTGCCATAGATGTTTGTATGGCAACGTGCTCTCTGAGGATGACGAGGAGTCGTGTCGAATCACCCATGCTGTATCGTTTCTGACGCAAAGGTGTCCATGATGCCATCCTTTGTCCCAGAGCCCTAGCGGGAGTTTGACCCCCTACTGTCTATAGCAATGGGCATACTATAATTACACGGAGAATATACTAGGTCCTAACTATACAGAAAAGTGAAGAATTTTAAAAGAACTTAATTATATAAGTTTCCAAAAGTAATTGACAAGCATCCGACTGTTCTCCATAACGGAAAAAGAGAGCGAAAATATAGAAAATGTACATTACCTAATGTGAATTAATGTTCCCAATGAACTTCCTTATTGAAACATGTGGTAAGAAATACGATCGTGTTGTTCCAATCCGCCCTCGTATTTTAACGAACAGCACAAAAAGGGTATTATAGCTTTGACATCAGTTGTTTGCTATTGTTTGTGTATACTCTAGAATTCAGGTCAAATTATGTGTAAATGATATCCATAAGCATTTTTATACAAAACCTTGAAATATATAGGTATGTTTTTCGGTACAACTTTATTTGTGTCTAAATAACATCACAAGACGTCAAAGTCTCATATGATTCCCAACTTCTTATCATACTCTTTCCTCATATATTAGAATTGTGTCAAATTATCTTTCTTTCTTTTGATATAATAAATGGAAAGATAGTTAACTTACACGCTTGTAAACTAGTAACACATTCCTATTTTTACCCGACTGCGCGACGCAAAGGAGGGTATTGTATTTATCAGTCTATGTATGTATGTAGGTATGTATGTATGTATGTATGTTTGTTTCTATGTGGCGTTCTAGAGGCTAAACGCATAGACTGATTTTGATGATTCTTACGTCAATCGATTCGTCTTAACCTTGCGAGTGTCACTAAAGACATGACAGTAATCAAAATTCACCACAGCGACCACCAGACGCCATATTGTCAAAATGAAAAAAAAAATTTCGATGAACTATATCAAGTGGGGTGTCGTTGAATAGGTATTTTAAAATCATATTTAGGTTTCTTTTACCATTTTTCATTTTAACTAATTTAAAGTTGTTTAACAAAACATTAATTCTCGCTAATTTTCTTACTTCAAGGATAAACGATATACAAACAAAAATAATATTTTGATAAAAAAATAAATTTTAAATGAATCGTAACTAAAAAGTATAAAATAAACATAATAATTTAAAGAAAAACAAAAAACCCGACTGCCTAAAAACTAATTTAAAAAAATTACATGAAAAAATAACTTAAATAAGAACTAAAAAGAAAGAAACAAGCCCAGTAGTTAAGATTTCATACAATACTCACAGTCGGGGCCCATTTAAATTTTACCAATCACATCTTCCTAAGGGGCCCCGACTGTGAGTATTGTATGAAATCTTAACTACTGGGCTTGTTTCTTTCTTTTTAGTTCTTATTTAAGTTATTTTTTCACGTAATTTTTTTAAATTAGTTTTTAGGCAGTCGCGTTTTTTGGTTTTCTTTAAATTATTATTTTTATTATATCAGTCACGTCAAATTGACGTCAACACTTTACATGGTAAGCAATCACCAGCTAAACTGAGCACCATTGTAATGGTGACCCTCTTTCCCGAGACTTTGCCTTCAGCTTACCATCAGGAGGATCTTTGGTAGATGTATTTCCACACCTCGCTTAAAGAGCCCGGGGTTGTAGAAACTCATTTGTCCGGGTCCTTTAAGCGTGACTCCCTTAAACATGGGTAATTCTGATGACCAGATGAACTTATATACCTATTGATCGTCAATCACAATTCAAGGAGAGATTCATTTCCACCTACTTATTTCTCAAAAGAAAATGGTATCTCTCTCTTATCCGTACGTCTCATTATTAATTTCAATCCGTTGTATCATATCTGGAACACAAAGAAACCTGATATTATTATGATCATTTGCTGGGGAATTCGTTCGCCGGCGTATACTTGGAAGTATTTTATGGCATCCTTAATGACTATGTAGGAGGTGGTTAGGTGAATACTTGTTGTTTTAGGATTAAAGAGTATATATATAGTATCAATACCTAAATTCTAGTACCTACTTGAAATAATAACGTGATGGAGTTGTTTAATGAAATTTTTGTCCGTGTTTTCTTTTTCAGAAGCGGCACTTGTTTTCGTCATCATCATTCAGACATAGGACGTCCACTACTTAACATAGGCCTACACCATCGACTGAGTTGTCCGTAAATCTGATAATTAGCTTATAATGTAAAACTTAATCTAAATATAAATATACATCCAAATCGATTGAGCAGATTCCGCAATCTATGAGAAATTTAAGAACAAACCTACCCTTGATACTACCAGTAGTGTCATTGGATAGTGTCTAAAACGTGAGAAATTAATGCAATATATGGTTTCCAAAATTCACGTTACTTACAAGCGTATAAAATACCATAATAGTCTATTATTTTATCTTTCCTCCCGCTCGTAAGGTCACTGTCCTAAAATTACGGCGAACCGACTACTATCCTGACAGGTCTTTCTGTCATAGTCGGCTCAGCTGACAGATGTGGACGACACACCTTAAATCATTCAAAATAGTGCAAAGTCATCCCTCTAGTGTAATTGTTCTAGGAATAGATATGCTGGAAATTTAAATGAAATGCAGAGTGAATTAAACAAGAATTACTGTTGAAAATGTCATGTTGGTAGATTTCAGTTGTTTTAGTCCCACTCAAATCGTATTATATTTTAGACAATTTTGTTCACTGTCAGAATTGAAAATGTATTTTAGAGCATTCGTAGAATAGAAAATGTTTTTGGCACAACACCGTGACGCAATTTCATAGGTACTTGAATTTCTTTGTTTCTTTTGTTCTCCTGAAAGGGCAACGCTGTTTATAGATTTGAAATTGTGCTAAACTGAGTATCTTATTTTGCGCTTAGATAGCTTTGTTTCATGTAAAGGATAAACCGTGCGATATATTTGAAATTACCATATCAGTCACAAAGCTAAAGCTATTGTAACGGGAAGCGGGTTTCGGGATTGGAAGTAAACAACCTCGAGCGATTTTTACACTTTATTCAAGCCACCAACTCACAACAGTCTTTAGCGTATACACAGTCTATTGTCCGAGGCACTCGTACACACTTAGAGGACTGTACTGCAACGCACTGTCTTTACACACAGTCTCTAGAACGTCCACGTTCACTGAGCGTTTTTAGTTCACAGCACATGCAGTATTGCACATGCACCACTAGCACTTTCACTTGTACTTTTCACTTTACTTCTTCTTCTTGTTTCCACTTCAACCACTGAGACTGAACTGCCCTTTTGGCGCTCCTGGTGCTGTTTATATACCATGCAGAATCTTCTGGAAATCCTAATTTCGCTAGTCTTTTCGTTCGTCATTACGATCGTAATTTCGATTCTCTTTATTTACAATTATTCTAGTTGAAATTGTCAAACGCTTCAATCATTGACGGTTTACGTCATGAGTGGTGACATTCGTAACACTGCCCCCTCCTAAGACATGCTCGTCCCGAGCATCGTTAGAACCGTAGTAACGAGCCAGTGTGTCGACGTGAACCACTTTAGCGGAGCTTCTTGGCGTCTTTTGGATTCTATAAGTGACATCATTAATTCTTGTTATCACTTTGTAAGGTCCTTCCCAACTTGGCTGAAGTTTCGGTGATAATCCTTGCTTCCGTACCGGGTTATGAAGCCATACTGACGACCCTTCCTCAAAACACCTTAAATTGGCACTTCTGTCATAACGTGTTTTCATTCGTTCACTGGCTTGTAAATTTGCTTCTCTCATATATCTGTGAACTTTATCCATTTTTCTCCTTAACTCATCAGCGTAATCTGTTATTGAGTTAGGTGAATCAGGAGGGCACCCCGTGAGGAGTTCTGCCGGTAGCCGAAGTTCTCTGCCAAAATTTGCATGAGCTGGAGTTATACAAGTGCTTTCGTGAACCGCTGTACGATACGACAACAGAAATAGTGGAAGATACTCGTCCCAATTCCTCTGATGCGAATCGACTATCTTCGCCAAATGCTGCTCCAAAGTTCTATTAAAGCGTTCCACCATACCATCTGACTGCGGCCGATAAGGTGTCGTCCGCGTCTTATGAATTTTCAACATTTTGCAAACTTCTTGAAATACTTGCGATTCAAAGTTTCGTCCTTGATCACTGTGAATTTCAAGGGGTAATCCGAATCGACAAAAGACCTCATTCACCAGTATAGTCGCAACCGTAAGAGCTTCTTGATTCGGTATTGCGAACACCTCCGGCCACTTAGTGAAGTAATCCATCACTACCAATATGTAACGATTGCCATTCATTGATATAGGAAAAGGTCCGGCTATGTCTAAAGCTATCCTTTCCCAGGGAGCTCCGACATTATACAATTGCATCTTAGCTCGACTTCGTGTTTGTGGACCTTTAACAGATGAACATGGTACACATTTTCTACACCAATCTTGGACGTCTTCCTTACAGTGTAACCAATAAAAATGTTCTCGTATTTTTAATAAAGTTTTTCTAACTCCAAGATGTCCACCTGACACTCCATCATGAAAAGCTCTAAGTATTTCCGTCACTTTTGCTTTTGGTACAATAATTTGTATATGTGTACCATTTCCAGACACACTCTCCCATTTTCGGCATAGTAAGCCATCATGAAGTATCAAGCTATTCCATAAAGCCCAATAACTTTTAGTTGCAGAGCTCAAACCAGCAACTTCATTCCAAGCTGGACGAGGAGAGGAACTCGTTAACCATTCCAGAATCGGCTTTAAGTCGTTATCTTCCGCTTGTGAATTTCGCATGGCGTCATTATCCCAGCTTTCATTAAGAGAATCTGTTCTTATGACTCGTATAATTGAGACTTCTTTTCCCTCTTGTCTTTCACAATGTTTACAGTCATCGGCACAAGGTCGGCGAGACAAAGCATCAGCATTTTTATGTGAGCCACCACTTCGATGTTCTATTTCGAAGTCGAACTCTTGTAATTGCTCGATCCACCGTGCGACTTGACCTTCTGGATTTTTGAACTGTAGAAGCCACCTCAACGCCGAATGGTCCGTCCTAATAAGAAATTTGCGTCCTAGTAGGTATTTCTTGAAATGTTGTAACGTTTTTACTACGGCCAGAAGCTCCCTCCGCGTTACACAATAGTTTCGTTCAGGTTTTGATAGCGTTTTACTGAAGTAAGCTATAACAACCTCTTGATTTTCCTTCCTCTGTGACAGTGTTCCACCGATGCCTAGGTTACTGGCGTCCGTATCTACAACAAACTCGTTTCTTCCGTCAGGGTAACCCAATATAGGTGCTTCACAAAGGCGTTCCTTAAGTTTTTCAAAAGCTTTCTCACATTCTTGATCCCAAACGAAAGTTCGCTTCTCTTCTGTTAGTCTGTGTAGTGGCTTCGCGATATCGGAAAAGTTCTTCACAAAACGACGATAATAAGAGCAGAGCCCCATAAAGGCTCGCACCTGTGTTTTGTCCTTCGGCGCCGGCCACTCTTTTACGGCAGAGACTTTGGCGGGGTCTGTTTCTACTCCATTTTCAGAGATGACGTGTCCCAAATAATTGACCTGCCTCTTGAAAAAGCTGCATTTTTTTAAATTCAGTTTTAAGCCTGCTCCCTTAATTTTGCTGAGCACGCTTTCCAACTTCTTAAGATGATCATCGAAATCTCGCCCCACTATGATAACATCATCAAGATACACCAGACATGCTTCTCCTATTAATCCCGCAAGGACTCGCTCCATCAGCCTTTCGAAGGTCGCAGGTGCGTTGCATAAACCAAAGGCCATAACCTTGAACTGCCAGAGTCCTTTCCCAGTAGAGAATGCAGTCTTCTCTTTATCCTTGGAATCCATTTCCACCTGCCAGTATCCACTTTTCAGGTCCAATGTAGAAAACCATTTCATTCCACTCAGGGTGTCTAGTGTGTCGTCTATTCTCGGTAACGGATAACAGTCCTTCTTCGTAATGTCATTCAGTCGGCGATAATCGATGCAAAACCTGGTTGTACCGTCCTTTTTCTTAACTAAGACGACTGGAGAACACCAAGGGCTAGAAGAAGGCTCTATTACTCCATTTTCTTCCATTTCTTTTATCAGACCTTGAACTTCTTCTTCTTTGGCAAATGGTATTCGTCGAGGGCGTTGGCGGATTGGTTGTACATCTCCAGTATTTATTTGGTGTTTTACTAACCCAGTCTTTCCGATGTCTTTATCACCCTCAGAGAAAATGTCACTGAAATGTCTCAACAAATTCTTTGCCTTGACTAACTCTATTGCACTCATATCTTCCTTACAGTCGACAAAGATTTTACCGACATCTATTTTTCCTTTAGAGACCTTCGTCTTCTCTTGGCAACTTCTTAACCACTCTATTTCTTCACCTACTCCAATAAGGGTACCTCTTTTTAAGATCTGCGTATCACTGCTCAAATTAAGCACTGGTACCAACATGTTCTTAGACATCCCGACGACCGTTCTAGCTGGTATCCATGAGTTATCTCCATCCATCTTTTCAATAACTAAACAACGTCGGCAACTTTTTCGTGGATCTTTATTCATTGTAACTGGCACAAGTGACTGAGTTCTTGGTGGTAGTTCGGTATCTCGAAGGCAGTAGATTTTACCTCCAACACCTCCCTTCATAGGCACCTCTGTTGTTCCACATTTAATGACTCCGTTTACGATATCAATTTTGCACTGATGATTTTTCATAAAGTCCAAACCGATTATGCAGTCATCTACTATATCAGCTACTACAACTTCTTGCCAAAAGAGTTTATCGCCCATCTTAATTGCCACTACCCGTTCTCCTTTAACAGGTATACGTTGACCGGTAGCTGTAGTTAAATGTATAGTTTCTGTCTGGTTCTTTATCTTTCCACAGTCCTTCAAAATCCGTAACCCAACTACCGTACGCGATGCTCCAGTATCCAGAGTTAATTGACATGCAATTCCGTTTATTCTTCCACTGACAGTTAGACTATTTCCATCCGTGCTTTGATAAATCTTGACTCTTGGGGCTTCACGACTACCGGCCAACGTCCACCCCTTAAACTTGGCCGGAATTAGTTTTTCCGCCGTCTCCGATGCTTGTATTCCTGCGTCGGTCCTCAACGTCGTACGGTTCGGGCAAGCATTCCTGAGATGACCTCTTTCCCCACATTGATAACAGCGGGGAGCGAAGTTCCTTCGTCCATTTTCTTGCTCGGATGTCACTACTCTTCGCAGGCGTCCACTCCCAGTTTCACCACGGACGGCTTCTACTTCAAGTGCGTGTGCCACAGCTTCTTTGACTTCCGGATGATGGGCCAAACGTACTGCGGCTCTAACTTCCTTATCACGTATTCCATCGACGAAGGTTTGTAGCAGCATCCTCTCAATGAACGTCGCAGGAGAGGACTGATATGCCTTCCTCACAAGCTTCTCTACTTCTAAAGCCCATTGTTGCAATGTCTCTGTAGGCTTTTGTACCCTGTCCCGAAGCTGTGCTCGGAATACATGCTCCAGGTGTGCATCGCCGTACCTTGACTCTAAGGCATCAAGGAGCTCTTGATAAGAAGCCTCAGTCTCTATGGCCTCTAACACTGTTGCTGCTTGGTCTCTCAGGGCTAAGGTGAGTCCAGTCCTCGCTTGTTCTTCATTCCAGCCGTTTAACTGTACTACAGCTTGAAACTGTCGCTTATATGCATTCCAGGACGATGTTCCGTCGTATGGAGGCACCTTGAAGCTTCCTCCCGAAGATACTACGGCAACCGGTGCAGTTGTACCTAAAGCCTTGATTTTACGTAGATCGCCCTCAACTGTTGAGATGCGCGCTTGATGGTCCGCTATTATGCTTTCATGGCTTTCTACCGTTTTCTGCACCTCCTCCACTTTCTTAATAGTCTCCGTGACTACTGAGAGTACTCGGTCTCCCATCGCTTGTAGTTGCTCCTCCTGGCGGCGCGCTTGTTCCTCCTGGCGGCGTGCTTGCTCCTCCTGTATGGCGCGCAGTTGTTCCTCCTGGCGGCGTGCTTGCTCTTCCTGCATAGCGCGCAGTTGCTCCTCCTGGCGGCGCGCCTGCTCCTCTTGACGGCGCGCTTGCTCCTCCTGGCGGCGCGCTTGTTCCTCTTGCATTGCGCGCAGTTGTTGGAAGAGTGCACTTATGTCCATCGGCGAAGGTGCACTTAGAGGTTCCTGAGTAGCTGAACCATGTGCGGGGACAGCAGAGGGTCCTTCGCCAGCATCACGCCGATCACTAGGGCCTTCGACATGTGAGACCGCTGGGTCGGGTTCACCTTGTTCCCGTCCCGTAGTTCTGGACCGTGTGTTGGGTCGCTCTGGATGGTCTCTTGGTGTGAACGGCATCGTTTCTTCCAATCCCACTTCTGACACCAATGTAACGGGAAGCGGGTTTCGGGATTGGAAGTAAACAACCTCGAGCGATTTTTACACTTTATTCAAGCCACCAACTCACAACAGTCTTTAGCGTATACACAGTCTATTGTCCGAGGCACTCGTACACACTTAGAGGACTGTACTGCAACGCACTGTCTTTACACACAGTCTCTAGAACGTCCACGTTCACTGAGCGTTTTTAGTTCACAGCACATGCAGTATTGCACATGCACCACTAGCACTTTCACTTGTACTTTTCACTTTACTTCTTCTTCTTGTTTCCACTTCAACCACTGAGACTGAACTGCCCTTTTGGCGCTCCTGGTGCTGTTTATATACCATGCAGAATCTTCTGGAAATCCTAATTTCGCTAGTCTTTTCGTTCGTCATTACGATCGTAATTTCGATTCTCTTTATTTACAATTATTCTAGTTGAAATTGTCAAACGCTTCAATCATTGACGGCTTACGTCATGAGTGGTGACATTCGTAACACTATGATAGGGGTGAATTCTGATCTCCCAACAGCTCGCTAGCTTCATCTTAGAATCAGTAGACGTAGTCCGGTCATTTTAGACATAAAAATAGTGATCAAATAAAGAAAATTCCGACAGAGCCAAATTTTCGTAGAGACCTAAAGTTTACCACAAGGAATAAAGTGTCAAAAGTCCCCATCAATCCCATGTGAGCTTAGAGACTTATTCGAGGCCCAAGGTCAAAATTTTGGGTCTTTTGGATTTTTCTCGAAAACGGTAAGTTTTATCGAAAAAGTACCTTCGAGAAAGTTGTAGATCTTAAAATTCTCTATAAAATGGTCCCTTTGATTTTTCTCTAAGACCCACTATTTCCCAGATATTGCGCTTGTAAGAATCACGTTCTACATAATATGCACACATTTCCACACCACCTGTGAGGTAGTGTACTCGGTGCGTTTTTTTTAACGTGGTATCTCCGGTAGGCCTAATTCACGAACCTTTATGACGTTATTTTCAGGAACAATAATTATTTAATAGTATGAAGATTATTGATATGGGTTACTGAGTTTAACTGTCGTTCTAACTTTTTTTCATTACTTTAATCTGACTCATACTCTTCATATTCAACTTCAACAATCATGTGTTCTTCGATCTCTTCTTGTTATTCTTCTTCTCCTTCCTGTTGATAGACGGTTAGAAATTGTTCAAATAAAGATGAATCAGTTGTCTCTTCATCAAAATCACATAAATCTTCCTCTCTTGTATTTAATTGAACATTTTAGCAAGAGACACCTTGGCAATTGGTACACACTGGAGAACACTGCAACTCTACTTTTTTACAGCCACATTTGGCACTACAACCTTTCTTGCAATTACAAAAAATAGTGTTAAGAAGTTTTTCTGGAGCAGCGGGCAGTAAAGTTCGAATCGGTTCCAAAGTATTATTTATCAATTTCCAACCCCAGTCTTCAGGGTTCAGTTCATTGCCTTGCCATGTCTGAACTTGATAGAATACTCGAAACAAATGTTGAGTAGCAGATGCCGATGTTGGAGGAAGACAAGATAGCTGTACTTGCTTTTTGTTTCGTGTATTTTTTACTAATGTTAAATATCTGTACGTATCTATGCAATCAATTTTTTTTGAAGCTCCATAAACCGCAAGAAGAAACCGAATTCCTTTAGTAATTAGTATTTGAGGTGAAGAATTAATTTCTGTAAATACTTTTGCGCAGTCAATCAAAAAAAAATTGATTGCATAGATACGTACAGATATTTAACATTAGTAAAAAATACACGAAACAAAAAGCAAGTACAGCTATCTTGTCTTCCTCCAACATCGGCATCTGCTACTCAACATTTGTTTCGAGTATTCTATCAAGTTCAGACATGGCAAGGCAATGAACTGAACCCTGAAGACTGGGGTTGGAAATTGATAAATAATACTTTGGAACCGATTCGAACTTTACTGCCCGCTGCTCCAGAAAAACTTCTTAACACTATTTTTTGCAATTGCAAGAAAGGTTGTAGTGCCAAATGTGGCTGTAAAAAAGTAGAGTTGCAGTGTTCTCCAGTGTGTACCAATTGCCAAGGTGTCTCTTGCTAAAATGTTCAATTAAATACAAGAGAGGAAGATTTATGTGATTTTGTTGAAGAGACAACTGATTCATCTTTATTTGAACAATTTCTAACCGTTTATCAACAGGAAGGAGAAGAAGAATAACAAGAAGAGATCGAAGAAAACATGATTGTTGAAGTTGAATATGAAGAGTATGAGTCAGATTAAAGTAATGAAAAAAAGTTAGAACGACAGTTAAACTCAGTAACCCATATCAATAATCTTCATACTATTAAATAATTATTGTTCCTGAAAATAACGTCATAAAGGTTCGTGGAATAGGCCTACCGGGGATACCACGTTAAAATAAACGCACCGAGTACACTACCTCACAGGTGGTGTGGAAATGTGTGCATATTATGTAGAACGTGATTCTTACAAGCGCAATATCTGGGAAATAGTGGGTCTTAGAGAAAAATCAAAGGGACTATTTTTATAGAGAATTTTAAGATCTACAATTCTCTCGAAGGTACTTTTTCGATAAAACTTACCGTTTTCGAGAAAAATCCATAAGACCCAAAATTTTGACCTTGAGCCCCGAATAAGTCTCTAAGCTCACATGGGATTGATGGGGACTTTTGAAACTTTATTCCTTGTGGTAAACCTAAGGTCTCTACGAAAATTTGGCTCTGTCGGAATTTTCTTTATTTCAATTGTCTAAAATGACCGGACTAACGTATCGGGCTTAGAGTGAGGGTGACATAGCCAAAAAACAGGCTCCGTAGACCACGTTAGTATTCGACAGTTCCACACCTATCATCTTATAAATATGAATATTTCTCATGGAATTTTTAACTTATTTTTAAAACAAATACTAGGAATTAAACTACAATAAATAAATCAATACACCTACTTTTAAAATATGTCACAAAAACAGGTTATCAACTGCGTAAATTAAAAAACAATTACGCTGATATTCTGCTCAATTATTTTCCCATTGAAGAACCTCTTCTTATCAAAAAGCCACTTGAAAACGTCCGTTTCTTCCTCAACCCTACAATCCCTTTCTTAGACATAAACCTTCCCATGGAAACAATCGGAACCCTTGATTGATCACGGTGCATACTACGAATAACCCCTGTATAAAAGGCGTAATCTATAATCGATATTCTCGACACCTAAGCAACCAACAAATTTAAGAACCCACGACGGTCGATAATGAAAATGCGACACCATTTATCCCAGTTTTTGTCGGATAACTTCATTAGGGCGACTTTAAAGTAACTTTGTGAGAACGTCGACTTTGATGGATAGGGTGTACAAACAAACTCGAATGATACTGGGTATTATGAACGAAGTTTGTTCAGCGGATTCTCTTGTTTTATGAAATATGGACGGATCCACCGACATTGACGATAATTTATCGAAATGTCACCGGCACAGTGCAGACGAGGTATTTATTAAATGTCGAAACTAAATAGATGTTCAATTCCGGTTTGTTTGTTTTGAATGGTTTGAAGTGAAACGTCGGCGCCAATAATAGGCCGAGCAAATCATGACATAATCGAAATTCGAAGTGGTTGTAAGAATGAAAATAGTTATAATTTTAGAAATGTCTTGGCTGACTTTATGTTGTTTAATGGTGTATTGTGTCCGAAGGTAAGGCTGCCTTCACATTAACGTTAATCCAGCGTAGGCGTTGAAATGAACGTTTCCTTGCAATTGTCGCGGCGTCTGCGCTGCGCATACGTTCATCGTACGCCTACGCTGGATAAACGCTAGTGTTTAGGCAGCCTAATATTTATATGGGCGTGGAATTAAATAATATTCTAATAGAGTGACAAAATTTTAAAATGAATATACTATAATCTGAATGAACGACAATGTATTTAACTTCAATACGTGAAATCAAAAAATATAACTAAGTCATCAATATACAAGATTGAAATAAAGATTGAAAGTTGCTTGGCTGGGTTCCTGTATAGTCCAGAAGTCAATATCTATGCACCACCAATACGGGGGCTGGTTGAGTCCGCGGCTACGCCCGCATGGATGTCGATGTGGATGTCGGACTCGCCTCTCTATTCGACTATACTCGCCTGTTTTCTCATTCCACTTCCCGTCTTTACTTTTCATTTTTTCCCAATTTCCCCATTTGCCAATTAGCGCCTGTGTATTTAAATCTATCGGATTTATTTCGATTTATCATTATTGCCCGGCTCCGTTGGATGGTAGCGTGATGATATTGCCTATGTTTACCGAGAATAGTGTAGCTATCCGTCAGTGAAAAAAATTACAAAATCGGTAATTGCAAGGAAACGTTCAGTAATTAGGATGCCAATTTCATTTCATAATTTTAATATTAGTATAGATATTCAATAAGGTATAATATAATAAGAAAATAAATCAATTCTTATCATAAAGTTACTAGTAATACTTCAAAGGACAAAGTGTGCAAGTGACATACCTTTTAACTAAATCTAAGTGTGAAACATTGACTGAGTATATGCACCGTGAACCGATCATATAAACCTATCAACTTAATATATCGGCTGTCATAAAAAGTGTATATTTACATACATTTGACAGTAATGAAGAGTCTGTTACTCTATAAATAGAGCGTAAACGCTAGTAATAACAAGTTTATGATGCCTATATTTGACAAAGTATCACTTAAGTACACAATGTGTAGTTGACTGTAATTACGTTACGATATAAATACATAGCACGGTAGTCCCTTTATAGGCTTAGTTCTTAGTAACATCTAATAAATATTAAACACTTCGTGACAGCATGTTCGCCACGGGTGCTTTCGTGTGTGGTTTGTGACGTCACACCTAGGTTTCTACCTCAGGATCATTATGAATTAACAGCCGTTCTCGCAGTGACCTTTGAAGCACTTTCGGTTTAAGTGGGAATTTGTTGCAATAGTTTATTTATGTTTAACCCCATGTGTGAGGAGTAATGTATTACTAAGTCTATATCGTAATGTTTACCGGATAAGAGCCCGGATCACAGGGGCAATAAGTTTTATGAAAAAATTCGATGTAATAAAGTTTTTTTTAGGGAATGTGGGTATTGACATATCTTTCGACTCTTGTAAGGATAAACAGGCGTGGAGTTGACTACATATATCGGTGGGGTTACAGTAATACCCTATTACTAAAACAACCAGATTACCATGAACACCTATGATACCCTAATTCATCACCCTTTAATTTCAATAGTTAAGGGTATAAGATAATATCTAAACTCCTAAAACAAGAATAAAGTAAACCCTCTATTAGTATAACTAAAACCCCTGCCCATTATATTAATTTGTGACATAGTTCGCCCACTAAAGGTGCATTTAAACTTAACTAGGTAACAATCCTAATTGGCGGCTCTTATCCGTGTGGAATCTAATCATGGTCCAACCCTCGTTCATGTTATGTTATAAGGTGAACTCAAATAGACCTTTATGAAATTATTAGACCTAATTTTAAACAATAATACTTCTGACTTGACCTTGAATTTAAACTTTGTTTAGTGGGCTGTTGAAGTTTTATATCTATCTATATAATTGAATCGCGAAATTTGTTGCTAAGCGCAGAACTTGAAGACTGCTGAACCAAGTTTTTTTCAATATTCCTTCCTAGGTACCTAACCTTCTTATCTAACAGCATTAGCGGGATCAGAAGTCCACGCGAGCGGAGTCGCGAGCAAGAGCTTGTATATTATTATATATCTTCGATATTTAAGATACCTACTCTGAATTCACATTAAACATTTTTTTAAATCTATTTCGATTTGAATAGGTAGTTAGTTCGATTTTAAAATTTTATTTAAGTGATTGACCGGAGTAATCATTACAATGTTTAAAAGAAGTTGTTCATCCCCG
This sequence comes from Pelosia muscerda, assembly GCA_963691645.1. Lineage (NCBI taxonomy): Eukaryota > Metazoa > Arthropoda > Insecta > Lepidoptera > Erebidae > Pelosia > Pelosia muscerda. The sequence goes on from OY829098.1 coordinate 27,726,567, forward strand.
ATAGTTCGTAAGAATATCGGTAAATGGCTCCAACGTGAGCGCTAACGTGTAGGGGAACTTTGGATGCTCATGACATAGCTCAGTAGCTCAGTGGTCAGAGCAGTCCCCCATTTAGAGACTGGTAGCGGGTTTGAGTCCTGTCTAACTGTTCACTTTTTCCAACCTAAGTTCACTTTGAAAGTATATTGCCAGGTAAACTATTTATAGTGCTAATACATATAAAAATTACAACACTTTGTATTTTGCTCTTACAGATTTCATTACAGATTGAGACTCACAGCTTTTATATCCGTCCTTCACCATTTCACAATATTTTTTAATAACAAGGTAATAAATTGTTTAAAAAGTAGTTCTCACACAATTATATTTAGGTTATTAAAGCTCACATTACTATGTCGAGTATAAATATGACAGAGAAGATAACTCGATCAAATAAAGCTGTTTCATAATCTACGGGACAAATCGGATTAAGCAGAATTGCATAGACTGTGACGCTGTACTTCTATACTAAATTATTTGTACTAAGTATCGTACTTTAGTAGTAACTATTTATATCTGTGCTCTACCAGTTAGCTAACTAGTTCAAAATATTTTACATAAAGAATAGGTACTTAGCATAAATCCTTATACACTAGACACGGGTGCCGATTCTGTTTTTACAATAAGTGTCAAGTCAAAAAGATTATAATTTTGGCGAATAAATGCGAATGTAGGAAGGCAAACCTACAGGGATTGTGATAATACAGAGGGTGTGGAAATTTGTCAAATATATGACAGTTTGGCCATGAGGAAATTTAATTCCTCGTGGTCAAACCAGTTTGGCAAATCAGTTTGACCAGGAGGAAAAACCCGTTTTTACGGAGGTAGGAAATGATGGTATGCCCCGTCCGACTGGGGAAGTCCCTCCGTCATACAGAATACCGCGGCTAAAAACATTATATTGTGTTTCTGCCGGTGCGTAGTGTAGTCAGAGCACACTGGAGAGTTTTTGTATTGCTAGTGGGTAGATCGAGAAACTTTGCTTTGTCTTCTGCACACAAAAACTCTCTTAACTATCATTTTAAAGTCACCCAACGGGGCATGAAGCGGGCATGCTTGGAGTCACCTAACTTTAAAACTTGAAAGTTTGACAAATTAAAAGTTAAAATTTTGCTAAAATGAGATCATCCGACAAAAAACTCAACGCCGGCAACTACACAACAACTAAAATTACCAACATAACTCTCTGGGCTGGCCATATTATCTGCCGAAAGACCTAAGGACACTGGAGCAAAAGAGTCCTCGGATGGTAATAGCGAGAAGGCAAACGATAGGTGGGACGGCCTCTAGCCAGTGATGGAACGAGGATCTGAAAAAGGCGGCTGGAACAGACTGGATACGAAGGGTGGAGGATCGGGAGCAGTGGCGCACTTCAGGAGAAGTAGTTCAGCTGTAGACTGCAATAGGCTTATTGATTGACAATTTATATGCTGACAATTATAATTCACAGATTATAGTTATATACTCCAAAATAATTACGATTCAAATTATTATCCATTCAGTTTATTTAAATTTCCGTAACAATATAAATTGTAAATGTCAGGATACAGATTATTACTACTGCCTTCAAAAAATGTTTATTGAACACATCACAAGTAAGGCACTTTGTACTACCGTAATAACCACGTACTAACATAAAACAATGCCTAACCTCCAGACGGTCTTTATATTACATCGAAAGTTCCCAAAGTGCGTTGTCATAATGTTTCAGATAATAGTGTGTGTGTGTGTGTGAAAGAAAAATTGAAAGAAATTACTGCTCATTATTTTTCTTTTCAAAACTTTTGATCTTTGCGTGTGTGATCAAACAAATTGCAATGTATTAAAACTACGTGACTTTCAATAAAAAGTGTTATTAAGTTCGTTAAGCTTTGGTTTTAGTTTTCCATTTATATTGGTCGCAATCGTGTCATAAATTGGCAAAGACCGATTTATCAATATAAGACCTTTAAATTGTTTTGGGTTCGAGACTTTGGGTTTGGGTTTAGTGTACTGAAGGTCACTAATAAGGAGAAAGTAATTATAAAGTAAGTGCTGTGTTACTAGAAGGAGGGATTAAGTTAACCTAACGTTACTTCCAGCCATCCTCAGAAACTGAGGTGTGCTACATTCAGTAGGTATACTCATCAGAAAGGTCTAAAACAACCCTATCTGTATAAGCCAGCATTAGGAGCCCAGAGGTGCTAACATTAAATAAATGTATGTAATATTCTTCGTAAGTTAATAAGTTAATTTGTAAGTTTTCGCACATAGTAGAATGCCTTGTTGTGTTATGTTATTGGATTATTTATTGAAGTAACATTGGCTCATATCATCAACTCTTGAAATAGGTGACTACTTGAACGGCCGTCCTACTACTAACTGAATAAAAAAATAAGTATATTATTATAGTGTTAAAAAATAACATTTGCAACTCGTGATATGACAGCCGTTCAATTATTAACCTATTTTCAGAGTTCATGGTACGGACTCCGGACGGTGTTGGTGCTGGCTCTCACCCATGGCACAAAAGATGCTTACCTGTTACTAATTGTTGCAACAGTCAATCCTAGCTTCCTACATCCCCGATGCAATACAGAATCGGGGCAGTTCCGTGATCACCCTGAACGCGTTATTATATAACTACATACATGCTTCGATAATAAGTAGCTATTTCAAAACATAGACGTCCTCGAGCCAAAATGTCACTCCGATATTTTTGTTGTTATTTCATTTTGTTGGAAGGTTAATGGATTTGTCAACCTTAGTATTAGTATACCTTTATTATGGACACCTACATAATCTGTTTTGTCTGCGGTCAAGAATATAAAGGTGTGTTTGTGTTCAATCAGATTGCAAATAAATGCCAATTTTAAATAAAGAAACCTCCATTTTACTGATAATATTAGTATTTAAAATATACAACTAAATACAAAATATATACAAACCTATACTAAGTATAGTATATAAAAAAGAGAGAGAGACTTTAGGCATCAAAATATTCCCCCCATAGATCTCTACAGGTACTGTCCTGAACGTTCAATGGCGATGTCAATTCTTTGAGCGATGTAATGGCCAGCCCTATGGTCGCAGGAAGAGTCGATTAGTCGCTTCGCATTTATTTTGAAATGCGCTAGGACCTCACGGATCCAGTATATTTTGCGTCGTAAGAGAGTCTCCGCCGATGTGGCAGCGTATACCCAGTCCATCGTGCTTAGAAGATGGGTAAGCGCCAGCGTATAGAATTTATTCAATTTGTTCACTGATTTTGTACATTACATTATATTCGGAGTTATGTGAAGTCACCCTTACTTTTGCACGGTGTCCATTACTATTAGAACCTATTGTGTCTACTTTTCATTAGCCAAGCTCTTATAAGACATTTGATATTCGAATAGCAGTATCTTACACAAAGGCGTGATTAATGTTGGTTTCAGGTAAATGGTGCCGGCTAAAATACTAAATGTCAGACACGGGTGTGCGTCATACCTATTTGTCTAAAAGCTAATAGAAAGAGTGTCCATCTAAGCTTTTATTATAAGCTTTAGTATATAATATACATTTACTATTGAAAGGTAATATCAATGATGAAACTTTTGCGAAAGCCGCAAGGTGAAATCAGTTAGGTTCAAGAATAAATATCGTGGATAAGTACAAGTGCACAAGAACTACAAGATCAATAATATGTATAACTAAAATATAAATGTGTAACTATTATAACTATAGTTAATTATAACTATCAAGGAAAGATTTTTTCTTGGCCTAACACGAAACGAATGCCAAATTTATCGTATTTTCGATGGAAGAAGCACTAATAGCTGTAATGTAAGATTTGAACATGCTACAAAGATGTTGATTTAGGGATTACTCCTTAGGATGTATAAGCAGTCCTTGAAAGCCATACAAATGTTTTCATTGTACTTTTGAAACCATAATAATTCTACCATTCAAATAAAGTGATCATTATTTACCAGATTGGTTGTCGTCTTCGGTCAAAGTTTATTCGGTCATTCCCGCAAATTGTGAACTGTAAATATCTGCCTTTAATTACTTTGTTAGTATGATACTGGTTTTTTATAAAGCAAGTAAGTCACAATGAATAAGTGACAAAAGCCAAATTATCGGTAATAATTTTGATACATACTTACTATCTGAATAAAAATGTGTAGGACAGGCAGAATACCTATCTTGAAAAACAAAAAACCGTATATAAACAGGGTAAAATTCTCTGTTACCGTCACATGTAGCGGTCGTGCGGTGAATTTATGCGGTTTTTATCATAATACGGAAAATACGGTAGCGATTCATAATTTATTTGCCTGAGGGTCCGTTTTAGTTTTGGAACATGGAAAGCGAACTTTTTGATTTGGACATGTTTCATTTTTAAGCGTCAGTTAATTGAATAAGTTATGGAAGATTTCGTTGGAGTATTTTTGGTTGCTGCACTTATTGTATTTTGGTTTCAACAATAATGTGGATCTCATAAGAATAATAATATCGTAAGTACTTTTTTGTCAAATTGACTCAACTCTCTGGATTATCATCATTCCATTGCGAGCCCGTGGTACACTTTTCATTTACTATTTAGCTTATTTCGGCTATCACGGTAGCGGCTATCGAAATATTATTAATTAATTGTTTCTTTAGTTATAATATGGTCATATTAAAGAGCATGTTTTATTTTTGTAAACTATCATTTGTTTCAAAATTTATTCTTTGTTGAGTGAGAGTTCAATTGATTTTAACTTTTTTAATGAACTTCTTGAGTCCATAGATTCTGTTATATACAAACTCACAAGAACTTCTACATATAAAATTATTAAAAGCATGTTAATAACGTAGTCTACTGAATAACACCTAGCGCACACTGTCGCATTTCCGGACATAACTTCTGCAAAATGCGCCCATTAAAATAAGCTTTAAAATAATCCGCTCACCATTTCCAAAGACATAGTGCTGCGAATGGTGTTTGGTCGCAGATGGTCTCTGAACGAAAACTTTGAAAACGGAACGTCTTTTTATTTTCCAATAGAGTCATTGTTTCTTTTTTGGATAAATAGACTTTAAGTGCATCGAGAAGTGTGTTGTTTTGCATATAAAATTCAATTATGCGTAAAATGTAGAAAAGTCCTACTAAAATATATGGGGTAACCTCAACTCAAAACCGATACACCTTTATTAATCGACTAACGAGCTATCTATTTTATTTATAAAGAAAACACAAAAAGCATTGAAAATTTGACCATAAATCGATAACGATTACACATTGTATTAAAAGTAAACAATTACGAAATACAAATTTTCTCCATGACAAAACAAGAAATCAACAGAAGAGAATATAGGGAGGCACCGACATGTGTTTCTGTAATGTACCATGAAATTGGCTATCTATTGGAATTGAAACACGAACAAAACTCCCTATAAAATTGTGCGAAGGCATTGTATCTAAATGTGAGAGTACTTTCTGTGTTTTTTTTCTAATACACACATTTATTTTTGGAAGTATTTATCTATAACATGAACTAGAAATAAAAGGACTCGTGAATAAATATATTATTGTGTTTTTCTGTTAACTAACAATAACATGTATATAGAGTCAGATTAAAGAAAAGAGAACCAGGATAGGAACTAAGTACCGGCATTAAAATTTTACATTAATAAAACCGCGCGCAAATGCTTCCCAGTCATTAAGTAGTTAAATTTTAGTTTTAGCTGTGGTTTCAACCGACTTCTAAAAAGGAGAAGTTTCTCAATATCAGATGTTCATATCTTGTTTTTTTACTTTCCTTGAAGTCGGAGCCAAGGTAAAAGGTCTGTCGAGATGGTCAATTCAGACATGGCCTATGTGCACATTTGTACTGTCTTGCAGTTTATTGCACAAGACTCTACACAAGTCGTATTTATATTTCATTAGTGTTGTGGCATAACTGTAATTATGGATGTATTGGCTTGAACTTACGCGCATTCTTATCCTCGATGTTATCTACAACTAACTTAATTTTACTTTGCCGAGCATTGTTGTTATAGCAGTCATATAATATAGGAACATATCAACTTAGTTTTTCCAGGTTATTGCTTCTTTTGCCAACCGACTATTGAGCCTGAGATTAATCAATTAGCCTGTTACAGGCCATAGGCATTTTCCAATGTTTGAAGGCTTCTCACCATAACTTCGAGCATCTACCTTGACAAATCTCTGCATCACCCTAAGGTTGACTGGTAGAAAATGTCCATGGCATTGAGTCCGCATTTGAACATTATTTTATATTTAGTGCAAAAAGTTTAAATAAATAAATAAAAAATACCTACCATCCCATTCTAATGGAAAGGTGTCATAAGAGTCGAGTCTGTAGAAGAAAGGAATACTCGAAATAACGATAATAAGCTTGTACCAATTCGTCTGGCCAGAGTGAAAACAGTCTACTGTTTCCTTTCTTTCACAGAGTCGACTCTTATGACACCTTTCCGTTAGAATGAGATGGTAAGTATTTTTTCGCCGTCACCACACAGGTGATAACTCACCCTGTTTGTGAATATAATGAACTAGTTTAGCTTTATTAAATGGTATGTGACTAGTTGAATGTATCACTATTCCGCTGTAAGCTTCATAATAAGTTATTCATTTAATGTATACAACGGTTTAATGTAATGTTACCTATTACGAACAATAATTGTCATGAATGTCAGGTGATGAAATGTCAGGTTGATACAAACATATCAACAATATAATTGATACCGTTCCAGTACACTGATGTAATTGAATATCCCATAATTACCCCATTCCTATCTTTCATAGTTAAATGACACATACATACCGAATATTGTCGGCTATTGAGACATTATAACAACATGTTGTTGATTCAGATTCCTTAATTCTTATGTTATATTTGCTTCATTATATAATTATTAAATATGTTTGTTTATAAAGCTAACACCAACTACAAGATTGTAGAAACCGAATTTCTTATACAGGGTGCCAGGGGAACGCTCTCGAAAACCAACACAGGGGATACTACTGATCATTGGTCTGCTTTTTCAATATTGGAATACTTATTTTGGTAGGTATCATGATTTTTAAACGTTAAATTAAATTCCATTAATGAAATATTAGCATACAGGGCGTAGTGGCATTTTGTGAGTATTTGTTTTTTCAAAATTTTTTTGCTTCTTTCAGATTTACTAACGCGATGGAGAGTGAGTATCGCGAGTTAATCTGTATAAAAAATGAAAAAAAAATGCGCTGTCGTAATTTTTTTAATGCCAAATTTTTGTGTACCATAAGTACTATCAGGGGCCTTAGGTTTCGGCAGTGTTTCCTTTACATCCTGTATTAGCGTAATGCTATTTGGGATGACAACCAAAAAAGTAGCCCAATTGTGTTAAACTGGCCAGTAGTAGGTATCCCCTGTTTTCGTTTTAGGAAGCGTTTCCCTAACATTCTGTATATTAAGGCATTGTATTGAAATGAAACTTTATTATCAAATTGACTATGAAACTTTATTATGAAACTCACAAGTGAACTCCACAACTGTACAATGAACGTATAAGCATTATTTAAATAACCTGTTTCAAATCCTTATTCAGAATAGCTTTGAAATTTCCTTAAGATTGCACAAGAAAGCACTGGAGCGACTAACATCCACATCTGTGTTCCGCACCTTCTGCATCCAAGTTTTATAGCAATAATTACACAGATTATAGATGGGAAAGTCTTTGTATACTTTTCTTCTCTTTTTAACAGCCTCTTTAAGATAAAGACAAATATAAAAGAGTTAATCCATTTACGAGTCGCTTGAAAGATCTTAAAACCATACAACGTTGAAAATACAAGGTTCATTTTATTCAATGAAACTATTAGGTTTGTCAGGAATATCACTATTTTTAAGGCTTTCAATAATTGTGATGTTCTAAATATTTTCAAACAATTTTATTAACTATCAAAATATTCTTTCTTATTTGTTTTTATTGGATAAACAAACAACATCACAATAGTAAATAATTTAATATAGTCGGATTATAACATAGTAATGATTGTGACATCCACACCGTTTACTATAGGTAGGTATCATAAGTACTTTTTTTTATCGTGCGCAAAATCCCCACGAATACCACCTCCGCCAAAACCGGTGGAGGTGATTATGTTGGACTCGAACCGACTAAAATGTACGCCGTCCATGGGTCCTTGATTGTCGGAGGTGAGATTATATAAGACATATCTCTGGCACCGGCAGACCCGGTGACATCTCTTATGAGATGACCCTCTTCCCCTAATGTGGGGACCGTGGTGTCCCCATTCAGCCCCTGGATATGGGGTGGCTGATTTGATAGTACGTCTAGTTGATTTGATTGATTTAAAAGTGTCTTTATTTAGAAATAGAATATTACAATGCACTATCATTGTAATATTCTATTCCTAAATAAAGACACCATTGATCTCATTCTAATTATTTCTATGGTTAGAATACAACGTAATTTAGACTCAGTCCGCATTTAATATGGCGATGGCATTAAAAATATTAATTGATATTTTACATCAAATAATAATGAACTTACTAGGACCTTTTTCCAAATACCCTTCCGCCACTGCTCACTGGGGTAGCTACGAGTACATCGGAGTTGAACCGAATGAAACTAAAGATCGCCCCAGCTCTTTTCGGTATGATTACCTAAAATATATTGATCGCGCCCCAGTTTTTTTATGTATTTGATAAGATTATATAACTACCTATAAGTACGTTCTAAATAGAGTCCTGCATATTTTGGTAATTTTGAAATAAATCTCTGTAAACAGACATTAAAAATTGAATTTTATGTGTACTTACTTTTATTAAATTTGATCCCAAAATTTAATAAGAATATGTAATATTAATTGTCATAATTCGTTGTACATTTGATATTAATGTAATGTTTTTCAAAAGAATTAATACTTTTCCTATGTTTCTACTACTTACACATAATTTCTAACCCATACTTATCTAAAATTATGTGAAACGATTTGTTCAAATTGTTTGTCTTAACTAGTGTCACATACACGATCAGCTATATTGCCACTAATGGTACATCTCCGTAGTTCTTAACCACCCGGGTAGACATCAAACATCGTTTTAACCTTTAGTTACAATATCCTCTCTCCTAGCAACTCAGTGACCCTTCTCACCAACAGAGCTACGATAGGTGCCGATTCTCATGTTCATTTACACTAAATTAAACAAAATTATTTAAATTTTATATTGACTTTGAAGCTAAATCAGTGTCTGTTTTGTTTTCAAAATTGATAATATATTATGCAAACCACACTGGGGCCTTACCACTACTTCTTAGAAGTAATATTATTTCAACTTTAATTCAATTTCATAGTTTCACCGACCGTCGGCCTTCAAAATACTCAGAATACCTGTGTTAAATGGTAAAATGATTCAAACTTTATCTCTTACTATGATGGATACATATAAATTTTTTTAAATTTGGTAGAATTTACACATTTCTTACAAGATACAGACGACAACGATCCAAGTCCAAATCCCACTATGAAAGTAAAGTAAGATTAAAATGTTACTTAAGATGATGGCAAGGCCCATGGGTCATGTTAATGTTCAGCATACGAATGATTGTACGGCTGGATTTTGGGATCGAGGGAGCTTTATAATTGGTTACGTTTATAATATTATTGGTATTGGTATATATATTATGGTTCACAGAAAAGGGTTCAGAATTTTATCCTGTCGTGGGCAGTATTGCATAGTTTAAAACAGTTCGAGGACAAATAAAACGAGACATATATGTATTGTAATCTAAATGGTGCCACTGCTCCTGCAGAGTTTCTTAAACGGCGCATACTCCAATCTCATTGGACATTATGAATTTGTGTCGTTTGGAGCCGAAACGTTGGTCATGAGGCCCGAGCACCCGCAATCTTTTCAGGGAGATTGTGAATCGTATTTTCTATGCTTCTCGTGAACAGAAGGCTGGCGTCTTAGGACAGAGAATAAGCATAGCCATACAACGTGGCAACGCTGCCAGTCTTCTGGGTACTCTTCTTTGTTTTTTTATTGTTATTACTTATAACAAGAATAGTCTTAAAAATGATTGTTTCAAAAAGCTTAAAACATTGTAAAACATCGATACTGATATGTAGTGATAGTATAGCTTAGTAAAACCACAAAATTGACGTCACCATGTAAGCTCTATTTAAGTGCGGCCGTCGGGTAGTAAGGTTTTGTGAGCGAGCGCCGCTCTCAAGAACGATATCTTTAAGTTGTTCACACGATTTTATAGGTGTTGAACTCTTTTGAAAACCTTTGTCGTTTCAGTAACTTGTACCACTCTGGCTGACATTGTCTAGCCTCCTAAAATGTCCAGTATGCCAGTCTAGTGTCCTATTACGTCCAGTCTCACAATGCCCAGTATTCTAAAACATGTAGTGTCAACAGGTCCATTTGCTAAAATGTCTGGTTCCTCACAATGCCCAGTATTCTAAAACGTTCAGTGTTCGGACAAGTAACTAAATCAAATCTTTCATTACGTCAGACAGTAAGAAACATTATGAAAAAAAGTGCTTAATCAAAATAATAATAAACAATAAAAAAAATATATGACTTTAGCTGTCATACGTTAAGACATAGCCATTCGCGAATAGTATTTCTAAGAATTAGCCCTTAGACGACTATTTCTTAAGGAAGGCTTACTACGTCCCCTCCAAATGCCTGCTTCGTGCATGTTTGTCTTGTTTCTGCAATTATTACTTACCGAGTTAATATTAGTTGAGAAACTCTTATACTTATACATTTCACCTTTGTTACTTCACTTCACCAGGTTTACGGATGAAAACTTTTCACTGGTGAAAACTAGTTAAGTACAGATGTATGCTGATTACCTATAGGTTTCTTTTCTATTGCAAATATCAGTCAAAACTCATATTTTTAACAAAGTAATAGACATTCAACCACATCGAAATTAATCGCTTTTTCCACACATGAGGCTACTAAGGAAAAGAAAAAAGTTTAACTGTTTCTTAGAGGTACATAAATTATATCTTCCACAGTAAATAAGTTTCTTCCAGAACTTAGCTAGTTAGCAAAGTTTAACTGGCTGACTTTTTTGATAACTTTTATCTTCATTGTAGAAATTAAAGTTTTTTTTCCCTATAATTTATATTTAATTCATCTTTTCAAACATAGTAATTAACTAATAAATGAGAAGATAGGAGCATAATGAAATAGGTGATCGATCAATAATATAATTATAGTGCGAATAATCCCCACAGGTAAACCCCCACCAGAGCGGATTGGGGAGGTTATGTAGGACTCGAACCGACTAAAACGCACGCTGTCTTTGGGTTCTTAGTTGCCTGAGGTGAGATAGTAACCAACATATCCCTTGCTGCCCGGTAGACCCCGACCATCTCTTTCGAGATAACCCCCTTCCCCTTCAGATGTAGGGACCACGGTGTCCCAGTCTAGCACCCGAATGTGCCCCCGAATCGTATTATCATTATATTCTCTGAGCCTATTTCCAACTTTGTTGGGGTCAACATTCTAGTCTTACTAGGATGAGTCTGAACTACGATATTTTCCGTAAAGCGACTGCCATCGGACCTCCACAACCAAACTGGCAAAATCGAAGTTCTGTAGTTAGGCTAGTCGGACTCTTGAGGGCTCTAACTATCCCTAACGACTGTCTTAGACGGTCGCATGGCAACCGGAACCGACAACTTAACGTGCTATCCGAGACACGATCAGACTATTGCAAATTCATGTGTACAAATATTTGCACTGAGCGGAAATCGAACCCGCGCCTCGTAGCCGGTAGCAGTCGCGATCACTACCACCACGCCAAAGTTATATAACAACGACGTGTGAGTAAGGACGTAATATATACACATATAATCGAATTATATGTGTATATAGTTAGTGTGTTTATAGTAAATACGTACAATAGTGTAGAAATAGTTGCTTCGTTTCCTTTCCAGTGATTATAGTCACAAGGAGGATTCCTATGTCCATAGTTCTTGAAATAAAAATTAGGTGCGAAGGATAAGGATCTTAATTTCATTTACAAATTATACAGTTTTTAAGAAAAGTAAATGTATTGATAATGTTCGCAGGCAATACTGCAAAATTAATACCCCCTTCGTTCAATGTTTACTCAACTTAATACTCATGAGATCAGTCTGAAGTGTAATGCAAACAAATCAATAAACCAAGACGCATCTGAATTCAATATGTATTTATTTTAAAGATAGGAGAACAATTCAAATTAATTGATGTGTCTAGACTGAATCTTCAAACTTAATGACATTGGAGAAACTGGAGAATGCTCCGCTTCAGACTTGAACATAGCGTTGATCTTTTATGTATTCTGTAGAGATTTGATGATGGTTGTGTGTTAACTGGTGAACTACGGTCAGAGCTGAACCGTAAATCAGGACATCTGAAATAGATGATGAAGTTTAGTAATTTTGGAAAAACGATCACGCTAAGAAATCATCTTTATATTTAAATATCCTGATGAATTTCATTGTTTGAAAATCATTTCGTTACTTTAATTCAGTTTCTTTGTCATTTCAGAGACTATTTTCATAATATCTTATTGCTACTAAATCGGAGAGAAACCGATTTTAAGATTACATTTCCATAAGCTTGGAAAAAGGGTCGGTTAACCTTTTATGGAAATAAACTCGTCCTAAATCGTGGCCTGAACAAATAAGAAAAGGTCGGTCCTTACTCACACGTCACGGTGAAGTAACAATACAATAGTTGTAACTAAATAGTGAATTTTGATGGTAACTATATATTATCTGCCACCTAAGTGGTATAAAAAAAACTATAATTAAGAATGTATAAATCGTTTCTTAGAAGATTAGAAAAATCTATCTCAGTTATTCTTCGTTAATTCCAGATATTAGGCGATATAGGCGACGAAACAAAATTAAACGATCTAACTGTTTATATACGAGTGCCGGCACACCGGTAGTGAACTGCAACGTAGGAGGCGCGGGATTGATTCCCGCTCAGTGCATGTGTGTATATCAATATGAATATTTGCATTGCCCCGGGTGTTTCTATGTTTAATATAATATTTACTAAATAAATCTAATTATGTTTATCCACATTGTGGAACCCATAATACAAGCTAATTAAATATGCTTATCATGGGTCTAGGTTAGGTGTAGATTTTTTGGCATATTTTATTTATTTATAATTACCCACGTTGCCATTTTATTTTACAAGACACATCAAGCAAAGTATATTGAAACATCACATAACTTATTATAACACCGGCCTTAAATAAGTATATAATAGTAAGATCAGGAAGTTCAGCTTGGCAATGTGTTGCCTGGTTTCACTATAACTCGCAAAATAAAACAGAGGTAAATTAATATTATCGTTACATGTAAAACTACAAGCTGAATGAGATTACTGCCCTCGTCGTCTAACATTTGCACAGGTGCGCTGAAAACAATAGCACAAACAATACTTTTCGAATATTTGATATTTTAAACTCTCATAACTTTCAGTCAGTAACGCTCTCAACTCAAGCCTCAACATTCGGGGATGTCTAAACTTCTAAATACGTTCAGTAAATGTTATATTGCATTTGTTAGATAATATAATACTCTCCAAGACGATAATTGGTAGTGCTTGTGCGGCTAAGCATGATATTAATCTCCTTGCGAATTACACCGCATAGCAAGGAATCGGGTCAAAAATTTTTTTTTCATAATTTATTTAGCTGCTACATTTTCGGTTAGGAATTTATATTCGGCATACCCATTTTGTTACATAGTGCTCGATTGGCGGCAATAGGCTCGCCTCCTATTACGTGGAACCGAGAGTCATAATTGGCGAAATGTGGGTGTTTAATACACCTTTGCCTACCCCTTCGGGGTTTACGGGCGTAAGCATATGTATGTATGAAATAAAACTTACTTATAAATCTCGTTGGTAATAAAATTATCATTCTTGCATCTTGTATTCCACGAAGGCCAGTACTTGAAGCCTTCTTGGTGGTAAATTATCGTAGCGCACGCTGTATCATCTCGTATGTCTTCATCCAGTAAATCTGTAGGTCAAATATTTTGCTTTTATTAGTTAAACCCATAACTTGAGATAATCCCTAGCAAGTTTTATTTTTGAGGAATTTTCTGATGAGCTATTCCAATTACTTGTTATCACTCCCTCTCCTTTCTGCACCGGACAACACGTGCAGGGCTTAGGATGTCACCCGCATACGGTGCAGAATAAGTTCAAGAAGTTCTGTTGGTCTTCCCTTTGCCGCACCACCGATTCTTTCCTACAAGCGAGTCGGGTGGGGTGTGAAAAGCATCTGATGATGATCAAGCTGAGTATAATCATTGTAACAATGTACGTATTTGATGAATTATGACCCTCGTTGACAAACTTTGCCTACAGCTGACCATCAGAGGAGGCAATATCTATATGTCGTGTCCTAAGTAAAAAAATATCTCGCTACCTATATTTAACATATTATTATGTGACAAAATATCAAGCAAATTTCGGTATAAAACTGACGACATAACATTTGTTTTTACAGATGTAATATCGTAAGACTAGGCACATTCAGAAAAATAAAACTAAAACACCTCGTAAAAACAAAAATCCAATCACTTAATCCATCACAATGTTGCCATAATATTAAGTAACAAACGTTAAATACAAGCTAGATGAAACTTACCAAATCAAATAAACTGAAGTAATGCTCGTAAAAATGTAGCTAAACTTGCCCGCCACTACAGAATCCTGATTTATACTTTCCTACTTTAATATTTCCACTCCAGTGGTACAAAGATAACGCGGCTCCTACCACACGAATTTCGATATTTCATCGCTCATATTATTATGCCATCGTAACTCAGTTCGTGGTTTTACTAGTTTTCTTTAAAATTCTATTTTATTGCATCTGTTGAAAAGCACGATCGTCCGGCTATAATTAAAATTTGTTGAATGAGTTTTAGAATTTTATTTTACCTGGTTGTATTTATTGATCAACTCTTGTATTTTTTTTTACCACTTAGGCGGCAGGCAAGCACAAAAACGGTTACCGTGGTCTATGAACGTTTGCAATACCACGGGTGTGGGTAGGCGGGAGGGGAAGTGGAAAGGGAGTCAAGGTTAAGAGAATTTCTGTGCTGTCAGTGTAGAAGACAAAGTAGGATTACATACGATCACAAAGACGTGACAACCTAAGCCCTCAGTCTTCCCACTGCATAACACAAATTCTCTCCAATAAGTTCTTTCCCAGTTGGACTGCTCAATTAGAATGAGAGATGTCGTCATGTCCTACTTGCATCATAATAAAATTATTGAACTGGCTTATTTTTGAATTTTTTTGTAACGTCGAGCCTCCATCTCACGAAGTGAGCGATTAGCAGGTGAGGTTGCCTCGGGCACTGAAAATCTGGATGTGTATTTTGTACACCAGAGGACCAAAACGACCGCTATCCCATGATATGAATGAACTATGCAAATACTATTCTACGCAAGAAGAAGAAGGGGGATCAGCCCTTCTGTATGGGCCATTTCACCTACTTCTCCTGTACCGACTGCTTTAGACGTTCCTATGACATCTGGGACCTATGGCATAATATGCTCTCCAAGGCACGATCTGGAAATATTAATATTCATGCATACAAATATTAGCACTGAGCAGGTATCGAAGTACGCGACTCCTGCGTAGCAGCCATGTTTACTATCGCCACGCCCGCGCCATAAAGGCTTCGGAGGTACTGATTAGCGACTGAGTTAACGTGAGAATATAAAGCCGATAAACGGTAAACGCGATAGATAATTAAAAAAATATAGCTATACTACTTTTTGGCCTTTGAGGCGTAGGCTATTTTTCTAGGGTTAATGAACTACATGTAGATTCAATAACATTTTTCTAATATACGAGGCAACCATCTGACCATGGGTCCAAATCTAGGGCATACCAGGATGTCTGGAGCCATATGTAGGTACGTGTACCTCATAGGATCGACATAATACACTTTTTCAGGTTAATGAGACATTCATGTAACTGTGGAGTGCCTGTCATTGGACTCTAAATCTAAAAAATTAAAACAACCACAGTAGTATCCACCGTGTTACATGAGTTCATCCTCACGGATAACGACCTGAAACGGAACACACTGATACCACACAGTGTGTTCCGTGCAAGGAACTTCATACCGCACACGCTCAAGCTATGGAATGAACTCCCTGCTGTGGTTTTCCAAGCGACTACAATATGGGGTTCTATAAAAAGGGCATTATATTATTTTTACAGGGTTGGCACCACAAGCGTGATACCTCTGGAGTAACAAACGTTCATCGTAAGCCACGGTGACCACTGTCTATCAGGTAGGATGTGTGTTGGTCTCCCATCTCCCACCTTCACTTCATTTTGACTTTGTGCAGCTGCCTTGCGGATCTACGGTATCCAAGGTCTGACACCAATGAAATTAATATTGGGCCTCAAAGTTAATCTTATTAACGACAAAAAGGAAATCGGTGCACATAAATTCAAAATATTACTTACTATCCTGACGACTTTTGCATGCCTCTTCAAAGGAATTACAGGAATTGATCTTGAATAAACAATGCAATATTGCAGGGAACACGGCAATTTGCCTGATATTTACTCAAGAGTTCCGTAGTCTGTCTCTAAAACTCCTCAACAGTTCTTTACTAAATGTTAATGAGACCATTTCGAAACATAGTCCTTTCAAACAGAAACAGAATTTTACAAATCCGTCTAGTGCTAACGGAATAGCTCGTACATACAATATTAAGGAGAAAAATAAGAATCAAATTAAGAACCTGCTCCTGATTTTAGAAGTTGGTTAAAAAGAAAAGTTTTTTAATCACCGATAGAAAAGCATATCAAGACGTGAACTAAATTCTATATGAAGAGTCTCTTTGAGACTTAATCTAAGCTGGTAATCAATTGAACCATGATCCCGATTGAATTCGAAGCTTTTACGTCGTGGGTACGCTTTTCATTTCGAATCTGACTTTTTGGAAGATATCTGTTCTTCTTGAGAGAAAAGTACCAAAGACTCATCTTTTGATAGGTAGCAGTGTATCAGGTGAGGGTAATATAGGGCGAGATGGTAATTAAGCTTCAATACGCTAAATTAATTTTACTGCCGCCATCCATATTCACAGTACTGTATTTTCTATACAATACATTCGGATCAAGAGTAGAAAGATCAATCGGACTTCGAAACTGCATCGATATTAATCTGAAGTAAAGTTAGAGAATATAAATCCTCTAATACTCAAAATACTACATATAAATGAGATTATTTTAAATACCCTGAAAAACTATACACTCAAATTCATCAAATCACCACTCATAAATCAGAAAAATCTTGTATGACCGCACGACGAACAGTGACTTGTTTTCGACAGTACCGTATACAATGATTTATAAGAGCGTGATAAGCGAAATTGCTTTATTTTGAAGGGGTGCCAACATATAAAAAGTGGCTTATAACCCAGTCTTTATGTTGGATGAAATTACGTTCGTAATGCGAATACTTCAGCTTTTGTTGTTCAAACCTTATGAGGGAAAAGAAAATAATAACACATTGACGGCTCTCGGGAATTTGTTACTAAGGTATTTATCACCGATGACGCTTTAAAGTCTATCTATGGCATGATTATACCGAAAAGGCAAACTTAAGATGAGTTAGCGAGAAGACAACAGTATGCACCAACATATAGGCTAACTTTCATGTAATTGCCCCTATACACGCTTCTTTGCTTAACGCACCTTTATACTGTTTTTCTGTATTAATGACTGAAATCAATGACATTAAGAAAAGTTATATTATAAATTAGCCACTTAGGACTAGGACAGGACAATTTGGGATTTTGTTTAATTAAAAAATTTCGATGCAAAATAATTATCTTCAAGTTGTTCGTGAAGAACACAAGAGCTACTATTCAATTTATATGCGGTTTTTAATGCGGATTAAAATTAAAGGTGTCAGCCGACATCCACGTTAGTGAGTAACAACTAGTTTACAATAATTACTTTGTAGGATAATCTGTAGAGAGCAATAAATATATTCATATATTTTTTAATATCGAGAACATTTAGTACTTCATAACATCATACGCCCAAAATGTTATACAATAGATACCGGTTGACCATGCTATAAAGTTGATGTAAAACGTGGCACATAAAATGGCTGACGTCTCAGATTGCCCGCCATGTCGTTCACAATCCGTGACTATGTTGGTAAATTACTTACTTTGTACATTTACTGTTGGTACAACATTCAGTATGATTTTAGCAAATAATGGAATTCTTATAGTAGAATAGAACTATCGTTCACGTTTTTTCTGATATTTTGCATTTAGTTAACACTTAATCGACACTTAGTAATTTTATAAATGTAATAAGTTTGGAAGAGATGTTTGTATGTTTGTTATTTAATCATGCTGTAACGGCTTAACGAGCCGGAAATTGGTACAGGATGGATGAAATATACTAGTGGACACATAGGCTTTCGCCTTCTTCTTAACATGCGCAAAATTCTCAGGGTTAACATCTTCGCCAAAGCCGGTGGAGGTGATTATGTCGGTCTCGAACCGACTGTAACGCACGTCGTCTTTGGATCAGGCTTTCATCTATGGATTTCGTAGACCACAGTCCGGTTTTTCCACGTGCGGCTGAACATACATATTTTCCATGAAGTGACTGCCATTAGACCTAAGCAACTCATTTGCAATATTGAAATTTTACTGTTGTCGCATCTGTCGAAGACTCGTCGTCGGATTTTTAAAGCTAAAATTACCCGTAACGTCTGCCATAGATGTTTGTTAAACAACCGGGACCGGGTTCTGGTTAAGAATATAGGTACAAATAAAATCAAAAATAAAATTTACCTTCGCATTTTATGTTGCAGGTGCCCCCGCGTTTTCCTTCTTTACACCATTGGTTTGGGATCTAAAAACAGAAATTTTTGGTTAGTGAAATTTAAATGAAACTGAACTACTTCGAAAGTATTAAGATATGTTGCCGTAGCTGACTGAAAACCACAGCACTAGACAAGGGACAGGGTACCGTGAAATAGTTTTGAATATGATAATATTGTTTATGGTTTTAATACCTTACTGGTTCTCAATGACACCGTTTATACATATCGATTTAATAAGTAAATGTATGTGATGAAATAAAAATATGTAGATGTATACAATAAAATGAATATGTTACGGGACTGACATTTTGACGGTTAGATGACGTGACGTGCATAGTTTTGACGCATACCACCCCATTCGCATTTTGCCACTAATTCATAAATAGTCCCATTCGCATTCGGTCCCATTTGCATTCAGTCCTATTCGCATTCAGTCCTATTCGCATTCGGTCCCATTCCCATCGTGCACTACTTTGATACGGCTAAACGGCACCATAGAGAAGGTGCAATGTATTGAAACAATAAACAATACTATTACATTCATATCTATATTACGGTACGCTGCATCTGTTGCTGTGGTCAGCGGCCGGCTACGAAATCATAACTAAATAGTTTTCCACTGTCAACTTCATATTTCGATTTCTTTTAATATATCATTAGATTAAATAAGATGAATAACTAATCTTCAAACGAAGCGTTAGGAAATTCTTGAAAGAAACGAGAAACTTTTCCCAAAGAACGTAATAAGTAACAATTCACATTGAATAAAAAATAAAGCAATGAACGGACATTATGCTACCCACTACTTCATTTATTACACATATAAAAGCATGAATATTCAGGGTGCTAGGGGAACACTCCCGAAAACGAAAACAGAGGTACTACTGATCATTTTAACAAAAATGTGCAACTTTCTTTTTTGATCACAATCCATTTTTTGGTAGGTACCATGATACTATTTAAGGGATTTGATAACCTGGGTATGGTACCTACCAAAAAAAGTAATTCAATCAAAAAAGTAGCCCTATTTTGTTAAACTGGTCATTACTAGATATCCCCTGATTTCGTTTTCGTAAGCATTCCCCTAACATCCTATATAAAAATAGTATTACTGTTTCTCAAGCAATTTATTAAGTGAGATAACTAAACAAACCTGGTACAAGCCGTAAAACTTTTTTCCGCTGGGACTGACTGTGTAGGCACTGGTGTTTCTATTACTCGCTTTTTCTATTAGACAGACCCCTGTAACAAATTGAAAAAAAACTTTACAAAACGTCTTAATTTAAAACAACTGAATTACAGAGTCCGTGAAAAACAAAACATTACGCCTTCATTTCCCTAAAGGATTGGGAAGAAAAAATAATATGCTAAAATGAGATACGTTTTACGCCTTTACCGATAACTTAATTAATTTTTAGTATAAAATAGGATGGACTTATTTAATAATTGTTTTTTATATACCGGGTGGTTTTATTGTCGTTTCGGATAAACAGATTCTTAGCACAGTTTCGTCAGTAAAATCGACTGGAAGTATTAATTTTGCTAATAATTTTTTTACACGTCCCACATGTATATTTTCATCTTCATTAAATAATTTATAATATTTTCATACATAATTATGGAAATAAACTACATTATTTCCATACAGAATACAGCAAAAACAAATTTTTTTTCGGCCAATAAAACCTTCCAGAAGATTTCGCTATCGACCACTGTATTCAAAAACTTTTCTTCCGAAACAGCTATAAAAATGTCCATGTAGATATACATATTATATTAAAAATTATTTATTTATTACATTAATAGTTTTACATTCTTAATTACTTTTTTCAAAAATAGATATTAATTATCAATATAATTATAGGTATTTCTTGTGGTGAAAACCTCATCGTAACAAGATTAAGTAATACAGATCCGGAAAACTATCCAGAAATGCAAGGAAAATCATTGCATTGAGTTTTTTCTCCACGTGTGACTTGTGTTATGCAATGATATGAGCAAAGTTCAAACAGATATTCAATATTAATGTACAAAACTCAAGTCCAACATAATGAATCACTAATCAAACTAAAACTTGTACACAATATCCCTTAAACAACTTGACGACATAAGTTCAAGGTCAAGGGTTATACAATATGCTGAAAGCAATTAGCAGGACCAGTGTCCCGAAGGTGTTCTTCAATTTGCAGAACATCTTATCCCAGTCAAAGTCCCTTGCAACATGTAGTCTTTGGATTCGAGTTTGTGTGAAGGGATATAAATAGTGTTGCTCTAAGTCATATTATCAGTTTTTGTTGTACATTTATGTTACTGCTTCTTTTGTTAAGTTTTAAAAGTTGTGGTTGCTCAATTTTTGGTAGCAAGAAATGGCAAATGAAATTGTCCAGGTGTAGTTGTATTTTTTATCATATAAATATCATTAAAGTTAATATTTTCTTTTACAATGTTATTTATTATTTTGTTGTACACGTTGGTTTTGTTTTAAAGCAAAATGGGTGTACAATATTTTGAAGACTAAAACTTCTTTAGTTATGCATTAAGAAATAAATAAATGAGATTTAAAATTATAATCACAATAAATAGCTATCAAAACTGTGAGTGATCCCTATGTTCACTTTAGTAGACTCCATTAAAGAAAAAATACATTTACAAGCCCCTAAAAGCACAATATTTTTAATAATGTTTGTTAAAAGCAATTTACTCGCAACTGAATTTAAAATAAATATTTTTTAAGATAAAAATGTAGGTATACAATACTTAAACATATTTTCTTAGCAATAAATACAAGTCTTCTCAATGAATAAAATGAATATTCAACAGAAACTATGGGCATTATTTGTTACGACTTGCACTGAAGTATCTACTTCAGTGCAATTTCATTATTAAAATTGCAATTCTCTAGAAAAATAAATCACACATTTCATTTCTGGTAACTTAAAACTGTTCATAAGATAGGTACATTACTTCAACGTACACATAGTTTATACGTGCGTATAGTATGTATAGATATCAGCATATGTCATGACCACAAGTCACGAGAGAAATTAGACCTTGATACCCGCGGATTGATTTGATTTAATTGGCGAATTAGAGTTCCTTTGCCTTCTTCGCCCTTGCTATATAACTTAACAGTTGCTGGTAGCTATGAATAAATTCACGAGCATTAAAGCTATCAGTACTATAATTTACTCCACTTAGATGCATCGATGGAAAGTTCGTATCAACACTTTTCCACAGTTTGTAACCATTCTTTAGATACAGTACTGTTCTTCTTACCAAGCCTATTTAGCAAAACCCGGAATTAAGTAAAGTACACTATTGAGTGTTCTTTTTTCACAATAAATAGGTCCGTCTTTGCCAAAAATAATTAACAGCAAGTTTGTATGTTATTGATAAACTTTGAAATTAATTTTATCGATTTTACCGATTTATCTGTAGGTATTTTATTGTAAGGTTTACTTTTAGAGAACATTTATTTTGATATTCCAACGAGATCAGTTCTAGATAATTTCGACACGTATTGGAACCGTTTATCAAAGATAGATCACGAACGTCGCACTGCTTCCATGGCGTGCGCAGCTTGGAGGGAGTGAGGTAAAGAAAGAGAAAGAAATAGCAAGAGCAAAGTTGAGAGCGAGATAGCGCTGTGAGCGTTGGCGGTGAACCTCGGCAGACTGTGATGAAGTGACCAAAACTACTCGATCGTAGATACTCGATGATATCTGTCACGCCACGCGCGTCTTGGATCCTCGTCAAACTTCTAGTATAATACAACAACGCTTCTCGTCAGACCATCAGTATCGAACTTAAACTAAAGGATTTTCGTATAGGTACAAACAAGAGTGAAAAGTTATAAATGCTTCATAATTAGAAAATATGAACACGGAATCACAATTGTTTCGTGCAATCAACACAACGTATTATGCAAAATACATACTTTTATAATGTTCAGCGTTACATTATTGCATTTAATGCACAAGAACATGACTTTAAAAAAAGTATAAGTCAGTAATTAATGGTGTTTACGTTGACTTTAAGTACAGCAATCGTAATAATTAACATATTTTCCAGTTCTACTATAAGGCGACGTTGTTTCAAAAGCAAACCTAGAAATAGCTAGGGATCTGACCGTAGTCAGTTTGGTTCCTGAGGGCGTTTTTGATATGATAAGAAAATTGAAGCGCTGGAGACGCGGCTGAACACAGTTGATGTCACTCGCTCTCGGATGACATAATGTGGCGTTTTAGAAGGATTTTAACAAAACAAAATCAAAACCTAAATCTAAACCCAAAAGGCTGTTAATAAATAAAGTTTTATTTTTCATGGAAATTAAAATATCTATGAAGATTAGAGATTTTTTTTATGGCATGTCAATTTGACTTCACCTCGCCTGATGTTAAGCTGAAGGCAAAGTCTCATGAAAGAGGGTCACAATTGCAAACATGTTCAGTGCTACAATGGTGGCGCTCAGTTTGACGGCTCATTGGAAATTTGGATATCCCCCTCCCCCACCGGGGGGACCACCATAATATACTTTATTATAATTGATTTCCGCCGTGTAATGGCGTACTACGTAGTATCAATTCAAATAAATAACATGATTATTACTCGAATCAGCAAATGAATAACTACGTCTTACATTAATAATTATAATGTCACCGCGCAATTGTATCTATGTCTGCCACTTCTCGATGCTGTCAACTAATCAAACGCAACTGTTTGAATATAACAATTTTATCATCCAATTGAATCAACATGTAATAGGATCGTCCATTTCAGTGGCCCTAAAGCTTACATCTATGAACTATGAATTTCAATCGAAAGTACGGAACATACGATTTAACCTCCTAGTGAAGATATTTGGGTGTTTGATGCTCAATCACTTTTGGTAAAGGGATAGATTAGAATGACTGGAAGCTTTGAATAACACAAAGGTAACTTTTTATCCCGTGGAAATGTTCCCACGGGTGCGTGGTCGGAACGGGATCAAAAATCCACATGGACAAAGCCGCAAATAAGCAATACAAATTTGTACCTGTGGTTGAAATACGTCAATGATCTCTTAGAATATACCGACCCAAAGTAACACTGTTCTTTGAATTATCTGTTTTTGTAACAATCGTTCGCGTCTTAATTATCTAGTCTTCTCCAACTACGCCTAAGATTAACACACAACTTACATTGTCCAAGAAACAAATCATTAGGTACACCGACTCTTATTAACTCTCGTACTAACTTGCATCTAGTCTCAAATCTCTTGCCGTAGACACTGCACACACAATAACAATGAACAAGTAGTACTACAACTACACGTGTAACCCACATGCCGGCAACTGTGTTTATGAATACATTGAATCCAGTAATTGTCCTATAAAGATCTTATTGACACTTATTACAACGCAACAAGAGATATTTTTCAACAATAATGTGGATGCTTTGAATGTCAATGTCAGCTGATTAAACCTTGCGAGTTTGTGTACGTATTTTGCGTGTTTTTATAGTGTTAGATTGATTGATAACCTTTTTCCAGTCTGCGACTTTGTTCTTAGTGTTGCGGTATGTATCAAGAAGGTGAGGTTGGATTTAACTTCCAAGATCTTAATTGCGGTCCTTATACGTCCCTTTACAATTGTTATAACACAGACTAGTTAAACTTTTGTCTGAAGTTCTTGCTTTTTATTTTTTTAAATAAAAGATGGAGTTTACGTTGTTACTCAATCATTGATAGATATATAAAGACCGCCACCGACTTTGGTGGGGGTGGTGCCCGTGGATATTTTGCGCACGGGTGAAAAAAGAAACAAAAAGAAGTCTTACCACCACAAATTAAAATAACAATAACAGTCTTATTTCTATGCTATCTTACTTGTAGGATTAGGACCTTAGTCGTCCATTGAAATTTATGTAATTGTAAGACAAGTGTATGCTTATTCAAACATATAAGCAAATAAATGTATCCACTATAGTGTAAGACATACCGTTTGAACCATTTTAACCGTTTAACACTAATATCCTAAGTATTCCAATGGAGGCTGACGTTGAAATTAAGATTGTAATAACATTATTTATAAGTCTGTTTTAAATCGGTGCGATGTGTGTATACCTATTTTACCTCTTCCTGCAGTCGCGGGTAAGTACCCGCGACTGCAGGAAGAGGTAAAATAGGTAAAGTTAAGCGGGGTGTGAAAAAGCATCTGATGAGGCTGTCAAGCTGAGCGCCACTATTATAACATGTGTTTGTAATGGTGACCCTCTGTCCTAAGACTTTGGCTTCAGCTTAGCATCAGGCGGAGAGAAGTCAAATTGACATGCCCTAAATAAAAATATTACCATCATAGTATATATTCAATATCTTTTCAAATCTAAATCTACTTATACTATTATTGAATGTGAAAGTAACTCTGTCCATCTTTTTATTTCATTCGGAGATAATCTAGAGCTTGGAAAAGGATATATGCTATCACTGGTCGTGATAACCGACATCCATGTGGGTAATAATATGTACTTCAAATATTAGCCTCTTCCATATTATGTATATTAATCCATATTATGTATCTGCGCATATCTGCAAGCAGCCGGTTACATCCGTGATAAGGTTGGTTAGATAAGTTAAAATTCCCTTATCATTATCTCGATAAAACAAAAACATTCACTTGAATATAACTAAAGTCGGTCACTAATGCTACGTTCACATGGAGAAATGCCGGAAAATTCTCAGTGTTTCTAAAGTTTTTATAAAAAGTCCGATGGGATGAATATTCCCAGTAGTATACTAGTAAGGTACTACTAAGAAAAGGTAACTAAGCGGTAGTACTATTGGGAATAGGCCGATTTAAGTTAGGTATACACGTTTAGCTACTGAATGTTTTTATGTATGAGTTTAAATGTTCACGTATTTAATACGAGCGTTTGTTTACATACTTATAGGAAGGTTATATTAGAAGATTATAAAAAATAGTAGATTATATAAAAGTTACAACTGCGTCTGACGGCGTAATTGGTAATACTTTAACGCACCACAGTATATTTTTTGAAACAGCCAGTTAACTTTATGTAATGGATATAATACTTGTACTTTTGTACAACACGTGCGTGTACGCGTGCATGCGAGTGTGTGTGTGTGAGTGTGTGTAGTTTATGCACACAGATTGGCAAACAGCAAAATAGGTATTTTTAGAAAGTGTTTTATAATATGATGTAAAGTTCTTAAAAACATAAAAATACAGTAATATGATGTATTTCACAAAGCGCTAATCCCGGTGGGATTCACATCTTGCATTTAGTTCAGTCCTCAGGCTCTGTCTACTAAAGGTTATTTTGACTTTTAAAACAGCCCTCAACCCTCCCGAACCCCAAGAGGAAAGCCAGCGTCAGAGCCACATTCGGCTAATTAGCACATAGATAAAATATTAATATTTACTGTTATGACGTCAATAGCATACCTTATCCTCATTTTTTTTACATAATTATGTAGCCGAGTATTAACAACACAACATTTAAAATATGAGAGAGAAAACACATTTTTATTGAGGTAAAAATATAGAAGGAAAGACAAGAAGGGACTGCGAAAAATCAAAAGAATATTTACATATTTAAAAACGAACGATGGCCTTTTTATTGAATAGAATTAAAAAAAAGATTATAATACAAAATTATAAATTCAAATTGAGTGGCGCTGACATTTCGCACCTTACAATGACTCATATTTTAAGACTGTCAGGTTATCCATCATAATTTTACATCATAATTATGGTATAATCTCACTAGGGTAACGAGGAACTATAAACCTTGTACACTTTACGGAATATTTTACAAAACAGAGCCTAACTTTTGTTCTTACTTAGTTACACTGTGGCTGCAAAAAGTGGTAGCCGGTTTGTTGTTAGTGACAGGGAGATATAGCATTAAGTTTTCCTCTTAGATAAAAAACGTGAATGATAAAAATGACTGCTGTATGATTTACGAAGTATAATTTGTTTTGGTCTTATAGTTATAAATAATACAGTTTATTATTTTTTTATTAAGAACTTTGATTAAGGAAAACCCATAATTAAAGACTTTATATTATTACTAGCTGACCCGCTCAACTTCGTCTGCGTTTTATAGCGTCAACAACACGTGGTAATTATGCTGTTAAAATGTAGCTATATGACACGTTCGTAGATTTACCATAGCAGCGCCATCTATTGATTACTTACTCAACCCAGTCGAAAGGTATCGACATCTGTTAGAATCATTTGTAGTTAACATATAATTGTGACTGTCAAATAATAACAGACAAATAATTAGCAATAAATTAAAATTGCGACTATAATTTCAGATTTAAACTATCCTATCTCTCAAGTTGGATCGAACTGCACATGGTGTGCAAATTTTATTATAATCGGTTAAGTGGTTTAGGAGTCCATTGATAACAAACATTGTAACACGAGATTTATATATATTAAGATTTTATATCATTTCAGTGTTCTGTGTGGAAACTGCCACGGGTCAGAATGTCGACACAACGTAGGTATTACTAATATGTTCTACTCAAATCGACTTAAGATTAAAATTAAAACGAGTTTTGCTATTGATCATAGGAAAATTAGAATAAAGACCTATTATTATGCTTGTCTATCGAGACAGTGTTTTGCGTGGAAAATCCCACTAGTCAGACTGTAAATACAACGTACGTATAACTTGTGATGTAGTCAAATCGACTTAAAATTGAAATTAAATCGGGTTTGCGAAACTCAAAGCATTGAACAAACGATAAGCATGAGTAGGTATTGTGAGTATATTGTATTTTTTACATATACTTAACTATTCGCTCTCAGTAGGGTCTGAGATTTCGATGGGCGTTCCACCGGGTTCGATACTTGGACCATTTTTATTTTTAATATATATTTGTGACGACCCCTACAAAAAATATCCAGGACTTTAAGGTCGAATTTCTACGCTCTAAAAAGGAATAAGACTTCAATAAGCGTGGTTATGGATATAATAGTTTATTTCAGCCATTTTCATGGCATTATGGGCTACGGAAATCACCTTTAGGGTAATTCAGCGAATCTAAATGCAATATTTATTCTTAATAAACGAGCTGTGCGAGCAATCAATAATTAGTGCCCAAGAGTCTCCCTCCGAGATAAGTTAAGGTAATATACATTCTTACCATGGTCTTACAATATATTAGTAGAAAACTTGACAACAATTATACAAACTTTCCAAGAGATCGTGATAGACATAACGTAAATACCAGACGCAAAAATAATCTCGTTGATAGCTGAAGAATTTGTGAATTTGCCTATCAATGAATTGAAAAATTTAATTAAAAGAAAAATATGCCAAAAACCTTATTATTAGGTAAATCGAGGATTGTGTGGATGATATTCAAGCCTGGAAATGAGCTGTTCGCTCAACTTGCTACTTACGCAGATTACTGTATCTAGACTTTGTAAATGCTTGTAAATAGACTAAAAAAAAGCCCGCTGAGTTTCCTGCCGGTGACTTCTAAGGCCGGGACTGCGTTTCGTACAGGTGATTAAATGGTCCATTTGCTCACTAACTTATAAGATATTGTTGATATTGACGTTTTGTAAATTCCGTTTAGTGATCTATATAGAATAAACAAGTACCGAATTTGCAGTTTAATTATTATATAAATCCACAAAATATTACTTACAGTTACCCAAAAACGTTTTCTGAATCAAATCGGTTTTTACAAGCTCTTTTGCTAACTGACATCTTGTGAAAACTTTTCCTTCACATAATTTATACGCGACCACGTACGCAACCCACAAAATAATTTGGGTTTTCATCAATACTGTTTCTAAAATATATGTTTGATGAACGATGTAGCACGCGTGTTGTCGTTCGAAGACTATTAAAGGAAATTGACAGTATATTGTAAATGATAAGAAAAGATAAAACTACCTACCTAGGTACTTGAAGAACGGTTAATAGAATCAAGTGTTTACCATCACATTTTCTAATGATTTATTTACTAAATATCCTATTTATTATGAATTATAATATTTTTGACAAATGTAGGTACATAATTATTGTAAAACTTTGACATTCATAAGTGCTCTTTATGTGCCTAAACTGAATAAATGAAATTGATTCTTTGATTCTTTGATTCTTGACATAATAATGCAGTCCCCTACGGTGAATGGGCAATATGAGTTTACAATTTTGTTATAATTGTTGCAAATTACGATTATGCGCAGTCTTTAGGTATGTTCATGTCGTGTATAAACACATATGTACACGTGTCCATAAAACGGTACAATTAATGCTAGCGCGCACTAGTGACTTTTTATGACCGTGAATGCCCAAATTGAATGAATACGGTTTGGTACCTCCCGCGTGACAACCAGCTTTCATTCAATTTGCACACTCACGGTGACTAAATTCACTATTGCGTGAAAGCCCTTACCAGGGAACAACGCAGTCAAATGTCACATATTAATGTATACAAATAATACTGCACAGGTAAAGGCCCGCACTCACTCGTGCTAGCAAGTACTATAATATTTAGGCTTTTTTTAAAGCTTTGTAAGCCAGTTTACCTACCGACAGACGGGCCGTAGACATGTATAAAAATTTAACGGCAGACAATAACCAATTAATAGTTAAAAATAAGTTACTTAAAATAAGTGTAACCAAAGTTGAAAGCCATTGCTTTACATTCTGTTTACGAATTGGAATCGCCTCCATCCAATGTTTCGTGCTTTTCAACAACAGTGTATTTTATTCATCATGATTTATTTTATGATTGTAGCTATGATATGACATTTATTTATGTCTGTAATCTCTTTTTAATTCCCTTTATTTAGATACCCTATTCAATCATTTTGGGTAAAACATTGTTGACTACACATTGATGTGCCGAATATCCTCCATTTGGTTTTTTTTGTTATTCACAGTGTGTTAAAATTAAAAAAGATGAATCCAGGGACTCTTATCCATGGAGTTTAGTCTGCAGAGCTTCCAAACAATATGTGCAACAACATTTATGTTACTTCTTTTCATTTTGATATACCCAGTGTAACTCGCATTGTAAATACGCATTTAACGACACCCCTCAAATTCGAATAAATTGAGCCGGGTGTTGAGCATGTCAAACATTAAATCTTTGTGCCAAAAATTCGATACATTGTTTTTTTCATTTCATCGCTTTCACAGCAAATACAAGTCTAAAGACATCAAGTTAACACAGACAGGCTCAAGCTAACATTTTTTAATACTTTCAAAAACAACTCTACTTCTGAAGCAGTCGGATAAAAATCCAAAAAATCTGAAAAATACTTTTACAAAATCTATCTCTATTAGACTTGTATTATTGGTATTTTAGTATTGATGTACATAATATTTACAAATCGCCAATATCCAGTTGAAACATGTGTAGGTAAGTAATCTAACATCTGGACAGTTATAAATAGTCCTCTGAGGTCAAAAACGTGGAGATGATAAGGGCATGTACAATCTCAGCTTGCACCAGACAAAGGCGCTAATGTTAATATACAGTTTTAATCAGTCTTTGTTAAGAACAGACTGCACTACACCTATATAATTATGTAGCGCAAATTCTGTACTTATCCAAGTCTCTCCATTTCTTGATAAATTTATTAACTCAATAACATGTTCTATACAATTTATATCTTAATGCTCTTTATTATAATTGTGAGAAGGAACGAAAGTATAATTGTTTAGATATAGAATTATTCTCTATTTAAACAATCATAGCAACAATCATAGCAACAATCATAGTAACAATCATAGCAAGAATCATAGCAACAATCATAGTAACAATCATAGCAACAAACCACAATCATAGCAACAACAATCGTATTACAATATTTAAGCAACCTGTGCTCTATAAAGAAGCTTTGTGTTATCTTCTTCTTTGCTTTGTCTTCTCTTCACCGTTCCCCCCGTGTCCCCTCCACATGGTCGGCAGCACGATCGCGACGCCTCTGGTGTTGCCAACGTCTAAATTTCCATAGGCCACAATAACCACATTCCATCATGTGAGCCGTGTGCATCTCTGCCACTTAAGAGATATAAAAAAAATTAGAACAATATAACGTTACATTTATTTTCTTAATCGTTTATACAATAGCATTTATGCAATACGTAGAAAATAAAATTCAATTAAAAACTACACAATGCTATTATTTATCAATTCGCTATCGTAATCATCATTTCCATATCATCTTGACTTTGATAAGATATTATAGGTACAGGAAAATTTGTTGTTTTAAATATCAGCTTATGCAACTTCGAGTATGATACACATTCATAAAATAATAGTTATTCAAAAAGGGTTTTAACATCTTTGAAAGTACACCAAAAATTGTGTGTGCTCTGACAAACTAAACTTTCAGCTCCTAATGAAGCATCGCGGCTTCACGTCCCATATGGGCATTCCCTTTTTCTTTTCTGGAATATACAGTGCATTTAAATGCTTCATGCTTTTAAATAAAATTATTTACTCAAAATCCTGGAATAATTTTGGGTGTTTGGGCATCACCAAGAGTTCGCAGAGCAAAGCAACTTCAGCAGCAATGCAGTACACCTAGTTTCTTCTCGACGTTGGCTGGTCAGGAAGCAATCGCAAAAACCACTATAATGTTATGGTCATTATTCTGTGGTCTGGTGGTAGGAAACGCGACTGCTACGCAGGACGTGATTGTTAGTGTAAATATTTGTATGCATAAATACGACTATTTGAATGGTCTGGGGGTGACGCACGTGACAGCAAGTTAAGCCGTCGATCTCGGTTGTCATGAGAACATCTATGTTAGTTGTTAGGGAGAGTCGGAGCCCTAAAAATTCAAACAACTTGTCTAAATGCTCTATTTCGATATTGCCTATACGTATAGGTTGGTGGATGCCAGTTGGCAGTCGATTTCCAAGTAATATCGAACTTTAATTGACAGATAATAATAATCGATGTTTTAGTATTTTTGATACATTTCGTGATTATGTGGTGAGTGAACGAAATTGAACATTAGTGGTTCAGCCACATGTCGATCCTGTCACCTTCCCTTTCCTGGGCAACCTCAACCGAAGACGGTATAGGGAGATCCAGTGGGCATCTTGCTGTTAGTAGGCTCCGGGTAAGCTTTAAAATCAAGATTCCTCAGATGAAGACTTCTCAGTGGTGCAGATTCTTGCCTGCACGCATGGCCTAACTACTTGTTTTTTAGTATGCATTACTAGATATTATAATTATAGTTTTACTCAAATCTAAAAAAGGAGAAGGAGGAAACGGGCCCTTAGTTCAGCGGTGATCATTTTCCTTACAAGCAGGAACAAGCATAGTTGTAGGTCAAAATGATAATAATATTATAATATGTTTAGTACGGTCGGTTTTTTTTTATTTATGGCACGTCAATGTGACTTCACCTCGCCTGATGTTAAGCTGAAGGCAAAATCTCATAAAAGAGGGTCATCATTGCAAATACGTACAGTGCTACATGGATGGCGCTCAGCTTGACGGCCTCATCAGATGTTTTTTCACGCCCCGCTTAAAGGACTCGGGGCTGTAGGAAGAAGGAAACACGTGCGCCGGTAAGGAATTCCAAGACTTAATGGTGCGGCAGAGGAAAGACTCACCGGACCGCTAGCTTCTTGATGGATGGATATTCTGCACCGTATGCGGGTGACACCTTGGTAAGCCTTGCACGTGTTGTCCTGTGTAGGAAAGGAGAGAGTGAGATTAATTGTTTCGGTCGGTTTATTCCAATTATTCCATTGCCTCTTTACACAGTTGGGCGATTTTTGGGCGATTTAATTGAACGAACGACATGTGAAAAAGTAACTTTAAATTTTGTGTTTTTGTAAAGTTCTAATTTGTTTATCGTTTATGCAATGTTAAATTTGTATTAATGAATGCTGAATTGCACAACGTGGCAGGAATTAATGCCGGGAATTGTAAATCAGTGTAATTAAATTAATTGGCGACTTAGTGCGATAATGTCATTGAATTAATTTGCATTAACGATATAATTATAATAAATAGCTATGTCTTTGTTTATTATTTCATCATTCTCTGAACCTTTTCCTAACTCAGTTGGGGTTGGTTGTCCAGTCTAACTGTGATGCGGCTGAACTTCGATATATAACCAAAATATAATACAGACAAATAAACTTAAATCTACTAAGATCCATTTTATTCTACACACAAATTGTCACATAATGTACGGCTCCTGGCCAGCTTTCAACCAATTTGTTAGGAACCGAAATTGTATACACTGATTTGCTGTTTGTTAGGAACATATAAACTGGTTTGCTTTCAGGCTATCACCTTTATATATTTTCATCCAAACATAAACCCGAAACTGGTTACCGCTTAAAAATTGTAGTATAAGCTTCGAAATATGTCGTGCGTTTACGAGTCTAAACAATTTATGCTGGAAATTTGTTGGAGCACTTTGAAACGTGGAAACTTTTCATTTCGATATTCACGATATACAATTGCATCATTCCATATTGATTAAGTTATGAATGAACGTGGGCTTACCTAACTTTATGGGAATATAATAAATCATTATTTATTTAAAAAGGTTGGGTTTAGCATATTAATTTTAATATGTTTTAGGTAGTGGCGAAGTCAATGATTGCTACGTTTGATGTGAGTTAAATTTTCGCTCTTTGCTACAGTCTTTCTGACAAGTATCTTTAAGACAGTCACCGTTATAAACAACAATAATATTACCATGGGAGTCCTAAGTTTGATGACCTCATCAGAACCCCGGCTCTACTAATTGTTAACCATTGAGATTACAAAAAACGGCCCAAAAAACTTCATTAGCTGAAGTTCCAATAGAAAGGTGGTTATTACATTATTTTATTCACTCAACATGGTGTCATTTAATTTAAGGGGTTAACAGCATGGCAGTAAAGTCAAAAATTCATTGGCATTTATTATAATCTCAGTGGTTTGACAATGGTTGATAATTAATAGAATCAGAGCCCAGGTGCTTATTCACGTTCCACTTGAAGGCCACCCAATGTGTAAGAAGAAGGAAAAACGTGTCCTGCTATTTAGATCCAATCCAATGGTGAATTCTAAATAACGAGTAATCTTGTTTTTACAGCTTTAGGAGTTAATAATTTGTAACATCACATGACATTTTACTACTGCACTTATTTGTTTTTCACACCATTGTAAACCATGATTGATATATAAATGTCATAGTTGAATATCATTATAACCTTTTTTATATCATGAAGTACTTTACTAAACTCACCATTATGATTATTTTTAAAGCAATCAGTATGCTAACTGTTTCAAAATAAAATTATATCAAAAAAGCATTCCGCCGCAAGGAACTGATCTTTCGAATACTGTCAAAGCATTAACTTTTTTTGATCTAAATTTAATTTTAAACTCACCATAATTCGCGAATTCAAATTCTCAGATTAGTATGACCTCCAGTCTTACCGCTGACATATTTAAATGCAAATCTTCAACATTTAGAATAAAAGTTAAAGAGGCTAAAGTCTTAACGATAAAAAGTTTTAATTAGTCAAGGCATCCCGTCTACATCTGTAGACGGACGTTATTTGCATACAGGATGGATTTATTCTCATACTTTAATTTAAACTATATCGAGACTTAAAGCTATGAACTCGTAGCCAATTGCATACAGTTGCAGTGAATACGAATGCCAAGAAATAGACATTTACCAGTATTAATATTTAACAAATAATAATGTGCATCTGATGTATACTGCTGCTATATGCAGTCGGCTACAAATTTGCATCTTCAATGCCAATAAACTATAACTAAAAATTAAATGAAAAGAAAAATACTAAAAATTGTTCGAACGAGATATTTGCGATAAAAAGATTTGACTCTACTGTTATTTTAGAAAAGTTGTTACGTTCTAGTACTTTATTAAAAAAAGTGTCATTCACCACAATTCATCAATTATCTTCGTAATATCAATAATAAGTGACATACTGATCAAACTCCACCCAACTGTAATAATAATATAAATATAAAAATTGGTAATATAAGACTTATTTACAAACATATTCCTCATGCTGAGATAACAAAATATGGGAAGTAGTCACTTATTTCTAAGATTACTGGTCTGAAGATCTGGGTTATGTTCTCAGATTTATTAAAACAAGAACATTGTCCGTCCTAATTCACTCCATCTCCTTTGATGAGATAGACGTCTCGTCATTATCCGTCTAATACCTACGTGAAAGAACTTTTCTGCAATGCGAATCTATTTCAAGAGTATCTAGATTTGAGTATTAGCAATAAGATTATTACATACAAATACTGATTTTATTGTTAAGACTAAGACATTTCAGCTATAACTGATGGATATTAAAGTTTTCTTTCCGATACTTCTTTACCTATTTTATCACGGGTGGTTAAGTAAAAAGTTTTTCATTACTTTTTCTATTACGCAAAGAACATTGTCCATTAATTCTTCTTTTTCCAGCAATTACCTTTCGGTTGAATCATCATCTGTCTCAATCACTTAAACTTTTGAGACAAATCAGGGTTTCATACCGTCAAATAGCGGTGGCCAATTTAGCCGTCGTTCTTCCCACTGACAACACAAAATTTCTCCAGTGAGCTTTGTCCCGACTCACCGTGGTATGCTGTATGGTGGAGGTATTTCCCCAGTCCGACTACTCAATTAGGACAGGGATACCGTCATGTCCTACCTCCGTCAAAAAGAATTCCGTCACTTTCTCACGTCATTTCGTTACTTATGTAAATAATATATTATTATGTATACTCACACACTTTTTTTTCTTCTATGGATAAGTTTATCGGAAAATAGTACCAAAAACTGTCATGGAATCACAATTTGTAGGTATCGCAGAACACAAATACAAATATTTAATTTAACAATACCAGATCACGTAAACAAAATAACCCTTGTTACCAAACGTTTGCATCCCGCCTAAAACTTGTCTGACCTTTGAAATGATCTGAACCGATTTACAGGACATCTCAAACTGAATTATAGAACGCGACCTCAGGTGAGGCCATGAAGGCGGCAACTTTGAAATTAGTTTAGGTAAATCTGTTTGAACTGTAAATGTTGTTTATGTTTAATAGAAGGATGCGATGGAGGAAATTGTTCTTTGCCAACGGTACCTGATTTATCTGAAGCCTTTGTTTTGGAGAATAAGCTTGTATTAAGTGTCTTGAAGTTGACAGGTAACTAAATATCATTAAATTAATTTTAAGAAAGATAAATTAAAGAACTATTTATCTTCAACTGTTGACCAGCCAAACACAGCGCGAAATTGAAACTTTATTTGGTTTCGCTGGAATAAAATTGAATATCGCCTTTTTCTGTGCGGCGTTTATAAGTTATAAATAGTTGGCTTTGAATATTATTCAAATGTAGCTTGGTTTGTGAGTTAAGTAAGTTTATTTACACCGGAAATTCACATCGAAAATATAGAAGTATTTCAAACATAAAAGTTATTTTTAGGGTTACGTACCTTAAGAGGAAAAGATCGGAACCCTTATAGAATCACTTCGTTGTCTGTCTATCTATCTGTCAAGTCCTTTTTCTCAAGAATGCGTATTTTAATATTTATAATCAATTTCTTCTGAAGATACATTAATACAGTCTCGATTAAAGTTCGTGATGGACCCAAAGTAATTGATATTGTTGTCAATTAATGGGATAGTTATGTAGCGAGCGATGACAAGAAAACCATTATTTTGTCGTAATGACTTTTGCTTATAGTGATATAAAAACATATATGCGTGAAAAATACCTGTTTATTATTGACATGGCTATGTGGTTTGGCATAAGATTAATCTTTAGTGATCAGATTCATGATTTTCTTAAGGTGTTGGTCGAGGCTGTTGGCGATGAGTCCGTAGACCAAAACGACTTATTATTATTATTACATTCTTACTTACTCAGAGATGAGCTACAAAACCTGCAAGCACTTTCCGAACGCCTATTTATATCATTGACTATATCTTCCACGCAATAATTAGTTCAGGCTACACTATGCTATGCCGATAGTGTTAGGCACGCAAACAACGAGTAAAACGCAATGCCGACGCGTCCGTATACAACTTTTTTCAAATCTATTCAGTAACCTATTTTCAAATGTTAAGACGCAGTCGCGACATATCGCCTCTTTGCTTCTATAATGTGACATCTCCGAAATTTCGTTTTTTTTATTATTTGATAATTAAAACCGCCGTCATCGATTTTATTTTCTCAAAAAACGTGGTATTTTTTACGCGGTAAATAGCGAATCTGTGGGCGAAAGAGATAGCGTCATTGTGTCAGATCACAATATCGCACTGTCTCTTACTGCATCAAGGATTTTTGCGAGAACGTAACATAACAGTAACCACTACGCACTTACAGAGGAAGGAGCTCTTGATTTTCTGCGGAAACGTGACATAACGTATTTATCACGTATTGATTGTAAAGATAAGTCTTAATTCAATTATGATTTTAAATGTTATAATGTGATATATGGATGTGACACATTAATACTGAAAAATAGTGTGGAATGATAATTGTTACATACCGTACATGTCACATTGCTGTCGAAAGTATGAATGTTTTATTTGGAGTTAACTTAGGATGTAATGTTGTAGGTGATGAAACTTTTTCCAAATTAAAATTCAAGCGATGTATAATTATAGATGTTTCGTTTTAGAACAAAAACAAATGTATTTATTTAGGAATATTCTAATATAGTCCGTTGTAAATACTAAAAGTGATAGCCGTTGGTACTTAAATTTTTCAGATGGAATCTAGATGTGAGACAAGTTGCAAGTGCAGGTAACTATTATTATGTGAATATTATACTTTGTGGTGTATTTGCCGTATCTTAGTTTAATAAGGAACTACTTATCTTAGTGAATATTTAAAATAATAAAACTTATTTTTAGAAGACGACTCTTCATTAAGCGTAGCGGGGGTGATTTTATAAAAATATAGGCTGCTATGAAAACTGATTATTAATATTTGCGCCAAATAATACCAAGACTATCTCTGATTGCTGTGTAAGATCATAATTGATTTTGTAATTTTGCTAACGCGCTTATAATGCTATTGTCAAGCCTTCTTTAAAAAGTAGCAAGTGTCCAGGTCTCCCTAACACCGCGACGCGTACAATGAAGCAAAGCGCACCACTAAGAAAGCTGTAGCCAGAGCCAGACGAGACCACTTACAACCTCTCTATGATAAGTAGGAAACGCCTGAGGGGCTCAAGCTTATCTATAAGTTGGCGCGTTCCAGGGTCAAAGCGGCACAGGATATATTAAAGACCCTGATGGCAAGCTGCTATACGATAATGTTCTGTTTGTAGACATGCAGAAGGATTTCGACTGTGTTCCTCACGCGGTGATCTGGTGGGTACTGCGGGTTCCACAGTTCTATATTGACACTATCCGAGAAATGTACTACAATTCCGTTCCAGACCGCTGTTGGCGACCCAAACCCCCTCCCCATCACCCTCGGAGTACACCAAGGATCTGTTCTTAGCCCGTATCTGCTCAGCGTGGTGTTAGACGCTCTGTCGAACAGCATCAGAAACTCATATGAGCAACCCCCGTGGGTGTTCATGTATGCTGATGACATCGCCCTGGTGAATTCGCATCTCGCATCCGGGGCAGCCTCCAGACAAAATGCAGGAGAGTCGCCTTCGCTGGTACGGCTATGTTCAGCGGCGACCACCCGGCTACGTGGGTAACAGATGTCTGGCCATGACACCTCCACCGGGTCCCGGTAGGAGGAGTAGACCCAAGCAGTGCTGGCTTGGCGTCGTAGAGGATGACATGCGTGCCAATGGACTCACCACCATGGATGCGCAAGACCGTGCGAAGTGGATGAGAAAAAGCCGGAAAGCAGACCCCGGACGCCAAGGCGAAGGCTTCGGATGTCACCGGGACTAACGCTAGGATGATGATGAATGTTATAATTTTAGATTTTTTAGAAACTATTGAATAGTCAAGATAGTTCCGTCTATTGTTTCAGTATTATATAGGTACTAAATATAATAAAAATAATAATGTTGCCAATCGCTAAAGACTGATTGTTTTTAGGTAGGTATAGCTATTTTATATTAACCTAAATATGCTGTAATGTAGAAGTCGAATGTTATTTTCATTAGGCCTACCAATTAGGATTATTTATAGTATTAATTTGTTTTGGTTTTTAATTTTATTATGGAAATAATTATTAAATGTGGTTGTAGTTTCCCTCTTTCTAATAAAAAATTATTCTCGAAACCAAAAGTTTTTATTTCAACAATGATTGTTTGTGGCAAAACTCAGTGTCATAAGAAACGTAATATCATCAACAACGTGACGACTCAGGTTGTAACACTCATAATACTCACTATTTGCAAGAAAAACGTGATATGTGTTCCCCTTTTTTTAAATTGATGCTAATTTCATATTAAACTTTCAAATTGCCAGGGTTTTAAAAACTATTCCGATAGTTTATTTACTATATCAAATAATAAATTAAGGATCGACAGTAAAAAAGTTATTAGTTTTGTCACAGTTTTATTTTGTAAGTTTAAAATCACTCTCCTGTAAAATCACAGTTTTCGAGATAACACATTATAGAAGCAAAGAGGCGATATACTTTTTTTTAAAGTTGAATCCACTGATAGACGTGAGGTTATTTTCTACACAGCAAAATGTAATATAATGTAAAAAAATAAGT
Organism: Pelosia muscerda; assembly: GCA_963691645.1. Lineage (NCBI taxonomy): Eukaryota > Metazoa > Arthropoda > Insecta > Lepidoptera > Erebidae > Pelosia > Pelosia muscerda. The sequence goes on from OY829098.1 coordinate 27,766,200, forward strand.
ATTTCTAAAGTAACTGCATTTTTTGTCGCTTACCTCTGGGGTTATGATGTGTCGCTGGAATTGATAAAGATACTGAACGTGACTATTTAATTAATTTTGATTACGAATTCTTCATTTTTTGAGTAATTTTGCGATTTCGGATTCCTTGTTATGTCCTAAGGTGATATTCGACATAATTTCGTCTTAACATTATTATAATTTAGGTATATGGCATAATTTTGCATAACTGCGGTAATATAAATGTTTTGATCACAGCGTTCTGATTATGTTACTCATATATTATTATTGTAACAATTTATATTTCAGTTATATTTCATACCCTGAGGTACGAATGACAATTTCCTTAATGTTCTGCGATTAAATCCGTTGTAAATTGTAGGATCGATGATGTCATTACCATAATTATGCCTTTAAACACTTAAGAAAAACTTAACATGAATAACAAACTACATACATTCTAAGGATACCTTCAGAGGAATGTCTGGTTGAACACAACATAAAAAGCTTTAATCTTGTGAACGTCAGAGAGGAAGTTGTGTCGCTGTATAGCAAAATCTATTTAATTAAATATTCCAAAATTCTGCAAACAGCTCCGGGCCTTTTTTCAGTTTTATGCAAATTCTTAGATCAACGTCGAAACGCCATCAAGTCTCAATCTCATTGAATATGTAAATCGCAGGTAAAATTGAAAATGCCTTCCTATCACCCATTAGTTTAGTAAGCGGTCTCGTTTTGGGACCGAACTTAGAGATTTGGGGGTTGTAATCTTTATTGAAGGATTTCCGCGACGCGGTATTGATTAAGTTAACAATACTCATTTGAATTTTCATTTTAAACTGAGATGAGTACTCAGGAAAGTAAAGCATTGTATTTTTTTCAGGACTAGAAGCTTCACATACTGAAGTTATACAAGGTTTATATACGAAGACATAGTTTACATACGAAGTGGATACTAAGTTACCACTTTCCATCGGGTGGGTTGTGTGTTTGTCTGTCACCTAAGTACAAAACTACACAATTTCATTTCACCTGCGCCGTTTATTAGTTAGACTTATTTAAAATGATGTTCAAAAATGTTGCTTCAAACTGATTAGTGTTATTTATGCCAGAAATTCTTCAAACTATAGTTTGAATCGTGAAGGTGGTTATTCGATCAATCAATAGCCTATTGTACCACTGCTAGACACAGGCCTCTTCTGAGGTAAGCCTATGCTCCAAATCCTACCGTGTCCTCTGCAGAAGACAGATCGAACGCATAGACAGAAGTCTATCCTAACCACGGGCCTTTTGCGTGTCGTCGATCCATCTGGGGCGTTCAACCTTCCGTTTGCCTTCTCGCGGTCTCCACTTAAGGTGGTATTCTTTAGTAATTATTTCATAACATAGAAATGCTAACGATAAATTAACAATCAACATCAAAACGTTGTTGCATCCTCTGCTTTCATCTCGACCCAACGTCACCTTTTCTGCTATTTTTTGTTTATCTTACTATTTTTTATGAAACTTTTATGAAAGTAATTCATTTGACTTCTCCTGAGCCTTGTCCGCTTAACATGCCACTGATCTAAGTAGTTGTACCGGTTTGAAAGTAAGTTTGACTTGGACTCTGGAGATCTTGATTTAATATTCGAGGCTCTCCAGTCAGATCATGGGGCTTAGACTTCTCAGTGGACGCAAACTAAATACCATAAAGATAGTTTCCCTAAATCTTTTGTGTATCGTTCCTGGAGTTAAAAAGAACACAATATTTTAGCAATTCCAGTAGAACCAAGTACTATGACTAGTAGTACTAAAATATAAATTGTTTGTGCAGTGACAAGTTTGTAGCTTTGTTACGTTTGTGTTGTTGCAGATATAGAAATTACTGAAACGCCACATACTTTGAAACATATTAATATCGAACCTGCATCCAGGTTTTGCTGAAGCTAAGTACTTTAAAGTAACCAGTATATTTCTAGTAGTGTTATTATATAGCTACTGCGAATAAGAAAAGATGGAAAAAGCAAAGAAAAAGTCTTTCGGCTTGATGATACTCTGTACCCGAATGATTTTTTAAATTTCAATTAACCTCTTCAGATTAAGGAGGAAACAAAGATCCCCAATCATAATTAAACAGTTGGCACTTGACCCAAAAGTGTAAATGCCCTTCAATTATCAAATTTCATAAGTCACTTCCACTAACTCTATCCCAGTAGAAAGTCATCAAGTGGAAATAATTAGGGCGACCACAAAAACAATTTGTGGTCCGTGACTGCGATATTCATCCGCCAGCCATTTGTTTTCCGTCTACCGTCATTTTCTCACTGTTGTTAAAGTAAATTTTTTAATAGTCCACAAATTATGAGAGTTGTTTTATTGTATTTTCATATTGTCCTTTGTTATACAGCATTGAACTTTATTTTACTATTCTTAAGTGCTTATTCTTTAATATTCTCATATGTATAATGTGACATTATACACATGAGAATATTAACTATATTATATTATTAATGTCTCATGCGGATAGGCAGATGTGTATTAAGTTCATTATTACTTGTGATGAGTGAATTGAGTGTGGAACCTAAGACAGAAACACGTTTGTACGATTCGACTATATACAGAAAGCACAGCTAATAGAGATCTTTATTCATATTGATAGTGTGTCCAATTGAAAAGCTAACGACCGCAATTACAACCATTTTTATTACTAGGTACTACCTGTATTATCGTGGGCAAATCCCTACGGATTCTACCCCTGCCAAAGTCACGGATTCCACAACTGCTAAAGCCACCACCATCACCGGGTGGTTATATCGGACTCGAACCGACTAAAACATACGCCGACTGCCGGTCGTGTTTTTGTTCGCCGGAGGTGAGATAATACACGACACATCTCTCGAACCTTGGCAGACCCGGGTTCTTTTAACTCCCTGACGATTTGTTCTAGCTGCTCTGGTCATGGATAGCCTTTGACTTGTGTTATTATACACATCATGGTTACTATCGCATTAATTTTCATTAACATAACATTATCAAGGTAAAAATTGTATATACTAATCATAAAATGACACTTCCAAATGCTATTCAGTAAATAAAAATAAAGTTTATTACCGTTGTTAAAATGCCAACGGTCCCAAAGGAATTAAAGTAAGAAAGTACACTCAAAAGTAAAACTATCCAGGAAAGAAAGCTTTTTAAGGCAAACATTTCAAATATTTATTATCCAAAAACTTTCTTATCTACGACTTAGCGGGGTTTTGCGTTAAAGTGAAAAGGGTCCACTCAATTTCCGTTCTTATTCGATTCGTCCTCTTGAATGTATCATCTGTCTCTTTTTCGCTAATTGCAACCTGAATGTGCTCGAATGAAAGATGTGACGTTTAGTTTCAAACGAGAGAGCAACGTCAGAAACATTCTCCATTAAAATAGTTGTACCGAAGTTGGGTAGTTGTCGAAAATGTGGAAGTTACTCTCTGAATTATTTTAGTACGTGTTTTGGTGTATTATTTCCCTTTGTGTATTCTTTTGTTTGTAACATTCACACTAGGGTTTTCGAGTTGCGCCGCAATATTGTTCGTTCATAAACTGTTTTCAGTCTAGTCTGAGAAAATAATTATTTCGAAATTGAATCGAACCTACCGAAACTTGTCCCGTGAACGCAACACATTAGAAAATTGTGTTATGAGGTACCCTCTCATATCTTGTTAGAAGTATACCTTTTTATCACTTTATTCAAGGTATAATCAGATTTAAGTAATACATATTATTTTCAGTGGTTGCAGAATAGTATATTATTATGGAATATAGAATAGTATAATGAAATATAAAAGATAAGGATATAGAAAATACAAGGAAGAGAGAAAGAAAAAGGCAATACTAGAGAGGAAGTAAAACATCTAGAAATACCTTACTTAAACAGCCTAGTTCGATAGGAGAAGAGCATAGCCAAAATGTTATGTTTATTCTAATATCATTTCAGCCATAAGACGTCCACTGCTGAATACATAGGCCTCCCCTATCGACGACCGGTTGGAGGAGATCTGCGTCCAATGGTCACAGCATTTTAATTTTAAAGATCTAAAAATCGAGTTACCAAACCTAATGGTATTTATTATTCATAGAAAACATTCGTACCTCTCAGTACGTACGGTAAAAATTAACATATTTTTCCACAATTATCATATCTAATCTCGTAAATATTTACCTTATGACGTATGTCCTCGTGGTAGGTGGGTTTTCTGAACATTTTTTATGTCTAAACTGAATTTATAACTGTCAGGTGGTTTTTGATAGAAAATGTGTTAATAAAAAAAGATAATGATTTAAACATTACTTTTCCTATTAAATCCTGATTTTTAATTTTATTTTACATTTAAGTATTCAAATTTCATTAAATAATTCCTTAATAAAACATATCTAATATATGATATTGAATTAATTATTGTTTCGATTTTGAATAGATTATAATAATAATATGTATTATTTACTGCATATATTTGCTTACACTTTAACCTAATCCTTCGTTAATATACAAAAAAGGTAAAGATTCAGCAGGCAAATAAATAAAAGATAAAGTTCAACAAGTCCGTTGAATTTCCATCCAAGTGCCAGTTAATTCAAGAGGGCACTCGGCTCATATCTTAAACTTTACTGGATTGTTATCGAACCGTCTTGAATGAGGCAATAAAGAATTTCGTCCCCATTCTTTATTTGACATTGGTCTTTTGAGTTTGCCGTACAATTAAACTGTTCCTTTTGAGGCGAGGTTTTACCTTAAATAATATTGTAAAATTCATATTCGACTGCTACGCTGGAAGCGCGGGTTCTATCCACGCTCTGTGCAAATATTTGTATGCATGCGTATGGCTGTGCACTGGTCTGGTCGTGCTTCTGAGAGCAAGTTAAGCCGTCAGACCCGGTTGTCATACAAACATTTTTGACAGTTGTTCTTGGTAGTTGGAGCCCTAAATAGTTCAACATCTTGTCTAGCTGCAATTCTTCGATAACGTCTATGCCTATAGGTTGCGCAGATCAAATGGCCATCGTCATGGAAAATATTGTGTTTCTATCTAGACTGGAAAACAGCGAACCCCGTACTCCGAGGTGACAGCTTCGGATGAGATCAGGTTTATCGCACCGATGATGATGAATATAATACAATTCATATAATATAGTTCAATTCATGACGGAAGATTTAATTAACGGAAGATTAAAGCAGCAATAATTCACACTGGTGAAGGCGCTGGCAACAGCTAGCTACTTTTTTTATACCACTTAGTTGGCAGACAAGCACACGGCCCACCTGATGGGAAGTGGTCACCGTGGCCTATGGATGTTTGCAACACCAGGGGCGTCACACACGTGCTGCCTGCCTAGTGTCTACTCACTACTTAATATATTGTAATTAATGGACCTCAAAGTTGCTTTCGTCTGAACACAACAAACGGAACTATAAATGCGTATCTTCTTCTGATAGATCTTATAGGGCTAGTCTAGGCTAGAATCATCGCTATAGCGTTGTTCCTGATTCCATCTGAGGCTTTTTATTCCCAGGGTCCGCTTACTTTTTCTCTTTGTGGTTTGACTTGTGTTGTATATCCGTCCATCACCACGTGTGTGCCAGCTTGCAAGTGCTGGCTTGACCCGAACTTTTAGGGTAATAACACTATTGTCTGCCGGGGTGCGAGATATATGTTTTGTATAATCTCGCCTCCGGTAATCAAAGACCCACAGACGGCATGCGTTTTAGTCGATTCGAGTCCGACATAATAACCTTCACCGACTTTGGCGGAGGCGGTATCCGTGGGGATTTTGCGCACAATTAATAAAAAGAGTAATAACACACAGTAATAACATTATTACGTAATACAGGACCAGTAGTTTCCTAAAAATTCAACTCGAATTGCTAAATAGTTATATATATTATACGCGTATATATTATACGCTTATATTACAGAAATCTTTATAATTGTAATATTTTACAAATTTATAACCAGTATATTATGTTTTCTTTCTTTCTGTTGTATCAACACATAAAGAAATTGATGTTAACCTAAAAGCTAGAACTGTACTCAAATCAGTGCACCTTTAAGAGGGTAAAAGGGAAAAGGGAAAAGGGTGTGACGTGACAGTCATGGAGCACGCTGGAAGCTTTCACAATATAAATAAAAATATTGTGTGAAAATATTTCAGTGTGGTAAAAAATACAAATAGAAAAACCACACGTTATGGATACAGGTTCTTATAACATCATTACATTTTTTTTTTAATCATCTCACTCATCAACAGAACTGTAATGGTAAATTATACGAAAATGAAAATTATGACTGACACTTTTATTTAACGTTTGGTAAATTATTTAACAATAGTCCAGGTAATTCATATTAGAAGCTCTAGCTGCGGTACGTTTTGATGGCCATTTTCACACAACTGGTTGTGCTGGTTTGCACTTTTTGGTGCAAATATTGTTTAAGAATATATATTATATAGTAATATATCTAGTAAGCTGAGAAAAAAAAACAATGGACTTGGCCCACGAGGATGTCAACATGTAGATTGTTGACAGCAAAGGCCTGGTAGCGCACAGTCTCGACCAACAACTAAAAGCGAGGTTCCTCTTTGTGGAGTCCTAATTATCAGTAGCTTGGGCCCTGTACCCGATGCCGGTGACACAATTTTTTTATGTTTAAATTATATTATTATCAATTACATTATGTATTTTCATACCATTATAATATGCAACCTACTTCTAAGCAGGCACTCTATTTACCAGTAAAATATATTGTGGTGGTATGGCATACGAGAAAAACAAAATGTCGTAAAACTCAAATGTAGTCCTCCCCAATTATCTTAATTGGTTCCCGTCGAAGAGCATTCTGATTGCGAATGTTCAGTTTATAGCTCTATGAATTGTAATTACGGATTAGTCGGACACTAACCTTTCAATCCGTGACGTTGTGTGTATGAACTTAGTAATTGATTTGTCAGTATTCCACATTTTAGTGAATCTATTCCGTTTGGAACATGTGATAAATTAATATATCTATAGCTTGTCATTTTTATATGGGGCTTTAACACGCCTGATATGGTAGATAGTAAGCTGAAGGCAAAATATCAGGAAAGAGGGTCACCATTAATATACACGGATAATGTTACAATCAGCTTGATAACCTCATCAGATGCTTTTTCACACCCCGCTTAAAGGATCTGGGACTGTAGAAAGAAGGAAACACGTAATCTGGTAAGGAATTCCAAGACTTACTGGTGCGGCAAAGGAAAGACCGAACCGCTTGGTTCTTGATGGAATGCTATATATGCAGGTGACATCTAAGCCCTGCTCGTAATGTCCTGTGTAGGAAAGTAGAGAGTGGGACTAATTAAAAGAGCTCTTTAGAACATTGCAAAGGACACAACATCAGCTCTATGCTATCTGCAAAGGCTCGAGGAGTTCAAGACCAAGTAGTATCCAAATGTTACACTTTTCGAAGTCAGGTATTACACTGCATTATGAGAAAGAAATATATTTTGAATTATTATAACATATTTTATGCTGTTACAAATCAATTTCAGGACTGACCATTGAACTTAGTAGCTGAATAGAAACCGAGGCGTTCCTAAAGGATATCAAACAAATCGCGATGGAATCTGTTAAAAAGTGGATTTACTTTTATAAAAATAACTTCTATTTGAAGTTGTAACTCAAAATTTTGATAAAAAGGTTTTGTTCATTTTGAAAACATAAGCAGGCTTTAACGTAAAGTTACGTTATTATTGCCATTAAATTGTTTGAACGCAGCCTAATTACATTAAGCCATATTGAATAAATGGGGACGGGAATCTTAACATGAAAATAGACTAGCTTCATATTTTTTTTAAATAAAGCTTAACTTTTTAATGGGCCGGTATCAGAGTATTAGGGAACGTGTAACTTTTTCGTCTTTAAGAATATTACACTTTTCTGCCATTATATTAAGTAAAATCTTTGGTAGCTTAGTAGTTAAGGAGTCGGCTTTACGATCAAAAGGCCTCAAGTTCAAATCCTGATGATTACACTACCGACATGAACTCACTCCTTATACAAGGAATTTAGCTAGGCCTTACCCCGTTAACGCGAATACTGGCAATTTCAGTTACTAGTATCCTTCAAGAAATTAAATAAGAAATTATAATAATGAATAGGGTCTTTAAATTTTGCATATACAACCTATCACTGCCTTTCAACAATATGCCGATCAATCATTGATAGAAAAATAAAAAAGAATTGATGTACATTCTTTTTTTAAATGTGGTGACCCCATCTCATTTTAAAGTTAGTCGTAAGAGGCAACTAGAAAAGAACACCACTGCGACAGAAGGAAAAAAAATGAATCCCTTCATGAACCTGTTTCACTAACGTGTAACAGTAGACTAAAGCTTTTCAGCATTGGAAGAGGTCTATGTGTAGGAGTGGACTGCGACAGGCTAATTGAATGACTGATTGAAACATTGCATACAAAAGGTTTGATTGCAATATAGTATCGTTTGTAACACAAATAATTTTTTTTGATAACAGTTTTAATAAACACACAAACGTCACGTCACTATAAAAAATTGAAATGACAGATAAAAATATAACGTTGAAGCGTCGTCCTCATAAGTTGTTGGAGAGGCCTTAGTTGTTTAGAGCCCGTCATTGGCCGCCCCGGCTGCGCCATAAAAAGCCGAGTACGGCTGAGAGCCACTCCACTGCCATATTGCGCTCTTTCCCTCACAACAAAAAATGGAAGCCTTCACTTATTACTATAGCAGTTTCTATTCAAATACAATTTGTTTGGGAAGTTTAAAATTACGATTTTGAATGGGAAGTACCTACATAATAGCGCGTGTTTAAAACTTATAGATATTCATCTCCATTGTCATGTCCTCATTGTTCAAAATTAATATTATAGAACTGAAAGCCCGCTTAACATTTTTAATTCGAATATTGACTTATTCAGGAGCAACTTCCATCTGACCTCCAAACCTCAAGAGGATACTCACGACAAACAGATGGATCGGTTCGAGTGTTATCGTAAGTATTTATTTTAAAAAGTAACTTTTAACAATTCCGTTGGCGACCTATTATAATAATTTGAATACTGTATATAATACGCGGTCTGCACAAATTTTAATATTAATCTTCCCAAAATTAAGGCGAACTGGGGCTAATTAGTTAGGCGTTGACCTTTAAATTGAATTTCAAAGCGGAAAATTAAACTAGGCTTTGAGACGACTTGCTGAACTTATTTAAACGTTAGATCGTTTTGAATTTATTTACGATGTCGTATTCTTGCTTTTATCACTTTCTTTTCAAAGTAATGACAGACTTTACCATAACGACTTTACATAATAACAAACTAAAGTATCAGTGTTTTATTAATTGTTTGTATTTGCGGGACTAGCTGGCAGGTCAGCTTCGTCTGTGTCACAAAAGATGTCCCCCATCTTACAAATTTTACAAATCCCCACCGAAGCAACTCCACCGGAGCCGGTGAGAAAAGAAATTAAGAAAATGTATTGAGACATCCGAATCCTTTCATTTGATAATTTTTTGTTATTGATCGCGGACAGGTTTAGGAGGTCTCGCAACCGATAATTATGAAAAAATATTGATCAGGACCCTACCGTATCAGCAGTGCCAAACGTGGTTTCAATATAAATATTAGGTACACGAAATCAAATTATATTACATCATATAGTAACAAATTGTGAGCCCTTAATTCTGGAATTGGAAAAGTTTATAAACATGTCTAAATATCTATACCGTATTCTGAACCTGGTAAGATTTACAAAATCGTCAATGCACAGGTGATCCGTAGTCAACTTGGAAGTGATCGTCTATCTGTCTCAAATTACCTGTAGGTATCCAAAATCAAGTCATTTCTGCAATTACCAAAACTCACTTATAAGATCATTTTTCGAGATTAACAAAGATGTGTCCCATGCTATTAAGTTCGCCTTTGTACAAATAATATGTATTTGTGCAAATCACTGCATAGTATAAAACAAAGTCGCGTTCTGTCCCTTTTTTTCATATCCTTATGTCCCTTTGTATGCTTTTAAATCTTTTAAACTACGCAACGTATTTTGATGCGGTTTTAATAGAATATTTTTTTAAATATTTTCTTAATTTATGTTTTAATAGATATAATGGTTAAATAGGAACGTTTATATGTATATAACATCATGCTACGACCGGTGCGGAGGAGGAATGAAGAATGTTGCAAAAACAGAGTGACGCAGATGAAATTGCGCGGGTCATTTAGTACAAAATAAAATGTGGTTAAATAACAGCAGTTCCGTAACTAAAGGTTATAGCTATTTACAATTTCATCAGAAATATCACAGAAACACCAAAGCGAGAGACTTCACCGCTATCTATTGAATAATGGTAATACTCGTATGACAGGCATATGGGACATCCAATATGTCAGGTGCCCACATGTGTACGTCATCTGCTCCAGTCGCTCAAAATGTCAGTTGCCAAGTACTGTTCGGATTACTTCCGTGTTTGTGTTTACGTTTTGGTTTTGATTTGGATTTTTGAATGATAATAAAGAGGAGATTATTGTCGGCCCCGATATTTGCCATGTAAAAAGTAATAATTGAATAGAGGAGATTAAATCAATCGTTTGTCATTCAAATGATATCGATTAAGATTAGCAGCAACGTGTATTCATTCTGCGGGCGAAAATTTCCACCGCTTAATGAATTCTTTTAATGAATACATGACTCTTTTCCTCGTGATTCTTACCATAAACCAGTCTTTATTCATACATACTGCATATTTACGATTTCATATAATTACATCCTGGAAAATCTAAACATGTACCGGAATGGAAAACAATATTATGAATCTTCCTCTCAGCGCATATTGCACTTACCTTAATATAGCGCTAGCAAAGCTCCGTAGGGATTTTGAGACGAATTCATAGTATTCCAGAGCCTCATAAATGTATCCCGCACTTTAATCTTCGCGGTCTAGACGTGATATCAAATTGTGACTGCTTTTTGCTGATACTGATGCTTGCATATTGCATTTTGAAGAACAATTTTTTCTGCCTAGATTGTATTTTGGCAGAATTGTTAATGAACTACCTTCACCACAATTTGACCACAATCATATAACTTTTTTCTATCTGTGCGCAGATTCCTCACGGATAACAATCTTTCTAGAGCCGGTGAGAGAAGTTATATCAGACTAAAACGCTTGCCGTCTTTGGGTCCTTGGTTGCCGGAGACAATCATGTAGCTTAGATTATGTGAAAACATTATTACTATAGACAAAGAGCTCCTGCAATTTTATTCATCTAGAATAAACCTGGTTAAAAATGTCCTTCATATACGATATTATTCAGACTTCAATGATTTTCTGTAAAATAACTATTTTGTAAACGTTTGGCTACTTTGAAATACTTTCATCACTTATATACCTCTTGAAGATGTTGAAGTTCTGGCAGTTCTTGGAAGGCTAAAATCATAAAGTTATAAGTAGAGAGACAAAGAGAGTGAGCCACATATTTTCTTTACACAAAACCTTATGCGAGCAAGTGACCAAGTATATGAACCGTGAAACGTTTTTCTATAAACCTATCAACTTATGAGATATATCCTACTGTAATATGAAGTGCATATTTTAATTAATTTGATATTTTAATTCACAATGAGACTGTAGTTCGCTACGCTAGTAATAATCTTTCTAGCTAAACTTTATGATGAGACCACTCCGATTGGGGTACGTCAGTTCGACTTTTAGGGATATTTAGATAAGAGAATTGTTACTTGTTATCTGCTTTTCACACATAACACCTATTACTTGTATGAATTTATACATAAAATATCTAAAGCCATAAAAAGAAGTGTGAAACTTACGGGGCAAACGTGTGCCATGGTTAGCAAGGATATTTTTTTTTGGTAGCTTTATGTTGCATTTTGTTTCTTTTTATTGTTGTTTTCCTTAAATACTGGCTCAGAAAACTTCCAAAACACAATGTTCATACCTTCACGAGCTGTTTTAAATCATTAGTCGATAAATAAACCGGTATTGTTTACGCTACGAATAATCCTAACGGCACGGTTGGCAAAGGCCTTTATAAATCGTCGCCTGAGAAATATTTTCTTAGCGCCTTGTGAAAAATATAAATAAAAAAGTTTAAACACAGACCAATGCATTTTGTGGCAGTTGTTGGGATATTGGGTATGAAGCTGTTTGTAGCATTTCTTTTTTATATATTAAGTAGGTACTTCGAAAAGAAATTTGAATTTTGATTGCTGATACTCTCCAAGACGTTAACTGCCTCCGTGGCGTGCTACGCACAGGGTACGGGTTCGATCCCCGCTCAGTGCAAGAAGTTGTATGCATGAATATGGCTGTTTGCACTGGTCTGGTCGTGCCTCGGAGAGCACGTTAAACCGTCGGTCCCGGTTGCCATACAAACATCTATGGCAGTCGTGACGGGTAGTTGGAGCCCTCAAAAGTCTAACTAGAACTTCGATATCGCCATTGGTCATTGGACCATTGGTTGTGCAGGTCATATGGCAGTCGCTTCACGGCAAATAATGAAGTTCAGGCGCATCACATTTAGACTGGAAAGCCGACCCCCACTTAGTTGGGAAAAAGTTCAGAGAATGATGACTCTCCAAGACGTTCATTGGTAGTGCTTGTGCGGCTAAGCAGGTAATTAATTTTTTTGCGATTTACACCGCATAGGAAGGAATCGGCAACAGAAAACGGTTAGGAAATTTATTTTCGGCATTCCGCAAAGTAGAAGGAGGAAACACGTGAGCTGATAAGGAATACTACCTAAATGCTGCGGCAAAAAAGAGATTTTCCGCATGGCTTGGTCCTTGATGGAACATTCAGCATAGTATGCGGGTGACATCTAAACCCTGCACGTGTTGTCCTTGTGTAGGAAATGGGAGGGTGGGACTAAATGGAAGAGTTCATCAGAACATTCGCATAATGTTATAACGCGCTTCGAACGGTTGACGGAAAATTTCAAGATTGTTGGGAATTACAACAATAATAAGTATGAATATACTGTGACACAATTTGACGTCATTCCATTTAAATAGATTCACAATATACAAATTTTTATGATGGTACTAACAGCTCAATATACGTTTAATATCAATAAGTGCTCCCAACACACATCTGCGACATAGATCTTAACTGAATAAAGATAACCCGCGTATGCATAATCTCGAAGTGATATATCGACTCTTGGTTGCTAGAATTTACTACTTCTGAGCAGGTCTGAATGAATGAATCAGCTTAAAGTTATGTTATGAGGAACAAAATGTTCAAGTGTATATGTGTTTTTATACGAAACCTAGGTGTGAGATAGTGACAGAATACACAAATGGTGAAATGTTTTTATATAAACCATATCAACTTCGGCAGAACTAGATACCTATTGCATTGACATCAATGTTTTCACACTGGTGCAACACATTTAGCCAAACCATTTAGAATCAATGTTACTGTTACCTACTGTTGAATTTGACGGAAACCTTAACTTTAACAGGTAGTTGGAGCAACCAAGGCAAAAAAGTCACAAGTCATTGACACTGACGTCAGAAAATTGATTGCTGCATGACTAGTTTAAGGCATCAGTAAAAAAAACATTGTAAAGCTTGAGGCTAAGTCGCAAATGAATAAGTTATCATATTGGAAAGTTAGGCAACAGTATTCCGATCAATGCCACTGAAACTTTGAGGGCCACAGGAACTAGGGAAAGTGATTAAAAGACGTTTATGCTACATACACATTTATTTCCCTGGCCTAATGGATGTACTAGTTGCCGGTACTTACTAAGTTTATCAGAGGGCTGGTGAGCAACGCTGCGTATAGTATGTGTGACGTAGTAGACGTGACACGTCCAGTCCTCTACTCCTGCAAAAACCCCGGTCCTTGGTTCTGTGTGGTTCTTTTTCCCGGGTGCGGACTGTTGGCAATTTTCCCGTTTCAATGGCATGGCACGGAGTGGCAGCAGTAGCACCAACTTTAAGCGTGTTAATGGACCTGATACTCGGGTCCACAATATATCTATATTTTATAGTTTTCAATTAGGACAAAACCTTCGCTTCCTAACACATTGAGACTCCTTAGCGTCTCAGTGTGTGTCCCTAAGTGCCCAAGCTAATCTCACAGCTTGAAGTTGTGTCAGATGACCAAAGCCTACAAAACAATTAACTAATGGAGAACGAAGGTGTTTACGAACGAACTCAAATCTACAAACCAAAAACTAATGACGTCACCAGGATTTTCTCTCGTGTGAAAAAGAAGTATCATGTTCATTTTCAACATAAAAGTCTTTGATAACCTTATGTATTATTTCATAAATTAATTCAGCACTTACCTTGTGTAGGCGAACGGCTCAAGAGAAACAAATAATACTCTTCATAAAATATAACAAGCTTATGGCTAATAAATAAACATAAGTCAATCAGGATTTAGAAGGAGGAAATACATATTTACGAGCGTATTCCATTAACACAAATGGGACCATCAACTAAGAAAATAATGAAATCTTAGATGAAATTTCTTGTGTCAGAGAAAACTATTATTCTTATGTGGTTTACTTACATATCTTAAGAAATACATGACAAAAATATAAGGCAAATTGTTACGGTCTGACACACTTTAATAGACTGTTTATTTGCACATTTACCTGTAGGCAAACTTTCGAAGTATTTCTACTGTGCAATTTTTTTGTAGTATAAAATAAATTTTGATGAAATTGGTATTCCATAGTTTACCCACTACCTATAAATAGGCATTAATATAAGCTATACTATTAATTCACATTTTTTTATTTGTAGCACACTAAGGTGCAATGAAGGTCTAACATTTTGTGGAATTTTTTAAATAGGATTATTTCAGACAAAACTAGGTAAGGGTAAGTATAAAATGTACTATCCCGAGTTCACACTAACAATTCAGCTTAGCTGTAGGCGTTAAACGGAATACCTACTAGTGATTTCGGTTACTAATGTCTGTATAATGAATGAATCTCAAAAATTGGTAACAGTACTTATTAAATAATAAGAATAGACCCTTGGGCAAGAGCTGCTAGTTATCTTATAATATATGGTAAAACGTACTTCTAACAGATTTGAATGTTTTGCTCTTTTATCATCATCATTATGATTAAATTTCAGCCATAGGACGTCCACAACACACATTCATTCAAAGAAAACGTGAAATCGAAGATGAAACCCTTTTACATGATATAATATAAGTACAATTATGAAACACCGGAGGCTGTAGCTATAGTTGTTTTTATTTCAATCGTATAAAAATAGAAAAGTGGCGGAAAAAAATCAAAACTACATAACTAAATATATAATATAACTTCGCGATATCTTATATATCCCTTACTGTACTTTTTTATTCAAAATAAGCTCGCGTTTGTCCACTATCTCACCTGAAGGAAACTGATGACCATGCGACCGAAAGTGTAGCACACTTGCCCAGAAGCATCTTCCTCACTATAGACCTGAAGACTCCCAAGCAATTCTGTTCAAAACGATTCTACACGTACATCAGCATTTTCCAAGAATTATATCCAAAGAGGGTTAAATTTTCAAAAAGAAACCATAAAGAAATAAAGAAAAGAACATTTTGGTAGGGCCCTTTTAGAGATTCGATATCAAATGACTTTTGCACAAATTAATTGTTTACGTTTTTATAATCTCTTTTATATCAATCATTAGCGGTATCAAAATAAACCGTTAATTAATAATACGACGATAGTGATTTAAAAATACCTAATGAAACTGGTGCAGTTACTCTGTGGTTATGGATACAGAGGTTGGACATACATACACACTGGGTGAAGTTCAGCTTAGTCGGGTAAAAATATAAACGACAGAAAGAATTATTTATAACGCACAAGTGACATTTCTATTACCAAGACTATATAAGCTCATTATACCGCTTACCGTAAGAAGGGCCCGTGAGCTTGATTGACATCTTATTAGTTTAAAAATAGCGGTGACAAATTTGTGACACTGTAAAAAGTTACCAAAATATACTCCATTTGGTTACGCACTCGAGTAAACATAAATAATATTGATGTGTCTTTTTAAGCCCCGATGTGAAAACGCCGGGGTGTTCCAAGTATGGCGTGTCTGTGTGTGTATGTATATGTGTGTGTGTGTGTGTGTGCATTGACAAAAATTTTACTAGCCTTGTAATATGGGTATCAAGTGAAAGAATTTGACTAGGAGATATCTGTTTAAAAATATTAAATAAAAATTAGAAAACCTCTGAAACAAAAAATGCTTTCATAAAAAAAGTTAAAAAATATAATGAAAGCGTTGTAGTGTTGCCTTGGATTGTTTCGAAAAGATGTGAGAGTACTTTCCTATTCAGAGGTCCCACTCTATGACAAAGGTTAAATTATGATCTTTTTACTTTTTATTATATTTTTTAAATCTCAGGTTATTATTATTTTTAAAGACTAAGAACAGATATTGACGCACTAGTTAACCAGTTAAATAGCCTAGTTTATTTTGTTTGTTATAGTTTTTATAAAAAGTCGATATTAGATTGATTATTTGCTCTAGGTTAGGTACCTGACCAAATGAAGTAGTCACAGAGGCACAGATCACCTAATAGACGGAGGATAGAATATAGAACGACGACCTCCGTAGTGTGGCGGTAGTGAACGCGACTGCTACACAGGAGGCGCAGGTTCGATTTCCGCTCAGTGCAAATATTTGTGTGCATGAATATGAATATTTGCCTTGATCTGGGTATTTCTATGTATAATATGGATGTATTCACAAAAAAAAGTATCTAAGTATTTTATCCGCATTCTAGAACCCATAACACAAGCTAGATAACTATGCTCACCATTCTAGGTGGCGTTGAGTAGATTGTCCTAGAATATTTATAAAAAAAAGAATATAATATATGACTCCATGACTGTAGTTGATACGACTTCTGTGTGATGGACGTCAACTAGGTGACTCTACGTACATTATCAAGATGTTTGCTGGTTATTTTGCCAGTCTTAGGTGTTGTCCTATTTTATTTTATCTTCTTTCTCAATGAATTCACAGTAGTTGGCATCGTCACAGGTTATTTGCAATTTCTCCATTGCATATTCGACTCATCCATTCCCTGAACTCATAAGAAAAGTGATCTATGGAATAGAAAATTTCGTAACGAAATTTTCTTGTATGAATTGTAGTATCAGTTTTGATATCTTGGCAATGTACTTTTTTGTAGACACTATAAATCAGAAGTCGTGCTATTTTAATGACTTCGAAAAGTAAAATTTCCATTATGTTGGCAATTTTAGTTAAAATCTTTTTTTAATTTACTTAAATGAAAACTTTATTTCACTTTTATCACGAGCTCAAAAATATACCCGCCCCCGGGTGGGCTCGAACCACCAACCTTTCGGTTAACAGCCGAACGCGCTAACCAATTGCGCCACGGAGGCGATATTGTTTTACTTAAAATTGTACACTTCTATACTTCACCTTAACGGCAATATTTAATAGGACAATATGACCACAGGTGTTATTCTACCATCGAACAAAAACATTTCCAAGAAGGAGTGACGTCAGATCGGTGGATTTATCACATTACCTCAGATACGATGTTCAAGAGATTTTAATAAATTATAATTCTATTCATTACATGGATAATACTCATATGACTTGATTTTCAAACAAAAATATATTTTATGCCTATATCATTATCATTATGACACTTTAAAATAATAGATATGACATTTTATACATTATATCGTATCTTAACAAAGAAAAGAAAATGATAATCTAAATTTAATTAGCAGTACTTGCTCGCATACGTACCTATTCGTTTGTTAATTATCTCTAAAATCGCATTTTGATTAAAAACAGGATGGGTGAAGATTTCATTCTCATGTTATGTACTTATCTATATCAATCGTGAGAGGATGAGCAGATGTTATGGCACTCTATAGTTTTGTATTGACATCATAGAAAGAAGCGACTGCCAGCTAGGCATTCGCTTCACGAATAATATTTGTTCAGCCAAATCAGCATTTAGACTGAAAAATACGGATCCCAAAATCTGAGTAGAAAGATTCGGCTGCGGCTGGGATTAACACTAGAATGAAGAAGATCATAGAAAAAGTATAAGTAACTGTTGAAACGATTTCCTTATCATTTTATGCGGTATGAGAGTTCGGTACTCAATTTCCGCACGGAACAATTACTTGTTCGACCCATATTTGTGTGCCTTCTATCCGTGAGTAATTTCCACTATGCAAATTTCCTTGATACACAGGTCCCCTGGTGCGGGAGCTGTCTTGAATTAAATAAGAAAAGATTTATCGGGTACAGTGTCGAGATTACAGACATTGCAGCTGGGAACCTAAATCCTCTTAAATCTAATTTGATAAAAATATATATCTTTCTTCAAGAAAAAGAAATAAGAGTTTATTTATAAGTAAATTCAGTAAAGTTTAGCGATGGCTAATAATAAATAACCTAGTCTGACATTTAGGGATTACGATTGTGACGAATTCGTCACGTCATTGAAGAACATTCGATATCTATATAAGTGGACTAATTTCTAAGAACAAAACTTGAGACCGGCTTGTCAGATTCAGTTCGTTTCTTTTTGTTACTGTAATATATTTCAAGATGTTGTACTCAGTCAAAATATAGGTTAGATACTAGTTTGGGCACACTGTAATGCATAGGTAGGTAGTCAACTCGGGCGTTAGAGGTGCAGCTTGACCTCCGTCATTAATGAGCGCGGGCATGGAGGTGACATGTAATGCTGCCTGTCACCTTAGCAGAAGCCTCGGTGGCAGCAGTGTCCCCCCTCCCTTCGGCGGGGTTCGTCTATTCGGGTATTTCCCCGTGGACACCATAGTTCCACTCCCGAAAGGGCCTTCGATATCCCTAGGCTAGCCAGGGAGTGAGGGATATGTCAAAAACTACTGCCTTCTCAGCGTCAGAACGTCGGTTGCTATTTATTCTTTATTTTTAATTCTTAAATACAGTTATGATTTCATCCATCAATAAAGTTTCTGTATTGAATCTATAACATTCTTAAAGATCCTCTGCTGGACAAAATTTTCAAAGATATTTGAACTCACCTAATGAACCCAGGCAAGTTCATGACCTCTAATTACAAAAATTCACTGTTATTTATTATACTTACCTAAATGACTTCACTTAAATAGTTATCTATGTTATAGAAAGCTTCCAAATACATAATCTGGTTCACTTGCTTAAGCAATTTATTAGGTATCTTTTGTAAAACTAATATTACTGTCTGTTTCACATTATCTTCTCTCTTAAGTATCTAGATGAAAACATAATATTTAATTTCATATTTCTATTCGTTCGATTGAAGAAGATTATACCTTTCGATAAACTCGCGTTTGACCACTATCTTACCTGATGGTAAGTAATGATGTGTTCGACGGTGGAGCTCGCTTGCCTAGAAGTAAGTTATTCACTCTAGTCTCAAAATACTTCCAAGATATAGCTATCCGAAAATACAGATTCGGGTAGAGCGTTCCACTCTTTGGCTGTATGATTAATGAACGTATCACCGTATTATATTATCCCACCAGAAACATAAATGTAAAAAGGAGAGCCAAGTTCAATACAAAAATTATGCTAAGTTATGTGCTTCGCCGCAAACACAATGGAGATCTAAATGAGTGCCAAGTTCTATGAAAAATCCAAATATGTATTTATATGAACCAAATAACATTATGGACAAGTATTAAAATCTATTTCTTTGCTTTATCGGAAACCTAATTTTTTTTTTCCTACGCTTACACACTTACGAGCTCCAAATTTCATCCTTCAAATTATTGATGAATGTCGATATTAGTATTTTTAGGTATCATTA
Source organism: Pelosia muscerda (assembly GCA_963691645.1). NCBI lineage: Eukaryota > Metazoa > Arthropoda > Insecta > Lepidoptera > Erebidae > Pelosia > Pelosia muscerda. Next base: position 27,786,073 of record OY829098.1, read on the forward strand.
TTATGTCAGTCAGTATAAAAATTTACATTTTGACCTTCCCATCTTTATAACCGTTTCAGCTAGCTTCATGAAATTTAGGCTTAGATGTCCTTATAAGTAAACACACGTAGTTTTATGTGTGTTAGTGACACCAAGTTTTTCGTGTAATATTGTACACTTGTCGCTGACTAGCCAGTTCCTTTGCTGGAACTTGGCTTGACACGCTACCGTGTGTCTAGATTACAGTGATATAAAATCATAGTAAACCTAGCGGCAAGTAGTTATATTATCATAGTCGTTATATTAGGAATGCACCCCGCCTTTTGTTGTATTAGTGTTGTGGTATTAGGTACACGTGGGAATGTATCAGAGCACATAGAAACAATAGCAATTAGCAAAAAAAAACTGTCAAAAAAATTACACGAACTGACTTAGTACATATGGATACAAATATTTCAAACTAGCTGTTGTCCGCGGCTCCGCCCGCGTGGATGTCATTATCGCGTTGTACGACTCTACTCGATTCACTACTTGCCTCTCTCTATACTACTTTTCCTTGTAGTCATGACAACGGAAATTGTTAGCGATATTAGCGCCGATGTATAGAAATTTACCGTATCAATTGAGATTTATGATTATTACTCCGCTCCCTTGTATGGTAGCGTGATGATATATAGCCTATGTTACTCCTAGATAGATATGTAGCCTTTTAGAGGTGAAAGAATTGTTTAAATCGGCCCAGTACTTTTTGAGCCTATTCATTACAAACATACAAACATACAAAAATAGGTACAAATCTTTCCTCTTTATAATATTAGTATAGATAAAAGCTTGTAAATCATAAGTCAGTACATATCATGGTAGAAATATAGTGCACACTTTACAAGTATAATGAGACACCTTTTTATTTACGGAATGCCAATTGAACATTGAACGTCAATCAGGTGAAGTCATCACCTCGCTTGATAGTAAGTCAAAGTCTCAGGAAAGACTACACACCATTACAAATACGTACAGTGTTACAAAGGTAATGCTCAGCATGACGGCCTCCTCGCTTAAAGGAACTATTCCTGAAGGCATCTAATACCTAACATTACCTTAAATTTATTGCCACCGAGGCATCCGTACAATCAAACATAATATTATGCACTGTGTTATATTAATATGTACGTACGATACAACGCTGCTTGCATAGTGATTAAAGTCACCAGTGTTTAGTACTAATGGAGATATGCACACAAACCACGTGAACACATCGCATACACAACGAATTTGACATAACATTCTAGTAATACGTGTACAACATTAGCGTATGTACCACGTTATACCACGTTTATTCGCATTCTAGCTAAACTATAATTTGTCTGGAATTTTAAAATAAAATGAAATTATTAATTCACATTAAAAAAAATACAGCTTGTCATTCATCACCTCTGCCAAACTGCATAGCAGTTTGTTGTCAGCTGCGTCTTCCGTTTTACATCAATAAGCTAAATTAAGTAGGTACATCATTAGTGTTGTCTATAATTTCCTGGCCTTTTTTTACTAATTGAATATTGTTACTATCAAGTGATTCGTATGAATAAGGAATCTAAAGGCATGCCTATAATATCTACAGCTATGATAAACACTCAGTCAATTTGTCGAATAAGTATAACCAGCTTTACGTAATTCTGCCGACTTACCGACTAACGCGGGCGCCATTCGTCAACAACAAACAACATAAATCTAATCTCTTTGTATTATAGTTATTTTTCATTCTGGCAACTTCATTCAGTGTGTGTTTGGATGATTTATGTCTGCACACTCGATGTTGGCGAGCCTTATTAGCTGATTGCGACACTCGGCGCAAACATTTGTATTTCGGTTTGGTTAGCGGAAAATATTTATTTGAGTTATTATTGTAATAACGTGACTACGAAAAAATATCAATTGTAACAGACTGTATTTATTTTTAATTCTAAACTACTATTTAACTATCTGCAAATAGTAAACAATATATTTTAGCAATCTTGTACTTCATGCAAATCAAATTACTATTAGGATAAGTGGGCTGATTCCAATAATATAGATTGCCAAGAATATATTTTAAACTAGCCTACGCCCGCGGCTCCGCCCGCATGGCAGTAGGTTATTGCAACCTAAGCGCCATCTGTGCAACTTAAATTCTATATTAGGTACTAATCATAACTCTGTTTCTACTTAACCGATTGCAATCAAACAATCGAAAGATTTTAAGTTGGACCAAACTCCTTCCACCAAAAAATACCGCATCGAAATCCGTTCAGTAGTTTTTGCGTCCATTGCGGACAAACATAAACTTTTTACAATTATCTAATACCTGGTAATAGATAATTATGTTTTGAGAATGTGATTATGTTGTATGTATTCAGGCTGTTATTTATATCAATCAATCAAATAATATACTATGTCATTTACTCGTATAGTTTCAGACCATAAAAAACTTGACCTGCCTTTTCAAATATTTTCGTAATGTAGTCTAAAAGAGCAGGCACAGTGTGACAGCGAAGTCAACAGTTTAGTTCAAAACTGTATCTCATTTCACGTTATGAAATTATTTAAAAATGGTATATATAGTATTGTTCATAGTAATGAAACGTAACGTAACTACGTACACTAACCTAGACAATGTCACAGAATGGAATACCTAATACTAATGGAATACATTATCGTCGTTCCAAAATAAAGTAGATATGAAGGGGTCACCTTTAACGCTAACAATTTGTAAAAATGTTTTTCTTAGTAAGTTATTGCTTGCCTCGCAACCGAAGAAAACTAATGATCTGACCGCAGCAATGTTTATAGCCCATATTAATTCTACAATCTAGACATTCATCACTACATACACTAGCTGAAAACCGATAGAGGAAGACAGCAAACCTTTGCCCAACAAGGGTAAATAATGTTACCTGCACTACTTATAAGAGCAGTGTTTTTCTAGCAAGAGTAGGAGGGCAAAATAGCCTCTGTGGTCTGGTGGGAATGAACGTGACTACCATTACTACACGAGGTGCGGGTGCGATTCCCTTTTAGTGCAAATGTGTCTTGGAGAGCACGATAAGTCGTCGGTCCCGGTTGTCTGTCGTCACAAGCAGTTGGAGCTCAAAGAAGTTCAACAACTAAAGTACTTTGATATCGCCCATACATGGGTTGTAGAGACTAGATAGCAGTCCCGTCACGAAAAATATCGGAGTTCAATGGAGCGACAACTAGACTTGATAAAATCGAGGAGACAGTTTCATATGCCACCGGGATTAACGCAAAGCTGATGATAATGATGAGTATGAGAGTCCAGGCTTCAAAGTGTTAACTTTGTGTACGACTAAGACAAATGTTATGATAGTGTTAATTGTATAAGGAAATACAATTACAATTCGAAAAAGTAGAAAATGATGTATTACACATAACCTTACGACACGTAGAGATTAAAGCATTTGGCTTTTATCCAACAATGAATAAGACAGAATCAAAAAATGAATTAACATCCAAAACAGTTGGGAATAGTAAAAATATTTTTATATTTCGACATTGTGATCCGCCCCCCGTCGGGCAAGACTCGACTGCAATAACATGGCGCTTGGCAATCCCTTGAATACAGTGAAAATAAAAATATTTTGGTATTCGTTCGCTTAATACACTGTATAGAGCTGCTATTGTATGCCTGTTTCTTTACCATCGTTGATTTATATTTTGTTTGGAAGGGCGATTTGACCTTTAAAGTACCAATGTACTACTAAGGTACGTCACCACAGAAGTACCGGAATTTTATTAATGAAATATAAAAAATCAAACATAGATCACTTGGTGACAAGTGGAGTGTTAAGTACTATGCTTGCATCAATTGCTGAAGTTTGAAATCTGAGGAGAAAAAAATAAAACACTAATAGAGTAGGGGGAAATCGGAAAAGAAGGGTGACAGGCCTTTTGAGATGACGAAGGGTAATTTCACCGACCGCATTTTTAGAGTTTCTTCGCATGAAATCACTATGTAAAACGTTTATCTATGACCACTCTATTTTTTTTCATGTAATACGAACACTAGCTTATATGAAGTCACTACTGAAAATACATTTCTCTTAAACATAAAATTTAAAAAAAATTAAAATATGCTAGATTCCAATAACGGTGGCGTGTCCGCGATGCACCTTTAAGCGCATTTACCTCTTTAAGTCCGCTATGATTGCAAATTTAGTACTTAAATTAAGATTATTATGTTAATTAATATATGAAGCAACCATATTTACTGCTTTCATTACTTCTATTATAACGCAGACATCGTGACAATGTCGATAAGGAACGTCCGCGCCTAAAGTGCAATTTCGGTGTGTTTTTTTTAAACCCTTATACAACGTATACACGTCAATTTAAACGATCTATCTTCTTACGCACGCGGAGTTCCAGTCATGCTCTTGCGTTTACGCAGTAATGGCATGTCCGATTCTGCCCAGTTTTCCCGCTAATACGTAAGTACCTTCTTATTTCTAAGAGGGAGTACGAAATTTTACAATCACGGTGGGTTACTGTATGAATGAATATTTGGTTTTAACATTACGATTTGCGAGTATGTTGTGTGTTGTTAGGTACCCTCAGCAATCATACATTTCACGTGACGAATGCATCACTGAGTTTTGTTTAATTTAATTTTTTCTTGATGTTTCTAACTTCGGTGGTGCAATATCGGTGGTTTCGGTGGTAGATTTATTGCCACCTATATTGCATCAATACTAAAATGGCTATGAGTTTCCATATCTTTGGTAAGATATTTACTCACAAGGTAATAAATAATAAAATTACTCATTTTTTTTGTTATAATTAACGTATTTACTATTACTACTGAGAGTAGGGCAATATGGCAATAATAAGCATGGGAGGCGTAACCGAAGGGGTTGGAGGCTGGCCGACTTTCCTGAGAAAGAGCGACTCTTTATGATGAACTCTTTCTTCAAAAACCGCCCCACAGGAAATGGACCTGGATGGGCCCCGGTGGTCGTACCAAAAATGAGATTGACTTCATCATGACGACACATAGACGGATATTCAATGATGTCTCAGTGATCCATGGGGTGAAAACCGGAAGTGATCACCTAATGGTTAGAGGCACATTGAATATTAATGTTAAACTGGAGAGATCCCGTCTGATGAGGTCTACGCTCCGACCTAGAGCTTCCCATATACAGTACCCCGAGAGCTTTCAACTCGAACTTTCGAATCGCTTCTCTTGTCCATTCAGTGGGCTCCAAATTCTTAAGGCCCCGTCGAAGAGATAGACCACAGAAGCTCACCGATCACACCCTCAAACTCATGGCCGAACGACGCTCTATGAGGCTGCAGTCTACCAATGACGCTGAAGCACATCGGCAGCTCAATAGACGTATCCAGCAGTCTTTGCGACACGACATCCGTGCCTTTAATACTCAATGTATTAAAGAAACGATTGAGCGAAATAAAGGCTCCAAAGTGTCGCAAGAGACTTGTCTATTGGGCAGAGCCAGTTGACAAAACTGAAGAGGAAGGACGGCAGTGTCGTGTCGACTAAGGGAGATGTTTTGAGGGGGATCGAGGGGTTTTATGGACAGCTTTATACCTCAGTCACTAAGCCTGCTACTGATACGGTTAAAGATCCAAGAGCCAAGCTAACCCGACACTACACCGAGGATATCCCGGACATCAGCCTGTACGAGATTAGGGTGGCCCTCAAGCAGCTTAAAAATAACAAGGCACCAGGAGAAGACGGAATCACTTCGGAACTTCTGAAAGCGGGTGGAACACCGATGCTTAAAGTCCTTCAGAAGCTCTTCAACTCCGTCTTATTCGAAGGTACTACGCCGGAAGCATGGAACAGAAGCGTAGAAGTCTTGTTCTTCAAGAAAGGTGACAACGACTCTCTTAAGAACTACAGACCCATCTCGCTTCTGAGCCATGTTTATAAGTTGTTTTCGAGGGTTATCACGAATCGTCTCGAACGCAGGTTTGATGACTTCCAGCCGCCCGAACAAGCCGGTTTCCGAAAAGGTTATAGTACCGTAGACCACATTCATACGCTGCGGCAAGTCATACAGAAGACTCAGGAGTATAACTTGCCACTATGTCTAGCGTTTGTGGACTACGAGAAAGCCTTTGATTCGATCGAGACATGGGCAGTGCTACAATCTCTCCAGCGGTGTCATATAGACTACCGGTACATCGAAGTGCTGAAGTGTTTGTATAAAAACGCCACTATGTCAGTCCGAGTACAAGATCAGAGCACAGCGGCGATACTGTTGCAGAGGGGAGTGAGATAAGGAGATGTAATATCCCCGAAGCTCTTCACTAATGCAATGGAGGATGCCTTTAAGCTACTGGAATGGAAAGGTCTTGGCATTAATGTTAATGGCGAATACATCACTCACCTTCGTTTTGCCGACGATATCGTGCTCAGGACAGGATCGCTGGAGGATCTTAACACAATGCTCGACGACCTCAACCGAGTCTCTCAACAGGTGGGCCTCAAGATGAATATGGACAAGACCCAAGTTATGGCGAATGCTCATATTCTAAGGCCCTCCCCAGTGTCAGTTGAAGGCTCGACCCTCGAAGTTGTAGACAAGTACGTCTACCTTGGACAGATGGTGCGATTAGACGGATCAAACTTCGAGGCGGAGGTCAATCGTCGAATCCAACTCGGCTGGGCAGCGTTCGGGAAGTTACACAGCGTCTTCTCGTCCAAAATACCTCAGTGCTTAAAGACAAAAGTCTAATCAGTGCGTGTTGCCCGTGATGACCTATGGCGCCGAGACGTGGACCCTCACTATGGGCCTCATAAGAAAGCTCAAGGTCGCACAGCGAGCTATGGAAAGGGCTATAATCTAGGCTAGGCTCGGAATCTCTCTGCTGGATCGAATCAGAAATGAGGAGATCCGCAGACGAACGAAAGTGGTCGACATAGCCTACAGGGTTAGTAAGCTGAAGTGGCAGTGGGCGGGGCACGTAGCAAGAAGAACAGATGGCCATTGGAGCCGAAAGGTTCTTGAATGGAGACCGCGTACCGGTAGACGAAGCGTGGGACGGCCTCCTGCGAGATGGACGGACGACAAAAGCAAAATTGCCTTTGGCAGCATGATGTAGCATCTGCATCATGCATCCAAGCCGTTAGTACATATTGTTTAGATAAATATATCACAATTTATAATTTCGGTGTGATCTTGCAATTTCGGTGGGTTGACAATTTCGGTGATTGTTCTATTTTTATAACAAATGCAGTTATTTGTTTCCTTCTAAATATCTAGAATACTAATGTGTTCTAAGAGAACACCATTAAATTTTTTCATCGGTAAACCTATGATTGAAAAATACCACCGAAATTAGCAAAAAATGAGGCATGCGTGAAATTACCCCGAAATGCGTTAATAATGGGTAGGAATCAAACATACCACTTTGAGCCAGCCATTTGAATACTTTTTGACCTTACAAATAAATTAAATCCTTCAATCTTCGGTAATGACCCTGACCTCTAAATAAATATTCATTTAAAGGTACACATCCGCGAAGTTGTAGTTAAAATATATATAAGATATATATATATAGTATAAGAATATAAATAACTTCCTTTAGCTTTAACTGATTAATTTAGATCAAGTTCCATGATCTTAGTTACAAATATACATACACTTAACGTAAATCAATTTAATATTACTTTTTTCAAATAGGTATACCTATTACAACCTAAAACTTTCTTCTGTATTTATAAATTTTATTTTTAAAATTTTATTGTTATTTTTATGTATGTATTTTACTTGTTGAAATAAAACTGCTTCTTGCATCTTTTTGAATGGTGAGAATAGACATGAAAAATTTAAATTATAAAATTTTATTTAAATTGTAGAAAGAATACGTCGATACAGACAGTTCTATAGAATTTAACAATCCAAAAGAACTTTGTGAATAGGTATATTTTACCTGGTTCACGTGTAAGAGTATGAAAGTCCCATTAGGACTCCTAAACTATGCAAGCACAATCAGTCAATTTGCTGATTGATGGATGAATGCAGGGTTTTCTCTCAGATTAGGAAGTGTACTCGCTCCCAGGAAGTCGAATAAGTCATATGCAAAGATAGAAACATACAAATGCATTATAATGATCTAGAAACACCCATAACAAATCAATACTCATGTGTACAAATATTTGCATTAAACGGAGGACAAACCTTGGAATTAGCAGTTGAACACTGTACTTGTTGCTACAACTATGCATTAGGAATTCTAAGGATAAATTTTCCGACAGTAGCAAGCTGTACGATCATGATAGTAAATGTAGAATCCGCGATTGCAATTAAATTAGACGATTTCATTTCAAGCAGTGTCGGTATCAACCTCTCTATATCACATACAGTAAAGATACAACTATCTTTAATTTAAGTTATTTATTGCAAAAGAACCTAAGCAACTAAAATGGTTATCACATTGTACACAGAAGTGTACAATATCATAACCACTTTAGTTTAATTTTACAATCATAGCAATAGCTGTAGAATTGATACCTTTTCATAATCACCCATGCGTAAATCCCGGTCACTTCCGAAGCTGTCACCGTGCAGTCCGGGGTCCGCATTTATTCCAGTTTAACTGCGTTGTACCCATCTAGCTAAATATTCCAAAAAATAATAATTCTTTTTTTTAAACCTTTAGTTTAATACAATGCCATCAATCAATATTATTGTTCTCAATTTGGAACAGTACCTACCGCCAAATTCAATATAGGAAAATTGAATTGAATTTGTATGTAGAAAGTATACTAGCTGTGTCCCGCAATTTCATCTGCGCTTTCAGGAGACTGTCTACTCAAATACATCACTGTACTTTGATATTCATATTGCTCCGCTCATAAGGACCCTGTGTGATATTATATATTTACTAATAACCTTCCCCCAAGAAGCTAAATAGACTAGGGTTATCAAATGCAAAGATATTTTTTAAATTAATATGGAAATTCTAAAGATAAGTTAAGAGCATGCAAAAACACTTCAGCTTTGTTATTAGAAAAGATTTAAATGTATCTTCGTCATTTATAAATAGAGTATGACTATGAATTTACAACCGACATCTTGTATATGGTAATGTTCGACCTTGAAATAGTATCGTCGACAATAGGTACTACAAATCTTTAGACATAACTGGATTGAGCTAACCTTTGTATATTACATTACATTTGAAGGCGATCTAGACTCAGGAGTAGTAAATATGTAATTACGTTAATAACCCCGTAATAGTTTACCTCGAAAATAATTGTTTAATCACTATCACAGTAGACAAAACGAAATGTATTCTAGATTTGATTATCACACTTCATCACGACCATGATCAGGAAATACCTCGACATAACCAAGAAAAAACCCTACACTTGACGCACTAACACACTTGACATACATAAAGGAACCCTTTCGTCGCCCAATGTCACCATATAAAAAACCATTGCAACCAAAACAACGGATTCTTATTTTCCCGAAAACATTTATTTTATTGTTATGAGCCTAAACACAAAAGCTACAGAGTTATATGGAGTCACGATATCTGAATAACACATCTCTATTTCGGCGCAAAAAATCTCGATATCAACGGGAGACACGGCGCGAGCAAACACTATAAATCAACTTTTGTACTTTTGTTAGAAGTATTCCTAGTATCATTCAATTTTCGATATATGTATACGTTCATATTTACGATTTTATTTTATACTTCGATCTTGGCACGTTAAGGATGCTGTTATTGACGTACAACCTTGTTTTAATTTTTATCCACTTCAATATCACATGATACACTTCTATGGTGTTTAAGGAAAACGACGTATTGATACCTTGTGACTAGTTATTATTAACGAATGACATCATTGTCACTTTACTATAGTATGTCCTATATGTATTAAACACATATCTCTCTAAAATACTTCTCAAGAAGAAGAAACTCTTGGTCTTGTGTTGTCTAAAATCTATTAGTCTGCCCGTGACCATGTGCTCTGAAAAGTAACCGTAACGTTGGTTATAATGTAAATATTACAATCGCAATTGTTTTATTACAATGTGAGATATTCGCATAAACTGCCAACAGTATCATCTAATGTTTATCAGATATTTCCAAAATTCGTGATGACGTCAAGCTTTTCAGTAAAAAAAATCCATTAACAAAACTTCAATCACGAAAATACTGCAATTTATACAGATTCTTAATAAACCAGTTAGCTGAATGTAGCTTTCTAACGATTAGCTTTAAACCGTTTCTCAGCGAAGCCAGTTCTAGAAAACGATTTGTGGCTTTTCAATGAATCGATTCAAATCAAAGGCTTCGTGGAATTTATTACTGAAGATAAATAAAACCAAGGCAAATAAATCTATATTAGTTTTAATATAAATAACATAAAAAATAGGTATTACTGAACCTCCATAATATGCGTATATCATTCAAAATCATTTTCCATGTGTTGCCAGAAACCGGTTTGCTGGCGACGCATATACTTCAACCCAAAAATTGTAGCCGCGCAATATTCCAGGGCTATCCAATTCTATAGTCACGAAGTCTTGGCCGATTCCTCCAGATTTGACGTATGCCTCTCCCCACTTGTCGGGCCTTAAATCTAAAATCTGTATAGCACTTATCACTTCACTTTTCGTAGAATTCACAGTAAAAGTTTCCGATCTTATCCAAAGAGCTGGATCCAATTCATGAACTTTACTATAGATCATTTTTGACGTTCCATCAGGATACCCCAGCAATAAATCATTGCAATTTATTAATGCAACTATAGATGCTAGTACAAATATTTTAAAAATCATTTTGACACGTGTAATCTTGATCGAGCTTAAGCCACCAATGTCTCGGAGATAATCGAATCATTGGTTTTATTTAATAGATTCTGACTCATAAAATTTACCTTGATGTGTCTTTGAACGTGAATGTGAACTATAAACACCTATTGCGCGGTAGATACGAGTATAATATATTATGTACCTCATAAGATCTTTAGCGGCATTACTTCCTAGTAATGTATTTTACATATTCACACCTCACGTAATAAAGTGTAAAGTATTGCCAATATGTCACTATGATCTCATTTTTGTGCTAACTTGTATTCTATAAAAGTAACTAGTCTACTAGGAAAGTATTCATTTGAATATTAAAATTGAAAGCGCAAGTACCTTTTACGATACCAAAGAAAATAACCGATATTACCAAAGAATATTTAAAAAATGATTTCAAGAATAGTGATATTGGTCTTCTACCTATCAATAGTAGTGAAAGCTAACGATGTTATGGTTGGACACGCAACACCGTTTTCAAAGAAAATCTTTAGTGCTATCAAAGAAGAAGATCCGGCTTTGTGGAAACGTAGAGACCATATTTTGGTAAATGCTCCTATCAATGATTATATAAGCGCTGTATATGTTACTGATCTAAGATCCGACAAAGAAGGTGAAGCTTATATAGCAGCTGGTGGAATTGGAAGCAAATCAGTGACAATAGCCTTGAAGAGTCCCTCTATTTTGCGAGGATACAAATTTCAGATTGATGTTTATGCTGAAGGTATTAATTCGTATTATTCTAACAATGTCAGGACACCTTTAAGTGGTTTAAGTGGAAATGTTGGCTATCCTAATTCTTATCCCGTTAACAGTGTTTCATATCCCACGGGAAGCGTCCAATATCCTGTGGGTGGTATTTACCCCCAATATGCTGTCGGGCGTTAGCTAATATGAAAAATCAAGATATTATGGGAAATCTTAAAATAAAAAAATTATTACCATTGTGTTTTATTTTAGTACTAGTCGTAAAATGAATGTGTCATGTGGCGATTAAACTATGTATTTAATAATGTTCCTAAATACAGATTATTATATTTTATTATACAGATTTCAAATCTCATATTAAATTTTGTTCCTTTTCTCCGTAAGAACAATAATATAATGCTTTTAAATTATACGTAATAAGATATCATTATAAATAAATCATAGCAGCACCAATATAAATCAATAAATAACTTGTAAAATCAGTTGGAGACGCCTTGTTGAGTAGTGAACTGCAAATAATTGATTGACTTTTTGAAATTTTGAAATTGTACCTTGTTATTTTAATAACGACATCAATATTATTTTTATGTAATAATAGATGTATGTGGAAAAGTTGCGGAAGGTGTAGAACCGGAAGACGCACATTAAACTACGATGAATGAATTGATTGAATAATAATTTCTTCTTCTAATGAATTCCGTTACTAATAATTATCACTAGAACGAATTCATAAGAATAATCTATAGAAGGAGTTCGTTAGACGGTGATCGTGTGATGAAAAAGCACTTACTTTATTCACTCACTATAAAACACGAATACCCGAAAGCCGTGGTCAGCTTATGATCACAAGTTGACCACTTTTTTATTTCAAAAAGATTATATCAAAATATCAAAAGGCAAATTATTCTATTTACTATATGATCGCGTTCATACACGGGTTTTGCTGACCATACTTACTTAATTACTGCGCAGTTTATATTTTGCAAGATGACCTTAACAAAGTTATGTACTACTCATTCATCGCTGAACGTAACATAACAGGTTATTCACCCGATTCCAAGAATATTCTTGCCCGATTTATTTCACGTGATCGTAACGTTTATCTTCTAATGTATAAAATTTCCATGTCACAATGTTAGTTACGTACTCCTCCGAAACGGCTTTACCGATTTTTATCAAATTTTATATGCGTATTCAGTAGGTCTGAGAATCCTATATCCCTAAGTGAAATAATTTATTAGGAAAAACAACATGTGCCGGGTCAGCTAGTAATTATGTAGAATTTGTGCATGTACTTACTCGTAAATGTCACACTACTTTTTGTTAGCATGTACAGTTAACAAAGGAGTGTATGTGGAAAAAGTATATAGTCTCCTTCATATAAAAGTGCATGTACAGTGTTGTAGGTATACATAGCTAGCTGTAGGCTATAGATACCTCCGCAGTGAAGCAGACCGAGGCCAAGACCAAGTTAGGAGCACCGTAGTCACACTCGCCTGAGGCCTTTAGCGGTCCTGGGTCAGCCGGGTCATAATGAAAATAGCAGAGCCTATCTCACCCCGGCAACTAAAACACACAATAAAAAATGTGGCACTCCGATCGCGGTAGTACCGCTGAAGTCTACCGATGAAGTGAAAAAAATGGTATAAAAAGTAAAAAGTATTTACCTACTTCACAAACTGTTCAACGAGAATAAACGAAGGTTTCGCTTCAAAGAGGTCCCACACATGTATTACCACAATTTAATTTGTTAGATACCTACTGTCCATATAAAATTTAATGACTGTATCTTTTTATCGTTCAGCATCCGATAGTCATCACGTGACGTAACGTAAGGTAACATGAGTTAAAAAAATCTCACCCAAAATATCCTAAGTAAACTGAACAACGCTCTTAGAAATCACACATCACATCAAAATACATACAGAATATTCAGTATATTCAGTATACTTTTTCCTATACAGATGTATGTCAAGATGCAACCGTATCTTGATAACTGTAGCGACTTTACTTAATAATAAATTGTATTGTACCTACATATATTTTTGTAGTCACTTTACCTGAACTTTCCTTTGATTCCTCTAATTTTGTTACCCAAACGCAAGCTAACTTATCAGTTCACCGATAAAGACCTGGCGTAGATTTTTTTAGGGATTATGAGGTCAGATGACAATTACTATTATAAAAAATTAAGTTCAAAAACAACTGAAACGAAACCAAGATTGATGCTCAGATGAAGAAAATTAGGTACGAGTACATTGTGAAAAATGCATATGTATTATGTATATGCGTGGCAACGTAGGCCCAACATTCGGATCCCTAGTTGAATTTTTTTTTCTAGTTTTTATTACACTGATTCACTAAATAGGTACCACGGTCTGCTAAATGGGTACCAAAAAACTGTTTGAATTCAACTTTAAAAGAGGAGTCCTTACGAATGAATATTTTGTTAAATTCTTATAGAAATATTCTTTCCTTGAAAAATATATATTAAAAACAAACTAAAATAACTATATACGAATAAAAAAATTAAGAAATGCGTGATAGATTACATATTATTTCTAATATTTATAGTACTAGTATACACAAACTGTCATGTAATAAGTACAAATAAAGCGTACTATCCAAAAAAAATTCTAAAGCAACACTCGTCTGAGCACCCCTTTCTACTTAAACTATCTCTCTGAAATTTTTCTATGTAGTTACTATAAATACACTAGCTTGTTGGTCTTCTAGTGGACTTCTGGCCCCGTTCCCGGGGTTGCCCTCTGCTGCATAGAAACCTTTCTTAGAGTTCTAGGAATAAATTAAAAAAATAATTACTCATATTGGTCCTGCTGTCTTCGAGTTTTGCCATCCAAACCAAAGAGGCAATGCATCTAGTGTGATAGGCACTTTCGCACCAGGTGCAAGTACGAACGCATAATTTATATTTTTTTAATTGTTGTACATGCATGAGCACAATGACTGATTTCGTTTAATTAAATGAATTGTATTAGTGCATATGTAATTCAAACATTTATATGGACGTAAATATTCACGGGTCCACCAAAAATACAAAGAAAAATTGTGACCAACCTAATCAATGGTTTCCTTGTGATGTCATAAAGATGATTTGCAAAGTTAAATCTAGAGTAGATAAGTTGCTTATTATTCCATGCCAGTTTAAGGAGAAGACAAGGCAAATTTGAAACAGCAAACTTTTAAGAGATAAATTATGTTACAAAAAGTATTACGGGTGTTTTCCCCAAAGAAATCTTTTGGCGATCGGATTCAAGGCAATCGTCTTTGGTTTCATAATAATATCATTAGAAGCCTTATCTTTTGTCAACAGTAGCGAAACCAGCTTTCGCTGCCGTTTAATTTTTATCGCATATTTGACAATACATCACTACTTATTAACATTACAGTACAATAATCAAAAATTTATACACTTTGCTAATAGTCTACTTATCTGTGGCTGCGACTGGGGTTGCTATGAACTGAGTATTTTAATCATGAAGTAGCATTTAAAAAAACAGCTCATGACTATCTCGATTCCTTTTGTCGAACTTAAATCGAACAAAAAATGGGAAAACTATCCGACAACTCTTTAATTTACCTAAGTCTTGTTAAATTCTTTGTTCAAAAATATTTAAGAGCTCAATATTATCTTTGGCCCGCCCGACAGTCTCGGACAAATCCACTCGATAAGGGTAGAAATTAAAAGTCTTTTACAGAATGGGAACAGCTATTAATTCATCAAACACCGTGTAAGATTTATTTAACTAGTTAAAAGTCCAGGGAGAATTTAGTTAAGCTTTATTTTTTGGGTGCATTCACGAATAAATTTTTGGCTTAAAAATATTCACAGACTTGATTTTTGTAATCATCCAATATAATATATCTTTATAATCTTTAGCATCATACAAAGGTGCACTTAGGCCATGATATAAAAGTAAAATTTAGTTAAAGAAATAGGTTAATAAAGTTTATTAAATTCTTGTTGAAAAGAGCTTGTTAATACCTACCCTTGTTACATCAAGCCCCTCACTCCCTTATTATAAACACCTTTCAAGCTTAAGGTTATATGACAAGACAATTTCAAATTGTCAACAAAAAGGACTCTAAAACCAAAGCTAACCTTGGTACCAGTTGGTATTAGAGTAAGATCCGGTATGAGTAATGCCCGGATCTATTATTTAATTACGATCACGATTGTTATGCTTATACATTGATAAATCATGAATGGAAGGCTTAACTTAACCACCTAATATCGTTAAAATGTAAAATTTAGTTTACTTGTGTAGCCTGTAGATTGCTTGGCATGTAGATTGGCACCAAGACAGCTTCGGATGCGTCCGGTATTAACACTACGATGATGATGGTAATAGATTGATTAGATGTGATAAACAACAAAAAATATGTCAGAGTGATTTTACCCTGCAATCGCTTTGAATATTTTGATCTCTTAATAATATAATATAGTAAGTAATATAGAATACAAATCATGCTATTGAAGTAGGTACCTACTTCAATAGCATGATTTGTATTCAGTGAAGGAGAGAATGCTATCATTCAAACGACTTCCTGAACTTCCTTTCTTTTTCTTTTATACCACTTAGGCGGGGGAAGGGGAAGGGGAATAAAATAGAGGGAGAGAAGAAGGTTAAGAGAATCTCTGTGTAGTTAGAGCAGAAGACAAAGAAGGGTTTCTCGGTCTTCCCACTGATAACACACTCTTCTTGTTTATTTTCAAAAATAATTATGCTACATCAGCATTTTCTATGGTTATCATGCCTACCCAATCTATCCAATTATAGTTTTAGTTACAATTTGTTAGCCCTCTTATTCCTCTTCCCGGCAATTTTACTGATTACTTCAGTCCTACGAAAATCTCGCCTAGCTTTGTGCAAGAACTTTAAAGATTTAGGTATCCATTCAATTAATCGTAAGCCTCGTGGCACTTACAATCGCTAACTGCTTAGGAAAGTATTCTACCAATTGGGTGTCAGACTGATCTTAGGCCATTTTAATCGATGAATACATACATTATGTTAAACTTAGTAAGGTGTATTTTAAATAATTTGTACCTATGTCATTTAAAACTACGCTTGGCGTTTTTTTGCCGAAATCTGTCGAATTTTAATAACATCACTAAACAAACCATATCTTTTAATATTACTAGCGTCAATTTAGACCCACAATCTCTTTAATTACCACACTTTAAAATGTCAGTAAGAGTGACTCGTGACTTTTATTATAGAAACATGGGCATCACTGCATATATATTTCAGTCGAAGTTATCATTTTGGTTAGAAAAAAGTGTTTCACGTATCATATACTCTGTCACTTTCTCACACCTAGGTTTTATGCTCGCATACTTCGTTCCTCATCTTCGGCTAGCTTCATGATACTGTATAGTGGTATTGTTAAGCATGAAAAGGTAACAAACAGCCTTACATTTCTATCACGTATAATAGTAACTATAAAGATCAAATAAAATAAGAAATAATCTATATTTATATAATATCCTATAGATAAATAAATGTGTGTGGAGTTAAGGACAAATATTAGTCGAGGCTTCCGCAAGGTGCTGTCCAAGAAATAATTATTATCAGAATTTCTCATCCACTACTGTGAATGCGAAAGCATTTCATCGAATAATCGAACGTCACAGTCAAGGTAAGCTCAGCAAAAACAATACATTACGATTCAACCGACTGCTATGGAAGAAAATCGTTTTAATTTGGCCAACGCTATTTGCTGGCTTTAGCAAATATTGGCTCAGAGTATTGGTCCAGACAATCCGTAGAGGAACAATCGCACTTGAGTGCGACTTGAATCAGAGCAAGAGTTATAGGAGTATAGACGTTTGTTTATTTGTATACGTTGTTAATGGCTTAACTTAGGTCTTGGAGTGGATTGTTGGCAAGGGTGGATTCCAACAATTCGTTACATTATATGTTGACGTAGGTGGCACTTTTCACTGTATTAAGGAAAGTGAAGAAATCATTACATGTGCCCGTTATTTAAGTGGATATATGTATATTTCTAGGATGTTCGGCGATAAAAGTTCTCAGATTTATTTTAACAATAAGTATTGTATAAGCAATATGTCAATAAACATACATCTTCTGTCAATAAATATCATCGACATAGTATAATAAAAAGTCGCTTTCCGATATCTTTCCGTCTATCCTTATGGGACTTCAATCCTTAAAACTATGCAAAAAAAATTGATGCAGTGTTTTTATATAATACACATAGATAGAGTGAATCAAGAGGAACGTATATACGTATAATGTATGCATAATGTAGTAGAGAAACAATTATTTTATTATAAACTTATTTTTGCACATACATTAAAAACGCTTGCGAGATAGATTAAAATAATTTACGTATTTATCTATTACGGAAATGTGTACCTTATAAAGGTCAACAAATAAGTCCATGATATCGTATGAGTATCTTTTATTCTTATCACACTATCCACGGTAACTGTTTTCATCGTTCACAAATTATAAAAATAATATGTCACTAACGAAACTATTTTACTCGACTGTACCAGCGTTGGTGATGTGCTAACAGCTGATCGAATAAGATAATAAGGTTATGGAATAAGATCTCAAATGAAAGGTATTTGTCTCCCGAGTGTCATAAACTACAAGAAATGTGAATTGACACCTTACTATTTATTACATTATGCTATAATATATAGCTATAGTCCATTTGTTTAGGTATTTAAAAAAACGTATGCAATATTGGTACGTCTTAAGTAAGTTAGGTAAGTTTTGTTCAAAAATTCAGTATAAAAATACGTTTCTGCTTAGAAACGTATTATAAAGAATAAATATTGGTATAAATATGATAAATATGGTAGGCAGAAAAAAGTGAAGGTTCCGACAGGATTGGAACCCGCGAACTTTCCCTTACACCGCTCTGACCGCTAAGCCACGAACTCTCGTCTCAATCATGCGAAATTCTCCTATGCAACCATCTTTGGGGCGATGGTGGGAGGCATCTACCGACAATCATAACAATTTCAATCAAGAAGGGTATAAAAATGAACAAAAAGATTACAAAAATATGTGTGTGAGTAAAAATATAGTACAAAATGATCACAAGATGAAAATAATAAAATCACGCTAAGTTATGGAATATTTTGTCAAAATTAAGTGAATTATTACATTACTGAAAATATTAAATAACAAATTAGCCTATCGCAGTACTAGCAGTCCACGGTGGACATAGGTCTCTTTGAATGTTGACTTTAGTCTACTGTTTCCTCGCTAGCCAGGCAGGTTGGTACAGGGTCTTATTTCGAGGTTTCCTGCGCTCACAGTGATATCGTCTCGAACGAGTATTTTTCCGTTTGTAGCCCGGTCAGAACCTTTTAGATGTGGATGTGGTATTTTTGTTAGTTTATTGTTTTAGTATTGGGGCCCAAAACACCATTGAATGTAGTTGCTTAGGGCCCCACTAAGATGTTGGAAATTTATGCCACCTCACTTGCAAGTTGATACAACAATCAGTAGATGCATGACCGTCTGTGATTTTTATGTACAAGAAGCCGCAGGAAACATTGAAATTAGGATCAAAATATGAAAAACAATTGAAGAAAGATTTATTACATTTTATGTATTGATGAAATATACATTACAATAATTCATTACAATACATAAATTACATTAAAATTTGTACAAATTGCAGCAATTGTGTTTTAATCTTTATTTTATACATAATGCTGTACGCAATTTCCAAGGACTATCTAAATAAGCGACTCACCGGAATCGGGACAATCGGGACCCGAATTTTTTTGAAGAAGGTTTTATATTTTTAACCTCTTTATATTTTTAAAATAATCAATAAACTTTGCATACTTATTTAACAAGCGTTCCCAATCTGGTTTTCGAAATGAGATTGTCTACTTGAACACAAGACGCAGTATAAAACTGTGAGTAATGCATAAATACGGGTTAAAATTAATTAAAACTGTGTATCTATTTTAGCACATTGTGTCCAATGAATGAATGTTATTGACTAATACGTGAGATTTGAATTGAATTTGATTCAATTTATCATTGAAATCTGACTTCAGATAAACACATGCACTACATGCAGTTCCGGATTGTTTCGAGTATGTATGTGGTTATCTGGTGAGCAAAAGGTTAACAGGAAAGAAAACATGTCGCATTAGAAACAAAACAAACATAATTATTGCATTTACAATAAATATATATAATTGAAATTAAACGAACAATAATTATCAATATTATTAATAGTTAGTTCATACCTACCCGTAGTTCTATAGAATTACGGGAATAATGATATTAATTTATTAAGGTTGGTTAGGTTTGTTCAGTGGATAAACTTTTTAGTTCTGTACAGCTTTATACAATCATTGAAATCAAATGTATTCTCAAAACTATTATAAAATTATTTTTTTTATTTAAATATCGAATCGATAACAACACCGATAGTAAGACCGTTAGTAAAACGTTTTGGATGAAGTTCATCAGGAAAACAGTATTAATAAAATAAAATATAAAGAACCAAGGAATCGCATATAATACAAATAATATATGTCATACACATGTAAAACATAACATTTTTAAGTCTTATATTTATAGACGAATAAATATCTTAAAACTACAGCGATGCACTAAACTTCAAGCAACTAAACTTAAGTCAAATTGAAACACATGGCAACGTGTACAAATATAAAGATGTAACTTGAACTAGAGACGTAACTAGAGTCCACCTCACGAGAAGCCTACTTGAAGTTCACGCCACGATACGCCAATAAATTCCAGTCCCATTCTGTTCTTCAACACTCACTTAAAATTTAAAACAACATTCAATTCTAATTTATAGGTACTATTTTAACTGTAGCACGTTACCATACCTCTCTAGTAGTTCCAAAATATATCCATTTGTCCATCCAAAACCAGATTGAACCTCATATTCTCCTCCACTGCCGTGCTCACCTGGAATCGAACAACTGTACTTCTCATACATCTGCTGATGCTTGTTATACCCTATGTAGTTGGCGCGGACCCATGAGTAAATTAGTTCTTTTGCTAATCGATGCGCTTCGGGGTTGAGACTATGTTCTAACGCACCGATCAGCATGGCTTGTAAAGGTGGCCATGCGTTAGGATAATCCCATTGCTCACCGGTATGCCGCAATGATGTAGGAACACCACCAGGGAATTTTAATGCGCCTGTAGACTGCAGGTACTTTACAAAGTATTTGGACCGCTCTTTCGCCTGCCAAGGTTGTACGGCGCCTGCCCAAAGGGGTGCTGCACAACTCAAGTAGAAATTTTTCCTCCGCGAATTGACTTGAATGTCATAATCGTACCAGACACCGTCATCCGAATCCCACAGAACATTTTCGATAGCACTTCTCCATTCCTTAGCTAAACTCAAGTATTTTTTTGCTTTTGTTTTATCGTCAAGTCGGAGAAATAGGTCACCCAACTTCTGTAGAGCTCCAGCAAATATTGAATTCAAATCAACGGGGAGTATTTGTGTAGTTTTTGTGTCAGTCAAATTGAAATGTGGGACTTTTCCAGACGTCACAAACCATCTAGATGAAAAATCCCAGCCGCTCTCTGCAGCACTCTTTATCTGTTTATAGAAATTTTCACGTTTCTCTCGAGGTATTGTTTTACTGGTCATATAATCTTCGTAATATGATTCTGGTCGGGGTCCTCTGCTTTTAGGATTGGATATGTATCGTAATAATCTGTACTTGTTCTCATTAATGTCCACGACGATTTGCTTGTTTTCCAGCCAGTACCCCAGTTCTAATTCCACTATAGCTATTTTCTTTTTCAGCCATACAATATCTCCAGTAGCAGCGTAATAGTCGGAGACCATCCAAGTCAAGAGCGGCGGTTGACTTCTGCCTAAATAATAGACACGGCTGCCGTTTGGTATATATCCATATTTTGAAACAAGGAAAAAGAAGTTTTCTATCATATCTCTTGCGGTATTCTTCATATTGCAAATCAAAAGGCCTCGGATGATCCAAAACGAATCCCAATAATATAGCTCTTTGAATCTACCTCCAGGGACAATAAATCCTTTTGGTACGCTTATAAAACTGTATTGGCCAGGATTTTTAACCACATCCGACGACACTTTCCGTCCCAGTTTTGGCCAAATGTTGATAATATCCATTGCGAACTTTCTAAGCTTACGATCCTTAATTTTGTCAACAAATGGTGGGTGCGCGTTGAAGTCTGGTGGATGCCAATAATTAAGTTCCATTTTAAATTCAAAAAATCCATCTAAAAATGTCATAAGATCTTCACGCGTTGGATTGTTCCGAGTTTGATTCATAAGAACGCTGAAACTGGTCAGAATTTTCGATTCTGATGTTCGCAGCTTCAAATCCACGAAAGTTTTTGAATCTGTGAAGATTTTCGACAACTGTATTGTGTGTAGAAGTTCACTGGAGCAATAAATAGATGAATTGCATATTGGATTGATGCTGAGGACCTGTGTACAAGCTCCCAGCAGGCCAATGACCGGGTATAGCGACATGTACCGCGGTAAAGATATCTTCAACATGGTTTATTCACTATTAAGTTGCCACTGTTGAGTATTGAGCACAGCGCGGGTGCCGACGGTGACTGCCTCGAGTTGAATGGCCGGGAACGTAGGTGTCGACCTGTGACGATGCTCCAATGCATGGCGTGTGACAATACTAATGTATCTTATAATAGGCTATTAGATCGTGAAGTCATCACAGATAGTACAATAGTACACTCACTTTATTCACAATTCTATGAATATACTAATTTAGTAATGACACCCATGTCTGGTTATGTAAAAATCAACAATTCGTAAATATGAGTACAATAAATACACAATAAGGAATGAATGTCAAAACATAATCTCACAATAAGAATTTGTCACTAGTGACGTTCACGCAAATTGTGTAGGAACGTTGACTATTCGCACTCAACGTGTAGGAATGATTTAGATTTAACACTATATAGTGTATGAATATTTGTCACGGAATACAAAAAAAATGGAAGTGTGTAGTAGGTGGGATACGCGTGTCATTATTATACACGTGTAGAAATTCAGTAATATAAATCATTTTGTAAAAACCAAAAGTTTTAAATACCTTTCTTACTGACATACATCTGAACTTTTCGAAAATATTCGCGAAGGTATGTAACGTCGTAAATACGTTTTTATCTATAGAAATGTTATCACTATTTCGAACCGATTAGATGTGTTTTTAGAGTAAATATTATTAAGACTAATTTGCTAATAAACGTGTTATATGTATACGACCAATCAAAACAATTGTTCACTAAAAATGCAACATTATGATTAACGGGTTGATATGTGGTTTTGGCGACAATGGTTCACCTACGAATCTGTCGTAACACATTTCTACTAGTTTTTTCTGTTCTGTGGTATTTGTACCAAACCTTGATAGGCATTGACTCATAATGTGTGCAGTAGGTATATCATAATAATAATTGTATGCGTTATCATATTACTACTGACGTCATACCTGAGTTGACCTAGACCTATAAATAAGATCATATAATATCCACGTGACTAGGAACTTTTTCAGTCATAACAAATGTATATATTCGTACATAATCACACCCTGCTATCTTCTGAAATGTAGGTAGAGATATCGTGGCCCAAATAAGAATACGTAATAAATATGGTAGGGTAGGTTGATCTTCGTAACTTCACGTCACAGTGCGGTTTTTGCAGAATTGTGGGTGCATTATTCAAACCACCCCGACTCGTCGAAGAGCGCCAGCAAACTGTTCACGTAGCTGGTGACTTCTCGGAACGTATCTAGGTTTTTGAAGTACTAATGACGGCTGTTATTACCCGCAGTTGCCGCTTAGACAGTTGTCGAAAACGTCTGGTGAGTTTATTGCCAAGCACCTGATGTGCTTCCCTGGCTTGCCTGCACTCTACTAGGTTATTCAAATGTCCTTCCACCCTCCTCCTCCCGGCCATGATCACGGAAGCTGCCTGGGTAATTCTCATATACTCAGCTTGAAACACAGTATAATGGGTCCCTGGCGGTTTTGGAATATTAATGTTTAGGTCCACCGAAAAAATACCAGCCCCGGTCCCTGTACCAGTTTTAGATCCATTCTGTGAAGATGCGTAATTCTGCCGGGCATAGGGACTCATAAGTCTGGGGGGCTCACGATCATTTTACTGCTCCTACGCAAGTTCTTTGTGCAGGGAGGTGTGTTTTATGTTGTTATCGTTCCTTAGGCTTAGGGCGCTTAGGTGCAAGAAGATGGCTTCCATTACCACCGTTAGATTAGTTTTCATGCATCCAGTGGTCGCCAAGCAAGCAAGTCTTAGCGTCCGCTGTAGTTTGGCGAACCCTGTGGTGTGATTAGCCCGTCCCGTAATAGGATAGGGAACGTGCCTGAAGATGAGCGCTTTCTACAGGTTCCTTCTAGATCGTAAAGTTCTTTATACTGCTTTTACACAAGACATAGGTATAAGAAAGTGACAGAGTATATGAACCATGCAACTTTTTTTTATAAACCATTATTAACTTCAAAAATTGCAGTAATGTCAATATTTCTAAACTAAAAGTCAAAGTCACTGGACGGACCTTCTAAATTCGGTCACGCGGTACCTAATACAGGATTGTGTGGGTCTATTTACGCTAGTTATATTTATATCAATGGATGGTCTAGATATAGATGTGTTGTATGTTCAAGTTCAAGTTAATATCATCTTTATTACATAATCGTAGCAACGAGATTAAAATGTCATAATGCTGAAAATAACCGGTACTTCGTTCAGTCAGATCCGCGCCTCTACACCTTCTTTTCATAATTTGATTAATCATTTTATTTATGTACCTGCTACTTGACGGTTTTAATCAGACCCCAAACATCCATATTAACTAATGTAAGCTGCCTCGTTATCTAGATTTCGAAGTTAATAATTATAAGCACTTACACCGCTGAAGTGTCATTTACTACTAGATAGTACCTATTAGGCCCCCGATCATCGAAAATCACCTAATTAGTGGTGTTTGTTAGGTAAATGACGCTTCAGCGCTCTAAGTACCGTCAATTGCTAATTACCTACTATGTAAATAACATTAATTAAGTACATTCATTATTTAATTATTTACACTATTTTGTGGCTAATAGTGGTTAGTAAAATAAAATGCTTTTTGTTAAAAGTTGACGAAAGTCTTACAACGAGCGCTATACCATTCCCATTGTTTAATTTAATTCTAAGTATACTAATACTAACTACTTATTTGTGATGTTGTATGCACGCTCCTTAGATGGCGTTATACCGATCGCTTACATCGCGTTATAGTTTCATTACACCGAAGCTTATAGAAGTGTTTTAGTAAATTGTCACAACTCGAAATTGTGATTCTTTCCTGCTTGTAATTTAGTAATTTTAGTGCGAGTTCGTATTCGCCACCCATATACACACATGGTGTAAGCGTGCGAGTACTCCCCATATCATAGACATTATTAATTATAAGGGTAAATCGATCGATTATTCCCGGTGTCCACCACCAGACCCATATTACCGCGTTACCGAATTTATAATGTCAGTGACTTGGGACTTTTTGTGTAGAAACATTGACGTCATTGCAATATCTATTTCTGTCAAAGTTGATAATAGTTTATGAAATAACATTTCACGGTTCATAATATTCTGTCTCCAAAATATACGTATGTATATTCTGTCACTTTCTCACGTCTAGTTTTTGTATAAAAATACAAATGACACTCGCATACTTTATACCTGTAAGGGTAACTTTATGCCACGCTTTTTCTTTCTTTACCTCGCTCGCACCTTTTGTACAGCGCTAATGATCAGATTATGGTAATCGAAATTCCCATCAAACCGTTCAACTATGCTAAATTTCTCGTGTTTTAGGAGTGGGTTCGCAAGCCAGGACATCCCGACCGATTCCTACCCATTATATAGCGCCAAATCCTTGTAAGTTTTACAAACAAGAATTAGTAAAAAAATGTCACTTAACAAGTTACAATAGTATGTATTCAGAGGAATTGTAAGCATGATGTCCACGTTCACGCACCGCTTGCCATAGAGAATTCATCCTCACACATTACAATTAGAAACTGTGTACACTGTGCGGGATGAGAGGAACTCCATTATGAAGCGACAAGAAGGGCTTTAAAAGGTGTTGCAAATGTGCATAGGCCACAGGTATGTGCTTCTCTGCCTGCAAAATGGTATAAAAAGGTACAAAAGCAATCAATTTAAATACAAACCTCCTCCTTTTTGGAAGTCGGTTAAAAAGCAATCATATTTTAGTACCAGTCAGTATCAGAAAGATGTATATTTCAACCATCATTCTTCGCTACGCTCTAAGAATATTTTGAATACGTGAAGAATAAGTTAGTTATCTGATAGCGCTCGTGAAGGTGGTAACATTTTTCTTGTAACCTCATATCAGCCTGATTGACTCAGCGTTAGATAAAATAAATTGCTCTGCCGCGTGGTCCCAAGACGTTTGAAACAAAAAATATACCGACGACGGTGACATCAAATGGCTATCTCGTAACTGTAGGCATTCGTTTTGTTGAACGTTTGGCATTTCTTTATATATATCACGACTTCGGTTGTAAAGTGTGGACGTTGTCTAGCCTTTGTTGTATAAGGGTGTGTGAGGCTACCAAGATCTTTGAAGCTCAAGCCAACTCATATTATATCTGCTAATTGATAGTCTATGGTGCAGGAGCAGGCTAGCTTCTTACGTCCTCACATAAATACTCATGTATACTCGTATTTACATCTTCTTTTGTTTTCTACCTACTTGGTGTTCAAAACGTGTCAGTAAACCAATACTCATTACCACACTCAATGAGATTTTAGCAAACCTGCTTACTTATCTTCAGCAAATTGTTACTTTTGGA
The DNA here is from genome assembly GCA_963691645.1 of Pelosia muscerda. Taxonomy (NCBI): domain Eukaryota; kingdom Metazoa; phylum Arthropoda; class Insecta; order Lepidoptera; family Erebidae; genus Pelosia; species Pelosia muscerda. The sequence goes on from OY829098.1 coordinate 27,812,522, forward strand.
CGTTTTACACCACTCTCTAAAGTTATTGTTATTGGATCTTTGTAGAAAATTGTCAGGAGATTCTCATGGATTGTATGAAGGTTTGTCTCCAACACATGAGAAAAAAACAGTATATAACACCTCCACACAATACCTGATACAAAGATACACAGATGTGAGAGTGTATATATTATTGCATATAGGTATATATAAATATATTATGTCGCAGCCATTCAGTTCCGGTAATTGAAAGTCTAGGCATTCATTAAACGCTGTGGAAAGCAAAGCGAGCTCGTGGATGCCGCGTGGCCCAACACTGTTAGATAAAGTTAGTAAGGTCATACGCTGCGTATCTGTTTACTTTATACACCTAGGTATTAAAGTTGTTCCCTAGGCATTTGATTGGAAGCCGGCGTTTAATAAACTACATACAATTCCGTAATTTTTGTGCCTTATTTGGTTTGCAGTTAGTTGATTTGTTCGGTGAAATGGTTTGAAATATCGTGAATATATAAACATGCGTCTCATTCAAAGGGTGTCGTAAAAGATGACGAACGAAAAAGTCACAGATGAGATCACAGCGACACGAAGAAAATTCGACATTAATTATTAATTACAAACACATATTTCGAGATGATTTTTATTTTGGTTTTTAATATTCTAGGACAATATTCTAGGACAATTTACACAACGTCACCTAGTCCCGTGGTAAGCATAGTTAAACTAGCTTGTGTTACGGGTTCTAGAATGCGGATAAACATACATAGATATTTTTTTTTTTTGTAAACACATACATATTATACATTTACATTACATACACATATTTTAGCATTTATTATTTCTGCTGCATTATTATCAATTATTACCATAACCTAGGAAGGTTATGAATACGTCTGTATATTATTTAGCTGCTTTATGATTAACTTAGGTAGACCAGACTGCTATCGATTCGATGCCTCCATCCTTGAGACTAATATCTCATAAAAAATACTCGTACTTCATAAAAAATAAAGAAATCAAGTACCGTATAAAACGTAAATGCCTATTCCCTTAACGATCCAAAAATCTACGAATACTTCCAAAGTTCCAAAGACCATAAGCCCTCGAATGAATGCAAATTAAAAAGCGAATGTCGGCCATAAATACCGCCAATTATTTTCATCGGCATTCTGAAAATCGCGTTAATGTTGGCCTAATGCTAATAAAAGATGGCAAAGCTATCGAGCGATGATCATAACGACTCTAATTCGGTTTGACAGACTTCTAAAATATAAGTTATGCACAACTTTTCCGGAGACCTCTGTCTTCTGAATAAATTTTCAATGAACTTCCCAAAACGAGTTCGACAAGTTTTGATTGGTGCGAATACTTAAAAAGATTTTATACCATGATTCCGGTAGCCTCTTTGGTAGCTATTTACATTTTTACATTCATTATTAAAATTCGATTATTTTTTTAATCGTATTTTAATTTGTTCGTGAAGTTTTCGCGTCGATAGGGAAGTTGAAGAGAGTCTCGAGCAGCTGTTTTACGGGTTCTAACTGTAATTTTTAACTTAAAAATTAATTGGTCGATGAAAACGTTTATCAAGTGTAAGATACCATACAACCAGAGACATAATAGGATAACAGACCAAACATTAAATTAAAATTTTCACATTAACATGTCATTTTGTTTTGATCCAGTTGGTTATATGCCCTATTCTATTATTATTCCTGTGCATAATGTATCTAGTTACGTACTTTAAAAATATACAAGAGTATGTATGCAGTTACTCGTGTTTATGTGAATACGACTGTTAGCCATTGGGAGAACAAACATAGAAATGTTTTCTCATGTCGTTGATAAAAAATCTCATAAAACGCATTCCCTTTTTGATCCAGTTGGCTAATGTAGGTACGTAACTTAACAAAACATGCAACTGTAGACACTAAAGATTCTCACAGTGCATTATTTACGAATTTTCGCTAATTATATATTAGACTTGCGTCATACTAGAAAAGCCAACAGCAAACCATTAACATAGTTATCAAAATATCATCTACTATAAACAGATATTAATGCAAAGATTGATTCTAAAACTTAGTATTTGCTAAACCAGTGTTTCTTTGCAACAAATACACTCAATATAACTGCCTGCCAATACCCAAACCTCATACATAAACAGGAAATACCATATCTATAATATATTATGTTTATCACACCTTTAGTAGAGTAATATCAGAGTGGTTCACTAACGTAATAACTATTTTGGGAGTCAAAACAGATTCCTTAAGTTCGAAACCAAAGAACTTCAAGCATAACTTTATTATACTGAATGTATGTAATAGTTCCATAAAAGTTAACTGCTAGTATTTGCTTAAGTACCGGCGAAACGTATAGAAGACTGACGACCAGTATAACAAGATCTTTTCAATAAGATCAAAATCCTTCTAAAAATTCTTCTCCCGTAGACAAGACGGCGGCGACAGAGTTCGACTTAATTTAGATTTTCAGCTCTCAAGGCGACTCGTTTCCAGTCTTAGAACAAAAGCAGGAGCGGCGATTGATTCTTGTGAAGACCGTGTGTACCATAAAATAAGGTGTACAATGGCTTAACTGAAAATATGACCTTAAAAGAATATTGGGTGACGAAAAGGTTTGTGAAAAGCGTGGAATGGGTAGAGAAAGAAATCGTTTATAAGTTCATTAACGGTTCATTTTAGAATTGAGACAATAATACCTATTTCTGTTTGAATTCTTTAATGTTATTTCTGTAATGCAAATATTTTTCGTAGGTCAATAATGAAAAGTGACATTGACCAAATTAAATTTTATCTTGATAAATATTGCACGGACTTATTCCTCATTATTGCGAAAATTCCTCATTATGCCAATCTGGTATTGGAAGATTTCTGTCATGAATATTTCAAACAAATGACTTTAATAATTTGCTGCCGGACCTATAATATATTTTATAGAGTTGCCTCGTATTGACATTGACATGACATTGAATTTTGAAATGTTTATTTGATCGTGTTTTATTTTCTAGATAAGAGTACCATTCAAATTATTTGAGATAGAGAGTGGGATTGTGTCCGTAGTGTAATAGCCAGAAACCGAACCCGAAACCTCTCAAAAGTAAGGCCATACCTACAACTTTTTAACCACGAAGCTTTATGCTTTGTCTTTTAAACAAATAATTTTAATTAAATTTAAATGATCACGATCCGTTCCTATACGAAACTAAATGTATATGTTGTCAGGTTTTGACGAAGTTTAAAGCCTCTTTAAACCCTTAAAGGATGTTACTGCGGATCGTAATGACATTATCAAATTGAGTTTTAAGCAAGGTCTTAAAATGACTATATTGGACACAATATGATAAAATGATTTTTGCATATCATTATAGTAGTAAAACTCACTTGTATAGGTCAATGTTAACAAGCAATGATATGCATGAGACTCCTGGTGGAAACGCTGGATCATGTAAAATATTTTAGTGATTTTAGTTACTTTCAAGCAAAATATTCAACAGACAGTAATACGCTCCATGTGGTGAGCCTATTACCGTCCAACAGTAATTGACTGAGGGCTCGCCCCATATTATATGAGATTAATATCGTTTTCTATGTTCGATATATTGACACAATCGTAAGCATCAGGAATCATATTTTCACCGCGAATAATTGTCGCCAGGAATCGCGCGTGTGTCTTTGTTACAAGTCAAAGATATGAAATAATTTACCAGTAAGTATTCAAATTTCCCTCTTCGTACGAATTTGGATTCTTCAAAGTGTAGCATTAAAAAGCAGCTATCAGTGCCGTGAAGGGAATGGTGTTTTGAGTTTCGTATATTCTACCCATCTAGCAGGGCGTATTCAATTGACCGGCCGTACATTAAAAAAAATATGTGTACCTCACGACTTAATATTAAAAAACAAAATAACAGTTCGACTCCCTAGATTTCACTATGTTCTTTTCCAGTTTTATCGCTAGTTTGGCAGTGGCAGCGCACTTACATTCGCTATGGTGCAACCCCTTGAAATATGAAAATTGAATCTTGTTACCCGCGTTTTTCCTTGCGGTGACATCAATATATTTGTCGTGAGGATTTGGTTTTGTTACGCGATTCCCAAATTGATTGTCTTGGCTCCCTTTTTAACGTTTAGACTTTCAGTTCAAGTTTCAGTGACTGCTTCTTATGAATTTTGAAACTATATGTACACGCAAATCACATACGATATTCACACGGTGCATAGGACAGCGTGAGTTTTTTACCAAAGGGAGGGGGGGGGGGGGGGGGTTATAGACATCATAACTCAACCCACGTGACCTCACCGTAAAATTTAGGGGCATCCGTACTCCATTCTCTTCACATTCTGTTCACCGCGCCTCTCGGACCTGCTTCTGTTAGAGTAGCGCTTCGAATTTTCAGCGTTCTCTGGCGTGCTGCGTGCTTTGCTAGATTTTTCTCACGTTCTGTTTCTACAGCCTTTTTGCGCTTCGTCACAAAATAAGACGAAGAAGAAGAAGTCTCTTAAAGTACGTTCGTAAGTAAGTAAGTAAAGAGTGAAAGTTAGGGTGCAAAGTAAGTAAGAGGTGTCATGGTACGAGAAGACACACGTGACGTGGTTTCCCAGCTTCATCTTATTTTATAGGCTACTTTAAATAAATTCAAATCAAATGATTAACCATACAAAAATTAAGTAGGTACGTAAAAGTGAAGTGTATGTATTCCGTCTGATTAACGCCTTATTAGTTTTGTATTAATAGCAGCATAACACAATTAGTAGGTAAACATAGCAGGCGTTGACACGTATTTTACTGCAAACAATGAACAAAATAATTGGACGCCCTCTGTGGCTTGGCGGTAGCGAACGCGACTGTTACGCAGGAGGCGTGGCGATTCGATTCCCGCTCATTGCTAATATTTGTAGGCTTACTTGCATTTTTTTAATTTTTTTTTTTAATTTTCGATCGGCTTGCGTTTGACCACTATCTCACCTGTTGGTAAGTGATTACGTGGTCGACAGTGGAGCATGCTTGCCTTGAAGTAACCTATTCACTCTTCCAAGTTATAGATATCCGGCAACAGAGATTCAAGCAGGGCTATCCACTCTTTTACTGTACGCATAATGAACGTACAGCTTTGGAGACCACGTTAAGCAGTCGGTTTCGGTCCTGGAGCGTTGAAAACATCTATTGAGGCCGTCAAGATGAGCGTCACCATTGTAGCACTGTACGTGTTTGCAATTCTGACCTACTTTCAATTCGCTTATTTTTTACTTGGTACTTACCTTGGTACTCAAATAGTAAAATTCTAAGAAGTTATTTACTTAGACCATCCATAAAAGAAATTTGAAGATTTTAAGAATTCTTTTTAACTAATTAATGAGGGACAAATATAAATACTTTTCCAACTAACGTTCATTTATTTACAAGATCTATAAGAGAGCCCGAGGCTCCGTCCGCGTGGACTTCTGAACCCGTTCGCGCTGCTTTATAAAAACCTTCCTTATAATTCGAAGAATAAATAAAAAAGAATTGAATTAGTCCAGCTGTCTTCGTGTTTTGCGCTTAGTAACATAATTCGTGATTCATTTTAATTTATATAGATGATAGATTAGGTACATTAACTATGTTGGTTTGTGTATGCTTCAAAAGAGCATCCTTCTCGCATTGATTGACCTTGAATTTAAATAAGGTACACAATACTTCAAGGCCCTATTTCACAGAACATAAAAAACTAGTAGAAATGAGACACTATAGTTTCAGTTGCGGAATCTATGTCGCCAAACTCACACAAAATCACTTGTAAATAATCGGACAAGCTTGAATATTTACGAAAAATTTAGAAGAATTCTTACAAAAAGGTTTAGGTATATTAGGGTAAAAGCCGGATAGTTGCGCCACTTTTCAAAAAGCTATATAATAAAAAAATATGCGCTTAGTAAGAATATTGCAACATGTATATCAAATTATAGGTCTTTGGGCTACTATAAAAGCCAATTGTGAAGAACATAATTATTAAAGGTTTTGAGTAAAACCTGTTTTATTTGACCTCTCAAAAAAAAAGATAGTTGCCTACTTTAGCGGATAGTTGCCTAACGTAAATAATACTTCGGAGGATACTTGCCTACAACAAAAATAGTCAAAAATTGTACTCTCAAGGTACAATAAAGCGACGTGTAGCTTTAATGTACGAGAGGGTATCCCGTACATTCGTGATATTTCTTTGATTCCTTTTTTTTATCCAACTCTTGGAATGCCATACCAATCAAGACCTAAACTTTCTTCTGTCAGCTTATGTGACGTGGCACCACGCCTGCTTTACGCTGATACTTGCGAGGCATTTTGCTCACCTAAAAGTTAATCATTTATTCATTTTATTTTATTAAACTGTGGAATGAAATCTGGGGTTGCGTACGTCCATAGGCCGCGGTAACCACTTTCCATCAGGTGCACGTCTGCCACGTGAGTGGTATAAAAATCAAAAATAATAAAGAATCATAAAAAAGGTACTGGCACGAAAAAGTATGACTTATTGTATTCCAGCTAAGTTATAGCCAAAATGAGTAAAAATACAAATAGAAATATTTGTATTTTTGCTCATTATATTATATTTGCCTTTGTTCGTGAAAGAATTTATAGTTGCGAATAGTTGCCCCCAGAGCAACTATCCGCATTAGTTTCTAGGGCAACTATTCTTTTTGATACGAATACTTGCCCTTTTCATTTGCGAAATAAATAATAATTATTTTACAATAATATGTAATAAACTTTACAATTTAAAGCCTAGTGCACGCAAAGAAATAAAAGGTGGATTGAAACCTCAATTAGTAATAAAAATATTCAACAGAAATAACTTACTAATATAATTTCGACACAATTGTCGAAGATTCACCGCGGAAGATTTCCGCTCGCACGAGTGAAACACTTACGTCTATGGTGATGGTTAATATTGGCCCTGAGGTCTGCAGGAGGTGTACTTACAACTATAGTAAAACGCTAATGCCACTTACATCCGTAACATAAGTGTTTTACCATAAATTTCTCGAGTGAAGCTGGGACCAGATACGTTTGGTGGTACCACAATAGCTAAATTACCAAAATAAGTATGTAAAAAATCAACTGTCATATTTTATAAACAGTGAAGAACATATTTGTTTCGATTCTAATGCAACTACCAACAACGGCCATTCTGCAGGTATTAAGGTCGATCGGCACAAGCTAACTGGTATTATTACAATCAAGTTATTGCGAAGAAATGAAATAACGTCTGGCGGCCCTAGAACTGTAGACAATTGAAAAACAGTAAGCACCCTTTCTCTTACTAAATACTTCGCCAGGTAAATATATACAATACATACAATACCACGCACTGATGCTAAATTTCAAGAGATTAGATTGGAATACTTGCTACATGAAAATAAACACTAAGTATTCTAATAGCTTATTTCGACACGGGCTGCAGTGGGTATTGTGTGGAGGGTCCTATATTAATCTGTAACAAGATGCCACAGAGTAGAACAGAACAGATTACACTGTATAGAAGAAGCAAGAACTAAAAACTTTACCAAATGAAAGAAAAAATATTTATACGGCAGAGTTACTACTTATTTCAATTTTATTAAAAAAACGCCTAAATCATCTGAAGCTGTTTTCGTTACGAAAATATTATTAAAAGATCTTTAAACCCTAGATGTTTATTTGATACTCCGAAATAGATTTAAATTAAGCACCACCAACATACAGATAATTTACCTTTTTTTCCCGTGCGGAAGTCCCCATGAATACCCTCCGCCAAAGTCAGCGAAAGCGGTTGTGTCGGACTCGAACCGACCAATAAAGCGCTGCCATCTTGGGTCATGATCCGTGGACTTTTGGCATATTCCGCACGCCCTGGCTGACCCAAAGAATAATCTACCTACCTCGTTATATGTGAGATTGAGTGTTGATAGCTGTGTATAGCCGTGAAGTCATAAATATAAAGGCTAGAGCAGTCACACTTTGTGGTATCTTCTCTTATCCGATATAAATTATCCGACAAATATCGATTCTGGAGATTTCATCATAAATATTACTCTGTGGTTATAAAGTACAAAGCTCAAAGGCATAACCGTTCAGTACAACACAACCGTTCTCTGCAGCGCCTGTCCCGTCCACCTTCAGGCACCATGTATCTATAATAATTATTGTACACTCGCTAGTATTCGAGGCTCCGCTCGTCTAGAAATCCTTTATCGCAAGACATGTGATTGCCCACATGTCCGACAAAATATACTTTAATAGAAATACAGAATCTTGAAGAAAATTTTATAGCTGTACAGATCCAGACAATACAGTACAGTTTTAGTTTTGCCATTTCTGCTAAACGAGGTTCATAATTCTCAGTAAGATACAAATATAGGTAGGTATTAAACATCATTGCTACTGACATTACTATTAGAATTATCGATTAATTTATCATTGTGTTGTTTGAAGTTTCCGCTGTCGCAAAAATGACGATTACAGAGGGATTTATTAGCGGTAATGGTGTAGAAGCTTTTTTTGTAAATAAATCGATCTGGCTTCTTCCGAGTTCTTTTACTACGAGTATCAACTCTACCACTGGTTACATTTTCACTATAAACTCGAACTCTATCTCAATCATGCTCACGACATACAAAGCTAACTGTATCTACTCGTGATTCTGATTTGGCTTGTTCCCGGTTGTTTTTGAGAAGCTGGAAACTCCAAATGACACATAGCAAAAAGCCCGATAGCTCTTATAGTAAAGTATAAAATTTGTCACGTTTGTTGGTGTATGGGTGTATAGGGGCTACACTACTCTCTCACCAGGTTTAATCCAACTTTATGGTTTTCGGTGCACCTTCTAAATAATGGATGAAACTTTAACGAAGGGTTTTTTCTCGGTGTTCAAATAAGGTGGCAGTCGCTGTCTGACAAACTAACATTCCATCCAAAAATAATGAAATCAAAAGTGCTAACTTCAGAAAAAACCCGAAAATCATAAATAGCACATTAAAAAACAGTTGAAACAATTTTTATAAATATTCAGAAATATCAAAGTATATAACCAAACTGAGTTACTGCTAACTATACCAAAAATTGGCAGTGAAGAGAAGCATATTGAGAAAACCTAAAATAACATTGCTGGTGGAGTTAAGCGTTTATCCAATCGCACGTGGGCCATCTCGGACCGTACATGTATAATAACAATGGCTAAAATGACAATATTAGAAAAACACTGTTTCGCAGAGGAGTAAAAGCAATAGGTTGTACGAGGATTTTTGTTCGAAGGTCTAAACTTGGTGGTCGTATGGGAACATCGCTAATTATGCTATGTTTAGCTCATTGATCAAAGTGAGTAGCTGGAGATTCAAGTATTCTCCCCAGTCTGTGTGTGAAGCAAAAATAAATACAAAACAACAGGGTTTATGGAACTCGGCCACGACCTTTAGGACAAAGTAATTTGGTACAAATTCTGATAGACGGGTGAGGCTCTGGCGCAAGGTTTCCCTTTCAGGGATAGATGGTCAGGTGGCACTGGCACCAACCATAATAGTCTCAAACTTAGTTTAATTTCCCCCTGATAATAACTTCAAAATATGGATGGATATAGCTGCTATTAAATGTGAAGAAATAATAATAATAATAATAAATATTGTAGGACAATCTACACAACGTTACCTAGACCCATGGTAAGTATAGCTTAACTAGCTTGTTTTGCGGGTTCTAGAATGCGGATATGAATGGGAATAGAAAATTCTACCCTTTTCCATACAAATAAGTCTTGAAATTGCATTCCAGCTCACATGTTTCGTTCTTCCTACAGTTTCAGGTCCGTTAAACGCGTCGTCACAAAGCATTCACCGTCTAGCTAACTGTACTTGTCTGTAATAGTAACCCTCTTTTCTGAGACTTTGCCCTCAGTTTACCATCAGGCGTAGTGAAAGATGCAACACCAAGGCATAATCACGTGATTATGTATAAATCACAAGTTTTGGCAACGTCATTAACATCACCTACGTAGGCATTCGGGCGCTATATTACAAAAAATTTGAAACCTAGTTAATAAAGCTAAGCTTAGAAACTAAGATAGATGATATAATAGTATTATCATCCAATCGACATAATGGTTTGAGTGCACACTGTGGATTATTGAACTGATTAAATTGATATATATTTAGTTCCATTTAAGCCGTGATTGGATTCTGAGAGTAATATACTAATTTCGAAACAATTATTTTAGTAGGGGATAAACGATAATCTCTTTTTTAAATTTCTTTTTAATTTGGGGTTTTTATCCATAAAGAATATGTCAACAACATACATTATATGTAACTTGGAACATTACAGGAACAACAATTATGAGTAAATAAGCACATTAGCTGAATCAATACACCGCTGATGTACCAGAGCAAATCAATTATCTTGTAAATTAAGACACAGCTTGCGGTCTCATTGACAGCCTATTATTTTTGACCGGTATTTGGACCTCATAATATCTATTAGGTATATACTGAATCCATTTTAAATTGCTGAAATCCACTTCGGCGGGCCTTACCAAATATACTAACATATTATGTTAGTATATTGCTGCCACCACCAACTTAGCTAAGGGCTAAGGTAAGGACTTACATATAATAAGAAAAAAATAACTCAAATCCCAAAAAATACGAATTTTTCGCTTAACCCTCAGTTTACCCGGTGAAATTATATACCTCAATTAACCTCATTGAGTCCATTGGACTCCTCCACACAAATCATCGATTTTACTCAAAATAAAAGATAAATTTGTATAAAAAAGGAATTTAATGTGTTTAAAAACATATTTCTAATTATTTTACGTATCACATTTTAATCAGTAATGTATCTATCTTATATTTTTCTTGTACATACTTAATCACTAGAAAATATTTATAAAACAGTAAATGCCAACTTCTAACTTCGAACTAAATCAAAATCCAAACGAAAAATAGTTTGTTTTCCATTAATTTAACACAATAATATCTTAAACAATCATTTACAAAAATAAAAATGGTTCATGTTCATAATAAAATAAAAATCCTGCAACGCCTAATCTTTGGCTTTATCTATACATCGCACGCAAAGCTTTTTAGTGCATCCTAAGCATGCTGGTCTCAGACTGGACTCCTGTGCCTCCTCGTTACTTGTATCAAAAGACCACTCCGACTCCGAGCCATGTTCAAATGGAATGCGCTCGTCTTCTTCTTCATCTGACAATATTTGATGTCGTGCAGTTTCGGATTGTCGACTAAACTGTTGTAATTCATCATCGGAATCCTCATTATCTTCCTGGAGCCAGTTGTTTATTATCGATTCACTACCTGTTGCATTATATTAACTGATCTCCTATTTGACGCCATATTGTTGACCTAAAATTAAATTAATTACATAAAAACACGACAAATAACAATATAATGACTTTACTAATTTTGTTACACAAATACCCTGTTTGAGTCCAATGGACTCCTGACAAGTGGCTACTTACCCCTACACGCTGCGCAGGAGGACTTCCTCCTCACTCCTTAACCGGCGCGCTTCTGATTGAAGGTACACGGGAGCACGAAGTATAATTCGCGGTAATTAAGTAGTTAAGCTTGATAGAAACTTTGTGCGGAGTCCAATGGACCTAACGGGTAAATTAAGGGTTAATAGGTAACTATGCTATATGCATTTCACAATACATATAGCAGCATTCATAAGCCAATACTGACTGTATTAGTGGTGGTAAGGCCTTATATTATATAACATAATATATAACATATTATGTTAGTATATTTGGTAAGTGGATTTCCCGCCGAAGTGGATTTCAGCAATTTAAAATGAATTCAGTATATACCTAATAGACACTATTTGTAATATGATTCATGAATCACAACTAGATTAACCACCACTAATACAGTCAGTATTGGCTTATGAATGCTGCTATATGTATTGTGAAATGCATATAGCATAGTTACCTATTAAGCGAAAAATTCGTATTTTTTGGGATTTGAGTTATTTTTTTCTTATTATATGTAAGTCCTTACCTTAGCCCTTAGCTAAGTTAGCACGCCATTAAAGTATTTTAATGGACAATCTACTCATTTGCCAGACCTTAAGCTTAACTAGCTTGTGTTATAGGTCCTATATTGCGAATAAACGTACTAAGGTACAATGTTCTACATTGACTAAAGAAACTATCTTTAGTAAATAATACGTAAAGCAACTCTTTATTGTTTGAATTAACATTGGAAATTTTAACGTCTACAGTACTCTTGTGTCTGTTTAAACATTAACTTTAAACTTTTGTTCACACGCAAAAATCTCAGCAACAGCTAATCCTCACTGATGTTAAATGTTCTTTAGTCCATTTAATTAACGCATTACCCCGAGACCAACGCTATTTAGCATGAGCAAGCTGCGTAAGGGATTATTCTAAATAAATAATACTACAGTTCAACCGGGCAACTCTTCATAATCCGTCGTGCTGATCCCCATATTCGCAAGGCATGAGTTCGCATGTTTGTTGAAACGCCCAATGAAATTATTCTTGTTATGTCGGACTAGGCCCCTGGTTAATATTAATGGTAACCTGGAAACATCGTTATGGGATGATGCGGGAAATTTCAGTTAAGCCTTGATTGAAATAGACTTTTGTTGTTGTTTGTAAGTGCTAGTTATCTCTTGTGTATGCTAAGCTAAGAAACCACATTATTCGTAATGCAATTGTTTACTAATGGACAATTTCGTCACTCTTTAAGATTATCTGATGGATTAAATTACAGGTTCTCTTACATCAAGAATACCAAACACTTTTATGGCAATATTGTATACTTATATACTTACGTATATATACTGATTATATTTGATATTGACTTATTCATCGAGTTTCTAGTAGTTGTTTCGTCAAATATTAAGTACCTACAGAGACAGGCAGTAAAAACAATGCTTCTATGAAATTTACATATTTAGATGATATTGATCAATCTTAGCAGTTATTTTTTTATCAAAATCTTTTAAAATATTATGTTTTCAATTTATATGTCACGATTTTGTGAATACTTAACATAGTTTTATTAAATTCTGTTTCCAACTGACACGTGTGAGATTTTCACAGTTTATGACTTCATTATGTCGTAAGTAAATCATAGCCTACTTGACTTCTGACATTCGTCGGCAATTTGTCCCTGTTTGCTCAAAACTTCAGAAGAAATCAAAATCAAAATCAAAATCAAAATCAAAAATCATTTATTCTGCATAGATCAGTAAACGGCACTTACAAAACGTCAATATCAACAATATTTTATCAAATGCAAATGGACCACCGGTTCGAAACGCGGCCCCGACCTGAGAAGACTCCGGTAAGAAACTCAAGAAGAAAAACTATCTAGTAGTCAACCATATTCTGGTTCACTTTAACTCCTTCGTTAATAGCTCTTATACGGAACATTGACGGAATTAAAGCTGAATGCACAGAGTCATTAAAAACAGACTACTGGTACGTGTAGTTTGTTGCTACTCATATATAATTAGACTATCGTAGGAGAATGTGAGCATCGTAATTAATTTCAAAGTGGCTAAAGTTGGAACTACTTCCGTTTGTGCTCGTAGATCAGGCTTTCAGTGGCCGGCAGTAATTGCAGAAAAGTTAAAAATCCCTTATTTTTCTTCAGATTAGTGGTGATTCAGAAGTGGTCACTGTGGCGAATGGACGTTTGCAACACCAGTGCTGTAAAAACCTTCTAATGCCCTTCTTGAAGAACTTGAGCATGTACGGAATGAAGTTGCTTTCATATCGCAGTGTGCACCGTTTCCGGTCATAACATGTGAGAATGAGCTCCCAGCCTATGGTGAGCGGTGTGACGATTAAAAGTGTGAGGGTGTATCGTGTTGAACAATTCTTCTGAACATAAACCATTGTACAGACGGTGAACCACACACAGTGAGGGAAAGTCCCTCCGAGGTTGAAAGGTGAACCACCTGAGAGAATGAGATTGGCGACGATTCTCAGCGCCCATATTTGCATCGAGTCAAAGAAGTGCAGGCGCTCCATCAAAAAGATGGCAGTTCGGCATGCTTTCAAACTTAAATTAGTTCATAAAAATACATATTATTGAATATCACCCAAATCAGAAAAATCATATGTAATTTAATACATGCATTCTATATTATATAGCACATATTATTTATACTGCATACTCTACTAAACAACTCTGTATACGTCACTGTCTTTTAACCCATTTACTAATAGAGGGCATTGCGTTGTGATGACTTTTTTGTGGACGAGTTTTTAAATTTATTCATTTAATTCAATTTACTTCGCGCGTATTAGATTTATGCCGCCTAAAAACTGTTTACCAAAAAAGTTTACTTTAAATTTAAATGAATCAACTAGGTACCTACAATTCGTTCAACGGCTTCTACAATTACACAGTAATTAGAGTAAATAAAGTGTATGTTTTTGTCGTTATTTTGTGTTACATCTCGTTAAACATGTCGCTCTCAGCCTGACATCATTACCGAAAGAATTAAGTTACATTTGATTTTGAACATTTCATTCTGCGTTTTATTCACAAATCTTTTTTTATATAGAAGATGGTCGATAAATCCTTTGATGTTTGAATTTCAAATAAAATGTATAAAGGCGGGTTGGAGTGTGATAGTGTATATGTTTCGGTTTCAATGAGTCAAATACATTGATTTATTGTATTCTATTCAACAAATGAATTGTTGCTTGTCTAGCACAGATAAAGATTGTTCAGTAGGTATTCTTGAGGTTTCTGCAAGCCTGGTACTCCATGTCCATCAATCCAAACAAAATTCAATTCACCTTATTTTATCCAACTACGCCACAAAGCGGGTTATGTATGATAACTGTACCACAAGCTCTGCAGCATGAACGACTCAAAAGATTTTGCTTGAGAGGTGTCGTGTTTACTGTGAGAGGGACACTGGGTAAGTATATGAAAATTAACTTGAACGGCCTTGACGGCTATAGCCTCCTCCTCCTCTCACGCCAAAATTTATTGGAATTTTAACAGAGAGGTATCATGTCGTTAGATTCATATTTACTGTTAGAATGACACTGGTTATATCAAATTTGAAATAATCTAATTGAGAAAAGAATGAAAAATCTAGGCTCAAATTTATTAAGTCGGGAATCGAAGTGAAGGGAATAATAAGGAGATTACAAAAATATATCATAGCTAAAAATTATAAAATGAAATAAGTTATTCATAAAAACTGACTAAATACCGAAATAAGTATATTAGGAACAGTTATTCATTTGAGAATCATAAAATGAATGAAAATCATTCGCCTGCTATCAATCATGCAATCAACAGCAGTCGAGTTTTGTTTTTAATATTGTTTTTTATTTTATAATTTGAAGCTATGTTATGTGCGAGAACGGGAAATATCCAGAGAAATTTAAATAAATGCAAGGTACGGAAGGTACAGGATCTAAATTCCACACGGACGGAAAAATATTGCGGCATTAAATTTGAAATTTGTACCAATATGAAATAAATATAAACGGATATAGAAAACCTCTCTCCTTTTATTTTCATTCCCAGAATTACCATTTATGGTGTTATTTATTACTATTATTATGACAAACAAAATGGCGTATGATCCTGTAATAATATTTCTACATACATAATATAAGTAATATTGTCAGATAATTGTAAAAAAATAAAGATTGTTTTTAAATCAGTTGCACTAAGCAAGAGAATTCAAGATTAGCTGTCTTTTGGTCCGTCTCAATTCTCGTCTGCCACGTACTGTTCGCTTGTCTCTTGGTGGCGAAGCTCTGCTGTTGCTGCTACTAGGATGCACCCAGTCAGGACATCTTTAACAAATGAAATTAGAGAAATGATCAAAGTAAGTTTTACATTGGATGATTGATTGATAAGACGTGCAACTCGATGTAAAAATAAACGGTAACAAGAATTATATAAATTTAAAATGGTTTAACCCAGCTACCGAAGGTATCTTAATATTATAGTGCTAGTTGAACATTGGCTTCGTCCGCATGGTCATTTGGTTATTCAAGCTTTGCGATATTCAAGACTACAATCTAACTCTGTGCCCGTACCCTGCAATTTCAGTCAGATCCTTGCCATTACAGCTGTTGGGATATTTATCATGTATTATGGAGTTGACCGATACTTCGAAGCTGTTGCAAGCATTAACGCCATTGGCGGTAAACGATGAAATGAATTTAGGAGTAAATATATCGATTCCTTATCGAGCACTTTTGCTTCCATTAGTTTCACTTTCACTACACACTCGAACTCGATGGTTCAAATATAGTACCTAGTGTAAGTGACTATAAATTATAGTTTATTTACCAATATTCAGCCAGATCCGTTCAAACTTTAGACCATAATTATAATATACTTTCGAACATTTTCACAAATATTTCACATTTATTACACTAGTAGGGGGGAGTGTCTCCATTCCGAGAAAGTCAACCATTTTACTTCTGTCATTTTTTTATTTAGATGCTTAGGTCGTCAAATTGACTACACCATGACGCCTGATGGTAAGCAGAGGCGCAATCCAGAATATGATGGCCACCGTTACAGGTGTTATCTCTGCAACGGCAGTCCCCAACCTGAAGGCCTCGACAGTTGTTTTTTCACGCCCCGCTTGAACGAACTGAGACTGTAGGATGAAGGAAACACGTGTACTGGCAGGGTATGGGCAAAGTATAGATTGCATTTACTACACCTGTGAATTTCATTAAACAATTACCAAGAGCCGTTCATTGATAACCCGACAGTAAATGTCCCTCCGTTTATAGTTGTTTAAATCAAACAAGTAGAGTGCCAAATTTGATTTAGAAATACTCCTTCTAGATCAGAATTCACACACAGACATACAAACGAAAACAAAACAGACTCTCGTTTGCTTGGCCAATTATTTGAAGGCATAGGATAAGTACCTAACTGAAATGTTAAAACGAAACTGAGGAGTATAATCACACAAAAACCTAAACGTAATCTCTTAAAGGAATCGCTGACCTTTCGATTAGTATAAAAACCCAAAGGTCAATTGGCAACATATCAAGGTGGTTTTAATAGTTATATATATATCATATTATATACCATATAACTCATCATCACCCTTGATAATAGTTATCTGCACTATCATATTTTGTCTACTCAAATCCTTTCTGGATAAAACTCACCAAATAAACAAAGAATTGAAAAAACAAGTGCACTAGTCGTCATTGTTGAGCCTGTTATATTCAGCGCTAGGCAAAACATAAAACCAAATATAGAATTTACAGATTTTTACAAATTTCAAAACATAAACACAGGTCAAAAATGTATTCATAAACCAAGAAAAATAAGTAAGATGCCCAAGAAAATTATGTGAACTTTTTAAAATATAAGTTTCTCACGGTATTTTATATCACTCTGTTTCTACGTTCGACTCGCGCCTTAAAATATTTTGTAAATGTCGCTTCCTCATAAAAAAAAACTACTAGGTACAGATGATTATAATCCTCAAAAATACAATAAGTTTATACTCAGTTTTATTTTACGGGTTTGAAGTAATGATATAAAGTATTTTATTATAATTATATAACAAATATTTACCTTATGATAGTATTAAGGTAATGAAATAATATTAAAAACACACTCAAAAAATAATGAAACATTTTACATTTTACAAGTTTTAACCAAATCTTGAGCTTGAATTCCAAAAGCGAGGTTCACTTATAAAAGTGTAGGTGCTGTCATAAGTGTTAAGATTCAAAAGAATAACTTTGTCTGTATTTGAATTTTAGGTGAAAATTTGTTTGGACAACCGTTAATACAATGGGTACACACAAAAGCTGTGATTATAATAACATAGCATACATTATTTGTAATACCTAGATGAATAAATTATACGAATTATAAATAATGGTCCTCTATTGCCAACTCGTCAAATAATATTTACATATCATTATTTAAATCCGCTTAACAATTGGAAAATTTAAGTACTGAAATATTGTGTCGTGTGATTACCTAACTTATCTGAGGGTCAAAGTCCAGGGTCCGCCTTCTTGCTTGTGTGCGGAAAATGCCTTTACGTCACACGATCTTTGATCATCATCATCATCATCATCTCTGCACTAGTATTTGGGTAGTGAGAACATTGACGAGCATGGCAATCCTACACGACCGCGCCAATTCTACACATTTTTAGGTCTACGCCTTCTACCGGGGCCCAAAGAAAGCGAAAATGAGTGCACCAGGCTAGATGTCCCATCTGAATTCTATCCATCGCGGATAGAACTCAGATGAGACATCTTCGCTGGTGCACTCACGGACATGTAGGCTATCCTGGATGCAAGAGCTCCTCACACAATCTTAGATCTATCTCGTTAAGTTATAAATGGTGGTAATAGTCGCTAGTCCTAATCAATGGGAATTTATTACAGAAACTTCTACTCACCGTGGATACTAAGACTATAAGTATATATATAGTAAACTATATTAAAGGTTAGATTAGCAAATGAACCACTGGTTCGAATCGCGACCCTGAGCTGAGAAAACTCCGGCAAAAATCTCAGGGGGCTTTTCTTTTAATAGTCTATTTACAAATATAACTTTGTCTAAGTACCAAATTGAGTAACAGTTTAATTCCAAACTTGTTTACCACTCAAAAAATCTCATTTCATTTTTTAAATTTATTTATAGGTCAGTCACTAATTTCTTTAGGAAACTTATTAAAAACCCGTATACAGTTAACCTAGAAATAGCTACTTTACAGACTACAAAAGTATAGTAACTACAGTCAACTATCATAGACTACAAGAGTATATTTGAGTCTGGTATTTATGTTAAGCCTGTCATAAACTCTGGAAACTTTGTGATATTTTACCTTACTCTTCTAAATACACATCCTAATAGGATGTATCGTACTATTCTTACCTTCCTAATATATAAATATAAAAGCATGTGAAAATGTTTATATTTTTGTTGCTTAATCATGCTCTGACGGTTGAACAGATGCCAGATCCGCGAAATTTGGTACGGATATAAAAACACGTAGACCATACATTTTTATTCCGGGAAATGTTTCCATGGGTTGTGGAAACGGATCAAAATTCCACGCGGCCTCAAATCAAGGAATTTTTGTACTTCATGCTATGCTAATTATAAAAGTCAACAGGATATTTAGCATGATTGTTGGTATGGAATGGTAAAAATCCTATTGACTTTTGTAATAGTAATGCGAATGACCATGTCGTTCTAAAATCATACATTTATGCTCTCTCTGTCAACTAATTGCTTCAAAGTGAACGAAGACTCATTATCATTATATCATGATACCATGAGGGTTTGTGATTGGGTTTTAAGATCCGTATTTACGATATTTTCCCTTGTAAACCTGAGTTTGTTCAACTAGAATATTATATTTCAAATTGAAATCCATTTCTATTTCTGTATAAAGAGCACGCATTGAATATCCGGCTGACACGCACACGGTCAATGTTGTTGAATAAGATAAAGGGTATCACCAGTTTCCGTTACAAAACAATAGAAATGAATTGGCAAGTAAAATAAATGTATTTTCATTCAATGCAGATTATAAAAATTGTTATGTTATAATTTTTGAGTGAATAAAACTACCGCCACGTGGTTAACGGCATATTAGAATTTGGGCCACCCCATCTGTTCTCATCTGGCGACTAAGAGACTCTTTAACATCAAACAGATAACAGATATAGCCCAGACTCAACATACGATGCATGGCTCGAATGCACAATAATAATGCTTGGAATACGGAAATAGGATTACTCACTATTACGTGGGATCGAATACATAGATCGGTGAAGTGCGGGTGTTAATTCACATTGAATTCATTTGACCTTTTATTCGTTTGGCCACGGGAGCCTAGTGGTATGGGTAATGGACTACTGAGACGAGGTCTCGGGTTCGATCCCAGGTTTTTCCATAGCACACACCAATGACTTTTCGATGCTTTTCGAAGTTATCTGTGTATTTATCGCAGGTTTATGGTCCGGTTAATGGCAATTGGCTCGCCATCTATTACATTGGGACCTAAATATAAACTGGCGAATGTGGGTGTTAGCACCTCTGCCTACCCCTTCGGGGTTCGTAAGTTTATGTTATGTTATGTTATTCTCTTCCACGGAGAACTACACGACTATCTTATTGTTATACTTACTTCTCTATGTCAGGAAGTGTTTGACCCTTGCACCTCTGTTCCCACTTCGGCCAGTACTTGAAACCTTCTAGAACGAAAACGTTTTGGGCACACTGAGCATCATCCCTTATATCGTCGTCTAGTAGTGCTGAAAAATAAACAGAGTAATCATCATATTTTTAACGACTGTTCAGTAATAATAATATGTCTATCTTCAAATGTTTTGTAAAGCAATAAGTATTTTAGTACTACGGGGTTTGAGGTTCTATTTTCAAATCGGTTATCTATAGTGTCACTATTCCAAAACTGGTAAAAGTAACATGAAGCGCTACTCTGCATGTAACCACATAAAAATAATGAGTAACCTTCTATTTATGTGGGGCTAAAAGAATAAAAAAATACTGCCAAATTGTGTGTCCTTTGAACAAGTGCGGTACAAATAAGTCAAAAATATTTCATAAAATTTTATAAGCACAGCCTGTCGTGCCTTAAATACAATACTAGTATTCACATTTTATTTTACTATTTAATACCTACAAAAATAAAACACGCAGATAACAGATAACAGTTACGGCTCCCGCCTAACGTAACATTTCAAATCCAAATATATATATATATCAAAGCTAAACAGAAATATATTTTTTTTCATGACTATTTTCAGTCACCATATTCAGCTATAACACAGTAAGGCTTAGTTGCACTACCTACCTGTTAAAGTTAAGGTTTCCGTCAAATTTAACAGTAACAGTAACATTAATTCTAATGGTTTGGATAAATGTGTTGCACCAGAGTATTTAGTAGCTCGATTAAAGTTACCTTTTTGATAGAATTTGACGTTTGAACGTCGCCGGTTGCAGTTAGCATCAAGTTATGACGTCATTTTAACAATTGTCAAATGATGCAACCTGTTTTATACCTGACCGGTACTTTAACCGTACTGTTAATGTTAAAGTAAGATCGTGCAACTAAGGCTAAGTATTGTGATGTACAGAAGTCATAAAAAGTGTACAAACACTCGAGAGAGACGATAGTCAGGCATTAATATGAGGATTTATAATTATATACGTAAACACAAACAAAACTACACAAACTAAGACAAAACCCAGCAATAAAATAAACGCCTGGCAACGTCTAAGTAATTATACAAGAGCTGATCTTTGAACCCTACACGTTGCTTCAAACCGTTTCAATTAAACTCAACGAACTATGTGTTACCATTGCGTTTTCTTGATAATATGCTGCATAATTTTTATTTTTGTCGAAATACTAACAGCTAGCTAGCTACTTTATACACGGACCCTCGACTTCGAGGCCTGGGCTGTGACCGGGATTGACGGAATGATAATGAATCATCATCATTACTCCGTATAATTTTTATGATAATATTTTTTTAAGACAGGCAAATTATGCCGATACCGAAAACTCTGATAAAAGTCAAACATGCTACAACGGGCAAGCAATGGGCAAGCAAATGTATGTTGTTGAGTATTTAGTAGATGACAGCTGTTTCATAAACGAACAATCAAAAGTAGGTGATGATTGCATACGTCCTAAAAATCAGTGTTTGTTATTCCCCATTCCGTTTCGTATTGCTGACCTTTTCAGACTTAAATATGTAGGAGTTAGGGTTTTTATTGGCTTAACACCATTGAGTCAGTTAGAATCGACATTTAAAAATATCTTAGTATAAGCTATTGCTTCAAAAATTTTAAGGACTAATTCCACTAATCGCCTAATACGTTTCTTTTTTTATACCATCGATGTGGCAGACAAGCATTTGACTTACTTGATGGAAAGTTAGCCCAGAGGCTCGTGCTACCCAGGGTGGGTATTGAACCCTTCGAATACCCTTATTTTGTGCTGCCAGTGCAGGAGACAAATTGATATTTTGTTCGTCTCAATGACAACACAAAACTCTCCAGTGAGCTCTGGCTACCCTACTCACCGCCGAGAACACAACACAAGGTTATTATTATCATGTTGTGATACAGTTGGGCATATTATATTATGAAAGACAAAGGTATTCAACATTTTTAAAGTTCACAACTAGCTCACCTTCACACGAAATGTTACACTTCCCACCTTTCTTGCCTTCCTTACACCATTCACTTCCTATCTGAAACAATGAAATAATATTCAAGTTCATTTAATCTAAAACTTGTCTGCCCACATTACTGTCATTTGCTCTAGTACTGTGGGTTCGATGCCCGTTACGAGACTTTGGTATTAGTCACTAGTATTTTTCTATCTGTTAATTAGTTAAGTTCCCACGATATGAACTTATTGCTTCTACGTAGATGACTTACAAAAAACATAATAAAAATTACTACATAGGATTTTCCTTGAAGTCCAGACAAGCTCCAAAGTCACTCAACCAAATATGATATCCTTATGATAAGATAAATTACTTTGTAATGTGATCTTCAAGAGGTCATGCTTAATTCTTTGATTTCCTGGCGCAATGCAGTACGCACTCTATCATATGGATCATTTCGAAAACAGTGCATTGACATGAAAGACCATTAAATAGGTATATAATTATACTACTGAACTATTTACCTGGAATAATCCATAATATTTTCTTCTCGAAGACTTTTCAACAAACGCTGAAGTATTTCTTTCGCTCATCTGTTCTATCAGGCAAACCCCTGTAATTAAAATGATATAATTTTAGTATTTAAGGTGCTTTTAGTTTGGTTACAGTAATTCTCAATATTTAGTAGGTATTGCACATATACGAAACGTCCAAGTAAAAAACTGACGTAGAATAAGTGGAAAAAAAGTGTTTGTCATTGCAACATTTTCAACTTAATTAGTATAACTTAGTGAAAATAAGTAAATAAAACGGAATGTTCATATATTTGATGCAACAAAACACTTCTAAAATACATAAAGTATTTATAAGATTGTTGTCAACACATTAGGTTAGCAAACCAGATTTGTATTAGGTACTGTTTTTATAGTCGAATAACTTTTATGTATCACAGCATTTATCTACATCTTATTAACTTTTCGCATCAAAGTAGATAATAGTTATCGTCTAGTAGATAAAGTATATAATATATGATACATACCTAAATGTTATTCGACTGTAAAAAACCGGAGTACAAACTGTTGTAACCAAGGGTGTTGACTACAAACTCATAAATACTTACGTATTTTTGTAGTAGTTTTGTTGCTTTAAATGTATTGGCATTCCGTTTCATTTACATATTGTATTGGCCAAATTAAACTAATGAAGTTGAAAATGTTGCAATAACAAACACTTTTTTTCCATTTATTATTATGTCAGTATTGTTATAAGAACGTTTCTTGTTTATGATGAAAATAAATCTAGGATACTTAAGTGTATGACGTGGGCCTGTCTCAAAACCGGAGATGTTCCAACAAAATCAAGATAAATTTTATGCATGACAGAACAATACGAACTACAAACACTCACATCCTTGACAATTAACATCGTTGTTTATACATTTCACATTTATCAGTATCACATGAACAACAAGAGTACATTATGTAATTTTACTGCGCTGTACATGAAACTAGTTGCCTGATTACTAATATCGTTTGAGCAGATTTTCCATTCTACTCTAGAGTATTTGGGATATATAGATATCAGACAGACCCCTTAGTTCATCTATGGAATGATATGGCATATGTTAGGCGTGGTAGCCTAGTGGTATGGGTAATGGATTGCTAAGACGAGGTCTCGAGTTCGATCTCAGGTTTTACCATGGCACACACCAATGACTTTTCGATGCTTTACGAAGTTATGTTTGTATTTATTGCAGGTTTATAAGTGCCCGATTAATGGCAATAGGTTCGCTACCCATGTAATTATCGGGACCTAAAACATAAAATGGTAAAATGTGGGTGCTAGCTCCTCTGCCTACCCCTTCGGGGATATAGGCGTGAGTTAATATTATGTTATGTTATGCTATAATGAATGGTTGGAAAATAAAATGACCAATATCACCATGGAACTGTACCCAAAGGTGTTGATGAAATCAAGTCTCCCAATAATGCTCTACTATCTATTGAGATCATCACTACATAGTATAAAGCGCCTCTGTCCCTATATCCCTATGTCCTTATGTC
Source organism: Pelosia muscerda (assembly GCA_963691645.1). Taxonomy (NCBI): domain Eukaryota; kingdom Metazoa; phylum Arthropoda; class Insecta; order Lepidoptera; family Erebidae; genus Pelosia; species Pelosia muscerda. The sequence continues at coordinate 27,836,765 of OY829098.1, forward strand.
CCTTTGTATGCTTATCTTTAGAACTACTCAACGGATTCTGATGCGGTTTTTTAAATAGATAGAGTGATTGAAGAGGAACGTTTATGTGTATATAACAGCTACAACTAACTGGTACAGAGATCATTTAAACACACCAGAATATTTATATTATTATTATTATTATGTAAACTAAGTATAAGAAACAGTTCAAATTCTACCACTTTATCTGCATAGTTACAGTTACGTAATCATTGTATAAGCAGGAAAAACGAATACCTAAATAAAATATTCTATTGGCATCTCAATATTCTGATACGACATGGGTCTATGTATGGCGTTTTTTTTGTCATCTTTTTACCCTAAGCTGTGGTAATTTATTCTTCTTTTGGCACTATAGTTTTACGATACTGCCTGATATGTATATGAATATAACGTGTTAGGATTGGATCAGGCCGATGACAGGCTATAACAGGGGCTAGACACAGTCCGAACGCCGGGAACCTCAAAGCAACATACACCGGAGCCTCCTAGAGCTAGGGCTGTATCTGGTAAGTAACCGTGGTCATGGCAATACGAGGGGCATTACAGTCGGGCTGCCTACCCTAAATCAAAGATGTTACACTCGTGTTGTCGACCTAATAAAAACCTTTAAATGCTTGTTTTGAAGAGGCCGTAGTGGGAGGGAATGGGAGTGAAGGTTAAGAGCGTGTCTGTGATGTCTGCGCAATAGGTCTTCCCACTGACAGCACAAAGACTCTCAGTGAAAACTGGCTTACCATAAGTGAGGTGCAGTCAATTTAACTTTCAAAAAATAAACTCTAAAATTCTAACTGAAAATCGTGCTTTTTCGAATTATATTCAATTCCATTTGATGATTATAAATAGTAAGATTTAGTGAAAAATCAAGTTAAAGTGAAGTTAAACATACATAATAGGTTATTCTGTGTTTTTTTTTTCACATAAAATAAAAGTATAATCCATCAGTTCCTCGAAATAATGGCTATTGTTCTCGAAACATACGAGAATAGTTAATAGTTGAAGTTCAATATTTACATAATATGTTTCAGTTCAAAAATAAATATAAATTCAAAAATCATTTATTCGGTATAGACCACTAAACGGAATTTACAAAACGACAATATCAATAATATAATTACAAGTTAGTTAAAAATTTCACATTTCAGATTTTGAGGCGCCATAGGCTGCATTATTTTTAAGTTATGCCTATCACAAACTCTTGTAAATGTCTTCTCTTGTAAATCTTTGTAATATTTTCCCTAACATACCTACATTAGTATAATTGTTAACTTTACGTATAAATGATGTCAATAAAACGTAGTTATATTATATGTCAGTGTAGATACTGCAGTTCCCGAACTATTGTTGAAAAGTGTTAATAGAATCAATAAAAATGAGAACATTATTGTCTCCTTGTCTAGTAAATATTGCGACTACATTGATTGCATCATTGTCAACCAGCAAACTAATTAACCAATTTACAAGACCTTATAAAATTGTTATGGACAATCTCACTTTTCAGTTGAGATCGTCCTATTCTACTCTTCGTGTGGACTGTATTGTGGACTTTTATCTGACAACCTTTTCAATAGAAACACTAATTGCTTCAAAACGTTTATTCTATCTTCTATATACTAAGTTTTAACAACTAATGTCTTCTAGGTTCTTCCTTTTCTTCTTGAGTGGTTCTTGAGAGTAGTTCTTGAGAGTGGTTCTTCGTTGGTTGTGCGTTTGCGGTTGTGGTTGTCTTAGCGTCGGTTTCACCGAGCTTAAGTACCAATTTTTTCATTAGCCCGCAGTGGGCGTTAAGGAGCTATTCTTTATTTACAATTTATCTTCATTAGCCCGCAGTGGGCGTTAGGGAGCTATTCTTTATTTACAATTCATCTTATACCTATATTCACAATTTATCTTATTCTACGTGGTTCGGTGTACTCGGCGTACTGGACAGTTCTCCCCCCAGTGCAGCAGTCCGCGTAACGGCCTTCTCAAGTACGACGAGCTTGCTCACGGGGCGCTTGAAGACTCCAGTCTTCGTCCTGACGTCCGCCATCCGAACTCCGCCGTCGGGTCCCACGTAGGTTCTGGTGACCTCTCCCATCGGCCACACGTTGCGTGGTAGTACGTGATCCATTACCACCACGATGTCTCCTTCTTGCAGGGGTCGTCGTTGGCTGCTTGGCTCGCCGCGGGGTACCAGGGTAGGTAGGTACTCCTTTACCCATCTGCTCCAAAAATGGTCGGCGAGGGCTTGACAACTCCTCCATGTTCGTCGATCGGCGTATTGACACGGCCCGGTCGAAGGCAGTCCTGTGGATGACCCCAATAAGAAATGGTTAGGGGTCAGCGCCTCCGGATCGCTCGGGTCGACACTCACGTGGGTCAACGGTCTTGCGTTTATCGAGAACTCAGCTTCGGCCATCAGAGTCCCCAACACTTCTTCGGTCGGCTCCTTTTCAGTTAACGTCGCCGCCAACGCTGTTTTCACTGACCGCACTAGCCTTTCCCACGCTCCGCCTTGGTTCGGCGCTCCCGGCGGTATGTATCGCCAGTTCACCGCATGCAGCTGTCCCAGTTCTCGTAGCGCCGGCCTCCACTCTTCGTAGGCGACCTTCAGCTCCTTGTCTGCTCCGTGGAAGTTGGTGGCGTTGTCCGAGTATATGGTTCTCGGCCAACCCCTTCTCGCAGCCATCCTCCGAAGTGCCATGATCGCGGAGCTTGTAGTGAGTGATGCGACGATCTCCAGGTGCACAGCTCTTGATGACAGGCAGGTGAACAGGGCGCCCCACCTCTTCTCTCGGCGACGTCCCACCTTGATGACCATGGGTCCGAAGTAGTCTATCCCACAGTGAGTGAAAGGTCGCTGGTACGGTTCTAGGCGCTCTCGTGGCAGATCTCCAATTGCCGGCGGTTGCGGTCTGGCTCTTCTTTTTCTGCACAGGCCGCAGTCTCGTTCGGTTGCTCTCACGGTGGGTCGCAGGTGGATGATCCAGTACCGCTGCCGCAGGTCGTTCGTTACTCGTTCTCGCCCAGCGTGTCCGGCGGCCCGATGCTCGCGCATCACTATAAGTTTAGTGATGTAATGTCGGCCGTCGAGTATGAGCGGTCTCTTCGTTTCTAGCGGCGCGGTGGCTGCTCCGATGCGTCCCTTGACCCGCAGTAATCCGTCTTCCATGACCGGGTCCAACTTGTACAGACGGCTCGCCTTAGGAATAGGGCGGGCGGCCTGCAGTCGCGCGATGTCTTCTCCGAAGCTTTCGTGCTGCGCGCGGCTGATGATCGCGTTCTCAGCTTTTTCAATGTGTATAGTTCTCAGATGCGACGTCAGTCGGCGACACTTGTCTATGAAGGCTAACACGTAGGCGGCGGCTCTAACATATTTCGTGAAGTTAGAGAATCGCGTGGGGTCGGGTAACCACGCATGATGTACTTCGCTCTTCTCGCTGACGTGTAGTACCTCGCAGTCTTCGATCAACTGTGTCTTATCTGCCGGCCACTGATCTTCTGGTTGCAACAGGAACTCTGGACCGTGAAACCATCTGTCGTCTGCGGTGATGGGTGAGTGAGTGATGCGCGTCGCGTCGTCTGCTACGTTTTGCACGGTCGGCACCCACCGCCACTCCTTGCTGTGCGTGAGCTCGGAGATCTCGCCCAGGCGGTGAGCTACAAACGGCGTGTAGCGTCGCTCGTCGTTTCGTACCCAATGTATCACCGTAGTTGAGTCGGTCCAATACACTGTCTTGTCAATTTTCACCCGATGTTCTCGCTTGATTGTCGCCGCCAGTCTTGACCCGATGACCGCCGCTTGTAGTTCTAGTCGCGGTATTGTTTGCGCCCGTCGGGGTGCCACCTTTGATTTGGCGGCCACGAGACATAGCTTGATGCTTCTGTCCGGCCGTGTGATACGCCAATATGCCACTGCTGCGTATGCTTGCTCACTCGCGTCGCACAGTATGTGTAGTTGCAGGTCTTGAGCTTCACTTAGCGCGTAGCATCGTTCGAGTCGTAGGCGGGCTAGGTCGGGGAGTCGTTCTAGCCAGGCAGCGAAAAGCTCGTTCTCTTCTTCGGGTATTGGTTCGTCCCACGAGATCTGAAGTCGCCACAGGCTCTGCAACACGATCTTGGCGCGTATGGTGAAGTGACTCAGCAGTCCGAGGGGGTCATATATGGACATTACCGCGCTGAGGGCTTCTCTCTTCGTCGGCGCTCTTGTTCGGTTGACGACTTCGGTGGGAACTCTGTTCATTGAGGTGTTGAACCCAAGCTCGTCTTGCTCTGCGTTCCAGATGAGGCCAAGTATCTTATTCTCGGGCCCATCTCCCCCCAGTGGGGTCGGCGACGTCGCTCGTAGCTCGGCAGGGACGTCTCGGAGTACGCTGGCTTGGTTCGTGTTCCATCCTCGTAGTGTGAAGCCGGCGGCTGCGTGGACCGTCATCAACTCGGAGACGGCTCGCTGGGCTTCATCTTCATTTTCATAGCTGGCTGCCAGGTCATCCATGTAGTGACTTCTTGTTATGGCTTCGAAGGCCGCCGCGTGAGTGTCTGCGTGGGCCTTCGCGTTCGCGTCTCGAACGTAATGTGCCATGAATGGGGAACTGGCGGCGCCGAAGATCATGCTCGTCATCTTGTAGTGTCGGGGTGGTACGTCTCGTTCGCCTCCCCGCCACAGGAACTGCTGAGCTGGTTGATCTTCACGTCTTATCTTCACTTGAAGAAACATCTCTTGAATGTCAGCTGTGATCGCGATCGGCTTCTCTCGGAACCGGAACATAATTCCCTGCAATGACATTAACAGGTCCGGTCCTTCTAGCAGGTGATCATTTAGGCTGACACCCCGGTTCTTGGCTGCTGCATCGAAGACGAGTCGTAGTTTCCCAGGCTTGTTCGGATTCTGTACGGCGAAGTGAGGTAAATACCAGCTGACTGGACTCGTAGCCTCGGTGCCGTCGCACGGTGTCGCGTACCCCTTACTTAACAAATTGTCAACTTGTCTGGTGTAGGCTTCGGCGAACTCTGGGTCTTCATCCATCTTGATCTCGATCTTCTTTAATCGGCGCAGCGCTGAGTTGTAACTCGGTGGGAGAGCGATGCCGTCTTCTTTCCACGGTAGCCCCACCTCGTAGCCTTGTTTCGTTCGCTTCAATGTTGTCTCGACGATTTGTACTGCTCGACGTTCCGCGTCGCTCACTTTCGGTTTGTGAGAGACACCGAGCGCGTCGATCTTGAAGTGGTTGTCTACGAGGTCGTGTAGGCGTTCGTCTCCGTTTTCGGTTCGTTCGGAGGTAAAGACATGTAGCACGTTGCTCTCGCTTTTGCAGATGACGCTTCGCGGTAGCGTCCCATGTACTACCCATCCTAGGGTGGTTCTCGATGCTACGGGTTGGCCTGGCTTGCCCAGACGTAGTTCTCTTGACACGATGAATTCCCAGTGGTCGGTGCCGATGAGGATTCCCGGTCGTGTTGATTCGTAGCAGACGTCATTCTTCCCTAGGTCTCGCAGGTGTTCGTATTCGAGCAGTGAAGTCGGAATGGATTGCTGGTGTAGTTTCATAGACCGGACGGTGCGCGCTTTAAGCACGTGCGGCACTCCTTCAGGTCCATGAAGTCGTACGGTCACCAGCTGGCTTCTTTCTTCCGACTGCTGCATGTTGACCCCTCGCATCATCAATCGTTGCGTAGGTCCTCTTGCCCCAATCTGCCTTGCTAGGTCTGCATCGATCAGTGAGATGGTAGCGCCTTCATCCAGGAGTGCGTGAGTCTTCACCTCCCCCCCTGGTCCCACGACGGTGACGGGACACATCTTCAACAGCACTGCTTTCGGTTCAGTGGTGGTTTGGGTGACCACCGACAGTACTGCTTCCGTCGGGCTTGCGGTGGTAGATGGCTTCTCTGCTGCCTTCTCTTGATGCAACGTCGCATGATGGGCGTGGCGGCATTGGTTGACACCACATGGCTTAGCTTTGCACAGGTTGTATCGATGCCGTTTCACTAAGCACTTGAAACACAATTTCTTCTCTTTCACGAAGTCCCACCGTTGATCTACCGTTAGCGCCTTGTATTGCGGGCACCTCGGTAACTCGTGAGTTTGTTCACAACTTGCACACTGATTCAATTGTTCTTTGTTCTCTGGTGATTCGGTGACGTTGAAGACTGAGTTCGGTTTCTTCTTAGGCGCGGGCGGCTGACGAGTTTCTTTCTTCGCTTGTGTTGTACTCGCAGCAGGGACGTAGGCGTGTTTGAGCGCGCGGTCTGCCTCCCTCATCAGGAAGCGGGATAGCGTGATGATTTCTGGTTCAGCTGCGATTCCGAAGTCCGTCGCGTAGTCACACCATCTGGCTTGCACGTGGGGGCTCAGCTTGCTCAGGATCTCTCGTACCAACGCCGGGTTGTACAGGTATCCCCGCTGATCGATGCTCTGTAGTACACACACAACGTTTTGCACTCGTATGGCAAAGTTATTCAGCTCCACTGCCGATGACCCTGGTCTGGGTAGCTTCTTCAAATCTTCGAACGCCTTGTCTATGATTACTTCTGGACGACCGAATGACTGTTCTAATGTTCTAAGTATGATCTCTGGATCCGTTGCCGTTGCAAGTAGCGCCATCACGATGTCGCGTGCTTCCCCGGTGAGGCTTTTTCTCAGACGCTGAATGTTTTCAATCGGCGATATGTTGTACAGCTTCGTGGAGTCGGTGAAAGCAGCCTTAAACGTGAGCCACTCGCCATGGGCCCCCGAGAACGTAGGTAGATCTGCGCATCGTATTCTGGGTCTTGCTAGTCGCTCCATAGCCTCGGTGAGTTGATCTATGCTTCTTGTTCGCGTGGGTGTGGCGGATCTGCCGCGTAGATCAAACCGCAGATGTCGATCTTCCTTGCTTCGCGTTCTTGATTCTTCGGGTTCTGGTCTTGGCACGACGGGATTCGTTTGCAGCCATTCGTCCACTCTCTTGTGGTGTATTTCTGTAGGTATTTCTTCGTGAACACTCTCTTGATCTTCCTGGATGGCCGTGAGGTCGGCGGCCAGCCTTTTTCTTATCAGGTCCGCTTCAATTTCAAGTTCCTTCTTCTTTAATTCTGCCAGTTTTTCTGCTGCTTCTAGTTCGGCTAGTCTGGCTCGCGCTGCAGCGCTCGCAGTAGAGCGGTTCGTCCGAACCGACCTTCCCGGTGAACCAGTTCGGGGTAGGTTCCCGGGCTTCAGTCTAGGGGTCGTGGGGGGGGCGTCCATCGTAGCCCCGATCCCTGACTCCATACCCTGCTGCGTGCTTGGCGATGCCGGAGGACCCTGAGCCAGCCTTCGGCGTCTCTCTTCGTCGATGCGCTGCTGCCTCAGGTACTCTTCCTCTCGTCGATCTTGAGCTTCTTCTGCATCTGCTTGGCTTCTGGTCACGACCATTGTGGAAACTTGATTCTTCTCTCTTGAAGCTCCGGTGTCTTGCCGCTGTTCTTCACTTTTTGATCCGTCTTCGGAAGGATCAAATCTCGGCGTCGATCCGGCAGGCGAAGGACCAAACAATGTTATGGACAATCTCACTTTTCAGTTGAGATCGTCCTATTCTACTCTTCGTGTGGACTGTATTGTGGACTTTTATCTGACAACCTTTTCAATAGAAACACTAATTGCTTCAAAACGTTTATTCTATCTTCTATATACTAAGTTTTAACAACTAATGTCTTCTAGGTTCTTCCTTTTCTTCTTGAGTGGTTCTTGAGAGTAGTTCTTGAGAGTGGTTCTTCGTTGGTTGTGCGTTTGCGGTTGTGGTTGTCTTAGCGTCGGTTTCACCGAGCTTAAGTACCAATTTTTTCATTAGCCCGCAGTGGGCGTTAAGGAGCTATTCTTTATTTACAATTTATCTTCATTAGCCCGCAGTGGGCGTTAGGGAGCTATTCTTTATTTACAATTCATCTTATACCTATATTCACAATTTATCTTATTCTACGTGGTTCGGTGTACTCGGCGTACTGGACAAAAATGTTCCTCATAAAATATAAAAACATAAGTAGGGACTAATCGTGTCACAAAACATACACTCACATTTAAATGTGTGAATTTTAATGTATAGATCAACGTTGAATTTGTTAGTGTCCAGCGCCTTTTGTCGCAGTCTACCCTCTAGCTAGGGACGAAAAAACAAAGGTTTTTAAATCCTAACTAGATGTGGATAAGGTAAAATATTTATTGGAGGAGAGAGATTGATATTAGTATGTACCTATGTTACCAATAACAACCGTCATCGTCAATAAAAATCCTTCTGTGAACATCAGCTAGCTACAAGTACCTGTCAATTGTGAAGATAATAACATCTTCAAAAACCTTGGGGAAGACCCGCGCTCAAATACGATGTGACTCATATGTTACCAAGTGAGCGTAACGACTACCATTAAAATGACCAGTACCAAACTACATTGAGTACATTGAATTTTAAGCATGATGTTCTCCGAAGTATTAACATTCTTTTAAATTTACACACAAACACAAACAAGCATAAAAATGAAACACATTTTAAAACATGAGAGCTGGTAAGATCCAGTCTAGAGTTGGACATATTTGCAAAAACATGACACAGACAAGTTGATCGCTTATGGACATTCTGTTCATTAAAAAGTATCAGTCATTTCTTGACTTGATCGCAAAACATGGAAAAATTCTGCAATTCTGCTAAAATCCGTAGAAAATATAAAAAATACAAGTTGTGTCTGAACCTTAAACACGAATCACATATTTTATATTTTGTAGAAGAATTGTTCTCAGACGCTTCTCCTAAATCGCAAAATGGGATATAGTCGCCGTTGAGTAAACCATTATTATTATTGTTTAAGTTACTTAAAATCGAAGACTTATACACTGAATCAAAAGTACGTTGTAACATCTATAGTTAGTATAAGAAGGACACAAAGATATTCAAATGTGAATATTCACGATGCTCGGCAATGTCGTTAACAATAGATATGTTAGGGACCAAAACAATTCTGCTCAAATAAATATATTTAAATAAATGCAAACAGTCACTGAGATAATGAAGAATGAAATTTATATAAATAAGGAAGGTTTAGATACGTAAATTTTACAGTATAGAAACGCTAAATGTTTACAAATGAAATCCATTTACTCCATTCATAAACTGGATTTATTAATTTTAATTGTTTTTCTTAACAGATTTTTAGTATATTTTTAAATAGAAATAAGATGTAAAAAGAATAAAATAGCTTTTTTACCAACTAACTAGTAAGTTTATTCATTAGGTTTAAATGAATAATTATATGTGAGCCACACAATCTTATAAAATAAAACGGTTATATTTCGATAAAAAACTTGTTATGTAGTATGTCAAGCAAATCAATTTTTGCTCCCTCAAGTCGTTTAGATGATGATAAAAACTATTCACCATGTGTTGCCGCACAAGGAAAACCCATTGACGAATGATGACTAGCATAAGAACACAATAGAGGTATTCAACAGTTTCAACACGCCTACCTAGGTATAGAGCCACCATGTAAAATTTTCAATAAAAAATCTACGTCATGGAATTCAATAGCGGCATCTAATTCTTCTCGAAGATGGCCTTGAGAACCTGATGAGTGTGAAACCTGAGTGTGCAAGTACCTTCTCGTAATCACATTATATATTAGGGTATACGATCAAGCTAAACTAACCTAGAAACCACTCGGTGGGAAAGTTCATTTTCTATTTTAATGTTATTTCACAGATAAAACGTAAATGTGAAAGTAAAATTTAAAATAGATGGCGGCGCGAGAAATGACCTGAAAGCACATGTTTTTTTTGTAGACCTTTATTATTAAGAAACTAAATGGGTAAAATCTTATCTGAACTCAAATTTCCATCCAAAACGTTGGAAGATTCACCGAGAAACTAATGCATGAAATTGTTAACTGATGACGCTTCGCACAACTTACTACATGGTATTGAATTTAATCAATTTGCCCTGTCTTGCAGCAGGCTAAACCGGTCAGCTTCAATAAATGCGAGGAACCGAAGGTACAAGTGAATTGATTCAATATGCACCTGTCAGTTAACAACATGTCATGTACACGTAACTACAACCTATTACCGCAAGAAGTCAAGCCATGTCCAGCTTAACTAGGGAAGTGTTTCCCTGACAGTTCACAATGACTCAATTAATGGAAGTGCTCAGAGAATATACATTGGACGTGCTTCAGATTCTGAGAAATATGAGGGAATTTAAGGCTGCCTTTATACGTCGCTGTTACTGTATGTTATTCTGATAACAAAGCTTTTGCTTATCTTGTTGAAAAAATATCTTGTAAAATTATCGTCCACCCATTACTGGCCTTGGAGAGCTCGTTTAGTCGTAGGTTCCGGTTGTCATACATATGATGTATGTTAAATTCACAAACATATAATATCAAGTTATCTATTAGATAGAATGATATCTGTACCTACTACAGATCAATCGAATAACCCGCCGCTAATTGCTCTTGGTGCAAAGGTGACCATCACCCTTGCCGCGTTTCCACCCTGGATTGCGATGGTCAGCCTCTGCACCAGGAACGATCCGGAGCGATAGTCACCAGATACACTATACTATAAATAATACCGGTGGATTTTAGCATAATAAGTTTTAACTTTAAAAATTAAATGATAAATTGTATTATAAAAGTACTTATATTAGGTACATATCTACGCTTTAGTTGAATTATATATTTATTATTATTCGTTAAGCGTCCAGTACACAATGGCTCATAATAGCAGGTCACGGCAATTATACAGTGGCGCATGTTTTGCCAGCCAATTGGTGTGCTATTGGGATGTCAGGAGATTTTGGTATACTTTAAAGGACATACGCGATGTACATACGCGTTTATAATGAACACGTTTTTAATACAGAGAATGGTCATTAACCGATGACTGCGTACTGGGAACAACAGTTTAAACTATATTATTATTACAAGACGAATTTCTATGGAACATATTTATAATACCCAATAACTTTTAGAAACATGGCGTAAGAATTCCTTAAATAGGGTCAGTGGTTCCGGAGATCACCTAATACAAAGACACAAAATTTGCATTGGCATAGATAAGCATGTACATGTACGTACTTAAAATACGTCTGATAAACAGTTAATAATACTTAAAGCCATGTTAGTAGCTAGTTATTTGGTAAACGAATAATGGTTGAAAATACGTTATTTTATCGCAAGCAAATTTTACAGCAGTGGTTTATATAATTGTAGTTTACTCTGCAATCACGTTCACAATATTAGAACATTGTTATAGGCAGAATTACAATGTATAAAATAAATATACAACAATAAACTCACAGTTGCTCAGAAATGTCCTTGGGAACAGGTTATTTTTCAATAATTCGCGGGTCAACTGACATCTTGTATACACTTTAGCTTGCAATCCCAAACATAAAGTAAATAATAATATTATTTGAAGAAGACGTGTTCTCTCCATGACGTTTACCGGTATACTAACATAACAAGTGACAGCGGAATGGGGCTGTTTACATACCTATTCAAAATAGATCATGATTGTTGATATGCGTCTACGCACCTTTGACCTTTCCAATGTTAAGAATATGGAATTCAAGTTATATAATTTGTTGCATACATTTGTTCTAATTTTTTTGCATATGAGTTCGAGAATGATTTTATGATACCAATTACTATTTTTTTGTATGAGAGCTGTTTTTAAAATTACATTTCTGAGATAAAGGTGCTTTTTTTATTTTTTTTTTATTTATGGCACGTCAATTTAACTTCACCTCGGCTAATGTTAAGCTGAAGGCAATGTCTCATGAAAGAGGGTCTCCATTGCAAAAACGTTCAAACTACAATGGTAGCGCTCAGCTTGACGCCCTCATCAGATGCTTTCTCACGCCCCGTTAAATCTATCTCATAATGGTCAACTATAGCGTTATCCCTGATTGAATTTCAATTTCTCACCTTGACCCTGGAGCCCACCCTTCTTCTCTTCCTGTTGGTTTGCTTATACGACTGTTATGGAAGTAACTGTCTGACCAACCAACCCCAACAGGTGTACTGGCTTGTTGAGAAGGTTACCTTGACCCCGTTGTTTTTGATGGGCAGAAAAACTGCCTTCACTGAAACTTTCCAACGTGTCAACGACTATCTGGGTAGTCGGATCAGTTTTTAAGGTTCAAGTCAACCTCACCTGCAAGCTGACACAATTGAATTCATTAGTTGTGCCAACTATGGATATGACTCTCTACCCTTTCATTTCGATATCACCTATGCGTTTCGGCTGTGGAGTTCAGTGTGTGTGCAATATCGAAGTTCAGCTGCGACTCGGTCAGACTGGAAAATATCGGACCCCGGACTCCGAGGTGACCGCTTCGGATGCGACCAAAAATAACGCAAGATTGATAATAATCGAAAGTGGTTTTTAAATTTGTTTCATTATGCAATCAAAATAATAGTAAAACTCTAAAAATGATTTTATTTACAAAAACAGTTCCAAGAATTCGCATAAATTTAATGACTGACTATATTAGTACTGGGGTTTTGCTAGATAAAAACTTATCTTAAAAAACAGTTTGTATACGTCAATAATACTACAATTATCACGACTGTATATAGGGTACGTTTTGAGTGAGGTACAGGATCTGATACCCCATCATGAGAATATCTCTGAAGGTAGGTAGCATTTTAAGAAAATGAAACACACAGTACTGTTTCTGTGCAGTCAATGTCCTTTCGAATTAAGTTTAGGTTATAATATGTGCAGTTTTACCTTATTTTGCCGTACTCCTTAAGTTATAGTCATACCAACCTACATATATTATAGCCAATACTATGCTTCTTCTACCTAGTTTGTCCGTCGACTGCAACTCGATGTTTGATCATCGCAAAGAGCATAGATGCTTTCACACCCAATCAGATGGTATTTTTTCAGTACTATCAGGCCCTCTATATTATTTGCTGCCTTCAAGGGACCCACTGTACTTTAATATATCGTATTTGATGCGTTGGAACAGGAAATAAAAACTTACCGAAGCAACCATGTCCGATGAGCACCAGCATCACCGGTGGAAGAAGCTGCCCAATGGTGTCCGTATATATTTTAAAAGGTTAACTTCGACATGGGCTGTAATTCTTATTGACAATTTCATCTCTTCTTTGATAGCATTTCTCTCAATACGACCCTACCACCACAGTATTAAATCTTTTTTAATACTTCGCTAGTCAAGATTGATCTGGGGCCCTAATACAAATGTATTTTTATTTCCTGCTTACTTTATTTCTTTGTGTGATTCGGACTCGGACCGCTGTTGTCCATCAATATTTATATAGGTACTGTATTTTGTCAGAGGTCTCGAGTTGGATCCCAGGTTTACCATGGCACACACCAATGACTTTTTGATGCTTTTCGAAATTATGTGTGTATTTATCGCAGGTTTATAAGTGCCTCGGAGAGCACGTTAAGCCGTTGGTCCCGGTTGCCATACAAACATCTATGGCAGTCGTTACGGGTAGTTGGAGCCCACAAAAGTCCAACCAGCCTAACTTGGAACTTCGATATCGCCATTGGTCATTAGACCATTGGTTGTGGAGGTCAGATGGCAGTCGCTTCACGGAAAATATCGAAGTTCAGCCGCAACACAGTTAGACTGGAAAGCCGTCCCCAACTGAGTTGGGAAAAAGGTTCAGGGAATGATGATTTTGTCAGAGGAGTGTACATTCTAACAAATCAAATAAATAAATGTATCCAATACAGTATGAGATAATGCTCCTCCCATTTTTACCACAGGGTACTAGTATCCTGTGGTAAGGCCCTTGATGCTAGGTGCACCTAAGTAAATTAATAAAAACACAAACACTTGTTAATATTTTATTTAAGAATGAGAATGGCATCACATAAATTTATTTATTTACATATATTATACTAATTAAAGCAGAACCAAAGTTCTTCAAATAACATTAACATGTCGCGGGTTTTAATCATTATAATTACAATGCAAATAAAGCTCAAATACCACACAGAAGCTTCCTATAGAATTTCAAATATTATTTAATAAACACATGCAGAGAACGTTACGGGTATTTAATAATTTCTTATGAAGATGAAAGGTATACCGACACAATGTGATATAAGCTGGGCATTCTTTTGTTATGTTCAATTTACTCGTATGTAATGGGTTTCACGTGCGATACTGTAACATTTACGAAGAGAAGAATTCATACAGATTGATTAAAACAAAGACAGCAAGAAACATAAAGGTAGACAAGTAAACCTATCGCATGATTCAACCAACATTCTCGTGAAATGGTGAAAGTAGTAACTACGGTTGTCAGTATCAAATGCATACAAATCAAAGACAAACCAAAGCAAGATTTACTTGTTGCACTATTGAAGGTGTCAGGCTCACTCAGTTCACGGGAATCTTGGTTATACTCGCCACCTAAAATCCAACCACACGTTGTTCGACTTTCGATCTCGTGAGGGGCGGATACACGGAAACAAATTTACTGGCGAGGCTAACGTGACTCTGGTAGTTATTTCTTTTGTCATATTCACTTGACATTGGCAAAATTGTGGTGATTCTGCTACAGAAGCATTTTTTAAAGTTAAAGTTGGTTATACTTATAGACATTATTATTACTATCGCTTATACCAAAACTAGACTTATAGTTTTATTTGTAGTTCACGTCAAAGAAAGCTTTACCTGCAGTCGATAGGTGTGAAACAGTATAAACATAATCCACAATTCAAAATTGTAAGGTACACAAAACAAGTATTCACGTCATAGTTAACGTCAACAGAGTTAGTTTGAGTATTTAGTTGATTGTGGAGTTGAACTACAGCATTATTTACTAGCAAACACTTTAGTCGACGTTAACGATCACTTTGGCAGTCATGTCATCTTATCAACATCAGCTAGAGTGCTTGTTAATTCAATCCTAGATAGTCAATGTCAATCATTTTTAAGGTGACAGTGACTTGAGTGTGTGGTATTTGATTGCATCAAAGAGAAGTATTGTTATTAGCCCGTGCTATAAACTCCTAAAAGGCCAATAATTGAAAGGCTGTAATACCATTAACCGCAAATGTAACTTTGTAATGTTATATATTTATATGGCATTACAAAGTTACTTATGCCATAGATGGTTTGACAACAGACCTGTAAGTTTATGGTACACCACCAGAAAGGTCTATTTTCCTAATAAAACATGTCCAAAATCAGTATTGTTCTACTCTCAAACTTCCAAATTTAATGCCAAAAACGTTTATGACTTCGATAAAAAGAGTGCCAAATCTTGTAATAAATATTTATTCATTTATTTAATCTGATGTTAAAAACAGACCCAAAGACAATGATATTTTTTGAAAATTGGATTATCAGAATACTATTTTCGACATTTAATTTTATTTTGATAGGTTGCGATTGAATTGTGAATGTCTTTTAATAGGAGATAAATGATCATATACCAACTCCAAGGATCAACCTTTAGAAAAATGTCCATTGTGTGTTTGACCAAATTTAGATAAAATACTGCATGTTGGAAAACCGAAAGAACGCTATTATCTTCTTAGGAAACTAACTGACTAGCCAATTTCTATGCATGTGCTTATGTTATACAAATATATTCATAATAATTATACAACTTATTTGAAATTATTTTAGTGATGTGATAAGTAAACGCAATTATTTTATCGCACTTACTGAACAGAACATATTTATATAAGCATAATCGAATAACAAGATATTTTTCTTTAGCATTTGTGATGACAATTCATTGACCCAAACAGCTCATACAGCTTAGTCTATCTAAACGTAATTTTACTTAAAACTCTCCAAATGAAAACAATAATAAATGTTATTCTACATAAAATTTGTTAGATATTTTTCCAAAATATTAAGTTCACAAATACACAACAACTATCTAAATTAAACAAATAACAATACATATGAGCCTCGAGTTAATAGTAGTTAAGTAATTAGTAATAAACTAAAATATAAAGTATCGGGGCAATACATCTTCACAGAAGACATATTATCTTATTTATTAGTAAATTATAAGCTCCTCAATATTGTGTTACTAAGTCACAGCTTCTTGAACGTGCTTTGAAGTTCAGAAAATATAGTAACAAAGGGGGGGGCGAATAATTTTTCTCTAAAACTTTAATAAATACAATAGTCATAGTTTTTATAAGTTCCGGGACTTCACGCGATATACTTTTTGAACACTTACTTTTGTCGACGTTCAAAAAGTATATCGCGTGAAGTCCCGGAACTTATAAAAACTATGAGTAAACACCGCGATAGTTTAAAAGTTACAAATACAATAGTTTCAGTGATAGAATTAAGATATATATACCCCTATCTAGTCTAGTAGTGATCTAGTGTATACCCTATCATCAAGTACTACAAATATTTTACCAATTATGTGATCTTTTGCTATTGCTTTGAAGCGAGATCAACTGGCTTAGAAGTATTTAAGTAAACTTCAGAACGTTTGGGTTTCTTCTATCGTAGAAAAATAATAAATTAGGTAGTCACGCTAAAAATGAGTACCAAAATATTATAATTCTATTCGAAAGAAGTCGCGGTTACTGCTAGTCATAGTTTCATATCACAGAACTTTCAAGAAGCTATGGCTTTAAAAATTCAGTCAATTTTTAGACCTACTACATTAGTAATGCAATATTATTTTTACATAACCCTTAAATAAACAACATTAAATTAATAATTACTTTAGTACAACAATAATTACGTGCTTAGATAGATATCTCTTATCACAAGCAAGAGGATTTTATGTACATTTATTAGAATCCGCTATCACTGTTAAACAGTAAACTAAGCAACTATGTCAAATAACTATATTACTTCGTTTGCAATTTACTCTTAGAATATCAAAGAGATTGCTTCACGTAAACACCAAAGTACGAAAACCAAAGTAAATCGACAAGATTTAGAAGAAAGCTCAAATAAAAAACAAGACGCAATTTAAAATGAATGTAGTTTCCAAACACATTCCAATTTACAGTGCACTTTGAACCTAAAATATTTTATCTACAACACACTAAACAGCTCACCGAATAAACTGTACAACCTTGCCTCTTGAGGTTCAGAACTTTTTAATATCCGGTGTTAAATTCTTACAACTTAAATATATGTTCATAGTATTATGACCTCAAGTTTTTATCATCAATATTTTAAGTATAAGTACATATAAAATAATTAAGAAGATTAAGAAAAAAATGGTCACAGTAATTTGATATAAAAATTGCAACAAATATTTCAGAGTTGTTTAAAATTAAAATAGTGCCATTAAAACGATTATTATAAATTTATTTATATTTCAACTGTTAGATTAAATAAATATACTTATCGCAATTTTTTTCATTTCAACAAATAATGTACCCTTGCTTTCTTAATAGTAAATATTTATTACAAACAGGATATATCCTCAGGCTTTGTTATACCGAGCATTAGCAATTTCTTTTTTAATTTCACAATATGACTAAATGATGAATTTAATTTTCACACCTGTTCAAGCCGTGTGTTTTTTCGAGTACTAGTCCATATATTTATAATATGGTTTTTTGTTAAGACATTTAGCAACACACTATTATTTACTTTCACCTATGAAATTCAATTTATATTTAATAATACCGAAAAATAAACTAGAAAATATTCACGACTAGTTATTCACACTTTTGATGTTGCAGTAGGAGCTAGCATCACATAGCTAGCCCGGGCATTTTCTTCCAGCACCGGTTCTTGTCTTAAGCATCTTGACGGATTAAACACAGTTGGTCTCTTGATAATCTTCCGCAAAAACAGTATTAGTCCAACTACCATGATCATCAATCCTGCAGCCATACCGATTAATGCTCCATTTAGGTTCTTGAAACCTTTTTTTATTTCTAAAGAACCGATCGACTCTATGACTTGTGGTACAACGCAAATTGTCCGCGTTTTGTCGTTTTTAAACTGAGATATTTTAGCACAGACTTCATAAGGTCCTCTTATAAAACCTTCCATCGATATTTCTAGAGTTGGTTGGCATGGAGTATCTTTTTGTGCGACAAGGTACCCACGAGATAGAATGGCAAGTACCACGTAGCAGCTATTGATAGGGTTCACATCAACATTTGACAGACTCTGAGACAACTGCATTGCGTAGAGAGGATGCTGAGGCATACCCATGACTGATATCAGAGTTGTAAGAACTCCGTCACTAGTAATGTTTGAGCGAACTTCAGTGACCCTGAAAAATGAACGGATGTCTAAATATGTTTGAACAATTTCATTTTTAGGGTACAATGGAATGTTAAGTATGAACTTTTAGGTTTTGACGAATCTTAAACAGTTCAAGGCGTGAATAAAATTTCAAAATTCTACACTGTCAAGAAATAGATTATTTGTATTTGCGGGTACATTATTAACATCTTCTATTTTTATAGCAATAATCATGTGGTGGATTTCTGTTTACATTGATGTAGAAAATGTACTGTGCGAGAATTGTTATCAATTTTAAGTTCACTTAAATTTAATGAAATTTATTTCTTACCTCAAGTGATTTGGTTCTGGCATTCGAGTAACCATAACTGTAGGAAAGGTAGCTCGTTCCTTTACAATTACGGGTGGTCCACAGCCCAAAACTAATGATATGGGCATATCCGAATTAGACATTTCTTCTAGTGCTATACAAAACCTGTAAAAACAACAACAAAGGCCATTTTTGAATCATAAACGATTCATTCACGCGTAAAATACACATTTCTTATTTATGGATGATCCTAGCAGATGTGGTATGTTAATTTATACATATTAATATAAAATCATCATATAAACACCAAACAAATTTTATTACGCAGCTGGAAAATATATACTTCGTTCATACTACGTATAGCATAATTGGTACCAAACCACTTATGTATCGCCACGCATCCTTTAATTTGTATAACAACTACCTACTTTTTTCCATCTTCAATTCATTTTCAAACATATTATTAAAGGAAACCTCTACTTAAAGCAAAGTAATAATAATATTTTCTTTCATGTTGAACGTCCCATACCAGTGTCTTGTGCGTAAGGCCCGACTTACGTTAGGCAACTAAAAAAACTGGAGATTCGTCAATTTGAGTTTCGATCAATCCACGGGTCTTGATAACGATTAAATTTAATAACTATTCTCATCGTAATTTTATAAGACGCAATTCAACTTTTTTTATTAATAGAGGTAATAAGGCGGAATCGCGTCAATGTATTATTATAACTCATAAAAAAAACAAGAAGTCATTGAGTAAATCCATATTTTGATCAGCACGCTTGTGGTATCCGTAAAAATAAATACCTAACTAAAAGCAACTAGACTTACCGAACTATGTACTCTTATTTTTTTAATTTATCACTTCTAGTTCAATCCAGATCGGTTTGATAACTCCGTGGTCTGGCGAAAATGAGAGCCTGTCACATTTTTTACGTTATTAACCAAATAGGAATTGATCGAGTTAGCCGTCTTACTGTCACATCTATCATTCGTTCTTATGTTACGTCTTAAAATTTGGAAGGTAGATATTTTGATTTTCGGTGGCGCTCAATGGAATAAAATTATACCATTTTTTGCCTTTAACATTGCTTTCCATTATTCCACCATCGTATTTAATCTTCGCGATTCAGATTTAGATTTACTGTAAAAAAGTACGTTGTTCCCCTAACAAGAAGATATAATGTGGATACAAAATAATATGTTTTCAATCTATTATATTTATGAGGTTCCATGAATAGTTTGCATGAAATTATACAATAACACTGAGGGCCATAAATCAACAGTATAAATAGTCTGCATGAAATTAATTTATTACCTTTCTGTCTCTTCTCTTCATCATCTTTATCGAATGTTATCGTAAAAATCTGCAGTTTTATCGATCTCTCGACGAAATAAGTAAAAATAGTATAAACTCACGTATATTTATCAAGGGGATCAATCTTCAATCCTCTCAACACCACATTAGCAGGTGTAGCTCTGTGACAAGCTACATGTTTCGGCAGGCCTCCACCTCTGGATACTGTAACTCCAGTACATCTATATCGATAAGGTGTGGCCGAGTCAACCACCCAGGACAGGTAGACCTGTTCGTCATCGTGCCAGGCTTCTAACAGGTGAAGCTAATGAAACATACAATACTCTAATATAATACGACATTTAAATTTAATAGGAAACATAAAATACGGATAGAAACAGATGGATTTCCTTTATTTCTGTTTTTCTTAAACATTTTTAAATTCAGCAAATTACTTATCCAATCAACATTAATCAACAGAAGAACTTTTTAAAATAATAAGTAGTGTTCATTTATTTCAGGAACAGTAGAAAACGTATGGTTTACAACTTACAAAGAGGAAACGTATACAATATAATATAATACAAAGAGGAAACAATACAAGCAATAATTTCTTAGTTGGGTTATAACTTAGACTGTCCGAATTATGAATTCACACTATATAAGTGTAACATTGCACAATATATTTTGTATGTAAATGTAGAAATATGTAATCTATAGCTTCATTAAAGGGTACCGTACTTTTATAGATATGATGTGATATGACATAATTGACAAAGCTCATGATTTTATATTTTATCTAAGTTGTCTATAAAAACCATAACTATTTCGAGAATGAAATGCACTTCATTTTAACATACTCGTATTGTTATTGTTAACATAATAAATTACGTATTTTAAAACCGGCATCTACGTTGAAACATTCACTCACCTTTGATTTAGACACAGGCAAATCATCTTCAGACATAACGTCCAGTTCTTCATCATAAAGATCATCATCCAAACCATCATCATCGCTGATGATCTGAGATTGTACATTATTTACGGAACTATGAGTTTCTGCACCACTATTGCTACTTTCTTTGTTACCTTTACTGAATTTAACGTCACTTACTATTGAATTTACAACTAAATCATCATTCATTTCTTTTGATTTCAATTCCGTGTGTTCAAAATCATCGCAAAGTTTGCTTTTAGATAATCTAGATAGCAATGCGCCTTCCAAATGAGGGGGAGTGGCACACTCAGCAGCCGATTTATCGTTCTGTGGTAACTTCTTTGCTTCTCTCAACCATCTTGCAAAGCCAGCCATTAAACAATCACAATTAAGAGGATTATCTGCAAAAAAATATTCAAGTTTATATTTACGATCCTAAATGAATAAAGTCATTTACACATTGTTTAGTATTTCGTATAATTGAATTTTTCTAGTTCTGTTTGTAGAACTGTATTTTCGTATTTTATACGCCAAAAAAGTGAATAAATACCATAGTATGCATACTTGCTAAATGAGGCAAGAGGTTGAAAAAATCTAAAACCTTAAAAAAATTTAAGGCGCTCTGATCCTATATAAAAATCCGGTCAAGTGCGAGTGAGACTCCAGCACCGAGGGTTCCGTACAAACTTGAAATAATGGTTTTACCACTCCAAACTATACCGTTTATTTAAACAATATTCTTAAAGGCTTAAAGTAAAGGACTACTGGGATCTACTCTCGGCTTCTATACATAAAAGTAAAAACTTGCTGAAAGTAAAAAAAAATTGTTTTTATTATTTATGGATTGCTCGATTGGCGTTCCTACGCGGTCATAAGAAGGAAAATGGGGTCGCGGTTGTCGTGTTGTATAATAGGAAGATTTTGATTGCTTTGACATATCGACCGTAGCAATTAACAAAGTTGGAACTACAAAAACACAACTTTTCAGTACGGCCAATTGAAGTTTTGAACTTGCACCAAATTCACAAATGCCCAGATATTGTAACCAAATTTCGCACAGTGCTATAGTTTTGAAAGATAATGAAGGTCGTGATGTGAATAATAAAAAATAATAATAGGAAACTCTAGAAAAGGCAGTTGTTACATTGTTGACCGGAACCTATACAGCAAATTTGTCGTAAGTGACATATCCTACAATGTTTCACGTACTACGAAAGTCGTAAGTGACATATCCTACATTGTTTTACGTACTATGGAAGTCGGAAGTGTCTCATCCAACAATTTTACTCGGTACGTATTATGTTGGATATGAGGGTGTTCACATGCATTGTGTATTAAAAAAGGCTTCAAAGCTTATAAATGGTTTTATTAAAGGCACATTTCAATTTGACAATTAACTTACTTAATAATCGAAGTAGAGGTTGGTACATTGAACAGATTTATTATTATTTTCTAGCTTTGGTCACAGTATCAGTCTCAGTCTTTGTCAACTACTAAATTACTCAATTATTGAAGAAAAATTTTAACTTGTATAACGTACGTACTAATCTGCCGTCATAAGAAAGAAGGCCGTAACTACGAGTACTTCAACGTTGATTTCGAGATAATTGAAGTTTTATGAAGACGAAGACGATATTATTAAATGAAGGCCCGCGATTTTGTGATTGATTTTGTTTAGTGGTTCTTGTTTTATAAAATGTTAAAAAATATAGGCTTTAATCTGAACTATAATTTATTTAAATTTGTACACAGGTATTTATTTTATTTAAATGTTTCCCTTTTGTTTAAGCAAAAAAAATACAAATAAATTGAGAAATATTTCCTGAAAGGCCGTAATTGCGTAGAATGTAATTACGACTTTTCATAGCAGGAATTTGATCTTCTAAAGTCCAAGTATCTTACATGTAAGGCCCTAAATACGCATTTGCGCCTTTTTTTTAAATGAACGAAGTTAGCATTAATTTGTAAAATAGGCTTAAAAGCCTTTGACATATTTTTTAATACTCGGAAACAAGACATAATTAATAATAAAACTAAGAATCTTTACTAAAATGGGTATTTTATTGAATCAATCAGTCTCATACGTTGAATTTTCAGTCGTAACTTAAAATAATTATAATTCGTACGTAACATACGTAACATTCGTATGAAATAACAAGTACTAGTTACTTCGTCACTAGGAAGAAGAAAATAATTTTTAAAGGAACGTCTTTACTAATCACAGTATTTACTTTTGCATCATCTATCTAATAAAATCACCAAAAATTACTACCTAATTACGAACAAAAAATATATCTTCTGACGTTAAAATAACACACAAAACAACCAATAATCTTTAAAACTGGTCTGGCGACTGACCAAAGCCGTGCAAGCTAACTTCTGCCAGCCTTCGCTGCCCCCCTGCGTAACCCTGATGGATCCCTGGCCCATGAGCCGCAAGAGAAAGCAAATTTGCTGGTTAATCTCTTTGCGGCCACTCCCGAATCGACGACTGTGGTATGCAGCCTCCGACACTACCCAACAGTGGCCACGCAATGCCTGATATTCGTATCAGGCAACGCGATGTCCGAGCAGTACTGTAGTCACTCGATGTCCGGAAAGCCAGTGGTCCGGATGGTATACCAGCGGTGGTTCTTCAAAAATGTGCAGCGGAGTTGTCTCCAATGCTCACGCGGCTTTACCAACTCTCCTACATTTCGGGTACAGTGCCGACGGCGTGGAAAGAGGCGAATGTACAGCTGATTCCCAAGAAGGGAGATCGCTCAGACCCAGCCAACTATCGACCCATAGCCGTCACCTCAGTGCTGTGCAAGGTTTTCGAGCACCTTATCAACACACAGCTCATGCGTCACCTAGAGGATCACTCCCTAATTAATGACCGGCAATATGGTTTCAGGCCGAAACGGTCAACGGGTGATCTTCTGGCGTATGTAACCTATCTTTGGGGTGAGGCCATGGACAAGCATGGTGAGTCACTGGCTATTAGCCTGGACATCGCCAAAGCTTTCGATAGGGTCTGGCACAAATCGCTTCTTTCCAAACTACCAGCCTTCGGTCTGCCTCCTAGACTGTGCAATGGGGTTGCTAGCTTCCTGCAGGGGCGCCGTATTCGCGTTCTTTGTGATGGACGAGCTTCGGAGTTCCTGCAGGTAAACGGTGGTGTGCCGCAGGGGTCCGTCTTATCACCCACTCTCTTTCTTCTGCATATCAATGACATGCTGTCCACCGGCAACATCCACTGCTATGCAGACGATAGCACTGTACACGGGAGTTACCCCGGACATTCTGCGGCCAAGCAATCTGATATAGCGGAAAAAAGGCAACTTCTTGTCATAAGATCTTCTTGTAGGTTGTTCTTCTTACCACTATTATTAAATACGTCATTGCCTAGCAGGTCTTGCAACCGAATAAGCTCATTCTCTATACCTTTAAGGAGTGGAGATTCTTCTCCTAGAATAAAAAAGATAAAATTGTCACTAGCTATCATTAATAATAGTAATTATGGGGAGTCAGAGTCCCTAGTTGCGAGATAAAGTAAATTTTAGATAGAAAACATAGACCTATAATTAAAACTATCACATGAGGCAATAGAAAAAGTCAACTCTAACTCGTTTTTGCAGTATATACTATATCCAACCTACATTGTACCTACGTACCTACATTATTATAAACGTTTTCGCATAATAAAGTCGATGCCTACTAACACATCCAACATCTAAATTTAGTGATGTACAATTAAAAATGTTGGTATTGCCATATTTGACAAATACTTTCATTATAAGAAAGAATAACAAAGTCGGTAGTACCTTTTCCGACAAAAAAGTTTAAGAGAGGAACGGGTAACAAAGTCGGTAATACCATATCCAACAAAACCTTGTAAGAAAGATACGACTAATAAAGTCGGTAGTACCATATCCTACAAAAGTGAACGAACTCAAAGCGCACAATAATGTAGAATGTGGTACATCCGACACAGGCAGTAATATAAAAATCCGTTAACAATGTAGGATTTGACACATATTACAATCTTAACCGTTTATTACGGAATATTACATTCATTAGCATTTTTTAAAGTATTTCGATTTATGTCTACAATAAAATATCTTTCTAATACAGTTTTACAGCAAACCTAATCTAAAAAGTAAATTTTGACTTACTTTTTTCCTTTTGGTTGGAACAATTTAAATCATCACTGGTAGTAATTTCTGATTTACCTTGAATTGTTTGGTTTGGGACAATTGTTTCTACTTAATTTAAAATACGCCTAGATCGAGGCATTATTATATATACAAAATACTGCACTATTTACGTAAAACATTAATATAAAAATATGACACACGCACGCGCAGTCGCCCCGCTAACAATGAGCGAACTGGCAGATCCGCTCGATGCGCGCGCGCCTCCGCCCCTTCCTCGCCCCGCGAACTTTGTAGTAACATACCTACCTACATTATTATTCGTACGTTTCTGTAACATCCGACTTTGTTAATCTAGAAATACTGTGATACATTTAGTTTGAAATTTTTAACTTTGCGAGGACATAGTTATAAACATTTAAAGACCTTAGGAGCAATAAAACGAAAATCGGCAAAAATGTAGTTCCAACTTTGTTAATTGCTACGGTCGATATTTGTTAGAGATTTTCACAGCTTCAAGATGTTGCCGACCTGAATTGTGTCCGTTTAAATGTCAAATTAATACTTATACGTATTATTGAGAAAAAGGTCTTGACAGACATATGCACAAAAAGTGATACTCTTGAGGTACAAAATCCTAAAAATGCAGTTAAGACTGTATTCCATACTCAACAAGAAAAAAACTGAAATAAATATATCTACCTAATAAAAATGTCAGCAGCTACAATATTTCACACAAAAAAGATTCATAAAGAATGCTACAATGGAGAATAGTTAAGTCACGCAACAATATAACAGGCGTCGGATATCGATAGATGAACAAAGAAGCGTCGACGTAGCGTCAGCGAAACGTTGAGTATCGACAAATATCTGTGCGGGACATACGGGAAGTGAAAATTGGCGAACCATTTCCGCCGTCAATCTGTCCAAATGCACAGAGAATTATTTGGAACTGGAAAGATACCTATTGAACTCCTTTCCGTGAGAATTCTCAGCATTTCACCCGACGTAAAAACGACGAGGTGTTATAAGTTTCTCGTGTGTGTGTGTTTGCATGCGTGTGTGCGCGCGCGCGCGTGTGTATGTGTGTGTGTGTGTGTGTGTGTGTGTGTGTGTGTGTGTGTGTGTGTGTGTGTGTGTGTGTGTGTGTGTGTGTGTGTGTGAATTTGTGTGTGTGTGAGTATGAGTGTGAAATCGTAAGTCTCAAACAGATGAACAGATTTCGATGTAGTTTTTTTGTGTGAAAGCTGTATTAGTGAGGAGTGTTCTTAGATGAAAGTCCAAATTGGCAACCGCTACAAAATGACTGACTACATATTATTGCACAAATCCCTCAATATCGATATCAAATTAAATGGCTTGACTTCATATCCAAAATATGACGATATACTAGAACGAACTTCATATCCAAAATGGCCTCTACCACCAAATAGCGAATTACCTTCTAAATTTACTGACTACATTGAACCCGGAAATGTACTTTTGGCCCCGGAAAAGAGCCGGAGTGGGAGTCACCGCCTTGGTCGTTATGGTAGAACGAAATATTCATGACAATAATAAATTTAAGTTTTATTACCATGTTCACAATACTGAAGATACAACATCAAAAAAGCACGAAAAGAAGGCAATAAAAGGAACTTACAACTACTTACCATTTTCAATAATGAATGAATGAATGAATAAATGATAAGAAGAATGAATAGCTTCGTCTCATTAAAATTAAATTAAAAATTGGCCTTGCGCCGAGAACGAAATGAGGTGGGTTATTCGACACAACATAATCACGTATTTCTGTATTAATTTTGACACGAATTAATTGTATTATTTTGACAAAAATCTTCTGTGGAGCAATAAAAATCGCGCACATACCTACTACATTTTTACGGTCGTTTTTCCTTCAAAATATAAAAATAAAATTACAACAAATCATTTGTTCGTCACATCTTTGCACAGTGTGTTCCTCCAAAGTGCGTATCATTCCGCAGCCATTACCTTCAATAGTGAATCGGGTGAGGTCCTTGTGCAGTGCCAAAGCTCCGTCATCTATCATCGATATGTCGTTATCGTGGAGAAGGAGCTCGGTCAGCTGCTCGAGAGATTTGAGAGGTTCAGCAGAGAGTGAACGCAAGAAATTATGCGAGAGATCCAAATGTACTAGGTCTGTCAGTCGAGCGAGTGATGCACCTGTCAATAACAGAAATTCATTATGTAGGTTTTAGTTACAAGAACAATAAGTATTAAATATATACATACTACTTGGAAAAATACTCGTCCATATCTACTACATAGCTACATAGTATAATATAACTCTATCTGACTACAGCGAAGAAAAAAGGAAAGGTTATCTGTCTGGCTTATATATAATTTTACGTTTTTCAATAATACTTTCATTACAAAATTGACTAATATCATATATTCGAAAGAGCATCAACGTAGTTCATTTTTAAAAACCTTTTCCTAAGAGATAGAAAAATAACTATCAGGCGATTGTACATTAAAGTGAGTGAAGCTGTGAGAAAAGAGTAAAATTCGAAGCTACGTGTAAGTTGAAAAGTCGTAGAAACATTATTGATACATAAAATCGTTATTTTCAATCTTGTTAAATCTAAAAAAGTATTCTTCCTTATTTCCGCAGATCCCAGGGGACTATGATTTTATGCGGAAATTAAAACGTCACTGAATTGACTAAGCGCCTATAATGGGTAGCCTTCCCCTTACACTAATTTATATGAGGAACCTTTTAAAATCAGTCAAGTGCGAGTCGGATGGCATGCGAAGAGTTTCATAACATGATACATATTTGTAATAATAATATGTTTTGATAAAGGTACAAATTTAGTGTTATAGCCGCAATAGTAACACATAATATACCATAATAGCCAGCTGATACACTGACATAACCGACCTTTCCGTAATGTTCTAAATATAACATCGTGAAAAGACACTTTGACAGGCTTGATAGGCAGGCACGAGCTTAGAATCTGCATTTTCTTTATAAAATCAGTAATGAAATCATAAAATGGAAGCTTACAGAATGCCATCAGCATTCTGTAAGCTTCCATTTTATGATTTCAATTGGTTAAAGATAAAGGATAGATACTTCGACTTGAAAACATTTAACTGCAAAATACAACTATCTGCAGAAGATCGTGGGAAGATTTAGTTACTTTTTGTTCGGTTGAATTTCTGGTGATAAATGAACACAATTACCAAAACCCCCTAATAGAACGTTAAGGTCAATAACATCTGATTTACATCTCAAATATTACAGACATGTTGTGGTATGGCTGCATATTATCTAACCATACATTTATTTGCTGATCTCCTGGTAAACATATTTGTGAGAGATTCACGTTTTTGAAATCTTTATGTGTCACCACCGCAAGCAATTGTATAACGTTATTATAACGTTACAAACACACAATAATAAAGTTGTAATAAAACCCTCTAAATTACAGGCAAATCGGAGACAAAACTTGACTACGGCTTTAGTAATAATACAATCACAGCTAAAGACCTATCATCAGTACACCAACGATTAGGTGATACTGAATTCCCAATATACGTCAAACAGAAACATGATAATACACGATATTAAACACTAGATTAACAATAGTGTATTGAATATGCAATACCTTACCTGATACAGCAACTATCTCGTTATGAGACAGATCCAGGTGAATCAAATTAGTTAAATGCTTAAACGCGTAGTCCTCCAGCACATCTATTTGGTTGTTGTGCAAGTTCAAATGAGTTAAGTTTGTGAGACCTGCAAACGGAGACCATTAATAAAGGATTTTAAACGTGTTCCGTATAAGCGTGTACAACAACTGTTTGTGTTTTTCAAGGATAGAACCTTCTGGAGAAGATTAAAGACGAAATTATCGTTTTTATACTATCAGAATAAGCCCGTTCTTAGATTAGATAACTAACATACTTTAGTCTTCTCAACAAACAATCAGCATCAGCACCACTCAAAAAGTGTCAACAACATGGCGGATACCGCGGTTCGTTCAAAAATCATGGGCATTAAAATATTTTTTATGGTCATCATCAAGATCATTTAACTTCCAAACCTGGCTGCATCCAAACCTTGGTTGCTCGAGGTTAATTTCATACTGCTTTTATCCTTATGGTTTACGTTTAGTAATTGTTTAGGACCGACATTTGATCGACCAATCCAGAGAGAAAAACCTGCACTAGAAACTCATTCAGCTTCCAGGGGCTCTGAAGACCTATGTGCTCACGCTTCGACAATTTTTATAGTGATGTGAGTATAAAAATGAGTTCAGTAGTGGTAAAATTTATTCGTATCGAGATAGACCTTAAATTAACTTTTCATTTACCGCAACGCGCCCTTACCGCAACTGACATAGGCATTGATCTTATATTGTCATTAAAGTAATGGGTAATGAGGACTCAATTTCAGATCATAATAATTATTAATTTTTCCATTTTTTTACAAATTCTCACCGGGGTACTTAAAATTTGACTACTTTTCTATTGTATAAATTAGGTTATAAAATTAAATACGTTTAAATAAGGTTTTAAAGATTTATAAATGTAGAAAAGAGATTTACGTTTGTCAAAATATCATAGCATAAATATCAAATTTATCGTACTCAAAATGTAAAACTACAAATTACTGTATTAAAAATAAATTTAAAATATTAGAGTCATCAACATTCTCAAAGAATCTCTTACTAAAAGCCTTGTAAAATTTGACGACTAATTTATTGCTTTCACGAGGTAGATATTCGAATACGAATGATGTAAATACTGAATGAATGAAGAATAATGAAGCAAAGAGCTTTTATTGGGTTAAGGCCCCACTACTGTCTTTTTCCAAGGAACTGTGAATGTTAAGTTAAGGGATAAAACTTTAAAAAAAATGTACTCACCCGATAAAGCTCCTCTCCGAATGCTCGCAAATGTGTTATCATCCAAGGAAAGTGTGGTGAGAGACTCCAAAGGTGGCACCGTATTGGGTCCAAGTGGCCCTTCGAGCGCGTTGCTTGATAGGTCTAAGTCTTTCAGCATATGAGCCTCCTAAAACATGTATGACATCAGATAACTGTGGATGTCGTAGTCGTGGAGGTCGTAGTAAGTCTTCACGAAGAGCTTAACCTATGCTCGGGCCCTCTCCGTGAGTAGCGGCGCTGCCGTGAAACAACTACTACACCACGATGTCAACTTAAAAATGCCGTCGATTCGACAGAAGAAGAAGAACTGTGAATTTTACATTAAGATTTCCTCAATGGTCGTTGTTTTAAAGGAGTAGGTAGAATTGTACGTTGTGGTACTAGGAGTTATTGCTTAATTATAATGGTTGTTTTGGCGATTAACTCCCTTTACAAAGATTTGACTGGTGCGTGACCAGATCAAAATCGTTTTACCTTGAACAGGATTTGTATCGAAAAATGTAGAAACCCTTTAACTATAACTAAACTTGCATTCTGACTACAATATTCATGTTCGTGCTGACTTCACCATTTACTAAAATGACATCATCATCATTTCTGCGTTAATCCTGCACGTTGCATCCGAGGCCATCACATTGGATTGCAGAGTCTGCTAAATTTATTAAAGTACAAGGAATAGGGGTGTTTGCGAAGTATTTATTTTTCATTTGTAAACATTGACTTGCTTATTATAAACCGCGCTTTAAAAGTGGTGAGTTCAGCTCACAGCTCCTTGACTAATTTAATTAGGTCGTCCTTTTGCTTCGTTAGGTCTCAAAGTTTCGATTTTATAATGATGCTGAATATTTTTCTCACTCTGAGGCATAGAGTAGCGTATTAAATAAATTCAAAAGTTGATGATGCCGATGCGATGGAGCTACTTTTGCTAAGGTGATCCAAAAATGAAAATATCTAAATTGTGGCACTATTTTAAAAATTCTGAAATTTCAAATATGTTTAAAAATCCCACAGCAAAGTTACTTTGCCGAAACAGGGTCAAACTAGGTTGGAACCTAATTTACGAAGCTCATACTTGAAAAATTTTAGAACTTCGTGTGGACTCCACAGCTCATATAAAGTATATTAATTTAAATTTACCTTCAAGTTCGCCAACGCTGGTACTTTCAATAAATTCCCCCTAAGTCTCAAAACACTGAGGTTTATCAAAGGTTTGAAAGCATCGGGTGATATATCGGCTAGTTGGTTGTCACTTAAATCTAAGTACGTAAGATTGCTGATGCCCTGCAAAAAATACACATTTATTTCTTGAATTTATTGTTCTATGAATATTCTTTCTAGTATTCCGAAACGAACATATTTCTGTGCATAGATTAGCTTAACAGATCGAAAGGACGAAAGTTTGCGCCCCCCCTGAGTCAGAAACAAGCGCTTAGAGGATGACTTTTTTGCTACGTATTCATTAAGCAAATTCATGAACACAAATAGTGCACTGAATAGAAACCAGGACTTTTAGACGTCCCGTCGTGGCATTTGCACGATACACCGCCAATCATCAATTTATTACGATATAATAAATTTTGCTACGGGGTTCTACATAATATCAGTTTACCTTAAATGAATTAGCTTCCAAGGAAAAAATTTTGTTGTTCGACAGATCTAAGCGGTCTAGCTTCTTCAACTTCGTTAGCGCTTCTGTTGGTAGTGATGGTAGCTGGTTGTTGGGTAGACCTGCAAGGATTGATTTTATTGAAACTATAATCATTGTTCCTGTAAATATTTGAATCATAGTCTGATATCATACTGATCTGGCATCTGTATTGATTTCTTAATAAGCTCCAGTACATGTTAAACTTCAATCTATTTTATTCTTTATGTTTTGTAAGTTCCATTTTAATTTTCATCATCATCTTACTGAGGTTCGCGGTCGCATTGGAGGAATTCATCAAAAAGACCGAGATCAGCTTACACCTTTGCCGCATTTAGTATGTTATGTTATGTTATTCTATTTTAGAGTGACTGCCGCTTAACCTCCTAACCCTAAGAGGAATTAGGAACGAATTCAAAAGGTCTAATCCGACAATCAATAGTTCTAACTACTTGTAAATGATATTGCATTGGCCCCGAGGCAAC
The DNA here is from genome assembly GCA_963691645.1 of Pelosia muscerda. Taxonomy (NCBI): domain Eukaryota; kingdom Metazoa; phylum Arthropoda; class Insecta; order Lepidoptera; family Erebidae; genus Pelosia; species Pelosia muscerda. Next base: position 27,868,688 of record OY829098.1, read on the forward strand.
ATAACAATGAAATATGAAAATACAAGAATTCTGTTCTGAACAAGAAATTAAAGCATATAAATAAAATGTTATATATTAAACATCGAAACCCTCTCCCCGCAAACTACAACCAAGATTCCGGCATAATTATTAACAACAGTACATTAGCGAAACATTGAAAATTAGTAAATCCGAAATAGATGATGAAGAACTTGAGCTACATTATCAGACTCACCAATTCTCTTGGGAAATCGGTTGATGCCGTAAAATTATGTGTGTAATTAGAAGGGCATGTATTCTAGTAGGTACGGGTATGTCTATATGAGCAAAGTTTGAGTAAATATATTATTCATATTGAATGTATATTTGGTTATTTAGAACGATATATTTATCAATCAAACTTTCGTTCACCGGGTGATTCTATCTATGCAAAGTTCAATCTAAATTAATTCCTGTCTTTTTATTAGTGAGTGTTATTCAAGGCGACAATAACTTCAAAAATGATATTCGTTCAAAACACAAAATAAATATGATCAACAACTTTCCACGTAGTAGGTCCTAAGGAGATCAAGAGAGCAAGTTCTGTATGCTAAAGTACACAGAACTAGCCTGTAATAATATACCGAATATATGTAGTTTCCCCTCCTCTTATCTTCTATAGGAATAAGATACATTAATAATATAAATATTAAAATAATAGGAATAACATTAATAATATAATAGGATACATTAACAATCATCGGTGTCCCAAATATTTACGAGGCATTCATTATCAGTTTTACCTTAGCAGTATAAGGAAATTGAATGCAACAGAACTTTCAGTAATATTTCTTTTGTATATAGGGACCATAGTAAAAAATTCACGGATATAACCCGATTTTAGAGGTATAAGACTCTCAGAGCCAAGTCAACCTTACCTGTAAGCCAGTACACCTGCAAATCGACAGACATGGCTCTGGTGGATGTTTAACTTTTGGCGTTGGAAAGTTAGAAGGCAACGACTCCCATACAAGCCGTAAAAGCAAAAATCGAAAGATTAAGGGGACTACTTTCTTCGAGGCGAGAGATCATAATGATGAAATAAGAGTAGTACAAAAGATAATGTAGACTATGGTAGAAGGTGTCAAAGCGCTTACCCAACGCAATCAAAGTGGGTGATACACTATTAAAAGCTCCCTGCTGCACTCTTCTGATATCTCCCGACGATATGACTAGCCCATGTAAGCCAACTCCAGCCAGTTCATTCACTGCCGCTGATGACAAGACGGTGACTCCTCTAAGAGCGCAGTCCAAGAGTGATATTGCTGAATTTTTATTTCTTGCTTTCTGTTCTCTCAGATGACGGCCGATTATCTAAAAAAAAAAAATTTTTAAGATTCAAATAATAATAGAGGACCGCGGTAGCCTAGTGGCATGGTAATGGCCTGCTGAGACGAGATCTCGGGTTCGATCCCAGCTTTTAACATGGCACACACCAATGACTTTTCGATGCTTTTCGAAGTCATGTGTGTATTTATCGCAGGTTTATAAGTGTCCGGTTAATGACAATAGGCTCGACACCTATTACATTGGGACCTAAACATAAACTGGCGAAATGTGGGTGAAATGTCGGGTAGCATTCGAGGAAGACAGAAATTAGCCGGAAGATATTCGGAAGATATACAAGTGTATGTACTTATTTCAATATTACAAACAATTAGTAGGTTGTATTGATTTATTTTGAACAAATTAATTTTGCTTATGAGGAAACTGGTGATAAATTTTGGGGAAACTAACCAAGTAGGCCCATAATATATTTAAAATTTTATTTGCCTACCATTTACATTTAACGCATCATCAATTTGAAGACATACATGCACATATTATTATGTAGGTACCTATCTAATTGCAGCATAGCAGAAATGAATGTTCGTATTTTATACCTATCAATTCCGTAACAAACTAAGTTAGGACTTAGGACAAAAAATATATACTTTTAACTTCTTGTCCTAGAAATAATTTCCAATAGGTTGCGAGAAGGTGTTCAAGTTCCCGCAACCGCGCGGCAGCATTTTGTTAAATGGATTAGTACCATTTATTTGCATCTTCATGTGACTTAACCTCTGACCAAAATTCAATAACAGCCACACATATCCTATCCACTTCGTGCACAAGCATTCCGTTGTTTCTATAGGTTAATACTATTTTGCTACTGGGATACTGCAAGTAAACTTACTTGCAGTATCCCCAGTAAACCGCTGCACCCTAATCTGTTAGGCTTAGCACGCACTGCGATTAAACGCGCGCGGTTTAGAAAAAGCTGAAAACGCAAAAACGGGCATCAACACGCACTGCGGCTAGCGTTTTACTTAAATTTATTTCATTTCACCATGGATTTCTGGCGAGCAGCATGTGTTGTAGCTTTGATATTGAAATTAAAAAATAGAAAGCATAAACATAACTCCGACAAGCTAGTTGACACTGCACACTGCAGTGCACACATTTTGATACACCTGCCAAAGCCGGGCTTTAATATTTCTGTATCTGTATTGATTTAACGATTTGTCATATAATGCGGGCCTTTTTTCCACTTCAATAATAATGTTTTTTGATAAATTGTCGTAGTCTACATTCGATGTTTCTGAGTCGGACGATATGACTTAACCACTGCAAAAACGTCTATCCTCCGCACTCGCACAGTCGAGACTGAATAAAAACCGAATGCGATTAACCGCCGTGCGTGCGCCACAATACTGTTCTTATGGGACACAAAAAAACCGCGCGTTTTCGAACCGCGGTTAAAACGTAACAAGTTGCGTTTTTGAAATCAGTCACTGAAAAAAGTCACTAATGCGTGCGCTTGTATACAAAGCTATGTGTTACTTTTTTTTGCGATTTCAGACCTGCGGTTAAACGCGGGCGTTTAATCGTAGTGCGTGCTAAGCCTTAGATCTGACAATCCGTTAAGTTGGCAACACTGACCGACCGCGTGGTCGACCGAGCTCGCTCAATGCGTAGCGTGTGGACATCACGTTATGCCGCTCAATCAGTTTTCTGTACCGCTGCCTTACGTTTCACGGGATATCTCAGGTACATAATCGTTAGTTTTCGCGTTATTACCGTCCTCGATAAATCAAATATTCAATTCTATATATTTTTTTCAATTGCAATTTCTGAAATATCTATTGAAACGTCAACGGTTAGGTTTACCGAATAAACCAAACGGAGTAATGAGCCGTCTTACGCATTCACGTGTCCTGTCAGCGGAACATGAACATTTACGAACTTTAAATGCCTGTAAATAATATTATTTAGTTATCTTCCTAGCATAGGACTGAAACAAAAACAAGTGTATTTATAATTATACTAGCTGTTGCTGCTGGATGTCGATTAACGCGTTGTACGACTCTACTCGATTCACTACTTGCCTCTCTATACTACTTTTCCTTGCTGTCATGACAACGGAAATTGTTAGCGATATTAGCGCCAATGTATAGAAATTTACCGGATCAATTGAGATTTATGATTATTACTCCGCTCCCTTGTATGGTAGCGTGATGATATATAGCCTATGTTACTCCTAGATATTGTAGCCTTTTAGAGGTGAAAGAATTGTTGAAATCGGCCCAGTACTTTTTGAGCCTATTCATTACAAACATACAAAAATAGGTACAAATCTTTCCTCTTTATAATCCTACTAATAATATTATAAAGGCGAAAGTTTGTTTGGATGGATGGATGGATGTTTGTTCCTCTTTCACGCATAAACGGCTGGACTGATTTGGTTGAAATTTGGTACAGGGGTAGATTAGAACCTGGAATAACACATAGGCTACTTTTTATCCCGGGAAAAGGTTCCCAAGGGTTGCGGGAACGGGAACAAAATTCCACGCGGGCGAAGCCGTGGGCATCAGCTAGTATTAGTATAGATAAAGCTCGACTGTAACAAACATTTAAGTGTTTTTGCACACCTAGTAACATTCCTTATTGTGGGATAACTCTCCAATACTATTAAATGTAAGGTTCAAACTTGTTTCAACGGTACCTTGAAATCCAATAAAACATTTGTAAATTCCTGTGATTTGCGACAAGAAATGTTCAACTAAGGAATTATTTAAAATGAATTCCTTGCCTAAGTAATGATATTCCGGGATCCGGGACGGTTTAATTAAACACTAGTTGAACAGAATTCATTATTAATTAATGATCGAATAAATTACTTTAAAAATATTTCTTAATTTCGCTGCGAGTGATTAAACCCGCATAATTAATTTGAATGTTTGTACTTACTTTGCATTTATTGTTAAGGCACATTATTAATAAAAGATTTGCTTCCGTGCTCATTAAGTTAACTGCTTAGTTTTTGCATTTATGGCTATCCTCAAATATACTATATCATGTACGTGTGTTAGAGTCTCTAGTATTAGAGTTAACATTATATTGATGTCATATTGACGAATATCGCTAAATGGCGACCATATTTTGTACAGCACCAAAAGACATTGATTAAGAAACAATACCTTTAGTTAAGCTTACCATGGTTTTGAGAAAACGAAAAATAAATCTATCTATATATGAAAATAATGAGGTTATTAATTATTTTTTTTATACTATCACGCCTATATCCCCGAAGGGGTAGGCAGAGGTGCTAGCACCCACATTCCGCCAGTTTATATTTAGGTCCCAATGTAATAGGTGGTGAGCCTATTGCCATCAACCGGGCACTTATAAACCTGCGATAAAATACACACATAACTTCGAAAAGCATTGCAGTCATTGGTGTGTGCCATGGTAAACCTGGGATCGAACCCGAGACCTCGTCTCAGCAGTCCACCACCCATACCACTAGGCTACCGCGGTTACTACTACCAGGCTACTGAGGTTATTACAGGTGGATAAAAAATTAATATTACTGAAAATAGTTTGTATAAAACGTTAAAAAATAATAGTTACTTCACAAAAAAGTGCTCAACGAGACTATAAAAGAGTTTTCACCTCAAAAAGGTTATATTGTATTGTTTCATCACAATGTTATTTATCAAATACCTACTGTTCTGATTTTATTGTCGTGTGGTTTTTGTTCACATAAACACTGTTTAGGTTAGACCCTTCCCCAAAGGTGAATCGACCAGACGCCCTAATGTATGCACTTTTGATTATTGCACCTTACATAATATATACTTAACTTAACACTGTATTCATTAATGTTTTACCCATTCTTTGAAATCACTAGCAGGATTCCGCAGTACGATCTATTGTTTCTGATTGGCAAAAATTCCATCTCTTGGTCAGTTTGAATTTAAGTATGAGTTTGAATAAACATGCTCTTATACTTCCTTACAACCAACGTGGGGTACGAATTCACGAGTATTATAATTAACCAAGCCCAGCTATATAGATTGCATTACAAAGAGTTAACGTCAATGGTATCCAGGATAAAGTTTAAAGCCATACTACAAATTTACGTTTACTTAAGTATTTAAGGCCTAAAAAGCAATTACATATTAATTGTATTACTTATTACTATTTTTTGTGGAGTGACTCATAGTAGAGGTACTGAACTGTGACCAAGTGAGACACAATTCACTCGGTCAAAGTTCAGTAAACAAAAGCTATCGATTGGCAGGTGCGTGAGTAGACGAGACTTTGAGAAGGGTTTGTGATCACACCCTTCGAGATCTTGACGTTAATAAACGTCTAACAAGTGTGAGTGTTAAGTGCCCTTGATCGATTATAAAGAACTAAAGGATAAAGAACTAAAAGTTAAAAGATATTTAATTCAGATCTTCTATGGAGGTTTCTCCGTTTTCTTAAGTGAGCAGTTCAGACTGAGTTCATAAGTGTCCCTTTTCCCAAGATCATAAATGATTACCGTAGATCATGTAGTGTGAAATAACTTAGATTCTTTCACAAAAGTCTACAGACAGTTGCCAAATCAAATACACCCTTCTGTTTAATCCCGAAATTTGCATAAAAATCTATATTTAACAAGTCCCCTTGAATCTTTGCGCACCCCGTTTCATAAAAAGAGCACAAAGATAAATATCCCTCAGAATTTTGGCCAAACCAGTATTTAAACACCGAAATAGGGACTCAAACGAATTTGGAAAATTCAAACAAATGCTTGCAGGTCCTTTGTAAATAAAAAAGTTAATGTTCTAAATGAATAGGGTAGTATTATTGTTTTAATAGATATTTGTACTCTGCAGTACTTACATGATTTTACACAGTGTGTTCATCTACGAAATTGAACTGCGAGTTCAAAGAGATTACAATATGAATCACTTAGCTATAATATATCACTCATGTTTTACAGCAGTTTTGAAAGTTTTACCCTGCACTCATATTAGAAATAAATCATGAATTAAGTGCAAGTAGTTGCTGAAACTTTGCTGACTTCAAAGCATTTCACGGTGGGGCCGCGCTGTTGAAAACAGCCCACTATTTTCACCCAACCCTGCCACTTTCAAATATTTGTGAGTGCCTTTTTCCGAACACAATAGCAGTTTATTTGTCGTCAATAAATAGTATCAATAGTGGTGGTGGATAATACTGGTGTCAATCCATTGCAGTCACTCAGTTATTAGATTTTAGGTTTTATTTTATTACTCGTATCAGTAATTTCCCTTTTATGGGTAGAAAAAAAAATCGTACTCTTTTCCAATTTATTGTGAAAGAGTACGTTTTCACGGGGCATGATATCGTTACGACAGAATAAATCAATTAATATAGCTAATGGTAACATTTCGATTGGCAGGCTAAGAATAATGATTTGCCATTAATGTCCACAGCAGTTAAGACACAAAGTACTTACATGTGGAAAGGAAGGGCTTAAATAAAATTATTCATTGCCCCACAGTTGGTTGTACTCGTATAGGACAATTTCGAATGATTCAGATGAAGCTTTATGACTTAGCGGTCAGAGCGTTTCCTCTGTAAGGTAAAGATCATGGGTTAGATTCCCGTCGAGCACTCAATTTATCCTTTGATTTGAACAGTCAGCTCACTAATTTCTTTAAAAAATCAGTTTATTTGCAAAGTGACACTTCCAAGACCCTTTAAAGAAGTATGGGACTTTCGTATGTATGTTTGAAGTTCAATCTAGATACAGTTTAAAAATTTAAATTTCACAACGTAGTATTTTGTCACCGAGTTAACTCTGTGTACTAAAGTATGTTAAGTGTACTGAATGTTACATACGGTCAAGTTACTTCAAGATTTATGTGTCGGCAACACACTTCGTGATGAAAGTTAAATTTTAAACGGTTTGAGAAGTGTTTAGTCGAGTCTAGGTTTAGTACCTACTAAAATTGTAATTCTATTAGTCAAATCAGATTAAGTCAGAATGAGTAACGAAGTGAACCTGTTATCATCGGTACAGTGGGAGATAAAAAGTGTTCTAATTTTAAATAAGTAGTCTCAACTAAAATAACTTAAGAAAAAATTTAGTTCAGTAAGATTCATTTTAAAGAAAATAAATATATCAGAAGATTTGCAGTTTTCAAACGACTTCCTATCAAACCCAAGGCTTTTGGCATACGGTTAGTCCTCTCAACAATATTATTTCAGTATATTGGTACCGACGTCAAGGTAACATAGATTATTTCTCGTATTGTCAGAATACATAAAGTGCATAAAGTACAGGAAATATAGTAGCAGTGGTTTGCGATGTCCATTCGCGATCCGCTCCCCTTATTCTCAGTTTTATTGCAAATTTATTTTTGTTATTGCTTTCTTTGACATGCTATTCCAGGCTACGTTTGTTAGGTTTATATAGGTAGTTGCTGTATTCCAAACAATCCTACAAACATTATTCATCTGTGAAAGTGTAGGACTTACACATTGGTCTTGTCAAATAAAGCATCCAGTGTACAGAGGCACATACAGGCGTGGTTAGCATGGGGCAATACCACTCAGCACTCACCGCGATATGTCTCGCATAAAGCATGTACAATGCACGCCTATCGTGTGTTCTGAAGAATAACGTAGATTTAGTTACCTGTAGCGCAGTATGGTCGCCAGCGCACCGGAGCGTGTGTGGTAGGTCGCAGGAACATTCGGCTGAAGGGCGCGTGCTCAGTGCGGGGCAATGCCACTCGGCGCTAACTGCTACGTACCACGCACAAAGCGTACACACCGCGCGCGTGACCCACATTCTGTAGACAAAAACTGACGTTACGATGGTGTAAAACATCTTTAAAATTAAACTTAAACTTGATTAATTATCAAATATTACAGAACATAGCCGTTATGAGCTACGCGAATTATGAGCAATGACGGTGATGGCATTAACTGAAAGGCGCGCAGCGGGCCATGGAGTGAGCTATGCTTGTAGTCGCTTTGAAGGATAAAATTCGAGATGAGGTAACCCGACAACGAATTAAAGTTAGGTGGCATTGGGCTGACCACATTTGCCAAAGAAACGATATGCTGTGGGGCAAACCAGCCCTTAATTGGAGGCTACGAGAAGGCAAACGGAAGGTAGATTGTCTCTAGTCTGTCTAGACTCTAGTCATTTGGAGTGACGACCTGAAAAAAAATGGAACAGACTGGGTGTAAAAGGAGAAGGATCATTAGTGGAGTGCAATAGGTTAATGGATTCATATATTTCACATACATATAGGTGCACGCCTGTAAATTATAAAAATAATCTGTAGACATGACAGACCGAGTGTGTACTAACTCGAATAAATGTCTAAACAATTCACAAATTGACTTCAAAAATTGTGGGTGTTTCAAAAAGTATCATTGAACACCATTTGTTAACGAAAATAATCTGTTTCAAATTTATTAACAAATGTTTTTTATTTTTTAATTTGCGTTTATTTCCTATTATTTTAGAATGTTACGTTGTTCTATTTATTCTATTAAAATAGTCATCGGTACAGCCTCCGTGGCTTGGCGGTAGTGCAAAAAGTTGTTTTCATGAATATCGCTGTTTGCACTGGTCTGGTCGTGCCTTGGAGAGCACATTAAGCCGTCGGTTCCGGTAGCCATACAAACACCTATGAGTCGTTACGGGTAGTTGGAGCCTTCAAAAGTCCAACCAGTCTAACTTGGAATTTCGATATCGCCTTTAGTCATTGGACCATTAGTTGTGAAGGTCAGATAGCAGTCATTTCACGCAAAATATCGAAGTTCAGCCGCATCACAGTTAGACTGGAAAGCCGACCCTAACTGAGTTGGGAAAAGGTTTAGAGAATGATGAGTCATCGGTACATCCGACGAGACATTTTGAAGTGTTCCTAAATCGAGATCTAAGTTTCGTTACGTACAAACTTAATATACTAATACACAACAAGATAACAAAAGCGTGCTTCCTCTAAAGGTACTGTGGAATGTCTATCGAAAAAATAACTACCAACCCTTCATATTTTGTGTCCTGTCCCCACCGTTCGATCATCACTCAGTGGAAACGTCCCATTACGTCGTAAGCACACGCATGAAGCGTCCCAAGTATCACGTTATGACCGGAATTGCCTCTTCACAAAACTTTTGTATACCGATACAACCATAGAAAAATCGTCAATTGTATGACATTTTCAGTATCGAAATATTTCACATCCACATAATAACAGATTTAGACGTTGATAATACCTACTTTGCTACAACGGCCATGATATCAACATTTAAAAAAATTTGCTTCTCACAATACATATTTCATACGGTGATTTACATAAATCAAATGCGACGGGAAACTATAACATAAATTAAACACTATTATAAGCGTCGGTAGCTTAGTGGTTAAGGAGTCGGCCTTACGATCGAGAGGTCCCGGGTTCGAATCCTGGCCATTACACTACCGACGTGAACACACTCCTAACACAAACCATTGAGTTTAGCTGGAGGGGTTAAAGGGAATATTAGTAACTTCGGTTGCTAATATTCTTTTATAAAAAATATAAATAAACAAAAAATAAACTATTAATGTAATAGCAATTATTTATTGGTCGACAAAAAATAATAAAATTAATAAAATAAAGTGTTCAAATGTGACAATTTTGTTTAGACCAGACTAATCGTCGTTCCAGCAGAAATTTAGTTATATAATTAATAAATTAATATTCTAGGACAATTTAAACAACAACTGTACGCCTTGCGATCGTGACCAAGTCGAAGTTCGGCATTGCAAGCCACATAAGAGCCCACCATAGAGACCTACTAAATATTTAGGAGTCGCCGTCGCCGGATACGGTTTGGACGATATGAAGCATTGCTTAACTAGCTTGTGTTATGGGTTCTTAAATGCGGATGAACATAGTTAGATTTTTTTTGTAAATACATACATAATATTCATGGCAACACCCAGACCAATGCAAATATTCATATTTTATGGATACAAATATTTACACTGAGCGGACATCGGAACTGAGATTCAGGCGTTGCAGTCTTGTTTACTACCGCCATGCAGAAGGTACCTAGTTATTGATAAAATAACTTTCATCATCTATTTCCCTGTATTTGTACGTGTGTTTAGCTACGATTTGGTATAAGACATAGTTTTTTCAATCCGGGAATAGGGTCCCATGGATTGTGGAGACGGGAGCGGGATCAAATTACCACGGGGGCGAAACCGCGGGCAACAGCTAGTTATTAATACAACCACAATACAACATTGTTACAATTTCAAAATTCGTGAGCTCTACAATAAAAATGAAACGTACAACAACAAAGTAAGCGGCTAAACCCACATATTAAAAAATACACCTTAGCCGTCACTCAAATATTCAAAGAGAATTTTTCTCAGATTTATAAATCGGAGTATCAAAGAAGTGTCACTCAAGTATTTATTTCGTACGTACTTGACACGTTTCCGTATATCATTTTGTCATTTTTTTAAGTACAACCCTTAAAGGTGATTGCTATGACAAGTAGGTACAGTTGAGTGGAGAAGTGTTAGAATATTTATTTATTTTGTTAAATGTTTATACTTACGTAAGCCATGTTTACTCTTATCCAATCTTTTTTTAGCCATATATATATAACTTGTGTGGCGTAGTATGGGGTGTGATAGTGGCATTAGAAATTGCAGGTTCGATTCACGCTTAATTAAAATTTTCCAATTAACATATATTTTTTAAATATAAATTTTACACAGACCATATTTAGTAAAGTAACTATTAAACCAATTTTGAAATGTGATATTACCAAAAATCTTTGTACTTGTTATTTAAATAATCATCCTTAAATAGGCTTTCGTTTGACCGCTATCTCACCTTATTGAAATTAATACCGAACCTTGCCCCCTTCAAAAATATCAATGTCTAATCATTTTATATAGCACATTAGAGAAATATTCTTTTAACCTTGAGGTCAATTTGTTTCAAGTCATATTTATACTGAAAATATGTGTGTATTTTAGTAGACAAATAAAATTCCGCTTTGATTAATGCAACATTCAATAGCCAAATCTTTGATCATTATTTTTTTGAAAAGTAAATAATTATTATATGTATTAAATATTTTCAGCATTGTACTTGCCTGTACCAATGTTAATCCCCAATGAAAAGTGTTTCACATTAATCGTTCATTTTCTGATATCATGTCCTTTACAACAGACCAAACTTATAAGACTTTTCACCAGGTTTTATCCTTTGCTGGTGTCTCCATCTTTGCCTACCATAACTGGGAATCCAAATTATGGTTGGCATGGCAAATTCTCAATTTTATTATTGGTATTTTATGTTTTATATTCACCACTGGGTATGTTGTCGTATATTCCTATGACCTTAATTTATGCATCGAAGGAGCATGCATTTGGACTACAGGAGTAATTATGACAATCACGTTTGGAGTGTGTTTAGTTTTCCGAAAGGATTTTCGTGATTTTCTCGAAGAAATGGTATTTAAAGAACCTATGAAGGAGATGCCTTTCATAGAATATCTCCTAAGGGTGCCTCAAAATACTACTAAATTGAAAGAGTTGCGGCAGCTCGTATGCACATCGCAGGAGAAAATACTGAAATATACAAGGCTTTTGTTAAAGATTTACGTAGCGTCTGTTTACTTATGCGTTGTTCTTTATCTTTGCAAGCCAGTGTACCAGATGATTACGAGTGAAGATGAGACCGAAAGAATTTTAGGTGAGTAGACACTTTTACTTTTTTTTATTATTATTTATGTCAACGTCAAATGTAATATTATAGTAAGTGGGAACCTCTTTGACGCAGTCCACCTGATAATTCAATTTAATTCTAGGTTTTGAAATGTGGTTCCCATGGAGCCTTGAAAATTACAATGTATACATCGGCTCGCTAATATTCAACGTTTATTGTGCCCATCTGTGCAGCATTGGTAAGTTACATTTATTTAATCTTCATAAGTTTACAGGTATATTTTTTGTCATGGTTTAATCTAATAGCTGTCCGGTTTCCACTAAAAACCTATGGCAAAAATAAGTAGAACCTTAAATGATTTCCTGCTCAAGAGTATTCTCCCCACCGTCCTGATCCACTTCGCCATCTTTGTAGGTCCTAACATTAAGTGATTTCAATATTAAAAATGTACCATTGACTAAATACGATTTAGTAAGGTTGTGAAATAATGTCTGTAAATATGTTCAGTAACTTCAAGAAGTCAGACCGACCCTATTTTTAATCCTTTTTTTAAACGTGGGTATTTGACGACTATAAGTAACTCGATTCCCTCTGTGAATAATGTGTAAATGCAAATCAACTCATTGTATTTTATCTGTTGTACTACTACGTAATGGCTCATTTATTATGCTATAGAAGGCTCGAATGAGTTAATGTGGCATCATAATTGAACAGAATAATGTAACGAAATAAATAAGAAAATTAAAAAAGGAATAGTTCAATAATGCTGATGAGTTGTTTACTATTTTAGCTTACCCCGGACTACAGACAACAATAATTTTGTTACTCAGCCAAGTGATTCGCCAATTAAGGATATTGTCGTTTGTCCTTCAACATCTGAACGAACTGGTGTTAGAAATGACGGGAGAGCAAAATGATAAATGGAAAGTTTACTGTACGATCATATTATCTCAGTGCGTGGATCATTATATAAAAGTAAAACGGTGAGTATTAGCTCAATGTTCTAATCAAAATCCGCACTGACATCATAAAACGAGTTCTGTTTTTCGTTGTCATTGCGGATTTTCCGTTACCCTTTCCGTTTTGACAGATTTTAACTTCGTCAGATTTTGTTTTTGTCGGATCATTACCCAACACCAATTTCGGTTTCATCCAAGGCTCGCATGTCTCCCATAGTTAACTTCCGTTCCCTTAGTTTCAAGATTTTTTTATCTTTTCTTTGAGAAGAAAGTCTGTGACAGATGTTCTTCCGTCAATTACTTTTGTCAGTATATCAGTTTCTTAAGTTGCCTTGGACGTCGACAACCTTGATCATTTCCATAAATCCTGCTGTCTCACCGTCCCCTATATTTGAAGAACATAATTTCATTTTTGTTTACATCTTCTATATTGATGCATAATAAAATGATGGTTATGTTCAAGATAATAAGTACAATAGAGAGTTCTATTTAGCATTATTACCTTCGGCTTGTGATATCTACAGCTAATCAATTATGATTAGCAATATAAATCTTGCTACTCAAAGCGTCTCTAATAACTACGCATACAATATCTAACTCACGTAGAGTAAATTTACTAAGTTTTATTTAATTTTTTTAGATTCTGCCATAACTTGAATCTTATCTGCAGGCCGTTTTACCTAGCTCTAATATTAGTGGCAACAATGTTAGTGTGCGTCTGTTCTGTGAAGATCGCAACAGCATCGGTAAGTTGACTCACAATGTGTTATTCAGAACTGAATTCACGTGTGCAATAAAGTTTATAGTCTAAGAAGATAATTAAAAAGAAATGTGAACATCACAGGTATCTGGTAAGAGTTGAACATCGAAACAAATTATGGTTACTGAAATGATATACATCGCTATAAATTTGACGGAGGTAGGACATGACAGTATCTCCCGTCCTAATCGAGTAGTCCAACTGGTGAAGTACCTCCGCCAAATAAGTGGTCCAAAAAAATCAAAAGATGATCTTGCGACCACCTTATGTTTATAATAACTTGTGCGACATCATGTCCCTGATGTTTCAGTCGAAAATTATCAAAATTCGTTCATCTATAACGAATCAGCAAACTTCCTACCTAGTCTCTCCTATTTCTTCCTATTTAAAATGGGTTCGATAAAAGTTTTGTTATAAATCGAAGAACACAATATGTGCCAAGTTTGGAGAAAATCGGTTAAGAAATGCGCTCTACAGTCCGGAACTGACGCATCTGCAGACATACAGACAAAAGTAAAAATTACCACCTTTTCAAAGGTGGTCATTTCTTCTGACTCTCGCCCACTTCACTTGCTACCTCAATAATGTGTATAAACTGAGATTTTCTAGATTTCCTACAGTCAGAGCCAACTGTACGATTACGAGCGGAAAGTCTAGAAAATTAAATAATTAATATTGCATTAATATTATTTTGGGTTCCAGAGCAAAACATCAGTAGATACGATGAAATATTACGTCCACGAATTTTGTTTTATTGTAGTCGTGTTAAGCTTCTGCTTATTGGGACAGCAAGTTGAAAATGAGGTTAGTAATTATACGATTGTTTGTTTGATATAATAGTACTATGATTGATAAATTTGAGCTCTTCCGCCACCGTTGCTCCTCGTACTATTCTCAAAAGATAGTCTAAAATGTGTACAGTTTGCGCCGAGTATGTTTCACCAGGTCCACAACTCGTGCCTATAGTTATAGTAAGGTAGTGACCAAAGAATGAAACGTATTTGATGACAAAGTCATCTGATTCTACCCATTTTAAATGGTACTGAAAAATTATTGCAAAAAATACTTTCTGAAAGTTATCATTTTTTAAAGTTCCCAAAGTAAATTAAGTTTAATTTTATAACTTCTTGGACTCCTTATAAATTTTCAAGTGACGTCATACGTTGTGTACGTTGTATAGAGCGCTTTCGAGAGTGTTGAAAATGTTTATCTTCAAAATCGAAAGTATTTGGCAGTTCATTATACTATTGTCAAATGATCATTTTTGGTGAATTAAAAATGTAGTCAATATCTCTATTCATTGGAATAATAAATCAGCGCATGTGTTTATTGATTGTAAAAAGTAACATTTTGCTAATGGCACTTAAAACATGCACCTTTTATTTTTTATATGCAGTGTGAAATCCTAGAAAGCGTTGTGACAGATAAGTGGTACATATTTGGAGCCAGGCATCGTACGAATGTAAGGATTTTTAACATGGCTCTGAGCCAGAAGATGCCTATATACATATTCGGAACCATTACATTGTCATTACCAACATTTACTTGGGTAAGTAAAATGTGATACCTATACAATTCCAGGTTTTGATTTTAGAACTTAGAATACTTTGTAACATTTTAAAATCAAATTTATAAAAAGAAATGTAGGCAACGTACGCCACTAGTCTGAGCTGTCTTGAAATAAATGTGTGATTAAATGTATACTAACTGAACACTGCATTTCTTTCATGTAGTGACATTCTCGGTTATCCTGTGTTTATATTGACACATAATTGTGTATTTATTTTCCAGTTCTTAAAAACAGGAATGTCATTCTTTACACTCGTGATGTCGGTGCTGGAGAAAGATGTGAATTGATAACGTAGCAGCAAAATATTGTAGTTGATAATGTAGTTCCCAGAAATTTTTGTGCATATCTAATAAATGTTAGTGGAAGCTTATTGTATTTGTGTTATATTGAACCTCTGTTAATCTTTATCGACACAATTATTCACTTGCAGCAGATGATTGATTGCTGATGATGATGATGATGATGCTTGATTTAAATTTTATCAACGTACCAAACGTTAATAAAATTTAAAACTGCTTTAACATGTCAACCTTGGTTTTTAAATAATAATTCCGATATCAAATTAACAGTAACAGTCTTCAGAACCGTTTTATAATGTTTTTCTTACTTCCCAGTCTCTTTGTTGAAGTGATTTAATCCCAAGCAATTTTATCTACACACGAGGACATGTTACACTCAATCTGTGGGTATTCTTTGTCATCCATTTACACACTCGTCTCCTAAGGGCAGGCCATGCTTGAACCCAATTAATTGTGATCCATGTGACACCCTAATTTCACCACTTGTGAGGATTTGCGAGAGGTCACCATAAGATGGTTGGTTTATCCTCACAATATATCACACAACGTTAGTGGATGTGACAAGGGACTCGCAGAGTTTTGGGTGAAAACAGTGTTTTACCCGCCGGTTATCATTCGCATTGTGATTTAGGTTTTTGAGGTCTTTTAAAACATATTTTTTTAATTGTAGTATTATAGATCAAACTTTGCACTATTTAATGATATCATGCATCGAGCCAGAAACCGACCAGAAAGTCAAAGATTAATATTCCAACCCTTTCGTTTTAAAAATTCCGTTTACATAAAGAACTTGAATAACATTACCGAATAAAAATCTTTCCAGAATGAAGATCCCCGTTGACTTAATCTTACTTATAATCGTTTATCCAAATTATAAGACGCTTTTCCCGTTTAATTAACAAGAAACGACTAATTAAAGCATAACGGGGTTGTGACCTTTTCAGACAAAGCGATTTTCTCGGAAAATAAATAATACTGAAAAAATTCAAATTGAATAAATCGTCAATGGCACGATCTGATTCATCAGAATGAAGCAAGGGTACTAGCATCTGAAGCAGGTAGAAATTAAACTTTCTTTTTTTATTGTTTGCTTACTAACATGACGTGTATATTTTAAGTGGGCGGAAATAAACTATAGAGAAGGCACCCAAAGGTCTTGGAGTGCGGCCCACCTGACCTGACCCAGCCTCACCTGATACCCGGTACACCTGCTTATTAATTAATGCGGATCTGATGAGGGATTTGAGGGTTTGGTGGTAATCGCTCCAGTAAAAATCTTGATAAGTCAAACAACAAGCATTGCATGTAAACAAAATAGATGAAAACGAATAGCAACTCGTTTTCGTCTAATTTAAAACTCATAATCTTTACATATTGTTGATCACTTAAGACGAATAAGAAATTTACATTCACACTCATTATAGTGTAGTTATCTGAATACAAACATGTTAAGCCATTCATTTGACTCACTCATTCACGAGTAGTTCACTTAAAAAGAAACAATAGAATAAAGATAGAATTGTTCCGATAAGCGATCGCGACGGGACCCCGGCACAGGGACCATTTCTAGAATGGTCTTGATCCGAAGAGGGATACATTACCGATTCTGTAATAGAATGGTGCTATGTCGAAATGAAATTGTATTATAGAGTTCGATTTATCTATGAGTGTAATCTTGAGAATATAAGTATGTGCATATTATTGCAGTTCTTTTAGGAATAATTTTTAGGCCAATTAATAAAATAAAACCTTTTTTTGTCCACTAACTTCTTCTACCCCTCACATTTGATTATGATGTAGTCATTACAGTTTTAGGTTTCAGTCTTAGGAATAAATTTTACAAAATAAATAAAATAATCAAACATACAGCACTATATGGACCCAAACTAAACGTTTAGCATACTGACATAGTGATAAGCGTATTCGCATATTTAGAATACTTAGATGATCTTCTTTAATACCTATTAAACAATACTAGACCGAAGCAAATACACATATTCCACACAACGAGCGGTAAACGTTACAGCAGTCAAACGCACAATCGAGAACAGGATATGCATAGCATAGGTACTTGTTAATATTGTTCCATATTATTCAATCAAAGAAACAAATACACTGTTCCACACAGCTAGCTCTGACCAAACTCAGTGCATTCTTGCCGCACCCGCACCGGTATTCCTAAAAACAACACGGAGTTTTAGAAAGAATATACAGCAAGCATCGCATTCCGGTAGAGCGTCGGTCGTTTCAGTAGAACGTTTTGTTTTTTTTTGACAAATAAACTGCCAACCAACTATGAGGTGGCAAGGTGGTAGGCAAGCAGTGTATTCTGAAGTTAAAACAAATACCTTAACTTTTTTATGAATGTATTTTCATGCCGTTTGTGAGTGTTTTTTGTTTTTTTTCTCTTCGCCACAAACATATTTTTCTTTTGTTCTTTATTCAACCGGTTGGGTTCAGAAAATCTTTTTCAATTATAATTTTAATTACTTTTTAGGGCTGGTCAAAATATACTAATACATTTCTGTATGTACTGTTATTTTCTACGTTAGTGTCGCGGTTAAAATTTGACGGTTATGTTGGGTTAGGGTTTGATTCCCACTCTTTCGTATATATACATCTATTTGTGCAGAGCTGATGCTAAGCTTACATGAATCTTTAATCAACCCGATATTTTGTTTCTACTTTCTTCAAATAAAATTAAGACAATATAATTAAGACAATATAGATACAAGATTCATTAACTCAAATTGATCTCTATAAGACCGAATATCCACAAGCGAGGTCAATCATTTATGCATACACGAAAATAAATACTGTATGTATTTATGAAGCCGTTTGATTTAAGATAAGACATGTACTCAATTAAGGATAGAACAATCTATTTTTTCTTCAATATTTGCAATGTTGGTGTTTCAATCGACTTGTTGTTGTTACCCAAATATAATTATGATACAAGCGATGAGATAAGTGGATCCAAGAAGAACAGGCTTGGCTTCATAGAAAGTGTTGCCAGGGTTATCAAAACCGTGCCAAGTGGAGGAGACGGACGGACAGCGGACTCTGGGCTCCGAGGAAGCCTCGTCTACGATTTGGACTCAATGCTGAAATAATTATGACACTGACTCGTGAAAATAGGACTTTATAAATCTGTCACAGTGCTTTGATTAATTTTCTATTCGATATCATCACGGTTCATTTATGTTTTCATGTGTATTACACATCTTCTTTTCAAAAACTCATGCCTATTTCCCCGAAGGGGTAGGCAGATGTGCTAGCACCCACATTTCGCCAGTTTATGTTTAGGTTGCAATGTAATAGGTGGCTAGCCTATTGCCATTAACTGGGCACTTATAAACCTGCGATAAATACACATATAACTTCGAAAAGCATCGAAAAGTCATTGATGTGTGCCATGGTAAAACCTGGGATCGAACCCGAGACCTCATCTCATCAGTCCATTACCGATACCACTCGGCTACCGCGGCTTTTCATCCGAACTATGACATATTTATAGAAATAATGTAAGTAGCTCCCGACTATAATACACCCAAATGTTTATAATCTACCGAACAAGCAGCAAAGACAAACAGTGATCCCCAAGAAATGACCAACTCCCAGTATATTGTTAGTACAAGAGTATGGTAGTAATTTCGTGTTTACTTCGCTAGGAAATGGCGCAGCCGAAGCGAACTCTCTTGGGTCCAGCTTGTGCCGTCCGCTGGATACATTCAATTTAGTGTTTGTTTCTAGTGCCAAAGTTTATAGCGGAACTACAGTTCGGTCTCACCTACCTCGTAATTCTATACAAGCGAGTCTGGGTTCGACGGCATTTTGTACATGTTACTTGTGCTATTTCTCATAATTATCACGTAATTCAGATCATATATCGTGTATCAAATAAACTAAATTAATAGTCTATTGTGAATAAAAAAGTATATTAAGATTTTAAGAATATTAAGACCAATGCTTAGAATATTAAATAATAGACCGTAAGATACATAATGACATAAATTGCTCTTTTCACCTATAGTGGCGATTATACAGGATTCTAATTACCGCATGATCGAAAGGAAAATTACGATCATAGCACTGGTACATACTGCAAAGGCGTAATTTCCTTCTACTAAATGATTTATACCGGTTTTTTAAAAATACATTGTACGATATGTTAGAGTGCCATACTTAAAAAAATATTTTATATTCGTATTATTAAATATGTCTTACTAAAAGTATGAGCAGTATGATAACAGTCACATTGTATCAGGTACTTTCCACAAACCAAATGCTATACCGGTACGAAACGTTTAGCAAAAACTAATAGCACAATTTGTGCGTACGCGCTAGAGCCGCTGCCGCGCCGGTACGAGTCGTCATGACTATTTTTCCTTTTCGTCATGAAGGATTAAACGTCTGTATCAAATGACCCGAAAATTTATCTTGCTATCTATAAACGTAGAATCTGGCATTAAAAGAGTACGACGAATTTTTACACATTTCACCTAAGTAATATAAAATAAAATGTAGCTATTCATCACAAAGTTTGACATAAGTCTTATAAAACATTTTTTGACAATGCACAAACGTCATCAGCCGCTTCGTTAGACCATACCAGACATTTTGATATTAAAACGCTATGAATCTGACAGCCGAAGCCGTGTCCTGGCTGTAGGGGATTACTTGCACGCTACGCTAAATTGGTCATCATAAAGGGGAACTGTTAGATAAAGCACAGAATTTGTGAAAGATGAAAAGCTTAAGGACTTAACTCCTTAGTGTTTTAGGATATAGTTTTCTTTATAGAAAACAACAATTTTATTAAAAAAATATGTATGATTAAAGCTTTTGTTGCCTACAATACAAACTGTAATAGGTACAGAAAAATAATATCCTATATTTTTTTTAAATACATTTGTTGAATTATGTTGTTTACTATATAGAAAACTATATCCTAAAACTGCGTGGTCTGATTACTTCTTTCGTCGATAGATTAATCAGATATGTTGACGCCGACGTTTTCTTCCTATTGGAGATCGATCTTTGCAGTGAAGATTCTTCCCTTATTTTATCGTTACCGTTTTTATTCATTAGACTTATGTGATAATGGCCATATCAAAACTATCATGAAGTTAATATACGCATCACGAACAGTGATGGTACTGATGGTCATCTAAAAAAAAAATTAAAAAAAACCGAAATTAAAGTAATTATTATGTTAGTACTTGTTTAAAAATGCGTACAATAAAATTCGCAATAAAATTGTATTTCAATCAAATTCCAGAGCTTCAGGTTCAACATAACTCAATTAATGATATTATATCAGTAATTAATAGACTGACATCATAATTGCAATAAACCCAGTGCAACATTTTATAGCAATGAAAACAAATTAAACATTGATATTTTAACAAGTAATTATCGAGTATATTTGATCAAAATTGATGAAGGACTTAACCACGGAAAACAAAAAAAAACAAGTTGGAGTTTCAATAGGTGGGGTTATGTGTGTTATTTAGTTAATCCAATTTGGACGGATAAGGTGTATTTTCGTTTTACTGTCCGTATGATTTAGGCTCATTTGGTAATAAGTGTGACGACTAATCAAAACAATCACTTCCTAGTAATGCAACGTAATATTAATAGTTATAATATGTGAGTTTAGCGACATCCGTCCAACTACGAATCTGTCGTAACACATTTTTACTATTTTTCTGCTCTGTGGACTTAACAGTGGATCAGGACTTTTTTAGGATAGGATCACTTCAATGATGATGAACTTGCTTATTTTATTAAACAGATCTTGGAATTCCCTCCACCTCAAATTACGTATTGTGATGACTTCTTCAAAGAAAAGCCAGTGCTTTGGCCGGTCGGTAGGTAATCATGCTAGTTGTGGCGTGCACTCCATAGAGACAAATAGACACTGCATATCTTACCCAAATCATATTAGTAAAGCACTTTGAAATGTCTACTTAAGACAGCCTATCCTAGGTCAGGGAATCAAATCAAATCAAATCAAATCAAATTTATTTCATAATAATCATTGTACAATATTTTACATAGTTCTTAATCTATCGTGCGTTGTTACATTGTGCATGAGTAGTTATCTTATAAAGTAATATATATTAGGTGCGTATATAATAATGTTTGTGCAGTTAAGTGTCTTACATAGGTCTTTGCTTAGGACTAATTTATTAGTTGTGCCTGAACTAGGTAATCCTGTGTTTCAGGCTTTAGGTGCAACTTTCTACTTTGTGCTTCTAAAAACTATTGCATAGACAACAAATAATATTAAGAAATATACAATATATAGCTTCTCACTACTGCTAAACAAAGTAATTTATTGTTTATTTTAAAACAGACATTAACTTCTCTGTGTCATCGTAGGACAATTTTTGGAGTACATTCTTTACAGCTCGCTTACAATTCACACTATTTAGTGAATAAATGCTTGTTATAGCATTTATTCTTTTGTACAGAAGTGGTCCCAAAAACAGGTGAAATTTGCCAGTGTATTCGTGTTTTATCGCAATTCTTTCAGTGCATACAATATCTTTCCGCCTTTTGTTAGTATTATCGGTGCTATAGGGAAGCGCTGCGTGCTGTTTAAGTACTGTACTCAATATAAATAGCTGGCGGACTGTTAGTACTTCGCAGGATTTGTATAGGAGGTCTGTGGGAGATAGGAAAGAGCGGAACGTTGCTACCTTGAGGATCGCTCTCTGAGCTCGCTCAACGGGTAGCAGCAGTGTCTTACCCACTCCCCCCCAGGTTGTTATGCAATATGTTAATATTGACTGACAGAGGGCATAGTAGATTTGCTTAATCAATTTAGGCTCACTGATATGTCTTATTTTTTTAAAAACAAATATCAATTTGCGTAGTCTTTTAATTAATGTTTCGATATGTTCTTTAAACGAAAGGGTTTCATCTATTACAATGCCAAGATATTTTATCTTGTCTGTTATAGCTATAACCGGGCAAGTACAATTGTTACCTTTATTATTGGGTTCTCCACAATGATGCGCGTAAAGAAGTTGGTTAGCCTGGGTTATAGGTCTTTTACGCATCGAGAAACTAATGTATTTAGATTTATCTGCATTAAGTGTTAGTAGGTTACATTGAAGCCAATTGTTTACAATATTAAAACCGCGTTGCGCATGCCCGTATACCTCCATTTCTGATTCAGCTGAAAAAAGGAGGGCAGTGTCATCCGCGTATGATACGATCGTGCCGTGTTCTAGCTTTAAATTACATAGTTCGTTTATATAAACTAAGAACAGTGTGCTTCCTAATACGCTTCCTTGTGGAATCCCAAAGGAGGTATTCTCCATGTCCTCACTGATGACAGTTCCTATCTTTACGCATTGGGTACGTTCGTTTAAATAACTCTTGAGGAGTCCCAACTGTAGGCCTCTGATTCCCACACTGTCAAGTTTGTTCAACAATCTAGGTATAGAGACCGTATCATACGCTTTGGCAAGGTCCAGAAATATTCCCACTGTGCGATTACCCTTATCAAGCTCTTGTGCTATGTGGTCCGTCAGATGATGCACCGCATCGGCCGTAGACCTATTTGCTCTAAATCCAAACTGTTTATTTGATAAAATCGTGTTATCCTCCAAATATTTTATCAATCTGATATTTATTATTTTCTCGAGTATTTTGGAGATAGCGGGGAGTATGGAAATGGGTCTGTAATTTGTTATTTGATCTTTCCCTCCAGACTTATATACAGGGACAACCACAGCTTTCTTAAGGCACTTAGGGAACACTCCTGTCGCCAAACATTTTTGGAAAATGTTAGTTAGCGGGTGTATCAGAACATGCTTGCATTTTTTCAGGATTTTGTTTGATATGTGATCCCAGCCAATAGCACAATCATCCTTTAAGTTCGAGATAATCCTCTCAACCTCTTTTTCGTCGGTGTCTAATAGCACAAAAGATGACAGGGCAGTCCTATTCGGGAATGATGGGCTTGTGGAACACATCATCTTTGCTTGCGTTTGCTGTGCCAATCGCTTACCTACATTAATAAAGAACTTATTTACTATGTTAGCGGATTCTACCTGTGTTGGATGGGAGTTTAATAAACTTGAATGCGATTCCTTATGCTTTTTCATGTATGTTACATTCTTAATATGTTGCCAGATCTTTTTACTATCTGACCCCGCCCTTTCCAGCTCAAGTTTATCGTGATTTATTTTGACTTTTCGTAATAAGTCATTACAAAAATTCCGGTATCTTTTATAAGACACCTGTAACGTTAAATTATCAGGGCTGCGTTTACATTTCAAATGAAGCTGATCCCTGTGTTTCATACAGCGGATCAGACCTGGTGTAATCCACGGTTTTAAGTTGTGGTTTTTGTTATGCAATCGTATTACCCGTGTATTTTTAAGTATTGCATTCTTTACATTTTCGATAAAGTATTGCATACAAAATTGCGGATCATCAGAATAATAAACTGGGTCATAGTCGATGTCTTGCAAATCGTGTTCAAGTTTATCCATGTTTAATTTCGTGACTAAGCTATTTTTTTCTATTTTAGGTAATTTGCAACTTAGGGTTAGTAGGGCAGCGTTATGATCTGTTACAGCAGAATTGATGACAAGTACGTGTGCTGGATATTGTGTTTTTAGCATGATATGATCAAGGCAAGACCCACTTACCTGACGCGTGATAAAAGAATGTGTGGTGAATAAGCCATGAAATGAGCAGAGGTTGAGATAATGAAGAGCATCTTCCTTTATGTCTTGTTGTCCTTGTAGTATATTTATATTTATGTCGCCAGCTAATATAATGTTTTTATAAGAAGACAGATCTTGCAAGATGTTATTTAATGAATTGATAAATTTGTATTTATCGTTGAAAGCAGGGGGCCTGTATATTGCTACTATTACCAAGTCTGTTCCTATTTTTATTAATAATCTATTACACTCTTGCATAATTGGTTCCTCTACAGTTGCGTTTATTTCACTTTTTATGTAAACTACTATCCCATCGTTCTGATTATATATTGTATTAGTTCTGTACATGTTATATCCTTGTAATAGTGGTATGTTATATGGTAAAGATAGCCTACATTCAGTTAAGATTATGACGTCTAGATTCATATCTATTCTATGCTGTAGGGTTAGAAATCCATCTATGTTCTTAAAGATACTACGTATGTTTTGTGTTATTATGGTTAATGGGTTATTGCACGATTTCAGATATTGTTTGCACTCTTCTGCCTCACATGTCCTAGACTCAGACACAGAGAAGCTATCTAATTCGTTAATTAAATTATGAGTCATTGCTCCTATACTTAACTAAACTAAACCTATAAAAAGGTCAGTAAGAAACTTGGTTAGGGGCGCTCTTAGGCGCCTTCATAATCAATGGAGTTAATGTACCTTTTTTCCGCCATTACTTTCGCCGGACAATCGAGCGATCCCGTGGCATGATTACTCGGCTTCTTGAATCTTAGACACGTCGCGCATTTTGCTTCCTCTGCCTTCTTCGTACAGTCCTTCGTCGGGTGCCCTTGCTCACCGCACTGCCCGCAAGTGTACGTCGTCTCTCTGCATGTTTTTGCTGCATGACCGTACTGCTGGCACTTGAAACATCGGGTAACCAGCGTAAAGTCTCTAACAGGGCAAGATGACCAGTTCACAAATACCTTTTCGTTGTTGATCAGGACTTTACGTATGCTTGCTGGTACTTCGATTACATAATTACAGGTCTCTGCGTCCCTCTTACCCGATTTATGGCTAAGCTTAATCGATGCGAGGAATAATTCAAGACTGCAGTCCGGTAGCTTGTCGCTCAGGTTTTGTTGGTATAAACAGGTAAATACCTCCTTTTCTGTCATAGACGCAGGTACTCCGATAACTATAACCCGGGGTTTTCTTTTCACCTGATCGTCTACGGTGAATCCTGAGTTAGTGAGCTGGGCTGATCGTTTCAATTTTTCGATGTCTCCCTTTGTATCAGTGCTTATTATTACGCCACCATTCTTTGTCTTGCGCAACCCCCTAACCTGTAGTTTTAGTTCTTCAGGTCGGATGATTTTTTGCACAAGGGTCTTGGTCTCTTCGCTTGACTTCGTCTTGTCATTGGGATAAATGACGACTGAGCTGAAATTAGTTCTTGGTATGTATTCATTAGTTCCCTTTTTAACCATGTCGGCGAATGATGTACCCGTTTTACGTTTCTCTGTCTCCTCAATGGCCTTCTTTATGTCTCCCATTTGCTGCGATATATTCAGTCTCTCCTGTAGGGCTAGACCAAGAGTGTTCATTTGCGCAGTCTTGGCTTTAAGGTCTTGGTATTGCACTGCCATTTGGGATGTGCCATGCGACACTTTTCGGCACAATGTGGCAATCCTTAATTTCTGGTCAGAGTTGAGCTTTCCACCGTCGGTGGCGATGGTACATACCTCATTTAGGCATTGTTCAATAGAGGTCATCCACTTCTGAATCTCTGCTGTAGATATTGTTTCTACTTGCGTCAAGTTTTGGCTCTGTTCTGCCATATTAGGATGCGGGGCGGGAGAAGGCGGCGGCGTGCGTGCAGTCCTGCTACCCCTGCCAAAGGGACTATGGTCCATCTTGCTGATATATTCTATTAACAGCACATTATACTGTCTAAAATTTTCCAATTAATTCTATACAGTTGTCACACTTTGCATTTGACACACTTTGTTGCCGCGAAAGGAGGTCACTAGTCAACAATTTAATTTAAATGCAGTATTCAATTTTATTGTTGTATGCACACGTCTGCTCTCCGTCAAGTCAAGTGAAACAGTCTGTGAATGTCTTCCATATGTGCGGGCCTGGGGGTGACGATTGGGGCTGCCTGTCACGCTAGCAGAAACAGGCCGCGATGACAACGCAAAGTGCGTCTCTCCATACACGGAGGCTGGATGGGGACACCATGGCTCCCACATTAGTGGAAGGGGATCATTGCAAAAAGATCGGTCGGGTCTGCCAAGATGCGAAAGATGTGTCTTATACAATTTCACCTCCGGCAATCAAGGACCCATAGACGGCGTACGTTTTAGTCGGTTCAAGTTCGACATAATTACCTCCAATGGTTTTGGCAGAGGTGGTATCCGTGGGCGTTTGGCACACGATAAAAACGCCTACCCTGTCAAAATACCATGTGCACGTCACTGCAGGCTCCTATTTAAGGTTGACTTAAGCGCCGAATATCTTGATGGGGCTCTGTCATCATCATTCTCTGAACCTTTTTCCTAACTCAGTTCGGGTCGGCTTTCCAGCCTAACTGTGATGCGGCTGAACTTCGATATTTTCCGTGAAACGACTGCCATATGACCTCCACAACCAATGGTCCAATGACCAATGGCGTTATCGAAGTTCCAAGTTAGAGTGGTTGGACATTTGAGGGCTCCAACTACCCGTAACGACTTAACGTGCTCTCCGAGGCACGACCAGACCAGTGCAAACAGCTATATTCATGCATACAACTTTTTTGCACTGATAGGGGATCGAACCCGCGCCCCGTGCGTAGCAGTCGCGTGCACTACCACCACACCACGGAGGATGCATATCCTTTCAATTGTAATGCACATGAATACTATATAGTAGCGACAACTGACATAGTGCTCTCTTACAAGGTATATGTAGTGTTAACAAAAAAAGTATAAAAGGCTGTCCACATCTACAAAATCTACATCACCAGCTTGCAGTGTTTGAGTTTACATTGTGAAATAGACTGGAATCTTTGCCATCGAATTTCGATAGCAAGAACCATATATGGAAAACATGCACCAACTCTACGGACCTTTCTTTTTAATTTTGGACCCTTGCTTAGATATATAGCAACCATGTTAGTTACGCTGTTATCGACTTATGCCTACCGTTCAGTGTTTCATTTAATGATTGTTTTGTATGCTTGCGCCGTGCAACGCTGTGTGCGTTTCCAATACATTAATACAAATTAATGTTTGTTTTATTTTCTATTCAATACGTGCCGGTGCCGTCCACTTGACTGCGACCAAACGTTATATTTAGGAAACTATAGTTTTAGTACATTTATCGAAACTGATATGTGGCGCATTCAAGACATATATTATAGCAGCCTAAGGCGATGGTATCAAACTTAAAACGTCATTGTTGTAAAAAATTATAGACAATACAGTGTTCTTTTTGACTAAACTTCTACAAACTAATCATTGTTGTCATTTCATTTTAAAATATACGTATTCAGGTCTATAAAATTATTTTATAAACCGGGAATCGAATTCACAATCTGAATTTCAGCAATTAAAAGCTTTACTGTGACGCAGATTATCGGCTGAAGTTTGTTACCGAGAAACACAATACATTTAAGACATTTAGCCAGTGTTAAACAGGCTCTTACGAAAATAGGGTACTAAAACCGTGTCGTGGCTGTCATTGAGCACGCACACCAACGCTTAGCACATATTAATTAGTAGGACTAGATACGCGAGAGCACAGTTAATTTGAACATTACTATTTAACGTTAGATGCGAAGCTACGCTAAAGCAAACAGTTAACTCTACAAGCAAAAACATGCTTTAATGTTTTCTAATATGCATGACATTTCTTTAAGCTTCTTTATTGATGTTTGCAAGTTAAAACTTCATAAATTGCATCGAACTTTCAAAGCAAAAAGTTATATTGCAAGAATATATTGAGTTTACAGTGTAACGAGTTACCCTTCAACTTTGTAATGTCGCATAAGATCTTTTAGATATATAATACTAATAATTCTTGTGTTTTTACGACTAGTTCAAATATTTGTTCTATTCAGTTATATAAGCAATTCAAATCTGTATCCACGAAAGTTTTGATTGCATCAACTAAATTTACATAGGCATTCAAATGCATTGAATTTTCGGGCTAAATAAATTGGGGTATTTTCTAAGAATTTAGAACTAAAGTCATTATTTATTTAACTGATATTAGAGTAATACATTATCATTAACATTACCATTAGCCTCTTTATAAGTGGGTTTGTATCAGTAGTGTAATGAGCTAGATATGAACCCGGTATCTCCCTTCTGAGTCTTTTACTACTATGCTAACGACACTAATACCGCGGTAGCCTAGTGGTATGGGTAATGAACTGCTAAGACGAGGTAGTATTCAAACGTAATTTATTACTATACTGAACAAATAACTATATTCCACATAAAATTATTAGCAATACTCAGAGGTACAAATTGAGTGTCAAACATATCTTTACACAAAAACCTACGTGTGAAGTGAGGTAAAAAGTGCATATTATAATTCATTTAACATTTGAAAATATATATAAATAATCGGTAATGCGGTAATGAGGATATTTACGCCAGTAATAATAACTTTATGGCATCCTACACTATAACCAACGCCGTTGGGTTCTCGAATGATCTAAAACAAATGCCCGCGGCGATTATTCTGGACCATAACTTTTCATCGCGAGTTTGTTAGATACAGCGCACACTTGCGTCTTCTTATACTCAATGACTAGACTAAGTTTACAGTGACCACATATTTAAACTTTTTGCTCTATGAAGGTCCTCGATAGTACAGGTGAAAGGGTACGCTTAGTGAGCACCTGCGTCAAATTTAGATTAATTTGACGCATTATACAATAAACTGTTCAAAACGGTACTTAGAAGAGAGTCATAGGGTCAGTAGCCCCGTATAATGTTTGGTTGGACATACCGCTAATATTTTGGTTGCGACCCATGAACTTCATATGATCAAGGTAGCAAGTAGAATAAAGGGTAAGATATTATGATTATAAAATGGAAAACAAAGCAAAAGCAATAAATAATCTAGGAAGTAAATAAATGTAGTAAATCTAAAGATGAACTGACGACCTGAAAAAGTTAGTTGAAATAGACTGGATCCAGAAGGCGGAATTTTTTTTATACCGCTTGGGTGGCAGACAAGCCCAGCCCACCTGATGGATAGTTGTGACCGTGAACTATAGACGTTTGTCACGCTGTCGTCATGCTGTTAACCAAGAATGGAAAAGCGCTTTTTTTATTCTTCGTTATTATCACAGCAAGGTAGAAGAAAGAAAATTTCTTAACATTTCAGCCTAATATTGAACTGGGGTAGAACCATCTTGTGGACGCCGATATACACGGCCTCTGTATCGTGACGGTAGTGAACGCAACTGTTACGCAGAGGGCGCGGGTATAATCACCGCTCATTGCAAATATTTGTATGCATGAATTTGGATTAGTCTGGTCGTGTCTTGTAGAGCATGTTAAGCTGTAGATCTTGGTTGCCACACGAACATCTATGGCAGTCGTTATATATGAGAAATGGGTGAAATACCTTATACAGAAGGGCTGATCACCCGTTCGGTCAACGGCGTCCCCACTTGAAGTAGTATCTTGTAACCTTAAGATAAAACACTAATACGATTACATACCTACTGATTATAATGCGTGCTATCTCTTTTACTCTACATTTCAGTATAGTAATCCACAAAGAGTTCGGCATCTCGCTGGCTCATCGCTATAATTGAGTTCCAACTTTTTAATGTTCAGCTACCCTCTTGTTTCAGACTGTGATTTTGTTCGCCATTGTTCAGTTTTAGCACAACATTGGGAGTTTAGGAACTACAGGAGATGTTTTATAAAATAGTTTGGGATACGGTGAATTCCATGTCTGATGCATATTCGTGAACCAAAATGCATACATAGAGGTTGATTAACTTGCTTTTGTTTTTAATATTTATAAAACTATTCGTAAAAATCAAATAAATTTCGTTAATTTTGTATTATTAAAGTCAACGGGATATTTGCGATGTTTGGTGGTTACCACGGTTAACCGATATTTCGACGCTGTTACAATCTAAATCATACATCATTAATTTTCGTTCGGTACTGAAACAGGAAAACGAAAGCTGACGGAGACGCTCTCATCGTCTAGTTTATAGTATACCTACTAAGGGACCAGGGGGTCTATTTATTAAAGCTTACAAATTGTACTTTACAATTAAAATTCTATAAGTTTCTGCACGACAAAGACTGTGAGTACCAACTATGGTGGAAAATCTACACACCTACTTAATTGTAGAATGGAACATTTTCTTTTCATAGGTTACATTACAAGTCTAAGTCAACTCTGCCAATTCTACATAATTGTAGAATTCTATGTTCTATGTGAGTATGTTCATTTGATAGGGCTCTGGGAAACAAACTTTATCCTGCCACAGGACAACTGCTCATCGTCCAGAAAAGTACGGTGTACAATAAAATATATCTACCAAATCGGTTGTCCCATTCTCAATCATACAGAGAACCACTGTGACTATTGATTGTATTTTTTCATCATGATTTTGGCGTTGCCCATGTCCGCATTTTTAATTGTGTCGCTATTACGTAATACAATGATATACGATGGTGTAAAAGTCGCTGACGTCCGACCATACGACCGTCACCACGTCGTCACATAGGTATGGTACACACCAGCTAGCAACTAAGATTGACTTTGAACGTAAAACGGAGGTAAAGGGACCTTTACAACACCTTGAACCGTTCATTCATTCTCTCTCAATATCCCTATTTCTGAACTTAAGTAATTGGACAGTTAAATAAGTGTCTAAGTCAGTGAGTTCTTCTATCATGATATCAGGTTCTACATCAGGAACAGGAGGTAAGCCACTATGAAATCCCCGTTCGACGTTGAAGCCGATCGGCTAAGAAAGTTTCTTAAGCTTGCAGGTGCTTGTAGTTTGAATAACCTCTTTTTTGCACAGGAGATATCCTGTGCAAAAAAGAGGATTTTAGAACTTCCCATGTAGGCGATGAACGGTTAAAACTGTTATCGATGGTTAGATGGTTGCAAGAATCATAACAAAATCTTCAAGAGTGAATCGTCATTATAAATGGTAGGCGAATCGAACGTATAAGAAAATGTAGGCAGGGTGGGTTATGTTCTCGTAAGATCCTAAAATCTCGTAACATCATCTTAAAGCTTGGACCATAGGAAAAACATATTCGTTACATATTCGGTACAAACGACAACATTATACGTACATAATCGACCCCCATAGATTAAATAATTAAAACATAGTATTTGTGAAGATATGTGTTCGACGTTTCAATCAATGTCATTTTAGTAAGACAAAGGTACAGTCATACCTATTGAGAATTGTTAGTGAGGAATATAAAGGCGAGAAAAAAAACATCTGATAGGGCCGTCATGTTGAGTATAGTCTAGCCTT
The DNA here is from genome assembly GCA_963691645.1 of Pelosia muscerda. Lineage (NCBI taxonomy): Eukaryota > Metazoa > Arthropoda > Insecta > Lepidoptera > Erebidae > Pelosia > Pelosia muscerda. The sequence goes on from OY829098.1 coordinate 27,900,493, forward strand.
CATGTGTATCCACAATGTTAGCCCTCATTCTCGAAACTTTGCCAGGGACATATCAAGCGAAGTGAAGTCATATTGACGTGATATTATGAAAAAGGTGGAAAATTTTAAACTGATGTTGCATGAATTGTTACTCTCCGACAGGGCGAGTGAAAAGATTGTTTACATAAACTAAATAATCTCGCGATAAAGGCAATCGACCCCAATTTCTTTCCAACATCTCTTCATAACTCCAATATATTTATCACGTACGTATCTCCTATTCAAAAGCTGTCGCTGAATATCGCTTGAGATTTATAAAATGTGCTCGGTGACAAAATGATTGACATTACTCAAAAATAGATAAAAGTAAGGAATCATCGAATGTTACACGTGACTGTATGTGCAGTAAGAATTTTACATTCCTTCTTAAGAATATCAAGTGCATGTACCTACAGATTTTCTCTCCTCTCAATATCAGAGAGGTATTACATAATAGTGTAATGTAGCTGTGGCTATAGGTACATTGGACTGGATGTATATGGACGCATAGACTTCTGAACGAATTTTATGCGAATAGTTGCGTGAAGGGATACACCCATTTGCCAGAATTTCATTTACCATAATTTCATATACTATACTAATCAACGGTCATAATATTGATTTTCATAATTTTATATGTCATACTCATTGTTTACTATATTAATCACGCGCTAGAGGCTTTATTTCCCATGAAGTCAATTTTAAATATCATTTGCCATTGAAATTGCTTCCAGAAAAAAATAAAATCAGTTAACATCCCGACTTAGAGTACCCCGACCTGGACAGGTTAGGTTCGAAAGCTAAGGCGGGAGGGAAGCGGGGCGGAGCACCCGCCTTAGCTTTCGTGGTTATTTTTTTTCTAAGCCACCCAGAAGTAGGAGCCCCGCAAAGCTCCGTCGAACTATCTTAGCAGTTGGTTTTATACAATTTAATACTTACTCGATACTGTACTGTAACGAGTAAGTAATAATTTTATGTAGGTATATAAGAAATAAAAACTATTTTAGTAACAATTTAGTACTTATGCCGTTGAAATATTCCGATAAATAACATTATTGCAATTAAGAATGTGGATAACATTACGTATTGCATTCATATCATTATGGAATCTAATGTTCGGGTAATCAATGGTATGCCACATAACTGTTATGGTAAACAAACAATTCGGGCAAATGAAATTCGGGGAAATGAAACTCAGGTATATGAGTATTATTGCATGTATTTTTCGGGCAAACAACACGTTACGTGAACTGTGTACGAACTTCCAAAATTCCTTTTTCATTTTTTTTACCTCATTATTAAGATAGAACTGACATACGTCAGTCAATGTTTCCTATTACAATGACGCCAATTTAATATTTTAATTTATTATAACAGTGATTAGAAAAAATATGTTCAAGTATTTTATATGATTATTTTCTTCTTAACTGATGATAAGGTGATGTTATAATCTGTAATTTTTTTCTTGCTGGTATTATTAATATCCATAGATATGATTGAAAGTGTGAATGAATGAAAAGTAGGCAAAACATTGAATTAAAAGTGAATAATCCCAAATATATCACGATAGAATCAGTAAAAAGCGGTCTCATTTCAATGTATGACATTTGCGTAAACTTTAAAAAGTATTACAAGGCTTCATATCTCGGGAACAGATTCTAAATTCCACACAATTGTGCCACGGGCAACAACTAGTGATGATATTAATTATACTCATAACTGTTAGTACTATTCTAGCTATACGTTTACAATAAGCAGTGTCTATAAAGCCGAATATTCTCACGTTTTCCAACTAGAAACATAACACTCAAACACAGATGCAAATGATTATTAAATAGGGTAAACGATTCAGTTACGAACTAACAGAGACAGTATAACGTTGAACAAACGGCAAAATGTAATTGTAGCAATTAATTAAATGCTTTGTTTTACAACTTTGTGTTATTCTACAACTAGAACCCAGCGGGTGAACTTTGCGGGTGCACTGCAGTTCTGGTATTAAGTTTTCATCATGAAGGTTGGTTGGACGTAGATTAAAGGTGAACGCAGACTTGGCCGCACCGCAGTCACCGCAGTCGTTCCCGACGCCACGCTACTCAATTTTTTAAATGAAGTTCTATGCATAACCGTCCGCGCTGCACCGACCGCAGCGTCCGATGTGCGCAGACCGACGACACAGGATGACTTTGGTGACGTCATCAGCTGCAGCTTGGCGGCCCGCTTCAGGTACTGCGGCGACTGCGGCGCTGGTAGGTATGCAAGGTTGCTTAGAACTTTATATAAAGTATTCAGAATGTGGGTACTGCAGTGCGTGCGATGCAGCCAAGTCTGCGTTCACCTTTAGATGCGATTTTAAAATATTAACATACTAGCAGTTGCTCTTAGCTATGTCCGTGCCGAATTTCGAATCCCGTAGTAACGTCAATCAATCAATTTGTCAATTGCAATCCACTGCTGTACATCGACTACTAGGAATTAGTGGGAAGATTTGGCCCACTTCTAGGAATTGTTAGGAGGATTTGGTTAGACGTGTCGGTATCGTAGTTACCTATGCCAGAGATAAAAATGTAACCTATGTATTATTCTAAAATATAATCTGTTGCAGTACCAAATTTCAGTAAAAATCCGCTGAGCCGTTTAATTGGGTAAGAAATAACTTCTAAAATTGATTTCAACAAAATAAAAGAAATTTCTGCCATCCTAATAAAAGCTGACTTAAAGAAAAAATCAAGTACCGTGGGTACTCAGACTGTAGATTCAAATCAGACTGTCATATTTGAAGTCATAAAAAGTACAATTCAAACAAATTCATCGACCGTGAAATAAAATTTATTGCCAATAATAAATTGAAATACCTTCAAGTGGCTTTTTTATGAAATCATAGCCGTTTTTATTTTATATTAGCCAATGTCCAGGGCCCCGTCCACGTGGAGAACTAATCCTGTTGCCACGACTCACATGACTTTATTTTCTCTCTGCTCAATCGAGCGCTAAACTTGCTTACTCAGACTAAAAGAATAACATAGACAAAGCGTATAGAGCTATCAAGAGCCTAAAGTGCTATTTCTAAAACAGGTGGAGGTGATTGTGTCGGACTCGAACCGATTAAAACGCACGCCGTCCATGGGTCCTTGATTGCCGAAGGTTTGTTTTTGTTTGTTTTTAAAACGTCTTTATTCACTTGAAATAGTACAATTGTTACTTACATGCAACAGTATAACATGACACTCAACAAATTTTGCCAGGCTGGGGTGCCTATAAAAATTATTACCACTAAACATTCACTATTTTATAACTACGTTTTAACAATATTAAATACATCATGATTATGAATACAACATTTTGTATAAACAGCTGTTTTTTGCATAAAAATATTGAGCAAGGAAGAGGAAAAGAAAAAAAAATCTACCCTCAATTAGCAAAAGTATCGCCTTAGTATACAATAATAGTGACCAGTGTACAGAGCAGCGACGCGAGCTACCCCGCCCCGCGCTGCCCTACATAATAGGACGAGCACGGAGGCAGAGCGCCTACGAGCGGATCTCACCACACTGGTCAGGCGGAAATAGCATGTAGTGATGGGGCAAACGATAGGTTTTATATTTGTCGATGTATTGCAGATCGGAGATTGTTGTTCTACATATGTTAGATATTAAGATATTAGTGTTAAGTTTGTTAGTGGAATAAAATTTATAAGTTAATTTATAAATAAAATCTTTGATAGGAGGAAACTTTAAGTAAGAATGAAGTGTTTTTAAATTTGTTTTAAATGGTGTGTTATAAGCTATTTTAAGGGCTTTGTTTTGGATAGTCTGTAAAAGTTCATAATTTGTTAAGCATGTGCTACTCCATATAGGACAGGCGTAGGTTAAACATGGTCTTACCAGTGCAGTATATATATGCATTTTTGTAGAAGGACTTAGTTTGCTTTTACGATTTAGAATAGGACCCAGTGTGCCCAGTGCCTGAGCCCATTTTGTGCGGGTGTTTACTACGTGTTTGCTCCAATTTAATTTATTATCTAATGTGATACCCAGGTAACGAACTGAGTCTCTCCACGGTATTAAGTGGTCATTAATTTTAAGTTTGCGAATTGGTGGTTTGCGATGTCGTGTGTATAGGATGGCCTCTGTTTTGGAGCCATTTAGTTTCAATTTCCAATTCGTAAAGTGAGCATGCAGCATATTCAGCGAGAGCTGCAGACGATCTATTATAAGTTCGATATCCTTAGAAGAAGTGTAAGATGCAGTATCGTCTGCAAAACAGTCAAGTGTAGTTCTAGGTTGTATTGGCATGTCATTTACGTAAAGGAGGAACAAATAAGGACCCAGAATAGAACCTTGAGGTATACCAGCAGGTACTTGTAAAAAAGATGAAGCTACTTCTCCAACATGAACCGAAAATCGACGATTCTTTAAATAAGATTCTATGAGTTTAACAAGGTTCAAGGGGATGCCGAGATTCACAAGCTTGTGCAAGAGCCCTTCGTGCCATACAGTATCGAAAGCTTTTTCGATATCCAATAAGAACATTCCAGTAGATTGACCTAGATTCAAGTGATGTGAGATGTGTTCGGACACTCGTGCCAACTGATGGACAGTTGAGTGCGAAGTACGAAATCCAAATTGCTCATTCAAAAGAAGTGATTGCGAGTAAGTTAAGAGTCTTTTATATATAATCCTCTCGAAAACTTTACCGATCGAGGGAAGTAAGCTAATTGGTCTGAAGTTACTTGGTATGGTGTCTTCTTTACCAGGTTTCTTTAAGGCTATTACTTTTGCAACCTTCCAACGCTCCGGAAAGTAATTAAGGGCTAGACAAGCATTAAATACTTTCGTAAGAAGCACCAATCCTTTTTGAGAGAGGTTTTTTAACATCAGGTTATGAATACCATCGTCACCAGGGGATTTATGGTTCTTAAGTTTACTGATGACAGTACGTATCTCTCGCGGAGTGACTAGGGGGATGCGTTGGCCACCGTTGATGTTGCCCAGCTGTTCTATTGATTTTCGTACCTCACTTTCAATCGCATCGTCACTTCGCCAGTTCAGAGTTAGACACATATTAGTATGAAAAGCACGAGCAAGCTCTTCAGCTTGGTCTGTTGTTGAGGATGTAAAAGAATCATCGAGTCGTTTTAGGGGAGGAATGACAGTTGCTTTTGATTTTAAGGACCTGGTGAATCGCCATAGGTCGGTATTGGAATTGTTAACCTTAGACAATTTGTCATTCCAAATTTTGTCTTGATGTTCAACTATGGAGGAGCGGATAGTGGTTTGAAGGTGATTGATTACTGAACGCAGATATCTCTTGTCTGCTCCAGGTGGTAGCTTTTGCATAGTACGTCGTAATGAGTTTTTATGTTGAATTAACTTTTTAACCGAGTATGGTAGTTTGCTAGGATTATCCTTAAACGTGCACAGGGGTACCAGTGTGTCTCTGGCTGTTATGATACTACAATGAAGCTGTTCAAGACCATCATCAATTTCAGTTCGTGTAGAATAGGGCTTAGTGTCGATGTAAATAAACTCGTCCATTGAACTGCGAAACTTTTTCCAATTGGTTTTGTCATAACGAAAAACCTTAGCATTGTGGTTTACGGAAATTGAACCACTGACACAGCAGAATATGGGTAAGTGGTTTGATGATAACGCTGTCACAGTATAAAGATCATCCAGCAAGTTTGCATTGGACGTTAGTATGAGATCAGGAGTTGTTGGTTTTAAATCAGTGCGATAGTTTAATTGTGTTGGTGTGATAGGTGAGTTTATGAAGTAGTCGTTAGCAAGCATATGTCTAAAAAGACATCTCCCTTTAGTGTTAACGTAGCTACTATTCCAATACCCATGGTGAGCATTAAAATCACCACATACCAGGACATTCGTACCTATGTTAAAAAGTTTATCCAAATCAGACGACAAAAGGCGCAGGTTGGGTGATTGATATACAGACACAATAGTTAAATCATTGCCAGAAACATCAACCTTTACAGCCACTGCCTCCATGTTCGTCATGTTTGAAATCCGAACAAGAGAATGATTAATATTGGTTTTAATCAAGATGGCAACACCTTGACCACGCCCATTTTGATTTTTATCGTTACGGTAGCATTTAAATCCTGGAGTGTTGACAGTAATGTTTTTAGTTAATTTAGTTTCACATAGTGCAATAACATCGACAAATAGGTTCACCGCTAAGTCAAGTAACTCAAAAGTTTTATGTTGTATGCCATCAGCATTCCATGATATTAGTTTTAGTTGTTTTGTGTTAAACATATTGACCAAGATGTTGAAGAATTAACATGACTTTATCAAACATGGAGCTACAGGATTGAAATTGTGTTCTGATCTTCTTAATAATCTCCATAATATCAAGAATTTCCTTCGTTACGCCATCCACAGACGTTCTCACACTGCTGTCATTTTCATTGCTCAAGGTTATGACTGGATGCTGTTCGTTGGAATCACATGTTGGTAGGTTCTTCAATATGGATGACCAGGTTTTGAGGTTTGAACTGGAAGTCGGTTCATAACTTGAGGGACGCTTAGTTGATAATAACGTTTTAGGCTCTTTGAAGGACACTGAGATCTGTTTACGCTCGTGTAGTCTTTTACGAAGGCTTTCCAAATATGCCACTCTTGAGGTGCATTCACGGAAATTAGCTGGATGATCTTTTCCACAATTGCAACAATGAGCCGGCTCCTTGCGATCTTTCTTAGGACATTCGGAGGTAGGGTGACTTTCGGTGCACTTGACACAGCGATGAGGCATGTTACAATTTTTTGACGAGTGTCCAAAACCTTGACATCTATAGCATTGAGTACCCGCTGAGCGGTTCGGCTTGAATTTTTCCATCGTTATTACACAATTAAGTAAGTATTTGATCTTGCGAAATTTAACTACGTCAGATCCAGGAGCTAATTGAACGAGAAATGGTGGAAAGAGACTCTTTGCAGATCGAGAAGACTTCAACATGGTAACAGAACTAGCTTTGAATCCTAGCTCTTCGAGCTTAGTTTTTATACAGTCACTCACATCAGCTGGCAGTCCTCGTATAACAACTTTTGGAACCTTTTCGTCCTTTCTATCATGAGTGAGAAAGGGAACATTTTTTCCACGAAGTCCTTCTTTAATAGATTGATGCGTCTCAGAAGTATGACAAATTATGGCGACTTTGCTATTACCTCGATACTGGAGGTTAAAGCGTTTGTCAAATGACTCGATTAATTGAACCAACTCGTTGTGAGTTGAGTTTTCGTTCAGCAACAGAATTATTGGAGGAATGCGACCATTACGTACTCCAGGTGCCACTGTCTTGAATACTGACGAAACTTGATCGCCATCGTTGCCTTCGACGGCGAGGCCTTCATATCTGTTATAAGTTGGTAGTTCGCGTGTTTTATCATATTGTACCTGCTTGATGATCGCTGCGCGTTTTGCACTACGCCAGTCCTGCTCATCAGTAGATCTTTTTGAGTTGATGCTGGTGCTTGATGATGATCGGGTGATGTATTTGTCCATAGTGTACGATAAAAGAATTTATCGATGGACTATATCGATAATGGTTACATCACTATGTTAAAACAGATAAGACGCAGAAATAAGTCACTAACAGAAAAATAATATGGAACGTACGCACACACCGAACGGTAACGGAACACTGATGATGCCGAAGGTGAGATTAAACAAGACATATCTCTTGCACCCCGGCAGTCCGGGTTCAATCCTGGCCATTACATTACCGACTATGAGCAAACTCCTAACCGCTCCTAAGCTTAGCTGGAAGAATTACAATGGAGAATATTTGTAATTTCGGTTACTAATAATCTTTAAAAAAAATCTATACATAAATACAACTACATAGTCATAACGACAACAAAAAACTATTGACAATTTTATTCTGTGAATGCGTGCATGTTGTAGGATGAATGTATAAGTCAACTTTTACTAAAGCATTAACTATTTTTAAAGCGGCATTCTAGTCGTGTCACTGTGTCTATAAAGATTTTTAATTATAGTCTTAGTAGCAATGCTTATTTCTTCATGAAGATAGGCAATGAATAATAGGTAGGCCCTCCCTTGCTCGCTACTACAGTTATGGTGTCTAATAGCTCGCACCTTTCTAAGAAGTTACGTATGCAACAGTTATTACAATTTATCGACAATTCCACCCGGTAAGCTACTCATATTTTAACCTTTTAAGCATCAGGTAATGGTATACCTATATGGAGCCTCCGATGGCCCTAGGTCAGCCAGAACGTGATGGACTTGCCAGTGGCCACCTCACTCTCAACAAGTGGTATCCGAAACGAGTGGTTTTGGTAAGTTCGTATCTGGCATAACCAGCCTTCTTGATATTGGTATACCCCACGTAAGACCCCTCAGGTATACATGGACAAAAAAGGTAATAATATATGTACCTACCACATAATTATACATCTTTTTTAATCCACATATAATATAGTTTGCAGTTATACGCGTTATGGGCAATGCTTAAGAAACGATAATACTCCTAAGATAGCAGTAAAATCAGATAGGTGTATCTACTCGTAATTAAGATCGCAATGCCTTAGTTTCAGTTTTAATGCATCGAAGAGTACGTGTGAGGACGTCTCTTGAGGCGCTCTCACGACGGCGTATAACGTTTGCATTGCCTTGCAGCTAATAATGTAACTCCCCAAGGTAAAGCCAAGAACATTGTGATTATTTTTTAATGGCAATGTTGCGGAGTTTAGAAGAAATAATGTGCACTGGCTTGCGCTACAGCGGTGCGGGAAAGTTCTGGAATAGTTTTCTAGGGACTATACTGTTCAGTGCTAAAATATGAAAAAGAAGGGAGATATAACAATCAAAATACCAATAAGGGGATTTCATATCCTTCTACCATTTATATATAATTTATAAACCGATGTGTGCAGAGATATAGTCAGCTTTACATCAACTCACTCATTAATTCAGAGTCTCACGTACACTCGAATAAACACACACACATACACGCGCGTGCACACACAAACACACACGAGTACGCGTGTGCAAACCTACACAGATTTCTACTTTTTCGACCTATTTCAGATTATTTTGGTCCTTTTTATACCACTCTAATGAATACAAACAAAATCAAGGGATACGATTTCATATACAGATAATGGGGTTTGATTGGTAATCAAAGAAAATTATTTCGCTGACTTATATTAATTTTCTATACTTCCTTATACTATTTTCTTATAGGTTCTTAGGCCAATAAGGAAAATGCATATCATATCGTGTCTAAAGAAAAACATGTTTACGTCAGTAGACGGTCGACTACTCATAATCAAAGTCCTACGAGGTGATATTACCAAACCTTAGCTCCCCCGTCCCCGTGCCGTGATTTCCATGTAGGTACGTATCTGCTTTATTGCTTAAATTGTGTCACGTGCACTCGGGTAATTGATTGATTGTATATGTTCATTAATAGAGATTTATTTCAGTTGTACTATTACGAGACTATAATATATTGTTTGTTCGATTGTTATAAACTAATGGATGGACTAAAATATAAGTATTTTGCGTTACAATACGAGATTTCTAGTTATCTAATAACATTTCATGAATGAGTGTATTCTTAACTAGCTTTTGTAAACACGTATTGTAAAAATGATGATGTACAAGTTGAAAATTATCAGAATTTTTAACAACAGGTAGGTATATATCTAAATTACCAAAAATATCATGTAATAAAAATGCTACTAACAGTCTGCAGCCAAATGAGCACTCTAACGCAGTATTAATAAAGTTATCTTTCGGTGGCAGATGATGGAGATAAAATTTTATAGCAACCAACTCTCGCTGTTACTAAATGCATGCACGTAACTTTTTATCTACAGGATATGCGCTCGTAAATCCTCCAAAATTAAATAAAGAGATTGTGGAATTTCGTTCATAGCAACTTAATCTTGCAATAAAACTAGTTCAGAACACATAACGTCTTTCATTATCCTCTTAAAGTGAATTGTGTAAGCTGTATTTTCGTGAGGGTATTTCTCGGATAAACTAAGAATAAATTGCTTTTAAATCGAGCTGTTCTTCTGTTCAGCATCAAATACGTTCGTTGTGTTATAACTAGTTTAATTAACGACATTACTAATTTTTGTGACTCCATTTTTATCGTGAGAATCATCCCCAGGGATAACCGGAGTTGGAGCGGATTGGGGAGGTTATGTCGGACTCAACTAAAACATTGTCATCTTTGGGTCTTTATGTAAATAATATAATGTAATAATAAACCGGAATTCTCGTCTGCAATTATGTCATGAAATGACAGTGGAGATTCAGGTGGACTTTACAGATTTAAGTTCATTGGAAAAGCTAGCATACCATTTGCTTCAAAACTTAATTAGGCAAAATCATCCGGTGGTTGAAATCAAATAACCACTGCGTGCCAAACCAATCATTTCAAAGATCAGGTTCAAGTTCATTATGAACTCTAGATATCTTTATTTGCCTAGACTTAGCATAGCATACCCTAATAAATTTTCAGTTGGCTTCGCGGCTTATCAAAGGTAATAATGTGTAATATCTTCAGGCAAGATTTCAAATGCTAATAAGAGTAGTATATTATTATTCATATCGAATAGATTGCCTTAAGGTAATGCAATTTCAAAGAAAATTACTTCAGCGGTTATGAAGCGGCTTTTCAATTTTAGGTAATTGGCTAAACGGGAATATTATAGAACAATTAGAGTAGTAAAGGGTGGAAAGAACCTCACCAATGTCTCTGGGCATGAGTTATCCTCACCTGCTAGCCGGTTTAGCTCTCATGCAAGTTTTCCTCCTAGAGGATCTGAAGGAGATGCTTTCATAAAAGATGTTTATGAAGCAACAGACCCAGGGCTTTGAGGTAAAAGCTTCGAAAGCAAACGGAAACAACGATAAGATGATAATTATAAAGAAGCAAAGTATTATGAACTTCTTAATTTACTATATTAAGTCGAATTTTATAAATTATTTAAGCGTATACATATAGCACAGTATAACGATTGATATCTTGATTGACGTATGAAAAGTTCGATATACTGTTTTTATAGTATGTAGTTTCGTTCTAAAGACCTGGCAGCAATAGTTTGGCAACTCTTCAACAGACGGGTTCCATCAAAATCCTGCGCTTTGAATTATGTCCAATAGATTTTTTTTTCATATATAGATCGCCAATTGTCCGCATCGTGCGTAGGATGTTGTTTAAAACACAGAGTCCGCCATTACAAATACTGTCCCTAAAATATCCGTCCCAAATGTTCGCACTGTATGAAACGTGTGCACGTGTGAGATGAAAGTAATTGGGAGAATTTATCAGAACACTCGCCATAGTATAGGCAGTAGAAAACCACTGGTGATTTCAGGATTCAATGATTCGCTTGCCGCTGCATTTAATCGAGGGCTCCTAGTAAATATTGTGCTAAGATGGATTAATTTTCAATTAACAATCTCTGACATAATATTATATAAGACAAGGACAAACCTTTATTTTCTCTAAGAACACAAAACCCAACTACTAGTCCAGTCATCCTAGTTTACGACATCGATCGTCGGTAAGCAAGCATAATACAATCCGCACAAAGATTGGATCTGTACAAACGATGTTATCATAGCTTTGACTTATTCCCGATCGCCACTGACGAACGTAATGAGGTTGGCAGTGAAGCCAAAACGTCTGCATTTAAGAGTATTTTAGAGAGGACAATTTATTTTTTGCTGATTTGGGAAATAAAGAATCGTGTTTTGATAGTTTGATACAGTTTTCTGCAGAAAACTTGATTTATAGTAAGTTCTGGTACATTTTTATTATATATTGTTTATTTCGATATACAGTTTGGAAATACAGTTAAATATTTAAATAATAGGTACAACAATGAGCCATAAACAAAAAAAATAGTGATTTGTCAGTTGCGTCAGAGAAAAAGAAACAGTTTTGATTGCGTTCCAAGTTGACAGTTTGGACCCTAGGCTCGCTTATTGTAAATGATTGGTGCAATTACTGTGTATTGATTTTTCCGGGAGCAGATATAAATTGATTTTCCAACTCTGAGAGGAATGACTACACTAGAGCCTATCCATCATGAGAAATACCGGCTTGCAGATGAGATTGTTTTGGACTCAAGCGGTCTTAGTACAACTACGTAGAACAAATCCATTTCTTGTCCGGAGTAAATTCAACCATTGATTCTCAAATTGTCGGCAATTTGTGTTACTTATCTAATCTTAGTCAGATAATACGACATTAAGTTTCTCAATAAATTTCGCACGGTACCAGGGCTTGAACTCCACAGGGGCCCATAAGGCCATTGCTCGCTTACCAATAAAACTGTATTAAGCGTACTTTGAATAACAGAGTTACCACTATATAATGATATTGTTATGTCGTTACGTGAATCGGGACGGTTTTGTTACATCTCATATCCCGTAAGGTAAATTCTGAATGACTTTTTCGAATACTACATTATAATTTAAATATTAGGCCACGGTTCCTGTACTGGGTAAGGCGGGAACCATTTGATACTAATATTGTTGTACCGCGCAGTCAGTATAAATTTGCTACTGGTATTAGTATAATTGACCCAAACTACAATCAATACAATTCTATATAAAATGTAAAAGGCTAGAGGCTACAAACTGAATACCAACTTTTGGGTCTGTACATACGAATTAATTCAAATTAAACGACCCCTCGGCGTTTGTCAATTAAAACGTCTAACAATCTTAAACTTAAATGAAAAGGGGGATCTTGAATGTTTTGTCGTTTCAATGCGTCCTTTTTATGCAAATACAAGATCTTTCGTCGAAAAGTTTCACGCCGCCAACGTTTCTAAGGTCGCACTCGATTCGTTTAGTGTGGCCCGCTTTAATGTCATTATTTGAATTAAGAAGTCAACGAATTTAATTTGACTAAACAACTGGCCGGTTTTACTTTATGTCGTTTTTTAAATGAAATATACTTAAATGGGTGTTCCACTGCCGAGAAACTATTAATACATACTAGGTTGAGTTATGATAAAATAATTCATTCATTCAAAACCAAATCTACATATATGTAGAGTTGAATTTTAAATTCAATAATTATTTACCAAAATTACTACGTAACTATCAGGAACGCATGGGCAGCAACGCAACGCCTAACGCAACGCCTAAAACGAACGAACGCAAGCCCTAAAAATGCAGGGATTAAATAGATGAGAGCCGTCAAATATTCTATTATAAGCATATAAAAACTAAGTTTCGTTTGCAAGTGGGATTATTATATTTTATTTATTTTTATTTGTATTTATCATAAACAAATGTACCATTTAATCCACTGATGTTTGGGCCTCTAATATTTGAGTGGGGCCCCATATAGGCGTGATTATATGTAATGTATATTGGTTAATTCCTGGAGGGTTAGACTTAGGTATTATTAATACCCACATTTTATCAATCATTCTATTTGGGTCCACAGTTGATGACTCAAGTCATGCATCTGAGGCTGAGTCTGGACTGTATATACCTGTCTGCTGTTCTATCAAATTTCTGTATCTAGACTAGGTAAATGTTTGTAAATAGAGCCAAAAAAGGAAAGCCCGTTGAGTTTCTTGCCGGAATCTACTCAGGTCGGGGCCGCGTTTCGAACCGGCGGTGGTCCATTTGCTCACTTATTTATAAAATATTGTTGATATTGACATTTTGTAAGTGCTGTTTAATGGGCTATAGTAATTTATTTTTTTATTTTGAATCTTTTAAATTATATCCAAATTCTGCTATACCGGGAACCAGGTAGTCCATATAAATAGAAAAACCATAGATTCTTCTATTAACTACTCTTCAGTTGTATTGATGATAGAATAATCACAAAATGTAAACAAATAGAAATGTAATTGAAATAAAGAGAATAATAACCAAATTGTGAAAAAAATATTTTCTCTGCAGAAATAAATAAGACATAAAAATATAATTATAGGTACATTATCTTGTTTACGTATAATAAAAATGATCCATATAATTCTCCAAAACGGTTTCCGGGAGGAGAAATAATGAAGTAGCCATTATCTCTATATAATGATGTGATTAGCCTATAATTTTGTTGATTTCCCTTTCATCGTAGGCTCAATAGCTTGTTATGAAAAATAACCATTAATATCCACAAAATAAATATGTTTTTACCTGATTAATGTGTATAAGGTTCATTGCTCTATTTCCAATGTTTTATTGAGACACGTGTATCTAAGTTGACCTATGTCGACTGTAATCACTACATAGTATAAAACAAAGGCGCTTTCTCTGTCCCTATGTATGCTTAAAGCTTTAAAACTACGCAACGGATTTTGATGCGTTTTTTTTTAATATAAAGAGTGATTGAAGGTTTATATGTAGGTATAAATATCACGATGTGAAGCAAGAATGAAAAATGTTGCAATAACTGGGTGACGCAGACGAAGTTGCGAGGGTCAGCTAGTATATTATAAATAAATACTCGAATCAATTGATAATAAAGGGATTGAAAACGATAGATTTTTAATAGCATAGCATTAATAGCAGTAGGTACAAGAAGTACCTATGTAAATGTACAAAAACAGGTAGTTATTATCTCTGCCTACCTCACAGAGATAAAGGCGTGAGTTACAATGAGTGAATACTAATTGACATTAGTTGTATTCTCGTTATCACATTCGCTAGCACAGCTCGCTAGTATTCTCTTCGACTACATTAAAATGCCTAAATAAGGAAAGTATGTATTTATGTCAGTAGTGTAATGTGTGCGATTCAAACAGTTCCATTGTCACAAAAAATGTGACTTTAAATTTAATTTAATAAAAATAATGTATTTTAGACGTAATATGAAGATCCATTGTACGAATTGTTTTGCTTTGTATGTCAATATGTGTTTTTGTAAATATAATTATATAAAATAATAAAATAAATTAAATCAATAAAAAACACGGAGCACAGAATTATATGAAAAAAAAATCATAACAACAGCGTCGAACAAACTTGGTCATATCAGTGAGATCACCCCTTTATATTTGTCTTGTAGGATTTACTAAAGCGTCTGGAATCCTTGGAATAATTTTACTTTATGAGAGCTCAACAGCTTGGCTTTTGCTCACGTTGCCGTTGTTTTGAAGTGACCCTGAACTGAACGAGGCGATCCTGGGAACGGTTTCACTGATTTAGTTTTTATAAAACCCTGTTTCCATGCTCTTTTTATTCGAGATGAATGTTTTATTTTTTCTGTCCTTTTAATAACAACAATAATTAGAATTGCATTTTTAAATGGAGGATGGTTAAGTATTGGAAAAATGGAAAAGCAATTAGACACTTTTTTAATCTTAGGTTTATAAGTATTCATATTGTAACTGAAGGTGTATCAAAATATAACGTATATACCGACCGACAGAAGAGTAAGTTTACCTTGCTTCTGTATAAGAGTTCTATGAAGTCATCAATCATATCTCTAGCCATTACCTGTAACAAAAAAAATATTGTATCAAATATACTAGGTATTACCGCCCAGGTATTCCTCGTGACAGGCTCTGTGACTGAATACCTTTAGATCTCGGTGAAGAATTCACTCTTCAAAAAAAAAGAGGAAGCGGTCGAAGAGATATATTATTAAGCAAGATTACTAGGCACTGAGTTGGTAGTTTATAATTCAATTTTACATTAATTTCACAAGTACCTGTTATGTTCTCGTACATTCAGTTTAAATCATTTATCATTACAATAGAAACGCAAGTTAGGTCCTATTTATTAGAGAAGCGTGATGTGCGAATAATGTCAAAACCGACTGATTAGTGGGGTGAATCATGCAAATATTCCGTCGGGTATCTAATTGCGATGTAGATTTATGAATACACACAGATTTTGGTATTATATCACTGAAATTATCACAGCTATTAAGCTGATGGTTTTTACTGTACCGCGACTTTAGTCTGTAATATATCTAAGTCATTCGCTCTGAGCCTATTCCCAACTCTGTTGGGGTTGATTTTCTAGTCTTACTAGGATGCAGCTGAACTTCGATACATTCCGTGAATCGGACCTCCACAATCAAATTGGCGATTGGCGAGTTCTATCGTTAGGCTAGTGGAACTTTTCATAGCTCCAGCTACCTGTAACGACTGATATAGAGTGTGCTTTAGTCTGTAATGTAGTATTTAAGGAATATAATATAGAAGGAGGCGCTTATAAGCTTATAACTCTTAATCATATCAATCAAGGTGCGCATATCAGACACAAGCGGTAGTTCAACTCAGGTACTCAAGGTAAGATTTAACTTGTATTATGGGAACTAAGTGTTGCAAAGACAGAATACGTAGCGTTAAGCCCAATACATCCCACACCCGTCTGCGTAGGCAACGACTTGGTCGAGTGCACGGATCAGCTTAAGTGCCTGGGTTCACGTGACTGGAGACAGCGATTAGGACGTCAAGCCACGCATAGCCGCCGTTCGGGTCAAGTGGCGGAAATTGACTGGTGTCATATGTGACCCTAAACGCCAGTCGAGTCGAAAGTGCAGGTGTATAAAACGATCATTAGGCCTGTCTTTTTTCACAGCTGTGAAACAACGATTTAAGAATGAAAATGCTGTGTGGATGTGCGACCTCGTGGAGGGTGATATGTGTGCCAATGGTCTCACTACCATGGATATCCAAGATCGATTGAAGTGGAGGAGGAAAACGTTGGCGGACCGTGAGTTACAAGTCCACCTTGGTTTCGGTGCAATCAGGAAAACACGTCTACACGATGGTGATTATGATATTGTAGTCCGTAATATTTCGAGGGACTTATATTAATTACGCTGTACACAACTTTATGTACAAGCAGTTATTTATAAATATACTAGCTGACCCGCGTAACCTCGTCTGCGTCACCCCGTTTTTGCAACATTTTTCACTTCTGCTCCGCATAAGTTGGTTGCAGCATGATGTAATATACATTATAAACCTTCCTCTTCAATCACTCTATCTATTAAAAAACCGCATGAAAATCCGTTGCGTAGTTTTAAAGATTTAAGCATACAAAGAGACATTAGGATATAGGGACAGAGAACGCGACTTTGTTTTATACAATGTCAGTAACAGCATACCATTTGGAGTAACAATATACTTTTCATATAAAAATAATGATGTTATGGAAAAGAATATTCCATAAACTAGACAATAATCTTTTTAAAACACCCTCGGGTATGGTCGCAAAAGTTGCAAGTAAAACAAAAATGTTAGGTATAATGTTAAAAGCTTAAGTGCAATTCTGTGTTCCTAATCAATTAGTGTAGCTTTGTATATCTCCTAGACGACTACTTCAATTTATAAAAGTATGAAGCTGTGTAGATTATGATTACATTATACATAAATACACTTATTTGAACGTGCTCTATATTTTTTTTAAAGAGAAGACGGAGTAACATTTGTGAATGTATTGTAGTTCAATGACGTGCAATCACGAACATGAAGCTACTTTAACATTTCATTATGTAAAATAATTTAAGAAGTGCATTTTGACAATCGTAATCTTAAAATTGGAGTGAACAATAAAATGTAACTGTTTTAGGAAGTCTCGCACAAATAAAAAAATCTATCATAGTTTAAATCAATTGCAGTGAATGAAACTGAATTGCGTATATAATATATTTTTTTAAACATACTACTATGAGTATTTCGTAAATTATTATAGTTTTATGTTTCGGTAAAATCTTGCCAAATTACCTAACTTCGTGCGTTTAGTTTTTTTAATAAGGTGTGCTAAGTTTTCACTTTATGTATGATATTGGCAGAACATAGTTAAAGTTATTTTTCTGACGATAAAAATGTCCTTTTTAGCGTAAATCCCATCACCACCGCACTGGGTCATGACTCATGGACCAGTTCGTATAACGCCACAATCTAGTCCATTATATTAGAATGATACTGGGGGTCACGAGTATATTTTAGATAAGACATTCCCAGGTACTTCGACATAATATAGGGTAGACTGGGTACGGTTGAAACATTTTAGCGTTCATCGTTCATAGCATCGGGATTTGTTAAGTGAGCGATGACGGAAATATCTTAAATGAAAGAACTTGTATCTGTCTACAAATGGGCAATGTTGTTTAAGATCACTGTGTAGTATTTTCTGTGTAAGATCATATTAAAAAAAAATTGTCATTTGTTTCAACCGTCCCCATGCCAGGGTCGGTTGAAACGGTGCTTGGGGTCAATTGAAACACATGCAAATAATACAAAATATCATCAATTATCATGTTTTATTGATCATCTCATAACATTTTACGTATCATAATGGGATAGTTAAATATCACAAATAATTCGATCCATAATATTAGTCAAATTATCGTAGATACCATCTACGTTGTTCCTATTAAAGCTAGTCGCCCTAGAAAGACTTGTAGCCTGTGCTGCACGTACTTTTTTTTATCGTGCGCAAAATCCCCACGAATACCACCTCCACTAAAACCAGTGGAGGTGATTATGACGGACTCGAACCGACCAAAACGCACGCCGTCCATGGGTCCTTGATTGCCGGAGGTGAGATTATACAAGACATATCTCTCACACCCCGGCAGACCCGGGTACATCTCTGTTGAGATGACCCTCTTCCCCTGATGTGGGGACCATGGCGTCCCCATCTAGCCCCTGGGTATGGGGTGGCACTTTGCACCATTGCCGTGGCCTGCTTCTGCTAGGGTGACAGGCGGCTCCACCCGTCACCCCCAGGCCCACGCTTATGGTGGAGTTCGTCCGAGTCGCCTTCGCTCTGTGCTGCACGTACTGACAGTTCAGGATTTCTTTTCATAGTCATACGAAACCATTTTTGCCAGCCATGTCGTTGTCATCCCAAGTCCGAGGTCGTGATAAGTCGTACTTGACGGTGTGCCTATTTCATAATATCCTTTCTAGTTATGCCAAAATATATATCTGCACATCTTTTAAAATATTTTGATAACTCACGCTCTTGTTCCCGAGTAAATACACGATTGCGAGCTTTATATCCCATTTTTTGATCTTCATCGTTACCAACCGCATCTCGTTTACGTACATAGCTGAACAGGGAACAGTGGTTCAGTTCCTTTTTTGTTCTTAACTAAGATCCCGCTTTAAAATCTTCATAGGCTTGTGTTGATAAGTCTTTCCGACCTTTTGTAGTCTTTTTTGGCATACCCTTGGCATCTAAGAAACAAGAAAATTAAATAAATAAACTGTTTCAACCGTACCCACAAATAATGTTTCAACTGTCCCCAATACGTCACTTGATATAAAACGGTTCACAGTGCAAATTATAATAAATTTAAATGAAAACTAATCACAATGCGACATTCTACAAACTTCAAATAAAACGAAATAAAACTCTTAATACTCTAACTCTTAACAAAATCTTAATAATCGCAAAAAATGTAGGTACATAAATACTTACTTTTCCGTCAAAAAACACAATGGGGCCTCCTGTTGACAAGCACGTCGCCCGAAGCGCGACGTAAAGCTAAAATTCGTGTTTCGACTAGTCATCCACTTCGTACTCCCCTTGCACCCCTCACCCCATCACGCACTGTTCACGAGATATTTGTTTTGTTTCAACCGTCCACCGTTTCAACCGTACCCAGTCTACCCTAACTAAAGTTTTGAATCATATTTATATCCCTGATATTACAAATCATTTCGAAATATATCTACACTTAAGAATTAGCTTCACGCGAGAATCTTAGGACATGCTTTCATTTATATACAACTACTTACATGGAATATGTATATAGTATATTGGTATGTGTAATTACATGCGGAGTTATCATGACCAATATGGTACCCTACCATACCGCCCACGATTGACAGCAGGCTCAGCCGGGGAGTGACAGATATGCCGGAGGCTACCTCACTCTCGGCAACTGATGGCCCTAGAAAAGCGTGCGGTTTTAGTCTAGAATTCGACATATTCGCTCCCGCTTGCTTTGGCAGAGACTACACACCATGGCAGCATTTGCTACGCACACAGCTAATTGAAAAGGCAAACAACAGCAAGGAGCTTTTGCTGTAATGTAAGTTTTACTGCTTTGATGTGTGGCCTCCCTAGACGTTGAGGCAATGTATAATAAAATAATATCAATATAAAATGATACTCTCCAAGACTTTAACTGATGGTGCTGGTGCGGCTAAGCACGCAATTAATTTCCTTGCTATTTACACCGCATAGCAAGGAATCGGATAATTTTTTTTTTCAAATTTATTTAGCTGCTACATTTTCGGTTAGGAATTTATTTTCGGCATACCCATCAATGTGCTCAATTGGCGGCAATAGGCTCGCCCCCAGTTACTTGGGACCGAAAATCATAGGTGACTGAAATTCATATTGACAGGATCACAAAGATAGCGATATATATATTAATTATCTATGTCCCTTCTATAGAGCCTTCGTGTTTTGAAGAGAATTGTGTTAATGTGTGACATTGAAAACAATACTTTAGGTACAGTCAGCAACCACTTGCCCTTATCAAGCGTTGATGAATGACTCAGCGATGCTCTTGTGTATGTTTCAACACCGTCTACATAGTGGCAGCATAATAGATGTGCAGGATATTGTTTGTATCACTTTAGCTTGAATTTAATTATTCGCAAATGACTGTAAAAACTTCAAGTATACTGTTTTACCCGGGGTTTTAGGGGTTTCAACGTTTAAAGCGATTTTGATATATATCCACTAGAGAAAAAAGTATTTCCCTCCAGAGTGTGTAGAGACAAAAGTCCACTATTTACTTCTGTCATTAGGCTCTTCACGAGGTTCCTCTGTTAGCCCGACGCTGCTGCTATTGAGTGCTATGGAACTGCCCTTTTTTCAGTTATCAATGCCAAAACGGTATACAAACTCTGTAGACGCAGTGATGGCTGCTACAACGTGACACTAAGCCTTGGTTGCACGATCTTACTTTGACCGTGACAAAGCTGGTCAAAGTACCGGTCAGGTATAAAACGTCATAGCCTTGGTTGTAACTATAACCAGCCAAGCTCAAACGTCAAATTCTGTCAAAAACAGAGCTACAAAATAATGGAAAACAAAAATAAGTGGAAGCGGCATGTAGTCGGTGCACGCGTGTCATTGGTTGGCGTATTTATGCTACGAAGGATAAATTCGATAATATGAACGTTTTTGATAAGAATACGTCTAAACTTTTTCGTAAATATTCAAGCTTTTTCAATTCAAAGTATGAAATGCCATAAATACTTTTTTCACTACGGCAGCTCAAACAAGTAAGTTTTACTGCATAACAACAGTGTGCAAAATGCGATTTTGCCCACTGCGTGAGACAAAGTAACTTTTTAATATATATTTTTTATTTTTTCTATAGACAGTGCCAACCATAGATTTTGAAAAGAATTGTTCCGCGATGAACTTTCCAACTAAATGATCTGCACTCTATTCCTTGGACGTCCTTTAGAAAGTTCTTTAAAATATGAAGGTCCAATTTCGAAATTCTAATTTGAAAGGTATTTGTAAAACGAATAACCATGTTTTTTATTTAAATTATTTAATATTTTAATGTATTATAACATTATATGAGTCGAAGTTGCTCGAAATAAAAATATATTATTATTATTATTATATTATAACATAACATAAACTCACACCCGAAAAGGGTAGGCAAAAAAAAAACAATTATTTACTAGTAGAGCACGGTATTATTAACGGTTATGTGTGTGAGTTTGGCGACATCGGTTCCGCTACTGCAGCTATCGCGTCGCACTTCTACTAGTTTTTCTGTTCTGTGTACTAACCATAGAGTTAACCAAACCATTACTATCAAACTGTTAAATTTGACGGTGACCGTAACTTTGACCATGACCATGACAGATAGTTCGTGCAACTAAGCCTAATTGTACATTATGGTACAAGTGTGTAAAGTTGGTGGTGGCTATTGATCGTAAGACAGTCGAAATTGGTAATCGCCAAAAAACACGTGTGTTATTTTTCAGCACACATGTGAAAAAAATGATTAATCCTAAAAATTACTATAATTTCAACAGTGAAACGAGTTATTAACAGTATTTCGCAATGGCGGGAAAAATGAGTAGTAATCGAAAAAAAATGGTGATCGTCCTAAAAAAGGAGGCACTTTAATTGTAGTAAAAATAGAGACCCTAAAATTTTTTTGTTGTTGTTGATTTGATTGATGTTTTGTTTATTAAACACGTACAATTAGTTAGCAATTGGTATATTAACTAATATTTTTTTGTAGGTAATGAAGTGAAGTGAAAGTGAATTGCTGTTCGTTAGTCTCGCTAAAACTCGAGAACTTCTAGACTGATTTGGCTAATTATGGTCTTGAATTATTTGTGGAAGTCCAGAGAATAAATATGAAAATACTCGACAGTGGGAACGGGATCAGAAGTTCACGCGGGCGGAGCCACGGGCAACCGCTAGTCTTTACATGAAACCGTTATCAACTTTGACAGAATAAGGTACTGCGTCGGCGTCCTAAGAAAGTGGCAAGTTCTTGCCACTGACAATTTGAATTCGGTAAGGCAGTAATGAGATGATTGATTCTGATTGTGGTTCATGATTTATACACTCTACAAAATTAACATTAACTTATTAACATAAAACACGTGCTTCTAGGCGGTTTATTTTTTGCGAAGCAGTTTGTTAACTACATAATGTTCTGCAGTCTCAATTCATAATTCAATTTATACAACAAAATTAATCTTTTTAAGCATTGTGTATCATTATGAACTAATAATTTTATTACATTCACCCTAACTTTCAAACCCAGCTACACTAATTATATGAACGACTATTCATTCAAAATACCTCAATATTGAAGGTACAAGCTTACTCACACACGCAGACTCACCGCTCACCCCTGCGGCTACTGTACAGCCGTACAAAGCCACAAATTTGTTAAATTATCGTCCTTTGAGCTAAACTTGACGTAATTCTAGCGAACTACGGCCGTGGGTACTTATGTGAAACTTAGGTGATAACGTTATGTCCGCAACCTGGGCCAGAACTTCTCAAATACTAATGAATATCTACATGGTGTGGTAACAGTAGTTTTGCATAGATTAAAGTGTTGAAGTGATGTTAAGTGGTGACTTAATTTAGAAATTCAGAGTGGGCGCAATTTCCAAAATTTATCTTGTTCTTCACAATGAGGAAGGCCAGGAATGCTCATTGCTCAAGGCCAAGGATAATTATTCCTAGCCTTGAGCAACAATCCTGTACTCCTCAACATTCTAACAAAAAGTCACGGAAAGTCTTGCACCTTTAGACCACATTCAACCCATCCGTGTTGTAAACTGGAGACCTCTAAATTTGTCAAATTTTTTAAAAGTTTACTCAATTATGCTCAAACAACTTAATGGATCTGATTGAAATTGGATGTAGGGATAAATTGTAATTTGAAATACTACATAGGGTACTTTTTAGTAAAATTAAAGTTCCACAAATTCAGAACAGTGGGTAATAGCTAGTGCTATGTAAACTGATTTTATTTATTGCCATCGATGTGATGAAGTAGCCTGTACCTAAACTAAACCTAAGGCCCCGTTCACACCGTATACACCGCCGGTTTCATTATTGGTTCAAACATTTTCAGAAAATGTATGAAAGCGTACTAATCAGTATTCAAAATGTAAACGTGGCGAAACATAATCTATCTAATTAAATAAATATATGTTCTACTTGTCCCTAACACGTTTGATCCATAAAAATAAATTCTGTTCACTTGACACTAAGAGCGATCATATAGGGGATCATTTACCGAGTACAAACACGCGCACCTATGCTTGTGAAGGTTCATCACAGCGACACAGGCTTCAGATTAGCAATCTCTCGAGAAAGTATTAGCTCGCAAGACGTTATTTACCGACCGCCCGCCTGATTTCAATCGGAGCTTCGATTTGCAGAGTGGAAAGCTTCTTGATAGGGATGTGATAAAGTAATGATAATTTTTGATATCGATTTTAAAATAAAAATAATAAAACAATAAACTATCGCTATTAACAGAGTCCGTTCGAAATAATATTAAAAATTACATTTTATTACAATCAAGTACGATCAATTTAAGTCTTCAATATTAACATCCCACTAACATTTTCAAGTATCAATCCCCGTTAGCAAGGTGGTACAATAAATTTATTTGGCATGAACACTCGTGATGATACCAGTAGATACATATATCATATAGAATAGGTTAATTATCAAAAGTGATAAATTGAACCTATCGCTTGCTTTCGCAATTACCTTCATAAAACTTCAAGTATCGATAACCTGCATAATTTAATTACAGTGCATCTCTTTCCTCAGTATATATCTAGATTGAGGAATAGAACTGAATTGATCCCGTCGCGGCGCAGTGGTAACGAGGCAGGGGCGACAATGCAAATTGCAACGAGCGCGATCACCGCGGATGAGAGGTATTGTTTTTGGTAAAATCACCGGTTCACAAGTTCCGTGAGACGAAATTATGCCATTAACTGCAGAAAGAGATTATTGTGTAATCTCTGGTGGATCTGTAATAAAATTACAGACCACCAGTAAACTTGATACTTTGTTGCTATTTATTTCTTAAAAGTACTGCAAATTTTCACTTAAAAGGCATAATGTTTGATGATCAACTTCATAACCAACAAATAAACTGGTGTCTCTGAATGTGATAACTTCTAGAACATCATTACTACTGGCACCAACAAGTTGTCTATCTGGAATTTCAATTCGGCAATCCTGCAAAATATTGTTCAGAAAGTACAAGCTGAAAACATATTGAACAGTGTGTCACATGTGGTAGATATTTGCACGTAAATATTGGTGGATGTGCGAGACAAAACAAATACCTTTGAACAATTTTTATCACTCACAAAACGGTTATGAGAGACGAACTTTCTAACAATACAAATTACCCTTTTATTTTCGGTTGATTGATATGTCGATACATTCCACATACATCCCTATACTGTAATAACTTCAAAAGTTATACGTGCCGATATGGAATATCGGTTATCGGTTATAAAAGTCGTATTAAAATGTTCGATAACGTCTGAAATACGGTGGATATAAACAGGAGAAAATACCGAGAGGAAATTTTAACGACTAAATAAGAAATAAAAGATTGGTTATAGCTCTGATGTTAGCTTAGAGTCATTGTGTGCGATTGGACCGATGTTGGGTTCTATTAAATATTCAAAATCAATGTTAAAAACATTTAAAATAAAATATAATGATATTGAACGACATTTACTGTCTGAAATTAATACAAAGTAACTTTTTTATACTTAGGTCTTCAAAGATTAAATCTATTACCCTACCCCTCACCGTACCAGATAAATACCTTTTCGTTCATTGATCTGGTTAACAACCTCACCGTATCTTCTCTATTTTTTTTGTCATGCGCTATATTTCCATGAATACCCATTACCCACCCACACCAGTAGTAGGCCTCGGTAACCACTATCAAATGAGCCGTGTGCTTGTCTGCCACTTAATAATATACAAAACAATTCATACACATAATATTAAAACTTCAATATCAGCTGTAAACTAAAAAAAACAATTATTATTATTAATAAAAAAGACTAAAATGCTGTACTAAAAAATGTTTCTTTTGCACCTAAACGAAGTAATAATTTCAATTATTCTGATTTTAATATCATGTAAGTCAATTTCTGTTTGCATACATCACATACATACCTACAGTACAAGTTAATAAAATACCTGTGAAAACTGTTTTCGACCGTAATAAACTTTAATTACTTAATGGCATATAACACAGAACATATAATAAAAAGACTCATAGCATACAATTTTATTTACCGCCATTACAAACACGTACAGTGTTACAATGGTGGCACTACGGCATGACGGCCTCATCAAATGCTTTTTCACGCCCCGCTTCAAGGTTCTGGGACTGTGAGTAGAAGGACACACGCGAGCGGGTAGGGAAATCTAGAATAATGGTGCCGCAAGGGAAAGACTTAGTGAACTGATCGGTTCTTGATGGAATATTCTGCACATCTAAGCTTTACGCAAATTGCTTACGCTCTGTGTAGGAAAGGAGAGGGTGCGACGAATGAGAAGAGCTCATTGAAACATTCACCAAGGTAGAGACGGTAAAATACCGGCAAGTACGCAATATCAGCACAGTCTAAGGATAGAATCAAAAAGGTAGGTACTAAAATCTATTCCAATGAAGTGATTCCACAATGGCCCCGCTCTCTAAGTGAATATTTCACCACATTAATAGCCAGACCCGAATACATTATTTATATAGTGCTCCAGAGATGACGTTTATACGACAGTTGATGCGCGTTCGCGTCACGCCGATGTTCCCGAGGCATGCATAACTCGATATCTCGGATAATGTGACATATCCACACTATCGAATCGAAAATCAGTTACCATTCGAATATCAATTTCAAAATACTGCATATTTAATACAATCTGTCAACTTTGCAGAATCGAAAATTGAATTTCGAAAATGATTTTCAACGAATATAGGTAAGTACGATTTGGAATGCCTAAGTATAATTTAAATAGAATGAGACCAAATATTAATAGGCACCGAAGTAAAGCCTTGTTGGTGCAGTAAATCTCATGTTTCCAATTTAATTGCAAGTTATTATAAATTAACTATAAGCGAAGGATGTCAGCGATGACAAATAATAATAATTTATCCTGTTAATGACAAATAATAATTTATCCTGTTAATGACATTACAAACGAAAAACTGATACAATTGGGTTTAAAAATAAAACCGATGAATAATTGGACAATCATATTTGATTATAAGACTGCTAAGTCAGAGGACACAGGTCTGGTTTATGCTTGGAGAAATTATTTGTGGGCGATACGTAAAAATTCTTCAAAAGACAAGTACAAAAGTAAAATTATCTAAATCTAGTTTGCCATACACTATACGTAGCATTGGGAAGCCGGTAAGAATCGGGGAATAGCACACCAATATTTGTCTAGCTATCTTATACGAGATAAATGTTTTGTGTTTCCTTTGTCTTTTATATTGATAGTAATATCATCCCCTCCCCCTCCTTCAACATAGTCAACAGCACGAGTGTGACACTTTTAGTGTCGCAAACGTACATGAGCCACGATAACCACTTCCCATCAGATGGGTCGTGTGCTTATCTGCCACCTAAGTGGTATAAAATATTGTGATATTGTGTATAGTCACAAATTAATTATGTACCTAGATACCTATAGTATTTTATTCTAATTCTTGCATCCGTATTACATCAGCTATAAGTACGTTAGTTGTCTCTAGATAAATATGTTTGTGATGTATAATAAAAAATAAATCTCTAGAAAATTTTCACCATAACATCATATTTAATTAATTGGTTTGGTTCTCGTGTTCAATTGACTCATCGTAATCACTTATCGGTAGCGCGCTGTGTGGTCGACAGAAATTGAGTTATATCATTAAAACGGCAGCGATAATAATGTAAGTTCTACCGTGGTAGAGACACCATATGCACTTATGCTCAATATTTTATTTTTATACCTTTCACATGGTAAATAAGCACACGACCTACTAGATGGAAAGTGGTCACCGTGGTCTATGGACGATTGCAACACCAGGTGTCATTTATGTTGTCATATTATAGTATTAGGTTTTGCAGCTGAAATTTGTGACATACATCCACATATTCAGTAATACGTGCCAAGGTAGGGCGAGCTTGACCAAGGTAGGTTTTATTGAATACTAGTTGACCCGCGCAACTTCGTCTGCGTCACCCCGTTTTTGCTTCTGCTCTGCACTAGTTGGTTGTAGCATGATGTTATATACATATAAACATTCCTCTTTAATTACTCTATCTATTAAATGAAACCGCATCAAAATCCGTTTCGTAGTTTTAAAGATTTAAGCTTACAAAGGGTACTATGTAGTGATGTGCGGTTAACCATTCCGTTGAAAATGAACATTACCTAATTACATTCAAGTTCTAGTTCTAATTGCATCCAAAGTTGATATGTTAGATCTGAATTTTTACATTTCGGTCGCAAATTGACTACAGCTTGCAAGCAGTGAGCAGCATGATGGCCGTCGTTAAGAGTGCTGTGACAGTTGTTGTTTCACGCCTCGCTTAAAAACCCAATACTACAGAAAGATTGAAACAAGTGTGCTGGTAAAGAACTCCAAGACTTAATGGATCCGCTTGCATATTTAAATTCTCTTGATTATCTTAAATGGCTTTTGTATATCCCACCCCATCTCAATCCCGAGAGATGACCTACGATGAAGTCATGGCCGTTAATTAATAGGTTTACTAAATAGCAGATGAGACCGACTTGGACCTCGAAGGATGTGATAGCCATTTACCTTACCACATAGCCATACCATTTACATACAACCTAAACGCCACTTAAATCGTTTGTAAAAAAATAATTCTAAATCACATTCGGATTCGTGATTAAAAAATCAGTATGCATATAACGTCCATCGCGAAAATCTTTTACGTGCTTAACCATAAAGCCCCCGATGTAAATGCAAATTTTCGCAGCGACACGACATACGGCATGCTTACCGCGCCCTGTATTTTGTCAGCAAACTGGTTTTTAATTAATTCGCTTATTTATTTCAGCCGTTAGTGATGGGATATTCGAACATTTTCCCGGGGATATTTTATGATGGATATGTATACCTACAGGGTGTAAGGTGAACTCTCCCGGAACCGAAAGCCATTGGTAGTACTACTGGTACACAACAGGTAGGTCGGACTCCAAGTGCAAAGCTTTAGCATTCAAAATTTGCTCCCTGATATTAATGATAAAAATAATTTTGCAAATAGCATTTATAAACGATGCACATACATCACTTTTATATCGAACAACAAACAACATTTATCGGATAACATATTCATTCGCAATAGTTATAAAACATATCACAGTAACTAATCCCGGGATCATCTACACATTTTCGCAAACAAAATATTGTTATATCCCGTATAAATTGGAGTTTTTTTCCTGATAACGGGATCGTGCCCGAGAGTAATCACTAGCGCATATTGACGTTGCACCGCAGGCAATATTGACTTCCATTTTGTTTATTATATGCGGACGTGTTGATTGGTATCACAGAGACGTCATTATGATAATTTTATTAGTCTTCATCATATTACAAATTAAGGCTGATGTACACAGGGTCAGTGGCCGCTTACAAATTATAAAGTTATTACTACTTGCATACATAGAGCAACAGTCTGTTCATTACTGCGTTACCGAATTTAAAATGTCAGAAAAATTCTACTGCAACTACTCAAGATGGCTTCTTCTGCAGATAAATCGCCGCAATTTCACCAATAATAATAGGTATAAAATTATTAATATCGATCAAAAGACAGCCTGCTATATCTGACAATTTCAAAGATTTATAAAAAAAGTTACACTATCACTTCCTCAGATGTAGATATTGTCCTCGAAATAATTACTGTTACTCAATTTTTTAAATAATAATTAAAATTATAATCGTCACGCTTTTCTCTTTTTCAGTATACCTATTTATTTTGTGAAGGTAGGCCGTTAGTAAGATGTTATTTACATTGTATTAGTAGGTATATTCTGCCGAAAGGCATACAAGATAATATGTATTGAAATACACGAGGTAGCTAAAAGCCATAGTGTAAATTTATTGAGCTTTTTACATGTAAATCTTTCTGCTAATTTATTTCATTACCAGTCAGAGACATGCATATACAAATAGAGACTGCAAACCCAACCCAAATCGAAAATTATAATATATACTTTTCGCTGTTGTTTGCTTTTTTATTTAATGTAGGGCACGTCAATTTAATTCACCCCGCCTGATGGTAAGCTAAAGGCAAACTCTCAGGAAAGAGGGTCACCATTACGAACCCGTGGTGTTACAATGGCGGCGCTCAGCTTAACGCCCTCATCAGATGCTTTTTCACGCCCCGCTTAAAGGACCCGGGACTGTAGGAAGGATATAATTTGGGTAGGGTGTTAAGTGTGTACGCGCCTGATAGGAGCGTAAGTAAAGTACTAATACAATCAAATATAAAAATGTTCTGATTTTTTATTAATTTGATTTTCATTCTATTCGGAATATTACAATAATAAAGCCAAGAAAATGATCGAAATTATGAGCTAGTGTCATTTGTCTCGGACTTAGCTCACAAGTCCACGATCCTCAGTAATCTGAGATTAGTTTAAATCTGGCTTAAACAAATGTCTGATAATTAGTTACCTCACAGTAGTACTTAGAACAGTAGCGGTCGTTAGTACAGACCATCACGTTGACCTAGAACTTTTTAGCATGCTGTCGATAATATTGAAAGGGTGCAAACGACATCTAATATTAAAAGAAAAAGGATCTTAAAGTATGCTATAAACACTTTACTGAAAAGTTATTTTTGTCACCTGTTTATGTCGTTTACGTCTTTTACTCTTAGAATCGCAGATAAATGAGCGTTTGTGAGAATGTTCATTTTCAAGAACAAATATAAAACAATACAGAATAATGGTACCCTTGGGTTGTGGGGTCAGTGAACTCTTAAATCAAATCAAATCAAATTAAATCAAATCATTGAACACCGGTTACAAAAGCTTGTAAAAGATACATTTCCATTAAATCTATAGGTCCGCTGTATTATACACAACCTCTTCAAGGTGTGCAAATATTTAGGTATTATCTACACATGCAACATTTTAATAGAGAGCATTCATAATATTCTAATTGCATTAATAAATAATGAGTTATTAGTCTTACTTTTATTCCCTGGCTTAGAGAATTAAAGTAAGGCCACATGTTAAAGAAACCTCTTGTTGACTAATGAAAGTAAAAGTTTTTCATATTACAAAATATGGACAGGTTAAATATCATTTTTTGGTTTACGCAAACTCAATCAATACGTTAGCTAAATATCGTTATATATCTCACACGATTAATATTCAATCATCATTGAAAAAACTACTGAACATTTCATTTGAACAAGGTTCATTAAAATGTAAAGTTATTAAGAATAGGTAGGTACTAATGCAATAATTTATCATTCGTTTCTTCGTTCACACGATTAGTATTCCTTCATTTCATCATACAATGTTAATTAATTTCAGTTTGCGAACTGAATGTGAATTTATATTTCGTATGAGAGCTGGGTGCACTTGCGCTGAAATGTTCAATGATTTATTTATTTTACACTACACGATGCAATTGAAATAGAAAATAAGAATAATTTACGATTGTGAATATGGTGTTCGCAATATTTTCTTGTGCTTGATATGTAAATTCCAAAATGTGCATGTGTAAATCCATATACTCTATATTAAACAATAATTTGATATAACATAAATAATTTAAATGATGTAGTATATACTTATAAACAAATAACGCATGCATCTTGAGGTAATGTTCCCAGAAGACTGCCACGTTGTATGGCAATGCTTATTCTCTGTCCTAAAAAGACGCCAGCCCTCTGGTCACTAGAAGCGTCAACCATACGCTTCGCAAACTCTCTGAAGACATTGCGGGCACTCGGACCCCATGACCCAAATGTTTCTACTCCAAACGGCACGAATTCATAATCTCCAATGAGATTGTAATATTATACTTATCCATATACTTACTTTACATTCATAAATACTCAAGGATTTCGGTTGATAATATTATTACATAAAAAATAACTTGGCAGGCACATAATAAGCAGAATAAATTTTCTTCGCACAACAATATAGAATAAGCATGTTCTCAACCCTACTATAAGTTCATATTCCGCTGAAATAAACTTGATTTCATTTTAACACTGAACGAGATTCTTTGTGTAACTTTTAAAATTAATTAAGTATACGCTTTCGGCTACATTCATCAATGTTATCTTACAAGTACGTAACTATAAAAGCTAATGTTTGAGTTTCATTATCATTTATGTTCTACTTAGATACCATTAAATAAAACATTATTAATGAAGAACATTTTTACATTAAATAATTATTAGAGTTCAAAAGATTATGAATTTAATTTAAAACTAAGTAGGTATTTAAACGAAATCGGACGTAATAAAAAGTAGGTACTACTTTTCAAGGAGGAAATAAATATCTTTTCTAGCAATAAGAGAAACTGTTGCAAATATTTAAAAGGTCAGATTTAAGTAAAGTTTAGCATAGAAAAAAACATGGCTGAACTTCTACATTTTCCGTAGAGTGCTTGCGTTTTAACCTCCACAATAAATGAAAAGCGATATCATTGTTCTATAGTTATTTCTGCACTTGTTAGGACTACAATTACCCATAAAAAATGAGTCAAATGGCTGTATAGTAAACACATTAGTAATACAATGGGTAAATGTCGTCTCTTGTAGGGTGAAAGGCTACCTAATGTAGTGAAAACTACTTACCCTTCTAGAATTAAATAAACAAATATATTTGATTAATTTTGTTAAGACATTTCAATTTGGAACTCGGTACCCTTCTTAATATATAATTTTCGTTGAGATTATTGCGATGTTGAATTTGCGCGATGTTAGTAACGCCTGATAACTTTATAAGTAAACTCACGTGCGAGCAGTTGCTATAATAAATTACGTAGGCGCTTAAAACTCGTTTCATCTGAGCGCTGCTACTGCTGTTCTCGTTGCTAATATTACTTTATACCAAGTCTTTGATACTGAATATTATGCTATCATTTTTCAAATAAATTTTTATTCAGGAGTTCCTAGATAAAATCTCCTTTGAAAATTACTTTGAAGCACATAGTTTGGCTTCTAAATCTACTTACAAGGAAATTTTCTATTAAAATTGATTTTTACGTTTTAGGGACTTAAACTCTTACCTAGGTACCGTCTATCGTTCCCATGACGACAGAAAACCCTGCACCGGAACATCTTCAGTTAATTAAAAGACTTGTACCTAATACCTAGGTGACTTTGGCCTGTCTCCGCAGGCATTGTGGTACCTCACGATATAACCTCATTATAAAAATGTACTCTGTGTAGGTAATAAATGATACATAAATTGGCACTGCCCACTAGTTGACCTAGATAATGATTTAAACAAATGTCTTTAACTTTCTCTGTAGGAGTAGAATTCAAATTTTTGAAGTGACGGACTTAATGATCATTATGACACGCTTGAGTTAGCTTAGTGGTTAAGGAGTCGACCCGATCGAGAGGTCTCGGGTTCGATTACTGTTCATTACACTACCGACTTGAACCCACTCCTAACACAAGTCATTGAGCTTAGCTGGAGAATAGATGGAGGATTACATGGAGGTTAGATGGAATATTATTAATTTCGGTTATATTCTACGTACTATTTTATTTTTTAATTAAACTCAAAAAATTACATTTAAGTATTAAATATCTAAACTATTAGATGTAAGAAATTTTCACTTTAGCAGTTCAATATATTATTTTAAACAGGTTATTTTCCGAGAATAAAAAAGTAATAAAAAAATCGTTCGATATTTTCATGCCAATATGTAGTGTAATGCCTGGAATACTACCATGTGTCTTTGGGAACGTTTCCCTGACATTCTGTATAGTTTACCAGTTATAAAAGTTACAAATTATTGGGAATAAAATACCTGAACCCGGAATTATATGATGTCTTTAAACTTTATGACTGTTGAAGCAGTATATTTACGAGTTTCTTACAGCTTTATTCCTTAATCTACTCAATTTCGTTACAAAACTTTTAGCGGGAAATAAAGGAGAACACACTTTTTTGTTAGTGTTGCCATTTATAAAAAGACAAACAATATTAAGACGATGTGATGATAGAGTATTGAACTGACGAGTTCGTGGGTTCAATTCTCACTCAGCGAGATATTTGTACGCTTGAATATTTTGCATAATGGACTAATCCTGTACAGTTATACAATATATACGTATTTATTTGACCAAAAAAAAGAAATATCTGAAGACTTTCTAGAACTCGTATTATTAAAACCTATTCTTAGTTTAGGTCTAGATTGTGGAGAATCTTAGTGAGGCAAAGGTGTGTATCTAACATGCCGTTAACAAGTTAAATCCTAGGTAGCTAAGCAGATAAGTCCTTGGACCATGGAGGACCGATTATATAAATAGTGCTTCGGACGAACCAACCTCACTACATACTTCAAAGAGCCGGCTATTGCTATCATTTTTATTTTTCTGTTTACAAAGCTGTTTTACGTTGACGTTTTATAAAACTGAATGTTTTTAATTTTGAATGACTGAAATATACTTTAGTTCATTTATTAGGTACTAAAATCCAGGGGACTCTGTTCCTATTAAGACTTTAATGTATAGATTGTTTAGGTTTAATTTTTATTGAAGTTTCAATGTTTCTTTGACCACCGTGCCTTAGAAAGCCCAGTAAGCCGTCGTCGGATACCATACGAATGTTTATCGCAGGTATAACGTGTGGTTGAAGTCCAAAAATTCCCACAACTGCTTTAACATTAATATCGCTAGGTCGAATGGTCAGAAAATTTCGACGTTCAGCTGTTTCGTATTTAGTCTGGAAGACCATGCAGCTCTCACTAAGGAAAAGGCTTAGAAAATTACGATTAGCTTCTTTACCAATTTTTAAATGTCATTTTTACTTCGATTTCGTTTCTTTGTTACAGTTTATGACGTGTGATAGCTAACTATTGCTGATCTTCATAGGTAGGGAAGTAAGCTATCATCATCTCCTATATTTCCTCAGAACACAAGCCTTTATACAATCAGTATAAACCTTGGGCACTAAGCTCCTGATTGTCTACAATCCTCGTGGCACGTCCTTATACCAAGTCAAAGACTCAATACTATTCCACTCTGTGGACTACACTGAGGTTATTCGACGCCAGCTTAATCTTGTCTTATGGGTTATTACGATAATGGCCTCAACACCGAGGATCCCAATACCTTCATATGAAACATCTTAGTATAATATTAGTACTGGTATACAAAACCGTGGTAAATCTGATACCTAATCTTAATTGAGTCTAAACCTTACATTTGGTAACTAAAACGAAACGCGAGTTACCAACTGGAGTAGCCGCATTCGAAAATTTAAATAGGGATTCAAATTCTATGCAAGTCACGAGTTCTGCGAGTTGTTTTTCAGGGTTAGGTAATACTGCAATCGTTTTAAGATGATTTCGTTACTTATGTGTCTGTCATTGGCATGAAAAACAAAAAACGTGCGTTATGCGTGTCATTGCTGTGCATTTTTACACAACGAAAGACAAATTCAACAATATGAACCTTATTGTAAAGAGTTAAAGTTTTAACTAACTTTTCCAGTATTTACTGACATACGTCTGAACTTTTTCATAAATATTGCAGCGTTTTCGATAACACATCATAAATACTTCTTATAAGTAATCCCTATATTGCGTTCAAAATTAATACTAAGGTTACAATGAGTTTTCGTTTTGTACTAACTTGGAATTAAAGGTAATATGTAAATACGACCAATGAAATGTTAACTAGTAATGCAACGTATTATTAACGATTGTATGAGTAAGTTGGGCGACATCGGTCCCGCTACTGTTTTTCTGTTCTGTGCTCATTGAGCGCAATTTAATATGCATAAATTTTATTTCAAGTGCAAGTACTAACTAACCTGTATAGAGTTTACCAAACTAGTTCAAAAGGTTCTTGATAGGAGAAGGCTGATGGAACATTTCTAACACTATTTTTTATTGAACTACACAACACAACGATATAAACGAGAGTCCAGTAACGTCACTTGAACTGTCCTTAGAACGACTATCAGAAGAAAAGAAATTCCTCTGTTAATAACAACATATACATAAAAAACAAATGGTATGACAACATAGTACACAAGCACACGTATTAGAACAAGAAAATATTACGTAATACTGGTTTATTGCAAACAAATATATACAATTGTAAAATTGTACAAGGTATGTGTGTGTATATTTATAATAGACATTTCTATTAATTAATTGCTTAACTAAACATAACAGACTCCTTCATTACCGCGTAACAAAATTTAAAATTTTAGTGGCTTGTGACTTCCGTGTAGAAACATTTAGATCACTGCAATATATTTTTATGTCAAAGTTAATAATGTTTTATAATATATTATAAAAACATTTTACGGTTCATATATTCTGACACTTTCTCATACATAGGTCTTGTATACGTTACTCACACACAGTTTATTCCTCAACGGATAACTTTATGAAATGTTGAATATTTAACCCATTTTTATTTTTAAAATCTTGTCTGTTCGTTTGATATTTAAAGAAAAAAGCAAAAATTATTGAACAGATTATAATGAGGTTTTATTATTAGAAAGGTCCTAAAATATGATAGCAATTCCTAAAAGTCCTCTCCTCTCCTCCTTTAGTCCTAAGAAACCAGAGATATGAAAACAGACTCGATAACTCTCATACTCCAAGGATGAGCCGCTAGCATACCTACTACACGAAAGATTTACATATTACATACCTACATCTATATCTGCATTATTTTTGGAATTTATTTGATTTTACGAAAAATTGTATTTTGCGAGTGTGTAATGTTAGTAAAATACTCTATTATTCCTCCTAAGAAAACAAAACAATTCAGCCGACTACTAGAACAACAGTGCACCAAAAAGAAAAATACAATTATCCCTTAAAAGAAAAAAGGGTTTTGCCTCATAGAATCGACTTATTACTCACTATAACTTAAAATTATCCCTTAAAAGAAAAAAGGGTTTTGCCTCATAGAATCGACTTATTACTCACTATAACTTAAATTAGACATTCGTTCTATAGTTACATCGCTAAAGAGATCTATTGTCTGTCGAAGGAAATCTATTGTATAAACCTACCGTCACAAGATGGTCATAAATTTAACCAACACCTCGATCTATTAACATTTTCTATTTAGTTTTGTGGAGTTGCTTTGCTCTGGTACCCAAAGTTCAGTAGGGGAAACTAGGGACACTTGATCCCTATGGGAGACAAGGTACACCAATATTTTTGGAATTACTAAGCGTATTAGACTATTTTTAATGTGGTAACACTAAGGGTAATAATGTTTACTTAGTGTTGCCACACTAAAAAAAAACTCTAATACACTTAGTAATTTAAAAAATATTGGTGTACCTTGTCTCCCATAGGGATCAAGTGTCCCCAGTTTCCCTTACCAATTAAATCTAATACCAATGAATTGTGAAATGTATTGACTTCGAATGGAATAATTAATCATAGGCATAGATTCTACTATCAAGGATGGCAAAGACCGTAACGCAAAGAAGACTTTTTAGCTAAATTCTCTGATGTGCGGCAATATGCATCAAAGAGAAAGTAGATATATGTAGGTACATTCAAAACCTACGCGTCAAAAAATAATTCAGAAATTGTTCACCAATCGTTAAAATGGAAATTCCGCTGCTTTCCCATAGGAAAGTACCGTCAAATTACGAAAGCGATACCAATTTTGTGAAGTGAATTAACTTTTATTTCATTATATTGAATAAATGAATTCGATTTTAAACGAACAATATTCGTCTGAATGAGTGTACGGAAGACTGAAATACCTAATGTGTGACAGGTATTTTTAAATGGGGAACTATTAACCGTGCGAATAAATATTAAATGGATGACTGATAATGAGTTACTTTAATATTAAACCGAGCAGTGTTAAATCATGTTTGCGAAATATTTACTTAACTAGCGACAAATTGTGAATGATTAAAAAGTCGTAAAATGGGCTACTAATAGTGGGCAACAGTTAATCTAAGCTACCATCTAAACTTCTAAGTGAAAAAATTAAATAAAAAATTGGGCGAAAAAATATTGAGTGGGCAAAAATAAAATGAGAAGAGTAGTCATATATATAACCGATTTGAAACTCAAATCGGCAAAGTGATACATGAAATGCTTCAAAAAATACTGACAATTAAGTCCCAATTTATGTCTTACAGAGAAATAAAAAAAAGAACGTTGGTGCTGTTTTTTTTAAATAGCCTAATTAGCAAACCGTGCCGGATTCCCACGCATCGTGAACAGTATCTACTAAAATGTGAAATATATTATTATTCCTATTTCCTCTGTTACATGCTACCAGTCTTTAAATGGTACTATTTCTACGAACGGTGTTTATGAAACAAAAGTATTTCAAAACAAAACTCGGCTCGTTAGTTGAATACTCGATACCCGAAGTATCGCAGGAATTGATTGCAAAAAGTATCGCAAGCCAATACATCAGAGCGTCAATGACCTACCAGAGGACGTGGGAATCCTGTCGCGGCGACATTATCCATTGGATTTGTCGGCATTTTGACTTTTGGATCGAAGGAAAACACAAGCACCCTGCGGTGTATACTTATCTTTTTTTATAAATCGTCATCATCATCGTCATAGCGATTTTCCAGTTTGCATTTTGGAGCCCGAAGTCCGCTTCTTTTCAGTCGTTCTTGCGTCTAAATAATAAACATATCCATCGCTCGTCATAAAATTTCACATTTATGATATTAGTACCACGAATATATTCCCGTATATAAAAGAATATGTGCCTTGAAATTTGGATTATGCTGGACTCTGGAGAAAAACATAATATTTTGTGAGCAGTATTCCGAACGTTCTTCAGTATGAAACAAGAAATGTATGTATGAGCAATTTCAAGGAAGACCCCCCGTTGGACAAATGGATTAGTTACTGAATACCAATTATTAAATCACAATGACTTCGTTTTTTAAACTACTGACGAACAATTGAGAAGGGATGTCAAGAATGGTATATGTTTTGGATTAATATTTGTAAAGACTACAACTTAAAGGCTTTGTCCTAATAGAAAGCGATTGCGCGATGATCGCGCGAGTAAGCGATACGACTGTGGTCGCGTGTTTGGGCCAATTAAAGACGCTGACGACCGTGTTCCTAGTTTAGTTTAACAATGGTATCAGCACACTTGGAAGTCAGAGACGCAAATTAACTTCAATTTTCAAACATTTTAGTAGCACGATCGCATCACGCGTATATCAATTAGGACAAGTATTCACAATGTTTGGTCGCGCATTCGTAAATAAATAAGTTCGGGCGAATAACTTTCGACATTTTAGTATCGCGATCGCATCGCGTGAATATCAACTAGGACACATGTACAATATTCATATGTTTGATCGCATGTTCGTAAGTACGGTTCGTTCGGACCAGAGTTCGCACGATGGTTCTGAGATAGACTGTCGTATTCTATTAGGACAATGGTATAATGTCTATCCCAGACATGTTTTAAAGGTTGTACAGCGTTTAGGTGGTTGCAAACTATTGTCAAACCGTGTGTATATATTCGTTAAAATGAGACTTCGAGAGCAGCATTTCAATTTATTTGTGAGTACCCCATGAAACTATAAAATAAAAGTAACCTAAGATACGGCTTAGAATATCAGGTATCAACCTCAACTATACCTAACTAGGAGTAAGTACATACATTTTTTTTAATAAATGCGTAATATATAAACGCTGTTTATTTGTACAGATTATGCTATTAATCTTGAGAATATTGATTGAGTATCGGTTGAATACGGGACCAGCTGCCTGTCACATTGTATGATCGCGATCCCTAGATGGAATGTCGTCAGGGTAAGTGCAGGTTTTTCTAATGTGCTTGGACTTTGTGAAGGAATTCAAAGTATTTCTTATACCTAGTTATTATCACCAATTTTTTAATCTGTTTTTATAAATATTATGACAATAAGTATGTTGTATTATAAGACCTGATCAAAAATAATTTTGATTAAAACATCCATCGTATAGTTTGTACTATACGATGGATGTTTTAATCAAAATTATCAAATTTATATCAAAATTGTATATGATTGTTCATATCTGCCTCTATTATGATACATAGGTTTAGACCTAGCCCAGACGCGGGGTTGGTTGCCTATCCCGTAGAGTAATAAACCTAAAAATAGTATATGTAGTAATATATATGGACGCCATTATCTAAATAAACTTAATTCATTATAAGTTACCGACTGCCTTAGCTCTGAAATTTTACGTGAAATTCTGAACAAAATATTAAAATTGTATAGCTTGTCCTCTGAAGATTATAAAGATATTAAAAAATGTTGTCTAAGATTATCAAATTCTGCATATTTGTTTCGGATAATCTATGAAATGGCTGGAAGGATTTTGACAAGATTTTGCATACTCGAAAGAAGTGATATTTGGGCAGGAATAATGAAGTTTGGTATTGCACAACAAAATTAAAATAAATAAATATTTCTAGGGCACTCCACATAACGCCGTCTAGGCTAATACATACATCATCATTCTCTAAGCTTATTCCCAACTCAGCCGGGGTCGGCTTTCCACTCTAAATAAGATGCGGCTGAACTTCGGTATCTTCCATGAAGCGGCTGATATCGGAACTCTACAACCAAATTGGCGATATCAAAGTTCCGTAGTTAGGCTAGTCGGACTTTTGAGCGCTCGCGGTCTAATTACCCGTAACGACTGCCGTAGATGTTCGGCATGGCAACCGGGACCGATGGCTTAACCTGCACTCCGAGGCACGACCAGCCTAGTGCAAATAAATACTTGCACTGAGCAGGGATTGAACACGCGCCTCCTGCTTAGCAGTTGCGTTTACTACTGCCACGTTACATAAGCCGTAAAAATATTGATACAATGGGACGAAGTCGTGAGTACAGGCAATTCGGAAGATCGCCATAGCATAGAGTTTGAAAAAGTAGATTTAAGACTGCATTAGGTCTGCGTATACCTTTAAGTATCTGTAAGTACGTAAAGAACAAACCTGATGATCATTATAATTCCTTCATTATACCGCATGTCAGCAATGAAAAGCAAAAAAGCTTCAAGAGACATACATGGTTGAAAGGAAAAACATCAGCAATTATGGCATAATCTGCGGACCTTTTAGCTCTGAAAAATCGATGTCACTTAATGCGTTTTCTTATTAACTAAATATCGCTATGTCAGTCATATCCGATCAGCTAGTACAAAAATAAAGTTTAAGAAGGTATTTCTACTAACTAATTTGGGAGTCACGTCAGGCGCGGGTGCGTAGGCGCAGCCATAAAAGATTACGGGTTCTATCTATCCCACGTTAAACAAATATTTTGTGTTCATACTATTTCTGGTTGTTCATTTAATTTTGTTTGTAAATATCATATACGGTAATTCTAATTTAATTTTATAATATCCGTACAGACTATAAATTAAAATCCAAAATTTGGCCTATACAATCTAATTTATACTAACTACTTTTATTTTGGGAAATAGTGAACTTTTTTATATTTTCTAAGTGTTTTTTTTGCTAAGTACCTACTACACATAGGTATAGGTACCTATTGTAAAATCCAGCTGTGGTTTTTCAAAGCGACTACATTAAGGAGTTCTTCTTGAAAGGCATTAGAAGATTTCTACAGGGTCGGCTGCTTAAATGTGGCGCCCTCGGTGTTGCAAACCTTCATTGCCCATGGTGAACACTTTCTATCAGGTGTCACCCAAGTGATATAACAAATACAAAGTGTCTTTTTTGCGATGTGATAACCTCGTGAAGGGTCCGTCCTCAAAAATTAACGGTAAACTTTTTGAAAGCGCTCATTCTGCATTTCAACGTATTTACTTATCGGCAGAAATAACGTTATCACATGAACCATTTATCTCTCCATATTATATACTCCTCAGGCAAAAATATACACAAAACACAATTTCTATCTTACAAATAATTTTGTGGAGTAATTGTTTATTTAGACAATGTTTCTGAGTTAAAATAATGTTCTGTTTTAATATAATCCGTGTGACAGACACCGGCGCCATCCTTCCGTCCCGTCCTTTCGAAACAATCACAGAAAACAATGTGCCCCAGATTGGCCCAGATCTTACAAATAATATATTTTAATTAATTTAATATTACAAATATTTGATACATTTTGTAATTTATTTACATTTAATATTAAAAATGAGAAAGTTTATAAAAATGTTTGTTTTTCAATTAGTAAAATAACTAGCGAGTTACAATCTGGAAGTCAGAAGATGGAAGACGGAAGCCTTGTCAGCCAAGGAAACGTTGGCGGAAAGACATGAAATCCTTTGTTGTAGGCCTTTGCCCAGCAGTGGGATATAATGGGCTACGATAAAAATCTAGCAAGCTGCCCGTCATGCATGATTCCATAAAAATATCTAAACGACATTCAAAATCGACAGTGGTATTGAAGATAAAGCTTAATATGTTAAGTAATGAAAAGTATTTTCATGGTATTAATTTAATGATGGCATTATACGGCAACTCTTTAATCAGCACCGCTTAAATTAATATCTTCTCTACATAACACTAACATTACTGATAATTAACGATCATCGAATACCGGTATTAAGCGTTGAGTAAACAACGGAATGACAGATGTGTGATCGAAAATAACTGGTTAATTTTAAATCATTGTAAAACGTTACCATGTTTGGTTTCAGTCTACATTTTAAGACTGCCAATAGATACCGCGTTTCTTAACTAATTTAAATAAATTGTTGAATATTTGTTTTAATAATGATGAATTTTTAGGTTTGTGCTTAGTGCATAAGCGGTAGCGGGGCAATCGTTTCCGAGCTCATTTAATTATGCTCAACACGAAAGTAATGTGAAATACAAATAGGCCTGTAAGCATTTCTGTTTTAATTGAATATTAGTACAAATTCCTGCTTTACCTATTTATAACTATAACTATGTAACAAATATGAGTATTACACCCGTGCATATATTTGAATTGATTGATAAATTATTTAACAAAAGATTTGGGACAACCTTAAGAACTCTTATCTACTTCATTTGTAAAAATAACTATATTTAATGCTGATATTTATTATACCCGCGGTAGCCTAGTGGTATGGGAATGGACTACTGAGACGATTCGAAGTTATGTGTGTAATTATCGCCGGTTTATAAGTGCCCGGTTAATGGCAATAGGCTCGCCACCTATTACATTGGGACCTAAACAAAAACTGGCGAAATTGGGGTGCTAGCACCTCTGCCTACCTCTTCGGGGATAAAAGCGTGAGTTTATATTATGTTATTTATTATATTGTTTGTAGTTATATATTACTTGTGTCAGCGGGTAGGTTCCGCTACCGCCTATGACCGTACCCGCTACTGCCTTCTCAAGTGGAAACATTAGCGTCCGCTGTCATTGTATTCGCCCCCACGCACTGTGTGGGCGGAGCGGAGCGAACGCACCTTTACTTTCCAATTTTAGATGTTATATCTCGAATAATGAGTTATTTTGCTTTGTG
The DNA here is from genome assembly GCA_963691645.1 of Pelosia muscerda. Taxonomy (NCBI): domain Eukaryota; kingdom Metazoa; phylum Arthropoda; class Insecta; order Lepidoptera; family Erebidae; genus Pelosia; species Pelosia muscerda. Next base: position 27,943,706 of record OY829098.1, read on the forward strand.
TTTTGTGTAATGAAATTAAGTGATTTAGAGCTTGCGCCTTGTTCTCGTATTCATAACTGCAATAATATCATTTTCTGTGGTTCGACCCGATTGTGTGTACGACAACTTGACAGACCTAGATAATTTATGCGAACACATTCAGTGTGGTCTGTAGTATTGCAATAAAAAGGACCTACTCTTGTCTTTTTCTACACAAAAGAGAACTGGAATGTCTGCAATGCTTCACTGACTCACGTGTTTCCTTCCTCCTACATTTGTTAATCTCCTTGAATATTTTATGTTGAGTATTTACACAGACTATTTCACTTCAGGTCGACACGCCCGCTATGACACAATTATTTTATTATAAAAGAACATAAAAAAATCCGCGGTAGCCTAGTGGTAAGGGTAATGGATTGCTGAGACGAGGTCTCGGGTTCGATCCCAGGTTTACCATGGCACACACCAATGGCTGCGATGCTTTTCGAAGCTATGGGTGTATTTATCGCAGGTTTATAAGTGTCCGGTAAATGGCAATAGGCTCGCCAACTATTACATTGGGACCTAAATATAAACTGGCGAATTGTGGGTGCTAGCACCTCTGTCTACCCCTTTGCGGATATAGGCGTGATATTATAAAATAAGAAATTCTAGCATAAAAGCAATGATTTGATATAACTACCTCTTAGAAACAACACAGCATTTGAAGGTAACTTAAATACCAGCATTACCTGTAACAAAATACAAGATATAAGATATTTTAATAAGATACAAAAATCTTTATTCCTGCAATTAGCAAGCAAGCCAAGCCCATTTAACTAAAATCGCTATAGCGCTAGCGCAGCGGTTACCAAGATTGCTATGTATTAAAATATATACAAGAGGAGTTCGCCCAATAGTTTGAAATATGTATCTATAGTTCACCAGTCACATGCGTCAATCTGTGTTTTCGGATAGTTATAGCTTGGAAGTCTTCAAGACTAGAGTTAATAGGTCACTCTAGACAAGCGTGCTCCACCGCTGATCACATGATAACATAAAAAATAGAGGAGGTAGGACACGACGGTATATCGTCCCAATCGAGCAGTCCGATTGGGGAAGTACCTCCACCCTACAGAATATCGCCGTTCAATAACCTTGTGATGTGTTTTCGGTGGTAAGTAGGGTAGCCAGAGCTCACTAGAGAGGTTTTGTGTTGTCAGTGGGAAAACCAAAGGCTTATCCTACATCTTTTGCGCTGACGACACAGAATGTCTCTGTTCTTACAGGGGTTGCGGCACGAGCGTTATTCCTCTGGAGTTACACTCGCCCATAGGCCACGGTAACCACTTACCATCAGGAGGTTCGCGTGCTTGTCTGCGACCTAAGTTGTATAAAAATAAAAATAAAATAAATAAATAAACAGATAAAAATCACCTGATCCAGTTTCGTATGTAACCCAAATATCGAGTCAATCGGACAAAAAGACATTCTTTCAATTCTTCGCGAGCTTACAATACATATCGAGGAATGTTCGAGTGGATAGATGGAATGGAAGCGACTGAAGGACGCTTTGAAGGCCAACAGCAACTAGAAGGTTGTGAAATTGAAATGCCCTTTTTGTGTATATGCGCCTTTAGAATACAAAATAGATAAGTATAGGACGAAAGCTAAAACTATCAACGAACTTTGGACAACTAATGAAATATACGATACATCTCAGTTTTTATACAACGTTCATTTAGCTTTGAAACGGTCTCTATTCGTAGCAAAGAAACTCGAAAGAGGGTAGATCGATATATCTATTCCCATAAAACTTTTTCACTGTTTACAGCTAATCATCATGCTTGCAAAAGCACCGAAATAACAAAAACTCAACACGGTAAATGGTAAATAACCCGATATCTCTAATCGTAGGTAAGGTTTCTCAAGAATCGGCGATAAAAAAGAACTAATGAATAAAGGAATAAACAGCAATGAATGACTAAGTGACTCATACAGCTTAAAAATTCTGCGGGAAACTTCAAGAATTCCTCAATATTTTTTTTTGCATTTATCAGGCATAACTTAGGCCATGGGCCTTACTTAAGAGAGATAGGACTCCGCACAATAGTAAATTAAACTCAGATCGAAGTTCATTATTATTAAGTTAAGTGTGAGCTCTTCATTAAAATTTACCTCTGATATTGAAATATATTGATAATTTTAAGGGTTCATTTCATTAAATATATTAGAAGAAAAATTCCACAGAGGAGAACCCGTCCCTTATTATTTATTTTCTTATCCTTAAGATATTTTCTTGTTTCATAATTTTTAGAACGTGAACTTTTCTGTTCAAGTTTTAGCTTTTAAACTTAATTTCAAGCAACAGCTAATAATTTATATATATTTGAATTGTGTTAATTAAACCCTTTCATTTGACGCCAAACACTTTGATTTATTCGAAATTTATTTTATACACAAGAGCTGTGTTAAAAATAAATTGCTGCCGGAGGGCACCACATTGAATTCAGTGACATGTCATTTGTCCTATAACCAGTAGACAATCAAGACTTCTAAAATTACCTCGTTTGTCCACTTCTAATAAGTATTTGAGGAGCGATGAGGGAACAGATGAAGCTACATAACTACGTAGCCGTCAAACTGAGCGCCAGCATTGCAGCATTGTACGTGTTTGCAATGGTGACTCTCTTTTATGAGAATTGTCCTTCAGCTTAACATCAGGCGAATTGAAGTGAAATTGACGTGCTATATAAAAAACAAACATAAATAGCCTGCCAAAATCATAACCCTCCTTTGGCTTTGCCGCACTCAAACCAATCTGTCTTAAAAAGTCACATAGTCGTTTTTGTCATCTGTAAACCACTTTGCGCACTAATCATTCTTGTTTTGGTATTCGTTGTAAAAAGTGATATATGTTTGGACACAATATAAAGATGTCTAAAAAGAAATCACAATGATATTAGAAATGTGATGTCCGATTGGAATAGATCTACCTGATAAGATTTGAATTGGTGCTTTTCAAATTGGTGCGCTCGATGGTATGCCCTCGATATTACCATCGAGATATTAATGAGATAACATAACTACCTCACTTTGTATAAGATCATTGCATTCCCGCATAAAATTAAAACATATAATAAATATTTTCGTATTCATTTAGATACAAAAAGCGACAGCATTTTGTTATACATACTTACCATTCAATTTAACATATTCATACAATAGATGGCCTGTTTAACATGGACACTTTTTTTCTATGTGTCACTAAAAGCAGAGATATAGCTTTATTACTTTTTTATTACATTGTGACAAAAAAATATAGCAGTTGTAGAAATCCGTATGTAAAATTGAGATTACAACACTAGGTTATGGTAATCCGTTGATATCGCGTTGGCGAGTTTGTAGTGATGTTAGTCACTATGTCGAGTATCGAGAAACTTATCGAATAAAAATCACAAGTTAACTCCAATGAGGTAGGTATATGAACAGCAAAATTAAGAATACTTACTTACAAATACATGTCCTTCTTTGCCTTCCTCTCTCATACACTCTTTCTCTGTCATCCCTAGTGCGACATTTATCATCAAATTCATCTGAAAGCTCTGCCTACCTGACACTTTTGTAAAAAATAACTGACCGCTCTATGTGAAATGTATATACAATTCTATAAAACAAAAATTTAATCTTCATTTTAGCATCTATTAACTACTACTACGAGACTGAATGTACCATAGAATTAACATTGTAATCCAATTACAAAATTTGCGACAGTAATCTCAAACGCAAACTAATATCGAAGTCGTCTGTAGACATAATTGCCAAGCAAGCACTTCTCGAAAATCGATTCTCATTTACAGACAATCGACTTGATATCGATAGTCGCTCGGTCGTTCGGTCTATAACTATTTTCATTGAACAGGTCACCCATTCACCGATCCCACAGCGTGGGCCACCGCCCGCAGCCATTGTACAAGTGTGTAGGCGACGTTCATAATCATCAGTAATTACACACACAACCCGTTGACATGTAAATTAACGCCTTCGTCGTTATTATTCGATGTGTACGCGATTCATTTGTAAATCGATATATAAAATTGATTATTAGAAATTGTTTCCCAAACATTTACATATTTCCGTTGTTAATTTACGCGGTTCTGTTGGTCGGAAGAATTAAACGGTAGATGGCTCTGACGTTAGTTAAGATCGTTTTTCACGACCCGCGATTTAACAGATGCGTGCGCGACTATAAAGAAAGAGACTCGTCTGTGTTATGTATTACAAATACTTTTAAAAAACCAACTAAAACTCAGACATCGTGTCTGCGTTTTAGTTGGTTCGAGTCCGACATAACTCTCCCTCACCGGCTCCGGTGGGATTGGTATCCGTGGGGATTTTGCGCACAAAAAATAAATAAGGGAACCCGGTGTGAAATGTCTATCTATGTATATGGGAGAGAGAAACTGATTTCACTAGAGAGTCAACTACCCTTTTATGTGTCGATATGTAGAGTTCTCCCAAAGGAGGTTTCTACCCGAAATTTATTTAATTGTTGAAGTTACTATTTGTGCAAAATAAACTCAAAGTATCTTGAAGTCTCGTAGCTGCTTAGCGAAGTGAATAACAATTAATAACTATCGCGTATAAATAAATACTACCTGGTGCGATAACAGTTTCATTTATGTGAGCTTAAAGTGTATATAAACTTAATTAATGTACATATATTAAATAAATTTATACCTCGAAACCAGGTTTTCACACACTATTAAATTTCTTTATTCATTGAAATTCTAATATTTGAAGTAGGTACATAAAACAACTATAAAAGCTTAGATAGCAGAAACGCGATACCTATTAAGCATTGTTTAAAAAAATGGTCTAAATTATGGAACCGTAAGTTTATTCGTATCTTAGTTCTATACGCTCTAGAGATCCCGGGTTTGAAAACTGGATATCTCTGTAAAATTTATTATTTCAATTCGATATTCGACACGTTGAATATGACAATTCATTAAGAAGATTTTCTAGGAACATATTTTTGTCATCTGGACTCCAAAAATTTATTTGATAGATAGTTGCAAAAATTTATTCCACATGATTGATTCGTCAAATTGAATATAAAAATGCATCGCGTGAGTAGTCAGCCTTGACAATTATACCATTTCATATATTAAAATCAAAAAAGTATTAATGCGGGCAACAGTGTCGAAATTTCCGAAAAGTCACCTAGCCGTTTTATCGTAACAGTCGCACACACGTACCTTTGTGTAGTAGTTAGGGCCAACACAGATTCATATAAAATAACTTAGCGCCCACATGCTTAACATTCTTCCAGTTGCAGCGGAAATTACCTACGCAAACGGCCATAATGTTATGATGGTTTCGTTTTTGTTATGCACGGAAGTCGGCATCTCATCTTTCACTTCTTATAGACATGCCAACTTTTAACCTCTTTTATAACACACAAATAAGTATACAGTACGTGAAAGAAATTACTACACCACCATGGTAACTCAAAAATGCCATCGGTTGGACATCAGAAGAAGTAAACAGCTGTCTTAAATAACACAATACATTATGAAACCGGAGGATAAGGGTTGGAACTTTGGGGCACGAGAGCCATCCTCCTACTCGGTCTCTTGATTTGGCTTCCAAGGACAACTAACCACAAACTCCGAAAGAAGCCTTCCTTCGAATGGATCTTCAGTTCTATATCCTACGACGAAGAAAGGAAGAAGCGAACGACTTGGTTCGGAACTGTACCACTTTTAATGTTGTCCTGGATATGAAGGGAAAAGGTGGAATTTGTGTTGAAAGAATTTAACAGAGCGCAAGCCGGAATCGAGGCCGAGAAATACGTACCTATCTATCACCTAAGTGGTATAAAAAGTACAGCCTCTGAAGCATGTTTACGCCAGTAAAATGTGCGAATATTCTAGCGTTGTAACCTCAAGACTGTCAATAGCAGGAACTGCACATCAGTAGCCTTAGCACGAAATACTATCGAAATCGTAATGTATTGGCGGGCTACACATGTACACAGGTTCACAAGAGGCAGACTGCCAATCACAATGCCCCGTTCTCTCGAAACCTTTACGTTACGAATTCGATAGGAGTTCATGCTAGTGCTACAGACTGCAGCGCAATCTATCAAAAACCAACCTATATAATAGGTATCGTACACAGTTGCCACAATGATGAGAACTGTTTTCCACGTACGAGCAAACTATTATCTTAAACAAAATATTACTGATTCCTAATACCTTGTATTCCATTCCTTCGGCGATATCAAAGCATATTTATACAATAAATACCTATGATATTTTCTTATGATTTCCGTTTTGTCTCATTTAATTATAACTATCATCTGTAACGTTTACAAAATATGCTGTTAATATTATGAACAAATACAAATCATCATTCAACTGCTATCTAAGCCCCAAATCACACTGACAGGTACACTCACCCACGTGCATATCTCAACATTCCTGTATAAGTACCTACATATATTATTACAAAACTGTACATGTATGGACGTTAGTTCGTGTATTGCACGTGCACTGGACTTTATTGAATTTTTAGAAGCCGCTTAGATTATTTTAAAAATCACTGAAAAAAGTTAGGCCCCATAAAATTGACCATTTCTAACTTAACTCATTTGTCCCACCTAAAAATAACTGGTCGCCCCCTACTGCGTCAGTTGGTCTAGCTCTGCTATAGAGTTTGGGAGGAATATTAAAATTTGAGTCAAATATAAGAACATAAAACTGGATACTAAAATTTATTCGCCTTCGCGTCAGCAAGCATCGCCGCAGCATCTAGTAATACGTAGATATTATAATATGCTAATATATGGGAGATTGGGAGCGAGTTTCCGCCACAGATGCAGCCTCTACTAGGTATTATGACGTCACTCTGTTAAGAAACGCATGGTGAAAACACACACTTATTACAACTCATTAAAATCCATAATCATTAGTACAGGAATATATTGAATAGGGACTGGTTTGGACTGTGCCATCCGTCTACCATTTTATGAATTAGAGAAATTAATTATGCGTGTATGCTGCTAAGAATTACATAGTTAGGTTAATTGTTATTTATAGATCCGCAATTAAGAATATTGATGGGAAGTTCGCTGTTGTCAAGGGCTCAGGTGGAGAAATGAGTCGAGTGTCAAGTATTGGACTTGCAATCAGTGGGTATAATCTATTCAATTACTAATTTATGGTAAATTAAATTAACTAGCAAACCCGGCGAACTCCGTTTCGCCTCCAGATGGCTTCGTTTTATGTAACATTTCGTTTGGTGATTAAATGTGAAGGATTTTTTTTCCTGAATTTTCTTTGTTCCAACCTCATGGAGACCATTCCAACGAATGCAAAACCGTGGAAATCGGTTCGTGCGTTCAGGAGTTATAGTGTCAGGAAGGAAAACCTAATATAAAAACTAATTTTTATATAGTAGATTAAATGAATAATGAAGTAATTCCCGTTATTCGCAATAAGTCTGGACTCGATGCGAATAATTTTTTCAACCAATCACAGTGTGACATTATTGCGCAGGGTCCGCGCCAGTCCCAACATCATCCTGAGGATGATGGCTGAGAGATTTGATTGTCACTATATTAACCATTTCTGTATGCTTAATTTAGTGACAATAGAAGTAAAATAAAATAAAAACAAATATAAATAAATGAAGATAGTAAATAATAAAAATATTTGAATTTTAATCGAATTATTGATACTAACAAAAAATAATAATAATTTTAAGCACATTGTAACTAATATTTTACTAACTAATTATTATAACATCTTATACAACATGTATAAAAGCGCATAAATATACACACACCGCAAGCAACACAGCGCTAGACTCAAAAAACAAATCGCCGTCGTCGCTGTGAATCCCGAGGGACTAAGTTGTATCACGAGTCGAGAAGTATCGCTAAGATTCTTGAGCAGGTGGTTAACTAGAACTTTTTTAATATTTTCCTTTACAAAATGTAGAGTATAAAGAGTAGAGTAGCGACACAGTCACAGAATAAATAATAGTACTACGCACAGAACAGAAAAAACTAGTAGAAATTATAGTTTCAGTAGCGGAACCGATGCAGCCAAACTCGCACATACAACTATTAATAATACCGTGCATTACTAGTTAATAGTTGCTCTGATTGGTCGTACCTACCTATTTATATACTATCTTTAATGCCATATTAGTTCAAATCATACGTACTAAAAAACGAAACCACACTTCCCTTTTAAGATAGAGGTAACTATACTTTTTTAACCGTTCAAAATAGTGACTACTCAGCTATAGAGAAAAACTATTTATGGCGTTTAATACTTTAAATCGAACCAGCTTGATTATTTACGAAAAAACTTGACGTATTCTTATCAAAAATACGTCTAACTGGGCATCTAGATAATCACGACTTTGATGTAAACCTCCAGAAAGGAGTGAAGTCATCTAATCATTTTTCTGCTATAAAGATGTCACTCAGCACCACAACCCTATAGAATGAGATGGTAAGAATGCCATTCATAAAATAACTTGAGTGATGTGCAACCATAAGATAGGTATTCATGCCTTTGTGAATGAGACTGTCTCAATGAATGCAAGCTTATCTTGCATCTCTTATAATATGAATACACATTATGAAATATTATCACGTATTCTATGAAACATACATGTGGCTACTTAGCGATCGATCTATCAATTATCACTCACTAATATTGATCGATCGACACTTTAACCAAAATAATAAGTCCACATTGCTAAATCCATTACTAAAGTTGATGACAAACAATAGTTTGGTAGAACATCGATCACGGATGTGAATATAAAATGATTATAGACTTTGATGACGAAAATGATTGTAACAAGGTAAATATTTTCAGTATAATGTATGACTTTGCTCTCACTTCTATTAAAACCTCCTTTCATAGTAATGATTCGCACGATAATTTTATTGCAATTGTGCGTCATTAATATAATAACTTTTTGTAATCTATTTAAAATTGGAAAATGTGAAAGTCTAAAACGGGCCTTTTACACACTATTTCCAATTTTAAATTGATTTCAAAAAGTGAGCACATTAAAGCCAGCTTTGTTTAAAAATAATGACCTAAAAGCAATTTTATTTTAATCTTATTTTACTTCCATATGATAAAATATTTATTTTCAATAACATTATCAATTTATATACAGAATTTAATAACTATATACAAAATATTTACATATCTATATTAATTATAAAAAGGTAGAGAGACTGCAACTTTGGGCATCAAAATATTCCTCCCCATCGATCTCTACCGGAACCGTGCCCAGAAGGCTGGCGGCATTACCACGCTGAATGGCGATGCCAATTCGTTGAGCGAGGTAAAGGCCAGCCCTATGGTCACGGGAAGAGTCGACAAGTCGCTTCGCTATTTCTTTAAATAGCGCGCGCGCACTTGGACCCCACGGACCCAGCGTTTCGACACCAAACGGCTCAAATAAATAAAATAATAAAAATAATTGGAATATTATTCATTGTTTCCAATACTTAGTAGGATTGTCTTCAAGTCCTGTCTAGACATTCTCTTTTTTCATTTTTAAAAAGATTATCAAGAGAAGTTTTCAATAACCGCAGCAATTATACTCGTATTTAGCAAGTATAAAGCAGCAGCATTAGTATTATTTTTAAAATATCATCAACATAGAACTCATATTATTTCTAAATATATAGAAAATAGATGGAAGTTCAACGCAACGTTCGGAAATTTGTCTGCGGTATTTAGTTATCAAATTATTATTATTTACTGATATTCGAGGACATTGCAACAGAAACATAAAAGTTACGTACTTGTGAACTAAGTGTAAAGCGATATTTAGGTTGTGCACAGACCGGCACAACCGGAGCTATGCATCGTGATTCGGATTTAAATTCGTGGGCTGTGACATATTGACTATTTTATTTTTAACATATTGCGTAGGTAAAAAGGTGGTCATGTTTAGCCTTAAAAGCAACGAATGAAGCACGATTATATTCTGCATCACCTTCGTAGAAATCATACGTCTTCGCTTTTATTTATATAAAGAAACTAACTATTACTATATTTTACTAAAAGCCTTCTCGAAGAGCGAAATCTATGCTTAGGCCCTCTCCGTATCGGCGCTGCCGTGAGAGGAAGAATTACTAAGAAATACGGTATGTAAGTATTTAACGAAAAGAAAATAAATATTACTCGTTGTCATTCGCTGTTATGTATGAACTTATCCGACGTGGAAAATGTTGTTAAGTAGCTGTAGGTACAATTTTGATGACTATGGAGTAGTAGAGCCGCGTTCGCGATTATTATTTTCTCGTTTAAAAAAAAAATAATAGTCGCATCCATTGCTGGTATATATTAAAAATATAAGTATATTCTCTTCAATTTATCAACGTGATTAACAAACGGCGATTTCTATAACATTTTTTTTAACATATCTACCAATAAAATCTCTTTACTCAATATCCCAACGGGAAATAAACTATCAAGTTAGAAACAGAAAAAGCCTGCCCATTGATCCGTGGGAAACATTCGTGGGCTTACGGCTGCGGCTATTAGAACAAATATTTTTCCATTAATCCCAGCTATGGGATCGTAACCGAGCAAAATATGCCCGATTGCTTTCACTCGGTTGTAGGAAACTAGTATTTGGCACATGAATTTGTATGTAGTTGAACCATATGAATTACCGAAGTACTTTTTTATTTTCCCATAAAAGTCCATTAATTATTAATTCATTTACCTATTATTATTCTGGTTCATAGGTTTGTGTAAATTCTTATGCTAGGTTACATTTAAGTCCGCTATGTTACTTCATGTTGTTGTTATTCCTACGCAATAGAATATGGCGTAGAAATCAGTTATATATACCTAACAATACCTACTTAATTAATTATATACTTGAACAATATCATGGAAAGGATTTATCATTTTAGAATTTAACAATAGAATCTATAGTGAGCCTTATTTACCTATACTTTAGTGGGTAACATTACTAAAGTATTGGTAAATACTGCAATATTTTCCGATCAGATCTTACAGGTATCCTGTTGTATATATTAGTGGTTACCATACAAAACACCCGCTACGTAGCAACTGCGTTTTGCTTGCCACGATTTACTTTTAAATTATTCTTGTCTAGTACCAGGAGGGTTGATATTGCCGTGGTGCGAGGGATATGTAGGCTACTATCTCAACTTCAGTAACTAAAGACCCAAAGACGGCGTGCGTTTTAGTCGGGTCGAGTCCGACATAACCTCCCCAACCAGTTCAGGCGGGTGGGATTCGTGGGCATTTTCGAACGAATAAAAAAAACAAAGGGTTGGCATTACATAAATGAGCACTAAGAGATATTTACTTAATTACCGCGATTTTAATTACTACAAGTTCTGTATGCACAATGCAGAACCAATATTTGTTTAAAGTTTAGTGCTACTAAGATTTAATACACTGATACTGCACATAATTGTAAGTTTAATGAAATGATAAATTGGTTTTCCAACTAAAAACTACGTACGTTAACCATTACTACTAAATACGCTGAAAAAATCAACTCTAAGGATTCTTAACTTGACTTCTTCTCTCGAATCGATGGCATTTTTAGTAGCAATTAGTTTCACGGCAGCACCGCTCCTCATTGAGAGGGCCCGAGAATAGGTTTCGCTCTTCGGGAAGGCTTACTACGTCCCCTCCTATTAGCTTGACGAATATCATCAGCCGTTCATACCGTTCATAGAGTTCACACATTCATGAATACCCTATTGATGTATCAGACTAAGCGGAAAGTAGGTAATGAATTGATGACCTCGCAGTAAGAGGATGTAACTAAATTCTGACATTGATGACGAACACCCCGCCCACAGATAACAGTAACATAAACTAGCCGATACGGATGCGAATTTGTATTATCGTACCACTAAGTAAATAATACAGGTACCAGTTTCTAATTTTGATTATAAATATTCTTTAAAAAAGACACTTTTGAATTTCATGTAACTGCCACGAAATGGGCTTGCCTGCCAAACTATGGACCTGGAAAACAAAAGGACGAATCTTTGACGCAGACCTTTTTATCAAAGTCGGGAGATCTAATTGCCGTCATCGCTGACATTAAAATCCATACACCAATGCGAAATCACTGGAAGATCAATGGTTGCTTACCGTTAAAATCACATAGCCCGAGTACATACCTACTCCTGTATTTCAAAATAAGAATATTAGTAACCAAAATTACTTATATTCCTTCGAACCTTCCAGTTAAGCTCAATGGCTTGTAATAAGAGTCTCGCCGGTATTGTAATCACCAGGATTCGAACTTGGAACTGCTCAATCGTAATGCTAACTCCTTAACTACTAAGCTACTGACCCTGGGTCTAGTGAACAAAGGTATTCGAATAGAAATACTAATGCGCGCTGACTGTACCTACTTAGCTACATGAATTAGAATTGTTATATAGGAAACAGTGAAAAGGTCAACTAAAGAATCTGATCTTACGTAAGGTGGAAACCACCAATCCGTTAGTAAATTAAATTTTAATCTCTTGAAGAAAACTGTGCATCAATATAGGTTCAGTTGTTTTTATTATTACGCGAATGAACATGCAAACAGGCTTTAATTTACTATCCCACGCATCCCACTAAAGTGCGAAAGATTTGTTAGCATTTCGGTGAGCTTACTTTTAGCGCTATTAAAACTATGATTAATACTACGCTAGCGCGTACTTCACGAGCCGAGTATGCTTTTGTGAGACCGTCAACGAACAGTAAGAATCATGAAGTAACGGCCCTGGATTTAGAAACTAGCACATTACATTACAATAAGAGGTCATAGGATTCTGTGGGTCTCGGATCTCATGAAGTGTTGAAACGTACTAGGCTAAAAAGAGGGATGGAAACTATGGGTAAACTACAATAAATTAGGTTCAAGATAACAATTAGCCTATCGCAGTCCTCTGCTGGACATAAGTCTCTCCCATTGTTTCTAGACTTTTATTACTGTTTCCACGCTGGCCAAACGGTTTGGTACAGGGTTTAATTCCGGGTTTTTCTATCTCTCGCAGTGATATCGCTTCCGTATCTATCCGTTTGTTGCCTCTTACGATAACCTTCAAATGAGATGGATAGTTATATTTTTTCTCCATCGGCACACGGTAGAATGGGATCCGTTAGTAGGTTATAAATTTAAAGAACAAGATAATGCAAATGTGGACTTGGTTGCTAATCTCCCACTTTAGCATACATACGTCTAAAAAGTATATTTTTAATAGATGATCATAATCATGATGAATACAGACAACCTCTGGCCTCACCGCCAACCCACGCACATCGCAGTCTTGCAATGTCTGTGACAAGCTTCTAATTAACCTTATTTATAAGATTAGCATACTAAGCAGCTAACTGGCAGGTTAGCTTACTGATATCTTTATTTATTTAGTGCTAATCTTTGACTAATAAAATTATTACAACCTGCTGTCTAAAGAATCTCCTAGATTTAATCAGTCGTCATTTAATAGTAGATTTAAATATTACAACCAAATTAAATATCTGATAGTTTTAACTCACTATTATATCAGAGAAGTCATCACAGCTGACCCCTATCTCCTTTGCAGGTAATTCGCAAGACATAACTCGGTAGATACAGGAGTTCTTTATATGATATCCTCCCCACTAACCGTATCCCTCGTCCCATAAACTTTAACTCTCTTCTGACTTATACTGATTCCCCTCTTATATATTTGATTGATACTACGTTGACTCAAATAACAATAACTTGTAGAATAGTGTTTGTCTGCTATAATCACTAAGCTATGTGTTTTGCTTTGACTCAGTTACATACATTTGCCCATTTGTAACTTAACTTTAAATGCATATTGAATAAAATATTCCTAACTACTGGGTAGTTGGCGGAAACTTCGGAATCGCCACGGTACAAAAAAGTGCCTAAATTGAATAAACTAAATTTATTTTTTGATTCTTGAAATGAAATGATTGGGAATGGGAAAATTGTTTATTCACTTCGCGACACTACATCCGGGTTACCTGTTTTTGCTACCATTAAAATGTTTTTATTGGACACAATTAGAAATGAACGTTTATCATGTACTGCGTAGACAATGGATCACATCTACACAAATACCCCTTGAACTTCTCGTTAAGTAGACAGAGTAGGACCTCATAGTCCGGACCCTATCTCAAGAACACCCGTACGACCTTGTTTTCAGACCTAATTTTAGATAGAACTTCGAGGTCGAAAGAGGAGTACCATATACACACGTGTGTATGCGGTTCAACACGAGAGGCACTCCTACGAGTTGTGAAAGCAAAATGTTCAAACATGATGAATATTATTCAACAGATACAAATGCTCGGACAACAATAGCTCAATAATTACTACTGGCAACAAATGCGCTGTCAATGTGAAATGTTGCCAGTCTACTAGTAACTGAGGCTCGTGGGGCCGCTTAAGTGTAGTGTGTTTATGTGGTGAAGTGTATTATGATCCATAGCTAATATTGAGGACTAGCTGTTACCCGAGACTGCATCCGCGTTTGTAACCCGGGAAATGTCCCCAGCTACTCCACCGGCTAACCCAGGCAAGAGCTTACGAAAGAGACTCTTGGGCGCCTTTTATCTCAGAGTGGAGATAGTGGGTGCGTGCTCCAGATACCCCTAATGAAACAACACTAAGATTTTATACATGCATATATTCAATAGGGTACACAGTTGTACATACAGTAGAATTATCACAGGCACAGAGATATAGAAATATAAATATAGTATGAGATGCTTGTGCGCCTCCCTCGTAGCACACAGCTGATCTCGTAATTACAATTCAAGGTAGCGGGTATATGAGGTTACAGTTATTGTACAAGTTAAGATTACGTGACCTTTTCGGAACTCCTCTTCAGAAACCCCTGGCGTCGGTTATCGGCTTGCGTAGGCACCTGCCTGCTGCTGCAACCACCCGCACTGCCGCGAGCCAAACGAAGGGACAGCTGTTCCGAACAGGGACTCAAACAACGGAATCTCAACTCGCTGTAGATAGGTCACTAATATTGTCCGCTAAACCTTGGGACCCTGCATCAAAAGTACAAAAAGCCTATATCACTGACGCAAACGAACGACACAGATATAAAGAAATCACTACTAGAGAAAGACAAATCAGCATATCTTACCAGAGAAGTCCGGGAAGGATGCACAGAATCTAAGATACTTAATTTATATGTAGGTAGGTACATATAATTCAGAGTTCCAACTTATCAGAAAAATCAATGAAATACGAACAGAGTTTCGTGCTTAATCTTCAGAGTAATTATCAGAGGTGTTCGCATCCACCGGGAGGGGTGTATTTATATCATTTTTCATGGAATATTCTAGTAAATGAATCTGATATCACGAATTATTCGTTCACCTGATCGAATCGCGAAACAAATAAAAAAACATACCACAGATCATACAGAACTACAAGCATAAACTATCGACATTCTTGCCGTGATTAATTAATTTGGGCAACTAGGAATTTAGATTATGACAATTTGAAATTAAAGACATTAAGTTATATGATTGAATAAAATATCACAAACAATTTAACCTATCACGATATTATAATTCTATTTGAAATAGGTAAACATACTAGCGACATCTGTTGTCAGATTGGGAAACCATTCATCAATACCGAATTGGTGATCGATGAAAAGTTCCCCCCAAACCCTACAGATGTCGTCATAGGTACAACGTATTGTTTACCGAAATCAAATTTTAACGCCACTAACAATTTTGCGTTACACAATCCCCCCCCTTGAAAGTATTACTTGTGTGGACAGACAAGTAACGCAAGGAATACACAACAGAATAAAACAAGTCAAAAGTCTAACAAGTTAAAAATAGAACGAATAAAAAAAGGAACAAATCAAAGAACAAAACAGAACTACTAAGAACTAACTAGAGGCAAATATTGACACAGACTCTTTTACTTTAAGTCTAAATGCCCTAAACCACTAGAAAGAAAGCTCTCCTTAACTGCTATAGTCAGATGGTCGCATATGCAACACAACTACAGAGAAGAGGAGGATGAGAAACGAAAACTCGATGAGGTGTACCTAACAAATAATATGTCCCATACGAGGACACCCAAGCTACAGCAACAAGGTCATACTTCATCGAGTCGCGGTAAAGTAAGTATAAATCGACAGTGCTACGGAAATGAAATAGCGCTGACGCTAGGCAGAGAAGGTACCGCAGATTGATTCTCATCAGTGTATTTTAAAATGTCCTTGATGTGATACTCGCCTAAGTCCTTACCATCCAAATCTGCTAACCTATACACTAAAGAGGAACGTTTAGCAGACACTACACACTTAGTAAACTTAGGAGCGAGTTTAGAGGTAAAATGTTTAGCTTTATTAGATAAATAATGAGTCCGTTTGTAAACAATTTGACCAACTTTCAGCTCGACATGCCTTTTCCTGAAATTATAATACTTCTCATTACGCTGGTGAGCCGAAATCAAATGTTTCCTCACCTGATCGTAAATGTGTTGCATTTCTTTCAGTTTGGCACCGAAGGCTGAGGGCTCATCAATGGAGACTAAGTCCGGATGACAGGTTATGTCGGACTGTCTATATAGAACTCCATCACCTATAAATTCCCTACCGTGTACCAAGAAATAGGGAGAGAATCGAGTGGCCTCGTTTACTGCAGTGTTTAGAGCGCACTGCAGCTCAACAAGATGTTCATCCCACTTTTTGTGCTGAGTCTTCACATAACATGAGATGGCTTGAACAACATTTCGAATCGCTCGTTCAGCTTGATTAGTTTGAGCGTGGTAACGCGGGCTATAGTATACGTTTGGAACATTATATTTAGCTAACATATCTTTAAATTGCTTGCTCACATACTGAGGACCGTTCGTTATCAATATAGATAGTCTTGCAAACTCCATGAACTAGAAACACATTCTTCTCGATGAATCTCGCTACTGCAGCGCCTGTTGCAATCCTTATAGGACACAGCATGACATACTTGCTAAAGTAGTCCGAAACAACGATCAGATGAATATTTCTGTTGCTTGACACTGGAAAAGGTCCAAGTAAATCACACGAAATAGCTTCAAAAGGTTTAGATACACGCTTCGCACTTCCCATTAGACCAGGACGCGAAGTGTTTACGGGTTTATACATCTTACAAACCTCACAATTTCCCACGTAGTCTTTGACACTATTGTACATCTTTGGCCAGTAGTAATTCAAAGACAACCTCTTATGTGTTTTCCAAACACCACCATGGGCACTAAGCGTGTCATCGTGGTATTTGGTGAGGAGTGCTAGCCTGTCCTCTTGAGGTACTACTAACTTCCAATCAAAATCTGAAGTCAAAGAATATTTATTTTTAGAAAATCGATATAACAAATTTTCACGAATATTAAAGTTAGGGTAATGCCTTGGGTTCCTACGCACGCACTCCATGGTGTGAAGATACCACGGGTCATTGGTGGAGCTCGCATCGATGGAGTCAATCTTTATGCGAGATAGAGCGTCAGGTACTACATGATCTTTTCCCTTACGGTGCTCTATGTCGAAGTCAAACTGACTGAGTCGCATACTCCAACGTGCTAAACGACCTGTAGGATTTTTGAGCTTGTGAAACCACAGTAGTGAGGCATGATCAGTGACAACAGTGCACTTCTGTCCCTCCACATACTGTCTGAACTGTTCCAGCGCAAAAATCACGGCCAGAAGCTCTCGCTCGGTTGTGCTGTAGTTCACCTCGTTCTTATTAAGAGAACGACTGCAATAGGCGATGGGGTGTTCCACACCATCGTGTGTTTGGGTCAGAACAGCAGCAACTGAGTAAGCTGACGCGTCACTTAGTATACGGAACGGTAAAGAGTAGTTAGGCATTTTCAATATAGGAGCAGAGACCAAAGCTGACTTGAGAAGGTTAAAAGCCTCCTCAGCTTCAGATGTCCAAATAAAATTTACATTTTTAGAGGTGAGTTTACAAAGAGGTTTACTAATTTTAGAAAAGTTATTAATGAAACGACGATACCAGCCGGCCATACCTAGGAAACGTTTGACATCCTTCGAGTTAGAAGGTGTGGGATAGTTGAGGATGACCTCGACTTTACCGGGGTCAGTACGTAGTCCATGCCTATCCACATAGTAACCAAGGTACTTTAATTCACTTCGACAAAAGTGTGATTTCTTCATATTAATCGTTAGGCCCGCATCCTTGAGTCGCTGATAGATTCTATTTAAGAGATCCACATGCTCCTCGAAGGTGTTGGCCACACAGATTATGTCGTCTTGGAAGCAAAACACTCTGTTGTCGAATTCCGGGCCGAATAAGCGGTCCATCAGTCGTTGCATCGTACTTGAAGCTCCGACAAGACCAAAACACATTACATTATACTGGAACAAACCCCGCCTCGGCACCGTGAACGCAGTCTTCTCAGCAGACTGGGCAGAGTCGAACGGGATTTGCCAATACGCTGCACTTAAATCAATAGAGGACAAATATTTAGCATTATTAAGATGGTCTAAAATTTGATTGATGTACGGTAAGGGATAAGCATCACTTTTGGAAACAGCATTAAGCTTACGTGAATCTAAGCACAGCCTTAGATCACCGTTCGCCTTTTCCACCATAACCACGGGTGAGTTCCACGCGGATTGTGATGGTGACACCACTCCCATCTCCAACATCCGGTCCAACTCCGTCTCCAGAGCCTTCTGTTTGAGAGGTGAGAGAGGGTAATACCGCTGCTTGATCGGCTTGCTGTCACCCGTGTCTATGACATGATGCACAAGCGTAGTTCGACCTAAGCCCACCTTATCCGTATTAATTGACTCAAATTTTTCAATGATCCCGTTCATTACACACCGCTGATCCTCGGTCAGGTTGTTGTAATCCTCGAGACCACTGTGAAGAGACAAAGATTCAATAGGACAGCTATCACTAAAATTATTCATATTAATTTTTTGAGAAATTAATCTATCACCTAATTGAAATTGTTGCCAGAAGTCTACTCCAAATATCATTGAGGTAGTTATTTCTGGTACAACATAAAACTTAAGTACCCTGATAACAGAGTTGTATTCTAAGGGTAAGGACATAGAACCCAGACATTTCAAATGTGAACTGTCTGCAGTTGTAATTTTAAAATTTGGGTTGACACTTTCTAGTTCAAACCCTAAATCTAAGAAGCTACGGTGCGCACCTTTTCCTAGCACGGAGCAGGAGGCACCGGAATCAAGAAGACCAAGAACATTTAAATTTAAAACCCTAACAACTAAGTACGGTCTAACATCGTCATCCCGTTTAGTAAACAGGACCTTATCAGAAGAAGACTCAGACACAGAGCTTGAGAATGTCTTAATAAGGCCCTGGCCTACGCGTTTTTTGACTTCGACGTACATTTGGGGCAGTCAGTTGACTTGACTCCTTTGAGACCACATCGGAAACACACCAACTCCCTTGATTGTGAGCAGTTATTAGCAGTGTGATCGCTGCCGCCGCAACGAAAGCATTTGCGTTCGTGCGAGGCTGCCGAGCTGTCCACCGCAGAGACCTGCTTGGTAGCTTTTGGTGTGCACTTTGCTTTCTGTGAATGTAGGTCAGAGGAGATCTCAAATTTGTCCAAGACTGGCTCGTGGAACGCCTCAGCCCTAGCACGCGCAAGTTCCAAACGCTTTCCTAACCTTCTTAGATCATCAATAGTGTTGACTTCATGAAGGGCTAGTTCCTTCATGTAGTCAGGTCTAATGTTATGCATAAGAATGTCCAGTTGTTCTTCACTGGGCATTTTACAAGTTAGTCTAGAGAACATGGCCTGCATTGTGGAGATGTAGTTCACCAAGGACTCGGTACGGGCTTGGGTACGTTGCCTAATCTCATTCCGTAAACGATAATCGTAATCGGGAATATCAAAGGTGTCTCTTAATTCGATTAGTAAGTCTTCATAAGACATAAAGTTAGCTTTATTGGTGCGGAACCAAGACAAAGCTGGTCCGTCCAATAGGTCAGAGAAAGCCATGAGAACCTTTGATTTGGAGACTTCCCTAGCACACCGGAGTTCTTCCAGTCTCTCAATGAAAACACGTACACAAGTAGATCCATCATATTTTAAATTAAAACTATTTAGATTAATAGGACGTTCCCTATAAATAAAGTTATCATTGCTTAGGTTAATGTTTTGCGAGCTACCCCGCATCGAGCGTTCATTTCTCATCGCAGGTGAAGTATATTCAACTCGGACACGAGAAGCGCGATCATCATTATCTGATACCTCAGATTCCGAGTCACTATTCGATTCAGCTACTGACACTATCTTAACTAATCTGTTGCGAATACTAACAAGTTCAGAACAATCTAACCCACAAAGAGCTAGCCTAGTCAAAAGATAATTAGCCCTAACAGCAGCCCTAGTGCGACTATTTTTATCGGCATCAAAGTCACCTGACGATAGCAAATCCTCGAGTTCCTTCACTTTTGGCTCGCAGACAGTGCGTTCAGTTGCAGCATCAGTGGACTTCGTGGTGTTAAGCTTCAGACTTCCACGGCGAACTAGCCGATATGCCGTCCTCAATTCGTTACGCAAGCTGACAACCGTAGCCTCAGGATCCGCTGAAATGCCCATGTAAGACAACTCATTAGACAGCTCATCTTTTCTTAAATAGTTTACATACTGGTGCATTTTTGCCATCTTATAAGAAATGAACTTTAAGTGAATAGAATATAAAAATAAAATTTAACTAACAATTCCGTTATTTAACGAAAGTTTAAATGGATATAAATCCAAGAGGGTATTCAATTGAACGGACAGTATGTAAATGTACCGCCTTCTATGTATAATAATATAGGTATAAAAAAATTCAGCATAAAACAATTTTCATTAGCGGGTAGGTAACTAAAATGTACCGCCCTGCAGACAATTCCTAATAATATAATTATTTAAAAATTTCCAATTGAGAATAATTCTCCAATAGCGGGTAGGTACCCGAGATGTACCGCCCTGCAGACAATTACTAAAATATTGAAAAAATATACACAAAAAAATTGTACCGTACGTATAGGTACAAATGAAATTACAAAAAATTAAAAAACAGTTAAAAGGCTAAGAGCAAAATGTACGGTAGCAAGTATAAGTACCGGCTACTATACTGATCCAAGGTTAAAAAGAAAAAAAAAATGGTAATTCCGAATGGAAACCACCTTATACAGAGTTACATATATCGGCACTTATAGAAAATGTCGATAACAATTAAAAGTTAAATTCAGAAAAAACACAAAGTTAAATATATGCATGTATATTAATTTTATTTAAAATTCGGGACAAACTACTGAGATGATATATATCCAACCCAACCAGCAACCAGTAAAAAAAGAAAAAAGAAAAAAAGAAAAAAATACGAAGGTATGCCGAAATATGAATTTTACCGAAAATGTAGCAGCTATTTATAATTTAGAAAAAAATTTTGACCCGTTTCCTTGCTATTCGGTGTAAATTGCAAGGAAATTAATTACGTGCTTAGCCGCACAAGCACAACCAATTAACGTCTTGGAGAGTATCAGACGGATAGTAGGTTTGAATTCATTAAAGGCGTCTTTCACACACACACACAGAACCAAGAGAAATCCAGTGGGTACTGGAATTCTTGAACTGCCCCACGTTGGGCGCCACTGTGTAACCCGGGAAATGTCCCCAGCTACTCCACCGGCTAACCCAGGCAAGAGCTTACGAAAGAGACTCTTGGGCGCCTTTTATCTCAGAGTGGAGATAGTGGGTGCGTGCTCCAGATACCCCTAATGAAACAACACTAAGATTTTATACATGCATATATTCAATAGGGTACACAGTTGTACATACAGTAGAATTATCACAGGCACAGAGATATAGAAATATAAATATAGTATGAGATGCTTGTGCGCCTCCCTCGTAGCACACAGCTGATCTCGTAATTACAATTCAAGGTAGCGGGTATATGAGGTTACAGTTATTGTACAAGTTAAGATTACGTGACCTTTTCGGAACTCCTCTTCAGAAACCCCTGGCGTCGGTTATCGGCTTGCGTAGGCACCTGCCTGCTGCTGCAACCACCCGCACTGCCGCGAGCCAAACGAAGGGACAGCTGTTCCGAACAGGGACTCAAACAACGGAATCTCAACTCGCTGTAGATAGGTCACTAATATTGTCCGCTAAACCTTGGGACCCTGCATCAAAAGTACAAAAAGCCTATATCACTGACGCAAACGAACGACACAGATATAAAGAAATCACTACTAGAGAAAGACAAATCAGCATATCTTACCAGAGAAGTCCGGGAAGGATGCACAGAATCTAAGATACTTAATTTATATGTAGGTAGGTACATATAATTCAGAGTTCCAACTTATCAGAAAAATCAATGAAATACGAACAGAGTTTCGTGCTTAATCTTCAGAGTAATTATCAGAGGTGTTCGCATCCACCGGGAGGGGTGTATTTATATCATTTTTCATGGAATATTCTAGTAAATGAATCTGATATCACGAATTATTCGTTCACCTGATCGAATCGCGAAACAAATAAAAAAACATACCACAGATCATACAGAACTACAAGCATAAACTATCGACATTCTTGCCGTGATTAATTAATTTGGGCAACTAGGAATTTAGATTATGACAATTTGAAATTAAAGACATTAAGTTATATGATTGAATAAAATATCACAAACAATTTAACCTATCACGATATTATAATTCTATTTGAAATAGGTAAACATACTAGCGACATCTGTTGTCAGATTGGGAAACCATTCATCAATACCGAATTGGTGATCGATGAAAAGTTCCCCCCAAACCCTACAGATGTCGTCATAGGTACAACGTATTGTTTACCGAAATCAAATTTTAACGCCACTAACAATTTTGCGTTACACGTTAATTTCGAAATATATCAACCGTCTGATACTCTCCAAGACGTTAATTGGTAGAGCGTGTGCGGCTAAGCATGTAATTAATTTCCTTGCGATATACATCGCATAGCAAGGAATTGAGTCAATTTTTTTTCCAAATTTATTTAGCTCAACATTTTCTGTTAGGAATTTATTTTCAGCGTACCCATTTTTATTAACTGGTGGCAATAGGCTCGCCCTTATTACGAGGGATGGGGGATTAAAGATCTTTGGAGCCAAAAGAGATGCGACCAATCAAATCAAAAGTAGGTATTGAAATAATGATCCCGTATTGAAAGTTTCTCAAAAATGAAGAACACGTAGCGTACATTTACTATGGAGTCAGAGGATAGATTTAGTGAAATTTGATAGTGAACTTTTCAAAATGATTTAAAATTGGAAATATTAAATATGTAGACGGAACTTGAACCAGCGACCAGTCTCTTACAGGGAGAACACTCTGACCACTTGAGCCATTCGACCCATTTAAACATTCGGATTCTCGCCTTAAGGAGCGACGACGTTGGAGCCATCTACCAACAACAATGCACGATTTTTCAATCATTTTCTAACATTGTTTTTCGATTACAGTGCCTCATGAACTTATGAAATTTTGAAGTAATTTAAAAAGGGAAAACAAACTAGATTGTTCATAATATATTTGAGGCGTTGATTTGAGGAGTGGCGTGGTGGTAGTGAACGCGACTGCTACGCAGGAGACGTGGGTTCGATTCCCACTGAGTGTAAATATTTGCTTGCATGGATTCTTACAAAGTAATGGTATAAGTATATTTGCATTGGTCTGGATGTTTCTATGTATGATATTATGTAGGTATGTATTTACAAAAAGAAAATATCTAAGTATGTTTATCCTCATTCTAGACATATAGATATATACCCATAACACATGCTAGTTAAACTATGCTTACCATAGGTCTAGGTGGTGTTGTGTAGATTGCCCTAGAATACTTATATATTATTATGTGCGTTATATGAGCGGTCAAGTGGATGCTGTCATTGTTCGAATGCAAGTCAGAACAACGCAAGATGATAATGATTGCATCGGTAATAGCGACTTATTTGATTTCAATATTTACCCTGTAGAAATGATATTATACATCTCAGTATGTTCTACGGAATCGTACAAACGAACTTGCAGACATCCGCATTTGAATGCGTTCCGGGTATATGATCATAGTGTAGGATGTAGGCGCCATTCTTCAGCTCTGAGCAAATTGGTTCTATTGTTGAGCTGCCGTACTGAGCTGGCAAATAAAACTGTAGGTAGCTGCTTCCAACACTAGTGAATAATTATATTTAGTCGACTCTAATAATGAAAAATGTGAATTTTGTAAATCTAAATTTGTAAATCTTATGAAAATTCTTATTTATATCGTTTAATTATGGTTATAATGCAATAGTGAAAAAGCAAAAAGCAAGAGTAAACCTGGGTCAAAGATTGCTGGAAGAAAATTCACAATATGACTTATCAACTCAGTTAAGAATACTCATATCTAAGGATTAGCCTGGGTTGCATGATCTACCTGTTAAAGTTACGGTTTCCGTCAAAAACAATAACAGTAACATTGATTCTAATCGTTTGACTGAATGTGTTGCACCAGCGTATTTATTAGCTCGGTTAAAGTTATATTTTCGATAGCATTTGACGTTTGAGCGTGGTCGGTTACAGTTAGCGTCAAGTTATGACGTCATTTAACCATTGTCAAATGGTGCAACCTGTTTTATACCTAACCGGTACTTAAACTACACTGTTAATTTTAAAGTAAGATCGTGCAACCCAGGCTTAGTAACTTAATGTTAATAATATAATTTTATGTTTCAAGATTTTATTGCTGGAAAGATGTTACATATGAGTTAGAGAAACTTCTCACCCCTCAATTCGCAGAAGCATATTGGCATTAATAGCACTTTTATCATCATAAAAACAAATAATCTGAAAACTATCTAGTACTAGCTGACCCGGCGAACTTCGTACCGCCTTAGCGTAGCTTTGATGCAAAATTAAATGTATATTTTTCAATCTTTCTGAGACATTTTCTTTATATTCTTTTCCGTAAGAACCTTGTACAGAGTATTAGAAAACTACAAAAAAAAATCAGCCAAATCGGTCAAGCCGTTTTCATGTTATGTCGTGACAACGGAAAACGGGTTTCATTTTTATATATATAGATATCAGAATAGATTTGAAGACATCTCATTTTAAAATGATTGTGATCACTAAATGGTAGTTTATGAAATTCTCATATAATAATGGTTCTGATTAAAAAACCCAGCTGTAGGTGAGTTTTTTTGGGTATTACACGAGTGTTTTAGATCAAATTATGTGCAGTTTCATTTATCTATTCTCATGAAAAGTAAAGTTAAATTTGTGTAAAATTACAGAGTTATTATTTGTAAACGTATTTGCCGATCGCACAGGCGTGTTGCGCCGCATCACTTAATTATGTAGATAAACTGCAAACCGAACTTGAAACCTCTTTGGTGTAGCTGAAGTTGTATCGTAATAGAAAAAAGTTATACTAAGGCACAATTAGCCATAATTTATTTTTTATTATTTTGATAGCTTATGTGTAAAGAATGTCATCAACTTTAAGGTTTTAATGGCGACATTGCAGTTTGAAAATAGATAAATAGGTGTGTAGTAGTAGAAAAAAATATGTATCATTTGTTAGGTATCGAAAAAAAAATCTATATATTTTAACATTTCAACCGATGAGAACCTCCATATATCATGATACCTAGGTACCTATCTGTTATTTTATCTGTGCTCGTACATTTTTCTCATAGAACAAAAAAAGAAGATTATAATATGAGTCGAGTACAGGTGCGCGTATAAAACGACTTGCTCTCAAAAATTCCTTTGTATACCTACCCTTTGTACAATATACGGCATTTTTTACTTTTTTTAAATTATTCAGACCGAGCGACACCACAGGATGACCGTTGAGAAGTCAAAAGTTATCTAGATAGATACAGTGAGAATTGTAATGAAATTTTAAATTAGTATACTGTTTCAAATCAATTTATAACGGAAAAAGTTAATGCTTCGATGGGACTCGAACCGGTGATCTTTCGCTTACAAGGTTCTAATCGCTGAGCCATGGAGCTACAATTTGAGCAATCGAAATTCTGTACCTAAACCTGCAACGGAAAGAAGGCAATCGAGTGCGTTCACATTTTCTGATCTAAATTCAAATAAATAATAAGTACTCTAGGACAATATTATAATGTTGATTTGACACAGTTAGAATTATTTTATTCGGTCAGGTTCCAGACGAAAGAATCCTAAGATCTAAGAGAAGATAAACAATGCTAAGAAAATTAAAGTACAATTGTCTACTGTAGAATATGTACCTGTGTCTGAATATATGTCAAACTATCACGCAAATGTCAACCAATATCAATAGTCTATAGAAAAAGCTATGAAACTGGTGAACAAAGTTAGTATAATGAACAAAGCGTCTCCGCGGTCATAGGACATTATTATCCACATATACGTTAAACCTTTGTTTTTGCGTCGCGTCCCTGTTCGGGCGAACAATGGGCCACTAGCCGTTCCGTCTAGGGATGGGCGGTGCTGGGACGCCCCGGGATTCGAGTGGAGTTATTGTCAGATAACTGAATTTTGATTAGGGTGGGATTTTAGATGTATAAAGCTGGGTGCTATGCGAATAGTGCTCGAATTTCAAAATTTCACTTCTCGGATTTTTTTCGGGTAGTTTGAAGTACATAAAGTTAAGTCCTCTTTGAATGAAACGTCAAAATGTCTTTAAAAATGGGTAACAAATAATGAAGCGTAACGTCATATTTCAATGTAGTAAACTAATTACTATTTTTATTTATGCATTTCAAATCGTACATTGTTTTTCCAGACCTTGCTCATAAAGTCAGTGCATACCAACTATTAATTATTTTTATTACAATCTTACTATAATTACGTATTTATGAAAATTGCGCAACTCGCCTAAAGTTTTAATTTTAAAAACTATAGTCGCATCCACCTCCGTGTGGATTGAATGGATTGAATGAATAAATTAGCGTAAAAAGCTGCTCCTTACGCTAATTCATTGCTTAGCAGCGTCCATTGTTACATAAATACTGTTTTCTTTACAATAAATAACTTTTTGGGAAATTCGCAAAAATTAGATCCGTGCACTTCGCAGTGAATTGCTCCAACCATTGTATTTAGATCTCCGTGGCCCAAGTGAATTTCATGTGCCTCGCAATACCCTGTACAGGGTTTAGTGTATGTATTTCTCTCGGGTTTGGGGCCTCATTATATGGCAGTCGCCGAAATCAATCAAACCAAATTAGAGATCGGATCAGTGGCTCCAAAACACAACTGACAACTTTTGTACAAAACTGAAATGGTGACAGAATGAGTGAGAGAAAGATCCCGAAATGAATTTTAATCAAGCAATGATACAAATATTCGTTATGTAAATTAGAAATATTCAAAACTATTGAATATAGAATGCATAACCGTTAACTGTTAAATACCAAGGAGTCCGGTGCAATAATGTTTACACAGATGTACGATTACAAGCTTCACTGTCTTGCTACAGGGTGTTTAAAATTTTGAGACACAAATTACAGGCCTATATCCAGCTCCCAAGCTATTTGAACGATTGCTTTTGAACAATAATCGCAAAGCATTACCGTGCATAAGTATATTTAAGCCTATGTTTGTGCACAATCGTACAGTTTGAGATTTCAAAAGGAAAGGAAAGGAAAAAAGAAGCAAAGAACAATAGTTAACGTTCCGTTTAAATATATAATTGATAATTGTCATTGCTTAAATTTGAAAACGGAAATGTCGTTACATTATTTAAGTCTCGCAATTTAAGCTTTTTTTGGGAAACGCGAAATGTTATAATACCTAATATAAATTGTATAAAACATTCCATGTTGCAAACGCAACTTAACCGGCTGGTAGCTGAACCAATCTTAAGCCTCCTTCATAGAGGCGCGTTATAATCAAGCTATACTACCGTTTACGTTACTATAATATCTATTTCAGGACATTACCTATTTAAGATGGGTCTAGTTCATAATATCGAAAGTCACTACATCGATGGTCGCTACATCGAAGACGTTCCATCGACGGAAGATGACGTTGACACTTGTGTGTAATTAATAGGGTTGCATTATCGCACAACGCGTAGGTACGGTGTTATTGACCAATAATAATGCGTCTGTGTGGAGACGTAGGTACTACTTAGTGACTGGTATCTGTAGGCAATAAAAAAAGAAGTTACAGAAAATCCACAAATATAAAACATCCTGTACATTGAAAACATCCCACTGTACTGTAACTAATTTGATATGCCCTAGTTAAACTTCAGACACTATTTGCTTTACTAATGGTGCATAGTCATACTCTATTATCTCTGATTAACCCACCTGAGAACATTAGCGTGAAGATACTAATATCATATGTTTGCATTACTTTAATGCTTCGTCATATTATACTCCCAAAGGAGGTCATAGCGTATGACTACACAGATGTAAGTTCCTGTAATGAATGTTTAGCCGACTTTAAAATAGAGGAGGTTCAATGTTCCTATATACCCAACGTTAAAAGACGTTGTGTTAGGAATCTTGACTAATGAAAATCAGTTCATGCTGGGAGCTGCCTGACTCGAGACCTCATATTATATATTATCATTATAATCTCTGTGTCTATTATCATTAAGTACTTTTATATGATATGCATTTGTAATAAGTATCCACCTGTATATGCTCACAAACTTTCCCATTATAGTATTAACACAATCTAAAGAACTCTTCGTTCTGCTGTGATATTAATAGGGATTAAAAATATGTACCGTACAAAAATGTCGCGATTATAACATGTCCTCCAGATTATATTCTATCTCTGTGTCTAATTCTATCTAGATGCATTCAGTACTTTTGTGTGCATGTGTAATAAAATATACAGCGCTATATCCAGACAAAAAAAATATTTATAATATTAGCACAATTTAACGAACTGTTCGTTCTACTGTGACATTAATAGGGATCAAAAGTATGTACCGTACAAAAATGTTCTCCCTCCAGATATCTCTCTGTGTCTAATTCCATCTAGATGCGTTTGGTACTTTTGTGTGCATGTGTAATAAAATATACAGCATGTGTAATATTAATAAAATTGTTTGTCTGGATATAAGACAAACATTTTTATTTGTAATATTAGCACAATCTAACGAACTCTTCATTCTACTGTGGTATTAACGGTATGTAAAGTATGTACCGCACAAAAATGTCACGAGTATGAATATCGGGATTTAACGAGTAGTGGCCGCACTACGCTCAATAGGTTCGCCATTATAATATTTTTGCGGCTCTAGGGACCACGTTGATTGGATGCAGCGCTGAGATAAACTCAACGCTGTACATAAAGTTAATGGAGCAAACATGTTATAGCTATGGTATTCATAAATTGAACTGAAACTCAGCTAAATAGCACGTTTTCCAGTTTATGTACTATATTTGTTACTAGCTATACCTGCGACATAGGCTACTTAGAATTTGAGCTGTGTTTTCCTAAATAAAATAAAATGATGCCTTCTAAAAAGTCTCATTAAATTTGGCCCAGCTCTTTCAGAGGTTACTCAACATAAGTAAATGGTTTCAGTTTCAGAATCAGATTGTCATCTAAATCGAGTTTTCATGCATGCAAATATTGTAATGCGGTTTTTTTAAGTAGATATAGAGTAATTAAAAAGGAACTTTTATATGTATCAAACATCGTGCTACAACCAACTGGTGCGGAGCAGAAGTGAATAGTGTTGCAAAAACGGGGTGACGCAGACGAAGTTTCGCGGGTCAGCTAGTATGAAATAAAATTGACATTGATTGCGTTTTACCCAGCTATGAGCACGTGAAGAATAACTTCAAACTAATCGCGATAGATTACGTTAGAATAGATCTATTTCAATTTATATTTCAACATATAATTATATTTCTTAGAGTAAGGTAACATTCGCATAAGCTGTCGACTAAGCATAGCGTAATACAATTCACCATCGCCATTGCACAAAAATCACGTCTATAGATGTACCAACGAAACCGTA
This sequence comes from Pelosia muscerda, assembly GCA_963691645.1. Classification (NCBI taxonomy): domain Eukaryota; kingdom Metazoa; phylum Arthropoda; class Insecta; order Lepidoptera; family Erebidae; genus Pelosia; species Pelosia muscerda. Next base: position 27,973,733 of record OY829098.1, read on the forward strand.
AAACGGTTACATTAAAACGATGATTGCCACTGTCAAATTCTATTTTAATGCTCATCAAAGTCGGTTTAGTACGGTTTATCAACATTGAAAGGATGGTGGCACCATACTTCAAGGATTGGTTGGTACGACTATATACATTAAAATATCCCTTTTTAGGATGTATTGTTGCCACGATCAAAGTAGAATCCTACTTCATTCAAGCCAATATGGATCGTACGTACGTACAGTGGACTACAAAAGATCCTGGACCATTTGAAAAATAATTGTATGAAGTGATGCCACTGCACAACTACCTACTAGTTTTAGAAGCTGCACTGGATAATTTAGGTCTACATATTAATGTATTTTTTATATAATTACTTTTTGTTTTTTTCATTGTGCGTAAAATTGCCACGGATTCCACCTTCGCCAAAATCGGTGGAGGTGATGCAGGATTGTGAGGATTCAAACAAGACATTTTTTTTTTTATTTTGGTTAAATTACACTTAGGCTGTCAAAGGATTGTAAACCTTAAGGTGTCAAGATACTTTTGTAGTCTAACTTAGCAAGCTGCTACGAAAGTGTTATTTTGTGATATACAAGAAAAACGATCAAATCCTTGCTCCCGGTTGTATTCGGAGCTTTTACTTTATAGTCTGGCATACCGCCTGGTCAGCGTGAATACACGTAACATTGGGAGAGGAATATGTCCAGAAGGGGACTGCAATAGGCGCAACCACAGAACTATTACTATTCTGTGATAGTGTCAAATTCAAATTCGTTCTGTCGCGTTTGCGTCCATCACGAACCTCTAGTAGCAGTAGTCCGTTTGTTAATCCAGTTGGTCGGAGTACTAACAGTCAATGTTCCAAAAAATTCCTTTGGATTTTAAATCATGAATTCAGCATAGGTACCCTAGCTATCAAAGATCAGAAAAGTGAATTCTTCGATGAGACTCAAATCCGCGATCGTTCTCTTACAGTGTACAGTGTAACCGATATTTCGTGTAATTGTCAGCAAAGGACTCCTACCATCACAGACTTTCGAAAGCTTCAGACGTGGCTTCGTGACTCAGTGGTTCCCCCTGTAAGGGAAAGATCACACTCACACATTCACTTATTCCGATTTAAATTTAATTTGAAACAGCATACAAATAGCTTCAAAATGTCATTATACTCTATTTTTTTCTTTAATATATCCATACGCATGACTACTTAGCAGTCGTAATAATAATGATGTTTAAGCTTTTACGGAAAATCGTGTCGTTAATTATTAGGCATAGCAGTTATAGTATAATGAAACTACATTACTCGATGTTTGCCGGTGATATATAGTTGTTGCAGCGCTAAACTTATCGGGAATTAGGTTATTAAGCTTCTATACAGTTCGAGCAAATACGTGGAGTTGAAATTTATAAGTTAATTAACTATTAGGCGGTTAATTAGCACTTGTTTTTCACATGCTTTTGCTGGTTGGAATTTTTCAGGGATAACCACATCTTTATGGTAAAATTATATTTTCAGTTTAAATTAAGTAAAGTTTCAGTTTTTCTCTCGTCGTTGGACGGTCAGATGGGAGTCGCTCTCGGAAAGGTCAATATGACAGTGAATCTCGGGCTCCAAAATACAAACTTAAGACAAAAGTTACTTTAACTTAAGAACTTTGTTGGATACGAATAAAAACAAAATCAAAGTGAGGCAAAGACATCTTAAGCATTCACCGTATGAAATAACATTAGATAGAGAGATATACTGATAACTTTTTGATTAGCGGAACCCGGGTGAAATAACGTGACCATATAGTAAAGAATTTCTTATTGAAGAATTCTTTATTTTACACTAATACTACAGTATATACAGAGCAGTGATAACAAGTACACATAAACAATTGTATGTACAATGGGCGACCTCATCGGTGGAAGCTTTTTTCTTCCAGGTAACTTACCTACCTACATGCGGCTATGCGGCAACAAAACGAGTTTTGTTGCGAGACAGCAACCTCATGAGGACGCAAATTTTAGATCAATCCTCTCGTTTCGTACCAGTTATAATACTTAAATATGGAATGAGCAATGATCGAGGGATGTATTGGCAGTATTGAATAGTATGTATTGAAGTTGCAAGAATACAAAACCGATCTAATTGGGCCATTTCTACAATTTGAAAAAGGGTCTTTAGAAGCGATTTCACACTTGCACAGAGGCTGTCTGTCGATTAACAGACCTGCCGTTTTGCATGGATCGTCATGTTTGGCCTTGAAAGCAATGGATGAGATGAGATGAAATGAGAAAGAAAACTGCATGTAGCGGAGATGCGAATGTTAAGATGGATGTGTGGTGTGACAAGACTGGATAGAATAAGGAATGAATATATTATAGAAAGTTTGAAAGTAGCACCAGTAAATGAAAAATTGAGAAGTGAACGTCTGGGGTGATATGGACATAATATGAGAAGAGATGATAGCGATATTGTGAAAAAGGTCCAAAGTATGAATGTGAAGAAAGAGGGCTTTACAATCAGCCCAAAAAAAGATGGATGGATTGTGTGAAAGAAGATATGGTAAAAAAGGGAGTGACTGAGGAAATTACATCCGATAGGAATGTATAGTATAGAAGAGAATGACATGTTGCGCCGACCCCAAATAAATGGGACAAGGGCAGGAAGTTGATGACAGAGGCTGTCTGTCGAGGGGTCCCCCCTACTATGACAGGAAGGGCCTGTGAATCACGGGGCCTTGGAGTCCTGGGTAAAAGACAAGAAAATAAGTAAATACAGTAAGTAACTAGTAAATACAGCTTCTATCAAAATTAATTTCAATTGAGAGAGATATTCGGTGGAGCCAGCTAGCTCGTGTGAGTAAAAGTAGGCTGTACCGTACCGCCCATGGTTATTAAACGACTTTTGTTGCCGTCTGTACTTCTTATAGGTCTTTGTTTCCGAGTTATCGGTAACCATCGCTTCGCACTTTACTCGATGTTAGTAAGTTTTGTTCTCGGGCGAACAATCTTCACATATATCAAAGTCCAAGTTGCTAAGTTCAGCTACGTCGGAGTTTGTCAACATATACTTGCCTATGTGCCTACAAGTTGATACAAGCCCACGTATTAGGTGTTTGTGCGCCAATGAATGAACGGAGTACTTCAACAAGTTAGTCAGCATGTTTGTTCAAACGTTTAATATTAATTGTATCGGAGACGGGAGGATGTTGAAAGTAGCCGCATTGATGTATGGCTATGGCGAATTCATTGAAAGTTTTCTGTAGGTTTCGGGCTTTACGAGTCTTTATTTGATATTTCTTCAGTATATGAAGGCATTATTTATATTTACCTACCTTCAAAATAACTTTCGTCAAATAAATTTCAATCAAAAAATTATGACACAACGATATTAACATAAACTCACGCCTATATCCAGGAAGGGGTGGGCAGAGGTGCTAGCACCTACATTTCGCCAGTTTTTGTTTAGGTCCCAATGTAATAGGTGGGCTAGCCTATTGCCATTAACCGGGCACTTATAAACCTGCGATAAATACACGCATAAATTCATGTCATTGGTGTGTACCAACCATGGTAAAACCTGGAATCGAACCCGAGACCGTATCAGCATGCAGTCTATTATCCATACCACTAGGCTATCGCGGCTAACTATAACGATACTATGTGTATATAACGATAAAATATATTGAATTAATTTATAAAATCCTAAGACAATTTTTTTTAAAGAACATTAAGAATATTGATTATTTTTTTAAACAACTGGAATTGCTACTATTTCTCTCTAACCCTTCTAACTAAAATCAATGACTTGTATTAGATTAGAAGTGGGTTCACTTTTGTTAAATTTATAAATATAATAAGTATCGTGAAGTGTGTCATCAATAATGTATAACAATAAGGTCCGCTAAGTGCCATTAAATTAACAGTCTAAATAATATAAATATCTTGATATTTTATAAATAATTAGTAGACACACTTTTGACTTAAACGGACTTGCCTAGCATTGGAAAATACTGTAATTTAATATTGTTTGCTTATCGCAGAAATATGGTTACAGAGATGTTACCATTATTGTCATCTTCCCAGTTGAGTTGTGAAACTATGGAGTGTCCTTTTTATGTCCGCAATCAATTTATTGTATAAACAGCTAGAAGGTAATAAATTTGTTCGTATAAAATGCCGTAACTTGCCAACATCCCGCTGAGTGTATTATTAAGACAAAAAGTTCAATAGTTTTCGTAAATCCGTTATTATAAGGAAAAATACAATGTTTTATACTAAAAACGTTTGTTCAGAACTGGTTTAGGAACACACGGCTCTGTTCGAATGGGCGACGGAGCGTGGGTGAAAATAATAGACCGAACCGCTTGACATTTCGAAACGCTCTGTGTGCGTTCTAAGGTATGATGTTATGAATATATTCTACATAATTTAATAAAACAATATAGTTTTATAATCCGTAATAGCTTTTAAAAGATTAACTTTCGCTTTTACTTTTTTATAAGCTACTTATGTGATAGTTTTCTTTTCTGTGGGTGCTTGTAAGACTTTGTGGAGTTCTCAACTCTTATACAACTGAAGAAAAACCAACTCTCATCCTTTTAATATTATAAAATATGAAAGTCTGTGAATATATCTGTTTTGTGAAGATCCGTGAATGCTTATAACTTTTGTTTTCAATTACACTCCAACTGCTGAATGGGTCAATCTAAAGTTTGGTACAGTGATAGAATACAGTCTGGAAGGCTACTTTTTACCTCGGAAATAGGCTTCCGTATGTTTCGTGAACGGGGTCGAGCAAGGACTGAGGTCCAGCGACGCCTAGTATTGGCCAAAAAACGTTACATTCCTTTTTAACCAACAGTACACAAATTCGAGCACAATTGAAGATACTAATTAACTAGACAGATATATAAAATATGTCAAACAATTGCTGGGGGATGATTCGTAGTATGTGAGCATATTGCAAGGTTAAGCAAGCAGCTCATTCATAGGACGGGTGTCTGTTCTCTACACATTCTGACTTATCTGGGCGTCGTAGAACCGTCTCAGTGGTCCCGTTTGTCGAACGTTTGAGCCATTCGTTACGAGTAGGTACCTAGTTGTTACCCTAAAGTCCGAAAACGTTCTACCGCCAGGAACCCGATTTTACTAATTGTCAACCATTCTCAAACGAGTGAGATTACAAATAAACGGCCACTGAAGTATAATAATAATAACGTAATGAACTTTTTCATTTAAGTTTATCTCCATAAAGCTTGAAATTCAATGACTTTTTTGTATTCTAATTGATTTGAGAATCGTTAGACAATTAGCAGCGTCGGGGCCAGGTTGCAGTAGTTTTTACAATTTTTAAACGTCTGGATAACAAGTAATATAGCAAATAGCGCTAAATAAAAAGCATATTCATAAAATAGACTATACCTTCTAGGGTCCTGTGAAAACAGAAACACGATTCATGATAATTGCCTCGATAGAAATTAGCGTCAAACATGGGTCTAAAACGCTCCAAATCGATATTTCAAACACGTTTTACACTAAGACGCCATCATCAAATAATGCCGAGATTAATATCATTATAAAGAGCATAAAAATATCTAGCGACTGGTAAAATTATATTTTATCAAGCAATTATTATTTTTTTCAAAAACTTATAAAACCTTAAAATCTTTGCATTTGAGCGCTCGCAGCGGTCAGTCAGTTGTTGAGTCAGTACCCGCCGAGGCGTGTTCAAGGTAGGACGTGTGCTGTTTGTTTCTGCGAGCTTCACCCCCGCACGTCATTACGTACAATCGGTTTCGCTGAAAAAATGGGTATAACTCGGTTCATTAAAGGAAGAATTCTAAAATTGCGGACCTTATCATTTTCTCTCGCTCGCACAATTGTGCTCTCAATTTAATTTAATTTATTTTTTATTTATGTCAATTTATTATTATTTTTTTCTTTTGTGCCACTGTACTAAAAATGTACAGTAGGTATATAAAAATTTGAATTTGGTGTACAATAACTAGTCTATATCTATGGCTCTAAAAATTTTGGTAGGCTTTTATTGATGACTGCTCTAGTCTTCTTAGCCCATAACTCTTAGCTTAATTACAAGTGGGTTCACGTCAGTAGATGGTCGGAGTTATTATTTTTTATTGAATAGATTGCCTTATTGCCTCCTTTCTCGACGTTGCATAGACGCATGCTGTGTTCAGGAAACAAGATGGAAGGGGTCTAAAGCAAGAATGATCGGGAACGGGTACAAACTACTCTACTACGGCACTGAGTCTAAAAAGAACGGTGTAGGCGTTGTATTATCGGAGGAATTAAGCAATAGATTAGTAGATAGATAGTTAGTAGTAGGTTAGTATAGTAGGTAGATAGGTAGATAGCAATAGATGTTCAAAGAGTTAGTGACAGGTTAATATCCGTTAAAGTTGTCTTAGATAAGCAGCCTTGCTTTAATATAATCTCCGCTTATGCACCTCAAACTAACTGTACGGATGATGAAAAGGAGACTTTTTGGGACGAAATTCTAAATCTTATAAACAACATACCACCTGAAGAATCTATCCACATCGGAGCCGATTTTAATGGGCATGTAGGCGAGTGTAATGCGGACTTTGAAGGATGGCACGGCGGGTTTGGTTACGGAACTCAAAACCAAGATGGACTTAGAATACTTGAGTTTGCCGCTGGATGTGATCTTGCCATCATAAATACATTTTACAAAAAGAAAGATGCACACCTTATTACGTAAAATAGCGGTGGCAATTTAACACAAATCGACTACACACTCAGCAAACGGAAACACCTTGGCTTATACAAAGACAGCAAGGTCATCCCAGGAGAACCATTAACTACCCAACAAAGACTCTTGATAACAGTATACAGACTTCCAAAACCTCAAAAACATAGCCGTAATGAAGCGCCGAAACTGAAATGGAAAAGACTACATGAACCGTGCGGAGAAAATTTAATTGAAGATCTTGCAAAGAAGATTAGATCCATGGATACAAAACAGATGACTTCAAATGAAATGTGGCACGAGTATGAGCAGTCTCGTAGAAATAGTGCAGAAAAACATCTAAGGAGAATGAAACCCAAAAAAGGCCCATTTAAAGAGACGAACTGGTGGCAAAACAGCGTCAAAAAAGCTGTATCCAAAAAGAAAGAGCACTTTAAGTTATGGCAGTCTACCCAAGATGAAACCCATAAAGAAAACTACAAAACAGCTAAGAAGAAGTTGCAATAGCAATGGCAGCGGTTAACAACAAACTTTACACCGATTTAGAATTGGCAAAAACGGACATTGACATACACAAAATTGCAAAAACTAGAAATAACAGCACACAAGATTTCGCCAGGATCAAATATATTAGGGATAAAAATAACACTTTACTAACAGCTGATACAAGTATTAAAGAACGGTGGATAGATTACTACAAGCACCTACTTAACGTTAAACATCCAAGGATATCAGACACAGAAAAACCTAAGCCTGTCTACGGACCAATACCAAGTTTTCTCCAGCACCATCAAGAATTGAAAAAAAGCCATCATGCAAATGAAAAACCAAAGAGCCACGGGACCGGACGAGATACCAGTGAAAGTCTGGAAACGTCTTGATAAAACTGGAATGGTGTGGCTATATGAGCTTTTCCACAAAATAATTGAAGGTGCTACCATCCCCGATTCATGGCGAAATAGCTATCTGATGCCGTTTTACAAAGGAAAAGGAGATGTTCCTGATTGCAATAACTATAGAGCCATAAAGTTGATGTCACACACATTTAAAATCTGGGAGAGAATAATTAATAATAGATTAACCAGCATTATAAAACCAACACCAAATCAGTGTGGTTTCACTGCCGAGAAGAGTACTTCGGACGCTATTCAGACCATCCGGTTACTGCTGGAAAAGGCCAGACGAAGTTTGATTTTAGGATTGACTTTGACGGCGTGCATTTTCTACTAACTATCTATCTACTAACAGATCAGTAGGCAGCACAAAATGTCTTTTTTACCCGACTGCGCGACGCAAAGAAGTGGTAATGTGTATATTTATGTTTCACTTTTCAATAGGTTTTGTTTTTTGAAGACGCTTATATTTTTTCTGTATGTTCATATGGTCCAATGAAATGAAAATACAAAAATATGTATGTCACATTAAAGTGTATTTTTTTTCTCTGCCTATACAATGAAAAACTGTAACATTATGTGCCCGAATCTAACCTACTGCTTTTACGATATAGGTACCGTGGCGTAGTGACACCCTAGCTTGGTGACGTCACAGACACGAGTACTCTAAAATAGCACTACAATCTCCCGCACGCGATTTCATGTATGTTTTTTTTTAATTTAAAACAGTGTTGCTACACAGTATATACACATATAAGTGAAAAAGGCACACATAGCCTATGGTGAGTATTCCGATGAACTCTTACAATCAATCCCACCCTCCCTTTATCCAGAACAACATGTTTTTTTATACCACTTATGTGGCAGACAAGCACACGGCCCTGCTGATGCGAATCGGGTCACGGTGGCCTATGACCTATATGTTCAGGTCTTAGGTATTGTCTATATACACATATATATACCATATACACTTGTCTATACGATTACGATACTAAACGATTACGATACGGTTATACTTAGTTTTTGTAACAAACGCGAGTCTCAAGTTTTCGCGTACCGGGTCGCGCTATAGGATCGCGCGCGCCTGCGCGCCGTCCGCGCTGCCCGTTCGTTGCGTCGATTACACTCGATTCGGCTGCGGGGACTGAGGTACTGAGGCGACGTAAAATACCTACTTGTCTCACTGCAACCTCGCCTCTGTAAGTATTATCAATCTGAGAGAGATGACTACATTCATATCTATCAGTTTTATTATTATCATTTACATGGCCGTTCTTTGTAGAGGGGCTCGTAGTAAAATGTGAACCATTATACCTGTATAAAATATCAATATAATCACTACCTGAAAGCACAGAGTTTGTAAAGAACATAGAAGAAGCGAAAATATAATGCCAAGACCTACAACAATGGCCAGAAGTCCCTATAATCAGGTTCCAGCCGTCTTGCTCTGCAAACGGAAGCTTTGGAAGACATACAAAATTGCTTTGGTCGTATATAAGAGTAAAGAATTTTCCCAAGGACTTTTCTTTTGAAAATGTTCACCATTCGCCACTGTGCCGCAAACCTAGCAATTAAGCAACGCAACTGGGAATTGGGGTGATAACAATAATGAAGTCAAAATTGAATCTAGTAAATCCATGATTATGTCATAGTTGAATAACGACAGTTCATGCGTGACTGAATTACCAAATAGTTTTACTAATGCAGTTAGTTAACGTGGATTGATTTCATAAAATAAATCAACTATGCCTTGTTAGTCAAATATCGAATTGCATATTAATGAGGTAAAATAAACGCAGATACGAGTTTTTACAACATAATTAATGGCTATAATTCGCCAGATCGACTGATGACCTGAAAACAGTGGCTGGAATATGCTGAATACCGAAGGCGGAGAATTGTAAGCAATGGCGCATTGCCAGAGGGTAATTGATTGATTGGCTGTAAAATCTATAATAATAGTACAGTTGTAAACCTTCACTAAATATACTGGCTGTGCGGATAAAAGATAAAAGATCTTGCAAAAGACCACAACTTGACCAACAACAATGCGCCACTTGTTGTAGATGTGACACAGATGACATTTGGATGCGATTGGGATTGGCACTCAGATATGAAAGAGATTTGTTCAAAACAATATTTGACGTGACAATTTCTTTAGGTCATTAAGCGTGACGTGAAAAAGCATCTGTCGAGGCCGGCAAGCATTTAGTACGCAAGCTCGTATCTCGTATTTGCTGAATTCCATTTTAGTTTTTTACTATGTTGCGCAGCTAGGTGCAGCCAATTAATGAACTGAATATTTTAGTCTTACCTATCAGATTATTTTTAACCAAATCCTTATCTTATCTTATTTTGCAAAGTTGGTAATACTATACGGCTATACGAGGAATAGCCTTCTCAATTACGGAGGCTATTTGTCTTGATTGTAGCTGTATGTAATCTTCTGGTTTTATCTTATGGTAGCCTTTCCCGAGATGATCCATTCGATGCAAAGCATGAGTTTCAACATTTTATCGTCTTTATTGAATGTCTACATTGCTAAGAGTGTATTTTGTGCAATAGTGGCCAGTAAACGCATACAATATATTACGAATTTTGTCATTAATGAAATTGATTATTTTCTTGCTCAGCCTTTCAATCCAGTCCAAATCCGACCTCAATAGTGATTTTAAAATTAATGAATCGAGATTCTGGCACAGTCGACATTGCTGTGGGCTTGTTTCGTAGCCGTGGGATATAATACCGTGGGTGTAGTTGTACAAATATGCAAGCATCATGGTCCGAACATGACAGCTTGTTAGTCATAAAAATAGAGGTGCCTACCTAAACCGACACATTTCGATTATAAAAATCTCATTCTTAATTTATGCTCGCTAGATAAGATGTTACCCGCGGATCCGCCCGCGAAGAAATCTGATCCGATTTTCGTAATTCCTGTAAACCTATTCCATATATAGAAAGTAGTGTATGTCATAAATATTTCAAACTATTCAAAACTTACAAAAACGCGGTCCCGGCCTGAAAGTTACTCCAGTAAGTACCTCTCCTGGCTTTTTTAGTCTATTTACAAACATTTACTTATTCTAAATAAAATATTTGCTTGAGTAGAAAGTTGAATGAACAGCTCATTTGCAAGCTCGTTTATCATCTAAATAATCTTGGATTTTATAATAGGCTTTTAGCAGCATTTACTTTTAATTACATTTTTAAAATTAACTTATATATCCTTATTTTATTTCTTGACGTAGGTATATTAAGTATACCTACTTACTATGCTCTTGTCTTGTCTTTCTACGTTACCTATCTATATATATAAAAATGAAACCCGTTTTCCGTTGTCATGACATAACATGAAAACGGCTTGACCGATTTGGCTAATTTTGTTCTTGAATTATTCGTGGAAGTCCAGTCAAGGTTTAAAAGGTGAACAAAGAGCAGCGGGAACGGGATCAGAAGTCCACGCGGGCGGAGCCGCAGGCAACAGCTAGTAAACAATAAAACATAAAGGTAAATGTAATATAAGTACGTCTTATAGAAATTATTTTGAGAACATTTTTTTCCGTATTCGTATCCGAGAATATTTGAGAACATTGAGAAAATGTTTTCAAAATGACCTCTATAAGAACAATACGGGTGTTTGGGCTCTTTTTTGCGGATAGCATGGGGTGCAACGGTGGTGAACGAGCTTAAATCTACCAAATCATAGTGTATGTCCAGACCATACGTGTGCGCCAGATCCATGCCGATATATACTATAATAATATGCTTTTCATTTTTGAATAGAACTTCAGACAACCGCATTTATTTACTTTGTCTTTGGCTTCTTCACATTAAGGAGTTCAACTTGACGTAGCTAAAGGTGCCCAGGAAGTTAATTACAAAATTCTCACACTACTATACTCATACTTCGAGCAAACATTCAAAGAAGCTTTAGTTGTAATAATTCTCCGTAAATTTTGCGATTTATGCATTAGTCACCGAGTTGATGCACCAAGTTTAAGCGAAATAGTGAAAACTGTATTTAAATTACTTGCAAGACTGAATAAAAGTTCCATTTCAATCCGTAAATTAGTTTTTGTATCAAAAACGAGGCACCGGTCATGGTTCCGTACAAACGCTTATTTTTTCACATTTTCAAGATTTGTTTGATCGCGCTCCTCATGATGCCTTATGTTGAGAAACACGTGTCGAAGTTTGTTCTTCGCACTTGCGGAATATTGCACATACGACCACATCTCTCCTCAGGTAAGATGTCTTTTTACTTGCTTTGAGAGGAGCGATTTAACATTCCTTTCTATGAAAATCTACACTGATATTATAAAGAGGAAAGATTTATCTTTTGCTTGTTTTTTTGTAACGAATAGGCTCCAAAACTATTGAACATATTATATAAATTATTCTTTTACTAATCTAAAGTTACAATATTTTCTAATAACGTAGGCTATAATATCATCAAGTTATCATCCAAGGAAGCGGAGCAATAATCATAAATCTCAATAGATCTGGTAGATTTCTATACATTGGCGCTAATATCGATAACAAATTCAGTTTTCATGACAAGAATTGAGTAGGAATTACTAGAGAACGACAACAAGGAGAATGTACGAAAAATGAGAAATGAAAAAATAGCAAAATAATGTAGAGAAGGGGAGAAGTAGTATAGAAAGGCTATAAGAGAATCGAGTAGAGTTGTTCAAAACGATAGTCGACATTAACGCGGGTGGACCCGCGGGCAACAGCTAGTTAGTAAAAACCGTGTAGTTGTGTATCTTAAACATTTAGTTTTTTAAAGAGTCCACCGAAATTACTAATATCCCCACTAACCTCTCCAGTTAAACTCAATTTTATTGTTTGTATACGAAGTAGGTTAGTTCACGTCGGTAGTGTAATGACCAGGAATCGAACCCGCTACCAACGCGTACACGTTAGTTACCTTATTTAATACTTAGTTACCTTAAAACTGTTGAAAGATTCTGAAAGGAAACGATACCCAGTAATTTCAGCTCAGCTAATGTATCACAAAAAATATAGAAATAAGTGAACACATCGCAGGAGTTAGTATAGGGAACTAGATACTTAACCTGTCAAAGAAATAAAGAGCAGAACATCTGAAAAAGATAAACGGTTGTTGGTAGATAAAAGAAGATAAAAACAGATTTACTACAAAATACTCATATAAGTATGTAGTCACTTACCTACATGTATGATTGTGTTTATAAGCATACAGTACCTACCTATATCAATACAGTCGCCTCACAGCTTCACGCAACGAATACATTATCCATTAGGCGTTAGTAACAAATGAAAATCATTATGAATCAATAAGTTAGTAATCGAGAGGAACTTCTAAAAGTTAATGAATAGCATAGGTAATCGTAATAGGCGATACAAATATTTCCATAACAGTAACGAGCTAGCCATTAGTTTGTTACACTCACCTTTCCCCTCTAATGAGCATTCATTGTCAACAAATCGCCCACCGCTCGAACATGCGCGGGCACAACACTATTCATGACGTCACTTCCTCGCACTTCATTCATAAACTAAATCGTACATCGACTCAGTAATCTTATTTTCGAACGCAATATTCAAGTTCGTATATCAAAATCCTCAGCACAGGCACTATTTTCGAAAGAGGAACGCGTATTTTTATTTCGTATTTTTTTACTTTTCGTTTTTTTTTAGTAAGCGCGTGTGTGTCAGTCGGAGTGCGCGCACGTTTGAGCACGCGCCGAAGCCTCCGTGTATTCGCCCCCGCGATTTTGGTGTGTGGGCGCGACCAGACCGAACAGCCGGCCACGAATTTGCGTAATATGTTTAAGCAATAAAACAACTCAAATATGCTCTTCAGTGTGCTTATCTGGCACTACAATAACGTCAGTTCAATTCGAAACGACCGCCGTCAGCAGGGGACCGCATGAAAATGGCGAACTTTCTTTATAAGCGTATGTTAGAATTTTAAATGAGTATCGAATAATGCATTCGACATAAAAAGCTATCGGCGTCTGCTAACAATATTATGTGAGCCGGTGCGTTGGGAAGCGACATGTCGAGGAGTACCTTGTATGGAGAAACGGGTTCGTCTGCAGTCCCACACGTTTCGACTTTTTGCCGTTCACTGCAGGAAAGAGGTAGGGACGTCACTGGCCAGTTAACAAAGAACTCCTCTGTCCCTTAACTGCAAGTGCAAAGATTGCATTATTTCAGTAACAAAAGGAGTAGCAGGTATCTTGTAAGAATGGACGTTATCTGGTAAGGAAGGAGCATTGTACAGATAGTGTGCTTGCAAGCCACGTCCCAACCCCGGGTTCATACATTTGTAATGAAATCGTCGCGCCGCTTCTGAGTTCTAATTAGACGTCTATGGTGCCGCGAGAACTGGTCGGTGTCATGTTTTGATATTCTTAGAGCAGTAGCTGACTGCTACTGAGTATAGGCCGTTGCTCCTACAGCAATGATAAGCTATGAAGAAAAGATGTGGGTGTTTTCCTGTGGTTTGAATATTTTGTACTTTTAATGGTAGGTACAACGTGGGAGACTCCGTTCTAAAAGATTATCATTTAGTTGTACACCTACCTTGTATAAAGATGCCACGCACCAGGGAATGCTATTGGGTACATTTTAAGATACATTATAATATTATGCAGTTTAATATTAAATCGATTCTTTACTGAATCGATTTCAGAAACTTTGACGATGTTCTCCGTAAAACAATGGGACAAAAGGTAGTCCGTTCCAAAATATTGCATGTCATGTCATGTTAAGACGTGACATGACATGGAATACACATTAAAAATCAGAACATCAGCAAAAACAATAAAATGCGTCATGCGTTTTCAATATTTTGCTCAAACGGTTGCTATAATAATGATAATATTATGGTAATGGTATTTTGGTGCTATATTCTGAGCCATATTTACCCTACTAAATAAAATAAAAAGTAGTTTTAGGAAAAACACATACTAGTGGGAAAACTTGGGAAGGACTTCGGAACAGTGGAACGATCAATCGTCAAACAGATCATATTTTATTATTAGTTGTCACAATATCTATCCACATAAGAAGCTAACCGAGAAGAAATATTAAATTAATTTTACGATTAAACTACTATATACCTACTCTACGTTTTACCATGACACACAATAATGACTTTCTGAAGTCATGTGTGTATTTATCGCAGGTTGATAAGTGCCCGGTTAATGGCAATAGGCTCGCCACCTATTACATTGGGACCTAAACATAAACTGGCGAAATATGGGTGCTAGCACCTCTGCCTACCTCTTTGGGGATATTCGCGTGAGTTAATGTAATGTTATGTTAATTTAATAAATGCTATTATTAATTATTATTACGAGTATTAATTTTCCCGTATTACCTTATCATATGGGAAAATTATGTAAGTAGGTACTTAATCAAATTGCAGCGTTACCTACTTACTGCCACTGAGTTCAAACTCTGAGCTATGCATCGAACTTCGCGCAAGTGTAAGGCTGTATATATCTTGCGTTATCATATACCTACGTAGGTATATCTTCTATCTTTTTGGCATCATTTAGGAACCTATCTATCATCACTAACACTTCCTCCACTTCGGTAACACATCACTGTGATAGCAAAGTGGACACGGTGACATCCTCGAAATCGCTCAGTAGAGTGTGCGATCGACAAAGATCTGAAATGTGACTTCAAAAATTTGATTAATGTTTGTCCCATATAGTTATTAAAATCCCCGTATAAAGTAATCGATTGACAGCATATTGAAAGGTAACTGCGATGCGATTCCTTCAATAGAATCTCATTTTGTCTAGAGGCCCTGAATAACTTAATATGCTTACTAAGGATGTTCTACGACTCAGAGTTTACCTAGATTAATTGTTTGAACTACTTAACTATTTTCTTAATTTGGAAATATAAAAAAAATTCTTCGTCATAAACTTTGGAAGAATCAACAGTATCATACGCAATATTATTATTGTACCTGAGTAGTCACTTCTTACTAAAATCGAATGTTATTATGCTGAATTGCTTTGATAAGTTTCCACATGGAACAGCAAGAAAACTTAAATCGATTGTTAATTTAAGGAACCATCATAAATAATACAACAACAACCATACCTAATACGACGGTAATGTACCCAGTTAATTCTGCCTTGCAAAACCCAAAAAAAAAATAACCATTGCATTTACAATAATATTTAGGTTGGATTTCACCAGCGGAAATGATTAAATTCTGCTAAGTAACATAGGTTCTCACGCTTTTTAATGATTACAACGAAAAAAGCGTTAAGTTCGACTTCATTGCCGAGTTAAGATCCAGACTCCGAACTCAAAGTGTGTCTGTTATTCTGAGAGTGATATTTTATTGAATTGAGCTAGTATATGGTCTTGAATCTCAATTCTGCCGTAGTATGTAATCGAATGGTACGTGAAAAAGCAATTGCTAATTATTATCCCGAATTCTCGCCTCGATTCCAAAGCTCGGTTGTTAATAGTACCTACACATTATAGCACAAGTGTGTAATGTTACAAATGGAAATTATCTATTTAAATACTTACGAAGTTGCATGAAATAAGCAAGCAATAGGTATTTTCATTTATTGAATGCGATATTTGTTGTATGGAAACTTTTTTAGGAACAAAGTAACTGATTCAGTAAAATTAAGAGTTTTGGAAGAGAAGCCAAAAATGACGCATCGCTGCAGTGTTCCATTTTCTAAATTATGTGTAAAATTCTAAGTTTTGTAGGTAAAGAACGCGTGAGAAAGTGGCATATTGCTGGGAGTTTTGATTTTTTGTGTTGGTGCCAAAATCCGTAGAATCCTCTAGTAAAGTCTCCACTACTTTACTGATATAAGAATCATCAATCATTATCATAAACAATTATACAATAACTATACCTAACTGGATAAAAATTATAACTTGACACTGGCAATAATGTACCAATGGGTTGACTAGATGCCATCCGAGAAAAGAAGAAAAATACATTTAAAAAAAAACTATGACTAGGTACTTGTGAATAATTGCAATGAAAAAGTCACAGTTTGATTATAGGTGTCATTACGTACATAATTGCAGTTAAATAAAAGCCAATTTATGAGCAAAGTGTGTTGAAAAGTATTTTTATATATTTCCCAATGAATGCATAACAGTTGCAGCTACATATTATTACGTGATCATTGACCATTACAAGCCTATAGATAACCTACGTCGTAACAGAACATAAACTTTAATTAAACATTAAGTTTCTTCCAACATTTTTCCCAGCGTATATCTTCATTACCATAACAAAATTAAACTGACATTCGATTCAAATAAACTCTATTCGGGTAAAAACCTGCGGTTGTATTTGGTTGGGATGAAACCAATAACTTTATAAATGTCATAGGTCGAAGCGTAGGTGGTGGTAATCTATGAATATAAAGAGGCTTGTACCGTTCACATGTTAAGACTCAAATGTTATGAGATAACTTGGAGAAGTTAGTGCTACTGGAGAAATAGCTCTTTTATGTGGGCAAAAATCATCATAGTGGACGAAATTATCTTCAGCAAGATACAGAATCGAAAACCTTATCTATATAAATAAAAATGAATCGCCAAATATGTTGCTAACCGCATAACTCGTAGACGGTCGGACCAATTCGAGTAATGGTATATTCCTTGAACTCTAAGGAAGGTTTTTATGTAGAAGTGAGAATGCGTTCAGAAGTCCACGCGAGGCACCAGCTTGTAGATTATAGAGACAAAAGCTATTAACCTGAATATTAAACTCACTTTTTTTGTATTTCGTATATATGTAGTTACATGTAAAAATTAGGGCACTGTCTTATTTATTCTTTTTATACCACATAAGTGGAAGACAAGGGTACGGCTTTTCTGGTGGGAAGTGATTACCGTGGCCATGAACATTTGCAATACCAGAAGGGTCACAATTGTGTTGTCGACCCTATTTCGATCGATATGATGATGATCATTAGAATGACGTCATGTTCGTCGATATACCAAGGAATCCAGATACCCTAGAAGAGATCGCTTCTAGCCTAGCGATAAGGCCGCCCATTGTACATGTTCGCATGTACAACGGGCGGCCTTAAAAAGTAGGTATAAAATTGTATTTACGCGTACCCATAATGTTTTCTCTTTACTGTAATTTTTGTGTTTTTAGTGTACAATAAAGAGTTATCTATCTAAAAAAAACAAAAAAAAAATTATGTATGTTATCATTTTTATTCATATACATATATAACGTTCTCGATTCTGTACCATGCAGAAGATAATTTCGTCCATTATGCTCTATCTATCAATCCATTAATTATACTTATAATCAAATATTATAAGAGTTGACAGTAAACTTATATATTGTATCGTGTGTTCGCTCTGCCGTAACCGTAACAAGACCCGTACCTACCCGTAATGATGTGTAAGTTGTCACACATCATTACGGGTCAGGTTTCAACTCGCATGATAGTGTTAAGTGTTATAATCATAGACACCCGTCTACTTGTTGACACCTTTGAATTTTAACAAGGAATCTATATACGATGTAAAATTAAGCGTTAACTTTATTTTTACTAGCTGTTGCCCGCCACTCCGCCCGCTATTTTTTATTATTATCGCGTTAAACTACTCTACTCGGTATTCTTATGGCGTCTCTATACTACTTCTCCTCTTCTCTACTTTCTGTTTTTTCCTATTTTTTCATTTCTCAATCTCCCCACTTTCCAATTTCCCTCATTTACCTACCTATTTACCGTTTGTCATTTCTCTCTCTAGTACATCCTACCCAATTGTTGTCATGAAAACGTTCCTAAATTGTTTTATTGATATTAGCGCCATGTAATCTACCCGGTCTATTGAGATTTATGATTATTGCTCCACTCCCTTGGATGGTAGCGTGACGATATACCTATAGCCTATATTACTCCTAGATAATGTAGCTTTAGATTAGATAGAATTTTCGTACAGAGGTAGGACACGACGGTATCTCCCGTCCGAAATGAGCTGTCTAACTGGGGAAGTACCTCCGCCCTACAGAAGACCGCGGTCATAATAACCATCGTGTTGTGTTCCCGCCGGTAAGTAGGATAGCCAGAGCTCACTATACCCCTCCTTCCCCTCCACTTCCTAGCCTCCCCCACCCCTTCCCAGCTCTCCCCGTTCCCTTCAGGGTGGGCAGCGCGTGTGTGACACCCTTAGTGTTGCACACGTTCATAGGCCACGGTGGCCGCTTTCCATCAGGTGGGCCGTGTGCTTGTCTGCCACCTACGTAGTCTTAAAAAAAAAAAAAAATGAAATCGGTCTACTAGTTTCGGAGCCTTTCGTTACAAACAAAAAAAACAACTCTTTCCTATTTATAATGTTAGTGTAGATTATTGATTTTTTAGAAGATTTTTGATCAAAAACTTTGATAAATAAATAATTAAGTAATTCAATAAAAATAAATAAGAAATTCAATAAAAAAAAATTCAAATCATAAACAATACTGGTTTACATGACACTTTCCTCCATACATTCCTATCAGATGTCATTTCCTCTGTCACTCCCTTTCTTTGCCATATCTTCTTTCACTTAATTCACCTATCTTTTTTAGGCCGACCTCTGCTCCTATAGCCCTCAACATTCATACTTTGGACCTTTTTACAATATTACTATTATATTTCCTCATAGTACATCCATACCATACTTTAGGATGCTGATAAAGGTAAATATTTACTCTCGCTCGTATAGATCTACCAAATATGCACAAATTTCATAGAAATCGGTCAAGCCGTTTTGGAGGACTTTGTAGACAAAGATTGTGTGAATCAAGAGTTTTAGATAGAGATATACTTACTAATATTTACAATGTTATAAGACGGTTACAAATAAAAATACCAGTGGTATAATAATAATAAATACTAAACTGTTCACGATGCCTACTAAATTAGATATTTAGAAGTATTCGGTATGTTTATACGTAAGTTAATTTTAAAATAAACATACCTAATATCATTCCATCAGGAATCAATTAATTCGTTCACGGGACGGCTTCATCTTGTATCTACCCGCTATCCTATGCATCAGATAACTTTATTAATATATTATGCATTTAAGTTGAACATAATGGTCATTAAACGAACTAACACAGATTTTATCACGATAAGATGGAGACTACTTCGGTAATGAAGTGTCATCACATTTATTTCAAAGGGAAATACTTAATGGAATAGCTACCTAACCTACACTACCTATTGGAACTGTTATTCGTCATGTAGAAGCTTCGTTATTTGAAATTTATTCTCTGATTCCTTTTTTTTCGTGTGAAAACTCCCCACGTACACCACCTCCACCAAAGTCTCTACCGACTCGAACCGACTAAAACGCACGCCGCCTCTGAGTCTTTAGTTTCCAGAGGTGAAATAATACAAAACACCGGCACACGCGACATAGTCGTGGACATCTCTTTTAGATGACCCATTCCCCTAATGTGGGAACCATAGTGTCTCCATCTAGCCTCCGGATATGTGGAGGCGCCCGTTGCGCCGCGCCGCCGCGTTTCTGTTTCTCTGATTCCCTGGAAATCAGTGTTCAATTCATTTACGTAAGATAATAAACCAAAGACCCTTTGCTACGTGACAGTGCATTGCAACATTTACAGAATCAGACACCATGGAATAGCATCATAAGAAGCCAAGTTTCAAGTATACACGGGTATATATCATTAATAGGTATACTTATAGAGAAAACTGTCAACTGTAATTGATTTCGATAACAGTCAAATGGGGGAGTTAATTTAATGGAAAATTTATACGCAGGGTTTTAATGCTTCCCATGGGTGAAACGCTTTAGTACGTATTATATTATAGCTATAAGCACGAGTTTTAAACTCAAAATGTGCTCAAAAGCGTGAAGTACGCGGTGCAACGATGGTGGTAAAGCTCAAATTTAGCAATTCTAGATTATATCAAAACAATCTTTGCGCGCCATAGTTTATTTTTTGTATGGCACATTATGATAGCGGCAGTAAACCCCATCATGGTGGAGTGGCTAGAGAAGGAGCAGGGGTGCTTCGGGGATTACCTGTGTCGGATCCGGAAGGAGCCTACACCCGAATGCCATCGTTGTGTTGCGAGTGAGGACTCAGAGTTGAACTTGTGGCGATACCACATGTACCCAGCGCCATCTAGCGACAGGACGAGTAACTACTACGAAACTAACTACGACGTCACTACTACGTCACAACGATCCTGCATCGCGAAAATGAAGTTCTCTCGCTAGTACAGTATATATACAACAACCCAACGACAACCGTTAAGGGCTGCGGCCCGCCAGGCGCGATCACCTTGCCTGGTCGGAGGATCCTCCCTTTGTGTTGGAGGGACATCACATCCCGTTCCTCCAAATTGGTGACCCCGACGTGATCCAAACACGTAACCTTCGCTGAGCAATAACAGCAGCATTCTCATCGCCACCATCCAATTCACTTCTTCCGCACGAGCGTCTTCGCCATCCAGCACTTCGGCCATTACAAGGCTTACCATAGCATGCAGCGACCGCTGCAGCCTGGTTACCTTCGGCCACGCCTACATCTAAGGCTCACAGTACACTGCACTTACGGTCCAAGAAGAGAACACCTCTCCCGTCTACGCAGCATTCGCCCCGACACTGCCGAGGACTCACCTCAACTCACCGAGGATTCGCCTCGCCTCAAGAGAGCTAAGACAAGACAGCTGACTCAACACAATCAACCTCCGATCTTGGAGGGGAGTGATGTGGCGATACCACATGTACCCAGCGCCATCTAGCGACAGGACGAGTAACTACTACGAAACTAACTACGACGTCACTACTACGTCACAACGATCCTGCATCGCGAAAATGAAGTTCTCTCGCTAGTACAGTATATATACAACAACCCAACGACAACCGTTAAGGGCTGCGGCCCGCCAGGCGCGATCACCTTGCCTGGTCGGAGGATCCTCCCTTTGTGTTGGAGGGACATCACATCCCGTTCCTCCAAATTGGTGACCCCGACGTGATCCAAACACGTAACCTTCGCTGAGCAATAACAGCAGCATTCTCATCGCCACCATCCAATTCACTTCTTCCGCACGAGCGTCTTCGCCATCCAGCACTTCGGCCATTACAAGGCTTACCATAGCATGCAGCGACCGCTGCAGCCTGGTTACCTTCGGCCACGCCTACATCTAAGGCTCACAGTACACTGCACTTACGGTCCAAGAAGAGAACACCTCTCCCGTCTACGCAGCATTCGCCCCGACACTGCCGAGGACTCACCTCAACTCACCGAGGATTCGCCTCGCCTCAAGAGAGCTAAGACAAGACAGCTGACTCAACACAATCAACCTCCGATCTTGGAGGGGAGTGATGTGGCGATACCACATGTACCCAGCGCCATCTAGCGACAGGACGAGTAACTACTACGAAACTAACTACGACGTCACTACTACGTCACAACGATCCTGCATCGCGAAAATGAAGTTCTCTCGCTAGTACAGTATATATACAACAACCCAACGACAACCGTTAAGGGCTGCGGCCCGCCAGGCGCGATCACCTTGCCTGGTCGGAGGATCCTCCCTTTGTGTTGGAGGGACATCACATCCCGTTCCTCCAAAAACTGAAAGCTGGAAATAAAAATATGCACCAACACATCTGGACAGCGTGAACACTGTGGCCCAAAGCCTCCCAATATAGTTACTAATTAACTGACTGACTGGTTAAGCTCAAAAAAAGCTCTCAACTCGAATAATGATTATGAATGTTCCCAACCACCATTTACACAAGATACTTAGGTACATATTGACGCCAAAGAAAAGTATAATAGCAAAATTATTACCTAACGAGTTTTCATTTAGATATGAACAAAATCACAGGCACTGTTACATACTACTCCACTCCAGGACTAATACTATCTGCAACCACAATCCAAAAATAAAATGTGTGTTTGAACCTCGTCTGCCAATCACCTGGTTTATAAAAATAAGGCAATACCTTACGACAACATCCCGTATGACGAAAAAAAAAAAATTCTGACAGATGGTTATAACCACAAATCGTTGAGACAAACAGAGTACAAATTTTATGCGAATCTACTCGTATATGGACCCCTATAACTCATAAGCCCTACCTATATTACCTATAGTATCTGCGTCCCGTACCTCTCCCTATGTGCGCCTTCCCCCAGAACGATGGCAAAGTTTTTACGAAAGTGCTTATATAGTAGGTAGTATAAGTAGAAATCTTTGGCTAAATTGGTTACTTCATTTGGACGGTTTACAAGAAATGGCTGGGTTCGAAGTCCTTCAACAAATTTTAGGGACTGTAAATTATACTAATCAAATGATGGTCCCACCGCTAATTAAAAAATAAACACAATGTTTTATTCTAAACGGGTTTTGGTGCAACTTAATTAATGTGAGCGGTACAGTTATTTACAAAAGTAGTTAAAATAAAGTAAAAAAATACAACTTGAAATATATTTTATTTTCTTGAATTTCTAGAGATTATGAATCTACTTATATGTCAAACCTATATAATTATGTTGATACATAAATTCCAATATAAAAAAGGATCCGTGAGGATTTTGCGCACAGATCAAAAATATAAAATGATTGTAAACAGTGATGTATTAAACAATACTTGTTAAATCTATTAATTTATCTTCTAGAGAAATGATTCTGTACATGCATAGGTAAAGCAAATATTACAAATAGATATACCAAAATCTGAATTATCCTACAAATATGCACTAGGACTGGCTTTTCTTCTGAGTGACTTTATGCATTGTAAATTTTTTGTGTTGATAGACGTTTGTCGTTTACTGTACAGTGAAGTTTATCTAAAACGTTCATCATTAGAGTTGAAATCTGCGTCGTGTATCATTCATAACACTAATGTGTTACTCAGCGTTATCTCAATTATTTATTTTTATTTCTACAAACAATAATTAGTTAACTATTTCCGTCGGGAGCATGTTTCGAAGAAATTGTTTGTGAAATTTATCTAATCTTTCACTAATAAATAAGCCCAGAACATGTACTATTCAATTTAAAAAATCTATATTGAATTGTTTATCTCTTTTCTGTGTGTTCAGGGTGAACGGAGATAATGTTCAACTAACAATGTGAGCCACATCGCATTAGTAGCGAAAGAGCGTTCGACTGCCAAGTCAGAGGACGTAGGTCGTGAGTACGATTCCCGTTCAGTGCAATTTATCTATATAAATAGAAATCAACGAATGTCCGCCCCGCTATACCTTTATTATTCATTATTTTACATACATCATAAACCTTGATATGGGTAAACAGCACCATTGATTAAATATGTTAACATATTTCAACATTAACATATTAACATATGTTAACATATTTCATAACATATTTCATATTTCAATATGTTAGCCTATTTCAAGATCGCTGTATCTAGTGCATGCGTTTGCAGTTATCGCATACGGTTGGCTTCGGATACATACCTTTACAGTTCCAACAACTCATTGGAATGCTTAGTGTTGATGCGGTCTACAATGGAACATGCTTGTCTAGAAACCACCTCTTCCAGATTTCCACTTTCTTTGATCACATACCTAATTCACATAATCTAAGCCCATGGTTAGCGTCTCTATTAAACCTATATACAACGAATACAACTCAAACAATTGTTTCCATAATCGACATCAACATTATATTTTGTTCGAAATTTAAAATTTATAAGTGCCATTCATTCCATACATGCTCCTATTGCTCTACAAAACCTAACAAAAGTCTTTTGAGGGAAATAATTTGCTTGCGTGACGACTCCTTTCAATGCAGGAAACAATAGCTACTTATTAAACATTGTGTGTACTATTTGACTCGACTCTTGTGATTCACAATCGCATTTATTGACAAAGCTCCGACATCTGGCCCCCGTCGGATCAGTCCAATTAAGTATCTCCATACAACGTTAAATTAAAACGTGATCAATGCAAATTAAACCGTAAGCTTTATGTCATAAAGTTAAGTACAAATGCAGACAGTTGCATAACATGAACGCTAGTGTCTTCACTCATTTGAAGCCAATTTGCAATATGAAAATGTTATTGTAATATGTACATAGTTGGGTGTTTTAGTTTGAAACATAGTTCACGGGACCAATTCTGTTAGCTACATTGTTTAGTAATTAATATTCCACTACACTGTGGTAACATAAAATGTCTTGCTACTTGTACGTCAAGTCAAGGTTGAGGGGGCATGTTTACCTTCGTTAATTGTACTTGCGAACTCTGCAGTTTTTTGGTTAAATCAAAAAGTGATACAAAGATATTTCTTCTGGCGGGAATGGACTGACTTGTTATTGACTTATGCTACTTGGTTGGGGGCAGTTTCGTCAGACTTCAATGAAACGACTTGTCGCATGTCGTCTTTATGTGAGACATTTTCCTCACATCCCGGACCGTTACAACGCCTACCTTTTTACTCCAATTTACAGTTTCTTCTCCTTGAGCTTTAATGTTTTGGAGGAGAGTAGGAACGGGATACGAGTAGCACAATACACGGTGATTTTATAGTGGTTTTGGAAAAAGAATATTTTGTTTCACACACAGTTTCGGTAGCAAAATCGACTGGAAGTTTTAATTTTGAAAGAAAAAAAAATTACTCTATGTATGGCAATAATGTACAGGTGAACAGAAAAATGTATGGGATGTGTAAAAAAAAAGAATTTTTTTCGCCAAATTAGGACTTCCTTACGATTTTACTATCGAAATTATGGCCAAAATCTTTTTTTCCAAAACCACTATAAAATCAACCGGTATAATAGCAGTAGTGATGGGATTAATTTGTTTCGGTCTAAAATATTGTCGAAATCGAGTCATTTCGGAGTTGCATGCTGTCGAAGTATAATATTGTCGTAGAAAGATTTGTCGGAGTTCAGTTTGGGAGTTTATGTTACGTTAAATGACGTAGTAGTAATGACGTTCACGTTATGTATAGGTAGTCTATGCCATGTCCAGAAGACTTCATATTGGGAAATCCCCGTGTCTCACGACTCTCATCGACCAATGGAATAGCAGAAAAATCATGTCACGTGAGGAAAACAACTTCTTTCATTGGTCAAGAGAACTTGAGACTCAAGTCTACAGAGGCAACAAGTGTACCTTAGTTATGTTTGTGTACACCGTGTGTGGGTGTAAACAATTAAACAATTTATAAGGCTCGCGTTACGCTTACGACTGTCAGCATTTTATTAGGGTTCTCTAGCCTATGTGTAAAGTTTTAATAAAGACTTATGTTTTGTATATAAGTATAGCTTATCTAAACTAAAATGACTCTCTCCACACATTCACAAATGTGTCAAATCTAAAAAAAAATAATGTTCAAGCTGAAGCTTATCAGTAAACAAACAATACAACATCCCAATTTCGTAGAATCGGAAACGAAGTTTTGTTGTAAATATGAACATAACAATGTATGTACCTACTTACAATTGATATGTCGTTATTGCGAGTTACAAATAAGCAGAGAATCCATATTTTGAGATGTAATTACGTATTCTATTATCATATAGTACGCGAACATGTTTTTGATTTGTGGCAGTAGGCCTTTATTTGTGTTGTCAAAACGAAATCTACATTGTATTGTACTAATACACCTTACTTACGAGTTAAAAAAACGGCATTTCATAACAGTTTAAGGTAGAGGAAGTGACGTGTTCTTCAACTAAAGAAACTGGAGTAAATTGTCCCCTTCTTGCATTAAGAAGGGGTCAATTCAAATGAAACTCAAGTTGTTAACCAATCAGCATCTCTCAAAAAGTATCAGCCAGATGATGAATTCTGGGGATAGATGGAAATTTTAGTAACGATACTCCAGTTTCCTTCCAGTTGCTTTTTGTAAGAAAAAGAAGCTTAGACAAGTCAACCAAAACTCGCCGAGAGAAATCAGCAAGTTTCAAAACATGGCGGATGCCGAGGGATTGAAGGTTTCTAGTTGCCTAATGTAAGAACAGTCTAGCCTTACAACTTAACATCAGTGTTATTTTTAACTATCATAATTTTATTTTTCAAGTACAACCTACTGGCTATTATATTCTTATACATCATCTAGCGGCATCCAATGATAAATGTCATTGGGAGTTCGATGGATTGCTATTTTCTCGTCATCCAAAAACGAACTAAATTTTCTATAAAAACCTAACAATGAGTAAAAAAAATTATTTCACTTCAAAAATAAAATATTAGTAACCTTGCAAAGCTGCTGAACCCTGGTATTCAGTGTCATTACCCCAGAGAATAACTTAGCTAAAAATACAAGACCAAAAGCCTTGAACTCAAACTATGACAGCAAAACCCAGATAAGATAACTTTCAAATATGTTTTATATTATAATTATTGTACTAAGTAACTACACTACTACATGATATACCAAGCGTAGTGACCCAATCAAGAGTCCACGTCATAGTTTCTTGAACTATTCCCAAAGCCTACTATAACGTAGGATTTCCATGAGACGATTTCAATACGGTCCGGTTTTGTACCGGTGCCGGCGCCGCTTGCTTGGCGTCGCAACACTTACATAGCATTTTAACGGCTGTAAATGGATAAGAACATGACTAGACTGATGGGTGGAACACCCGGTTCGAGAAACTTTACGATAGAACTATACCGTTCAAACCATAAAATTATTATTACTTGGATAACTTTATGGTTTAAACTGTACCAATAAATAATTGTCTACTATAATAAAAAAACGTTAAGGTACACTGGTTTTAAACCATATTCATTTGCGAACATGAACAAACTCACTTCTATATTTTCGTTTTCTGCCGATTTAATGGTAGAGTGCGATCGTAACAATTTCTCGTAACATGTGTCCAGTGTGTCCATCCATGGTATGACGCTGCCCAATCCACTAATCTGTCGTACGCCGTACAATGGACCCCGACCGACGAAGACACGATTTGACACCGGTCGCGATCCTATAGTTCCGGCAAAAACTCTTGTGGAAACGCATCCTTATATATTGTAATAACAATATCACAAAAAACACTGATAAATGCTCTTTGTAAGCACATGTGTGATAAAACAGTAGTATATTTGACTGATTCATCAATTCTATGTAAGTATATCGTATGATTTGAACTTTATTTAAGATTTTATTACATTGTTACACTGATAATGCAGTGTTTTTACCCGACTACCGAAGAAAGGAGGGTAATGTTTTTCGAGACTATGTATGTATGTAGGTATGTATGTAAGTATGTATGTCTATTTCTTTAGCACGCCCTACAGCCTGAACGGCTTGACCAATTATGCCACACGAGGTGTCGTCCGTTGTGATTGTGTGACATGTATCTTAAAATTATCAGAAAATCAAAATGGCGGATTTTAGCGCCGAAATAAAAACCTTGAAATGTTTTTCGAACTCACAACAGTAGGTAGGTACGTAGGGTGTCAAAATGAAGGGAATTTAAAAGATTACAACGTATAAGTCATATCATAGTTAAAAAGTAGAAAAAAAAGATTAACAATAAAAAAACCGGACTGCTGTTGAGAAGACCGAAACATGTTTGATAGCAGGCGGTACCCATTTGCAAATCATAAACACGGAATGAAAATCAATGGGTACCGCCTGATATCAAACTTGCTTCGGTCTTTTCAACAGCAGTCGGCTTTTTAATTTTTGAATCATTTATTTAATTGATGCAAATGTTGTAGTAAAAGTTCGAAATCGGTTTTTTATTCAATTCTACATCGTGTAATATTCCTTCACATTAACCAACTTAACCAAAGAAGATAGGTATCGTCTCAATTCCGGCTTCAACTATGGCTAAGTATATCCATGATGAACCTTGACTTGAATCTACAGTTTCAATGGTTTTCGCTGCAGATATCGACCTCCATACCTTAAGAGAAAGCCCACGCAAAAGCCTCGTCCTATAATTAGTATTGGGTAAATCGGCTTACATTACTATTAGCTTATATTACTTACTGCTGCATTCGGTATGCAGTGAGAAGCGTACGGGCCTTCCTATCCAGGGTTTCAAGTTCTGTCTGAGTCCACCTGAGTATGCCGAAGGAATACATTAAAACCGGCATGACCCAACCATTACAGGCGCGGCCCTTATTACTGCCTGATAAAACACTTTTTTCAAGCGGTCAAAGATACGCTCCCATAATGATTGTTTCATACCAGCTTCAGAAATGTCTAACGTCTGCGACATACCTAGGTATTTATAGGTGTCGACTGCAGAGAGCGCCCTTAGTTTTGTGGAATCTGAGAGCTCTACTCCTTCAGATTCCACAATCTGACCTCTCCTTACATGCATGAACGCACACTTGTCCACGCCAAAATCCATCTTGATAGAGCCACTAAAAGTCTCGGTCAGCTTCAGTAACTCTTTTCTCCACAGTCGACAGCCTAACCTTGAACTCTCTGTAATACTGCTACTAATAGTACTGAGAGGGTTCAGTGCCAAGCGAAACCATAATGGACTAAGACTATCGCCCTGGAATATACCCCTCTCAATCTTTATTAGCCCGCTACTCTCGTAAATCATGGGAGAAAAATTACCAGTAGTTCTGCCAACAAAACTACTCAACAGAACAGGTTACTGGATAGCAAAGGACCGTTCTCCATTGCCCCATGTACGTCTTCATGAAGTTGCATAGAGTTGTATCAATTTTATACAACTCTAGCACCCTCATGAGCCATGTATGTGGCACAGAGTCATAGGTCATTTTGTAGTCTATCCAGCATGTCGCCAGATCTTTCCGATTACGACGGGCCTGTTGGCAAATTAATATTATTAATTGTTATTATTATTAAAATATACGATATCCCGAGTTAGGCTGGATGATATTAAAATTATAGGAATACGGCTGGTAGATTAGTCAATCTTCAAATGTGAGCCCAAACAGCTCACAATAGCACAGCATTCATGAAGTAAACAGGGTCAAACAGTATGAAGATTACCGTATTACGAAACAATGGGGCGAGAATCAACTAACATACGGGACCCGAAACTAAAACTCAGTGTCAATAGTAGTCGGTAACATGAACCCGCCGATTTCCGCCGTCCCCTCTCCCTACCGAGCGTACCGCACGATACGATGTTTGCACTACACCGCACATTTATTACAAAATATAATTAATACGTCCACAATTCGAGCCAGTTCCGTCACGATAATGTCCCGATAATATTGTTTGTTTTGACCCTAAACTTTGACCCTATCGATAAGAAATCATAGTTTCAAGTTTGACTTATTTCATGTTCGACGTGCGAATCGTATGGTCTAGCATGGATCAGTAAGACGTGCAACATGTATTTATGTGTGATTTTTTTGTGTTTGTGCATCACTGGTAGTGTTTACTCTTCGCCCAGTAAGTATTTTTATGTATTCATGCTTTGTAACAATAAGTTTAGCGAGCTGCGAATAATGAAACTTATAATTACGAGGATAGTTACGAGACATTTCTTATTAGAAACATAATTTAT
Organism: Pelosia muscerda; assembly: GCA_963691645.1. Classification (NCBI taxonomy): domain Eukaryota; kingdom Metazoa; phylum Arthropoda; class Insecta; order Lepidoptera; family Erebidae; genus Pelosia; species Pelosia muscerda. Next base: position 28,003,809 of record OY829098.1, read on the forward strand.
TTCTTCCTTATATTTGGTATCCCTATATTGTACACATTCGCCGTACTGTTCATCATAAGAGTATCTATCTACTTATATATAAATTTCCACATGGTACCTAGGTAATAATTCAAGTATGAGTTAAAATAATCTATTCGTTATTCGTCTTTTTTTTCTAAGCGTGCCAGTAAACGAACATACTAAGGTATTCCCGATTAACACATTGAGCTTTTGATGGTTCAAAGAGTACCTACTAAGAAGTAAGTCTCTTAGTAGGTACCTACTCTTTTTCCGGTTCTCGTCACTTTTTCTTCCGGTCCAAATGATACAATAAGTTATTAAATTGATTACTATATTTTAAGAGGGTCCAAAGCCACCAGCCTGATTACGTGCTCCTAAGGGGGTATTCTTGTGAGAGGATTTCATATGGGAGATTCAACGGGAAGGTACATAACTAAGTCATATATATAATGCCCAGGATTAGATTTCTTCAATTTCCCCACAAAACTATAGAAGGAGTTACTATTCATTATTACAATGCAATACAAATAACCATCCTAGAATTCTTTGGAATTTTGTACAGTCGTAAGCGCCTTGCTTTATACTCTAGTGTTAATTATGTAAGAGTAAAACGCAGTACACACATTAGCTCGGGTGCGGGTCGAGCGTGGGTCGATTTGCCTTTCATCGCCTTTCATCATTTTATTAAAAAACTAGGAATATAAAGAAAACGGCGATGGATGGCATACCTACTCACACCGCGCCAGTTCTGCACCCGCGCTTTGTGTGTTTTGCACTTAGGACCGTGATAAGTGGGTAATGAATTAATAAGTAGAAAGTATTACTTAAAATATCATTAGTCTTAATTTTATAATACTTAATAATCTTAGCTCATTCTACCACGAGTTTAAATACCACGCCTTATAGGAAAGTATAAGTACCTAGGTACTAGGACCCACTTATTATTATAAGTGAATAGGCAGAAATAGATCTAGGTACCTATAATTGTTCTATTCCACTGACCTTCGTAGTTAGTGGTTGCGGTTTTCATGTGTGATGTCTAGATATGTGAGTATATACCTAGGTATTATCAGATGTGGTCAACATCCGTGTGGTGACGGAAAACTCAACATTTCATTGTCATCTTCATAGTGATATCGAAACGCAGACGATATCACTACAGGAGAAGGAAAACTCGAAACAAAATGTGTACCAAATCGTTTGGTCAGCATAAAAACAATAGGCCAAAGTTCCTCTCAACATTGGAATAATATATGTAAAACCCTTTTTTACATTAAAAATACGTAAAAATAAATTGATGTAAATGCAGAAATATTTTATAATCCTCAGAGAATAGAAATTTATTCTTTTATGATATATTTACGAAATCTTTAAATTAAAATGCATTCAGCTACTTTTGTTGCTGACGTACCTAATTCCTTAAGAAACTTAACCGATAAATCATCAAAATTAAGTCGTTTGAAACCATCCAATAATCTATACTGTATTATTTGGGTTTGATAACTAATTATGCAAACACAAGCAACAACAAAAACTACTATAATTATTATAAATGGTTTTGAAATTGTTTGTGTCATAATACTCTTAAATAGTTTGTGTGCGTAATAATTAGTTTGTGTACTTCATGTTTCTGTTTATTCATGTCATACGGGTTCCCGCTTACGAGACCAATTTGTTTGTAATGATCGTTGAAGTCCCCAGAGAGACCGCGTGCGGTAGATTTTTATAACGCATACAACGTGCCTACATGCGAATCGTATTCGTCTCATTAGTTGTTTTGTGATTCTTGCATACACTGGGGATTCTGCGTCTCAAATTTGCCAACTCTTCCACCATCTATCTATCAATCAATTAATAAGCCTGTCCCAGTGTGCATCATTGCTCACAATCCGCCTCCTTCCGCGTCCAGTCCACCAAAGCCACTTTTTGCAGGTCGTCAGTTCAACTTTCAGTTTATCTTCTCACAGTCCATGCCTCGCCGTGTGCTTTCATGTTCTAAAAATCAAGAAATATAAGTACCTACACTAATAGTTTAAACCCACAGTTGAATTTAAAAAAGCACCAGAGACAGAACTATCCATTATCAAACGTCATTCCCATAATAGATATGCCGATAGATGTGACACGATAACTGTTGGCCGTGGGTCCTGATTGTACCCAATAAGAAACATTTCCGTTTCAACAACGAATTGATGTCCCCGAAATCATAAAACCAGCATTCATAGTTCGTGGAGATTAAGGGTAGGTATGCACAGATCCAGCGGACATATTTGAACGTGTACAAACAGTTAGTACTCTGTAGTCTTGTAAGGACCTTAAAGCGCAGCTGTAACTTCTTCTGCTATCATCAATATGCACTAACCCATGCTATCTATATAAATAAAAATAAATCGCGAAATATGTTGCAAAGCCCTATGTTGTAAAGTCAGTCAATTTTAGATCTCTATTTGACTCTCTATGCACCTCTTTATTCGACTCTCTACTCGCCTCTCTATTCGACTCTAAACTCGACTCTGTATTCCATTTCTAACCGACTCTCCACTGGCATCTCCGTTCGACTTTATACCCAACTCAATTTTCCACTTTCTACCCGACTCGAGTCTCCACTGTACTAGATTCTCTATTCGACTATAATGTCGAGTAGAGGAGATTAGAATAAAGATGCGAGTGGAAACTCGAATCTCAAGTCCAATCTCTACTCACCTCTTTCCTCACTTCTCTTTTTATACCCTTTTCCCCTTTCAATTTTTCACCCATTTCCGCACTTTCCCATTTCCCTATGTCCTAAATTTTCCATATCCCCATGTCTTTATGTCCCCATATACCCATTTCCCCATCTGCCCATTTTTCCTATTCATCTTTTGCATTCATCTCACTTTTCACTTTCATCCCTTCTACTCACATTTTTGTAGTCGTGTACAAATAACTACACTGTCTTATCAGTCGACTAACTAAAAGCTATGACCCTTGAAACGAGGGTACGATGAAGATAACCAAAATTCACCATTCGTATCTCTTCGGCTAGATCTTAGTGTATCATCCTTTGATTTATTATATTTCATAAATAACGGACATCGAATCGATGATGCGTGACACCTACGGCCCTGGATTCGGTGTTATAATCCATTATAATTATGGAATGTCAGATATTAACTAATATGTATTGTGTATCTACTTCCTACCTAAATAATTGTAGCTGTTGTTCGCTCTCGCGCGGCTCTATCTGTGTCGATTTAACTCGTTTCCGCTAGTGAGCCACCCCGATAACGTGATGATACTCACCCACTAAAATGTGGCATTCTATTGGCCAAAGAATTTTCAAAATCGATTTAGCTGATCCAGAAATCCCTACAACGTCACAAACTCGATAATGATAATAATTACATGATTTATACTTCGATAAAGCTTAAAACCGCGTCTGTTTCCCTTTGGGTAAGTATAGGAGACCACATCCTTAAACCAGCAACAACCTTTATACAAATAAGCCGTTTACTCTTTCGACTTTCGATCTTTACGTACCTATTTATTTTCAAGCAGCCGCGTCTGTTTCCTTCCTCCTTAACTAAGCCATTCCTTAGAACATACCTACTTGAATAGATTAAGAGACGTCGGTACGACTAGGCTAGCCTTTAGTGGGTTGATCTTTCATCCACTAAAGGCTGGATTCTCCATCCTATAAGTCTACATTTCTGAATTGTCCATTCAAGCATTTTTTCAAGCACACTTCCTGTAATTACATCTCATACACCGTTATCATGAAACATCGAAGTTTTGTATCAATTAACTTCGATTTGTAACCTAACTGCCTACGGCCTAAATAAATTAAATTGTTAAAAACCAAATCAAAGTTAATCCTTTTTAATACCCAGTGCGGCGTGTCAAATCAAAAACCAGGTAATTGGGCTTAGGTACATACGTAAATATAGGTGTCTGTATTCAATTATAAAAAAGTAATATCTATCGGCACGGATCTTGGCTTAAGTCCCGAAAGAAACGAAAGTGTGTTGCGCGTGGATTGTTTTGAAATTAGCTATGATTGGTAAATTTGAGCTCATCCTCCACCGTTGTAATTGTACCTTGTGCTATTTTCAAAAGACAGCTCAAAAGCGCGAATTGTGGGTAGGTACCTATTAGGATAAAGTTATTCATAGCTGAATACTTAAATGAACTTCTTGAGATATGCTTAACTCGAATCAAGGCCGTCTTTACCTATGCTGGGGGCCCTGGACACACAAGAATAGCGGGTACCTTTTTGTTTTTTTATACCGTTTAGGTAGGTGGCATACCAGCTTACGGCCCACCTGATGGATGGAACGCCTATCATAATGATCGTTTGTAACATCGAGAGCGTAGACCGCCGACAAATTTTTCCTCAAAATAACAGCACGAAAACAACTCTCAAGTCACTTTTTCTTTGAAACAAGTGTTCACAAGTTGGTGTGTGCGAAATATTCGCCCTTCGCTGGGCCCCCCTGAAGCGGTGGGAACTAGGCACGTGCCCCAGTACCTCTATCGTAAAGACGGCATTGACTGGAATCAATTATATTGACCATCGTCGATAAAACAAACTCATGCTTCTGCGAGCCTACTGGAGCCTCGTTCGCTGTCTAGCAGGTGCATCGACTTGCTGAGGAGATTGTCTTGATTCTTGTAATAGTAGGGTATCATGATCGACAAACTTGATGCACTCTGCCCAAAGCGCATAACTTATAACATGACCAGTGAGTGCATGCCCACCTTTTTACATGGGTTCATGATTATGTGTAGGTACTTTAGATTTAATTTGAGCAAGATGAGAATATTATTGGTTGTAATATATACCTACCCTTCCTCAAATAACACCCCAGAATAAAACCAACAAAAGCTACACCATAAAAACGTGAAACAAAACGTGGCATGGGAACCGTTGTCAACAAATGTCAGTCCATGTCAGTCACTACTGTCAACATTGGAGACTTTGTTATGTAAACAAAACCTAAAAATATAGGCAAACTATACCTAATGTAATTATTTATATGATACTGTTACTACTGTTACCGTCTCTGTTTTACTAATCTGTTATCACTTTACAGACTCTCTAAAAGATCCCTTCATATGTGGGCAACCATCATGCGCGCGTAAGTATAACACCTGAGCTAATTTTCTCCTCTTGAAATAATAATATTGAAAATATCTATGAAGATTAATTTTAAACACTTTCTGAAAATTTGCCCTCCTTTCTGATAATGTGCATGGTATTATAGCAAGACTATAAACCATTTGATTATAACATCTATGTAACCTTTCTATGACTATTACTAAGTAATAATATTTTTTCTTGTCTCTCTGAAAATTAAATAATAATTTTTTTTCGTGTTACAGCGTCCGAGAAGTTCAAGTACCTATTGGATGTTATTTACCACTATGAATATAAAGTAAATGTGGAAACATACTTTGCTGGCTCAAGCAACAACAGATCTACTTTGGACATTAGGGCTGTGGTAAGTTGATTTTTTATCACCTAGCCAAAAACTGACAGAGTTGTTTAAATTATTCATGTAGACTTCCCTCTTGACGTAAGTGCTATTGACAGCCTGGACTTTAACAGCAATCGTGTCAGCTTAGCTCACTGACCATTTACTGAACAGTGGTAGCACATGAGCACTTCATTACTCAAGATGACCAAAGTTGCTAAATTAAACTTAATATGAAAAACAAAGTAAAGACTAGAGGGAAAAGTTTTACCTGCCATTGTAATATTTGTGCATATTAATTACAGCCGAGAGTTCAGTTCATAAGTCCGTGTGAAGGTTTGCTGCAACTGCGGGAGGTTACTCTCATAGATCAAGATGAGAGCTATCCAGTTGAGAGAGCGGAGAAGTTTATACATGCTGTCTCATTGCACGATCTCAGGTAACGTCTTGTGCATATTTCAGTTAACAATTTAAATGTTTGCTAAACACGTAGAGCTTTTTATGTTTAGTTATACTTTAGAATATAAAACAGAATATAATACATAGACTAGAAACTTTTAACTTTCTAATTTGGTTTCTTGTGAATAGTTTTAGTTTCATGACTCTTCTCAATACTTGGTCTTATTTGGGACCTGCATATTCCATTTGCAAAAATTTAGTCCACTATTATTATCTGTGACATTTTGTTTATTTCGGTTTAATAATTGTTGACGACTTTTGCCAGATAATATAGCTTTGACGTCAAAGGTTCTGATTGAATGAGACCAATATCTCTAATAATTCACTTGGAATTACTCATCATTTATTATAAATGTGTCGACCTTTCTGAGCCTTAATAGATACTGTATGAACTTGGCCCGTTAACATTTGATGTCCACACAGTATATAGTACATACTGATAAAGAAACCTTTGGAACGCTAGACCGATATGTATACTATTACTATTTGTATTATCTAGGTTAATTTGGTCAGCTCTTATTGATTAGTTATGTACAGTGGCCTCTAAAAGTGTCTGGAAAATTTGAAACTAAAAATGTATGAAGTGACACCAAGTATTAGAAGGTTACGTACAGTGAATACATACAGTTAGTATGTAAATTAGTTCGTACATTTAAAGCATACAGTTAATACACACACTTATAGTATGTACAGTTATTACGAACATCTTTTGATAACTAGAAAAAAATTGACTTAAGTTGTCAAAAGATTACTAAACTTTAAGGTGTCCAAGCACTTCTGGAGCCCACTATACAATGAATAATTAGAAATAAGAGTTCTAAAATAATTTCTAATAACTGCTGTACATCAAGGCCTGGGGTGCACAACAGTCGCAATTACCGCCGCCGCGCCCGCGCCGTAGGTACAGCAAATATATTACTGTACCTATTTTCTTTTTTCAGGTTCGCGTTCCACGATGGCGCGATATCAGAGATATGCCCCGAAGAGCAGGAAGAAGATTGGGTGCTCAACTTCAAGAGAGCCATATTGGCGCTCTTCCAAAACACTATGAAGCGTTTTGACATACATTTCAATGGTGTTGAGGTATGAACTTTTAAAATTTTAAGTGTCAGATTGAGCCCAGATATCATCCAATCCAATCGTACAGGACTTTTTGCCTTACAAGTGTATCGAAACAATACATCTTTTTACAATCCCTTGGTTAGGATGGCACGTCAGTGCAATGAAATTGTCAAGAATAATCCAGTGTTTGACATATTTTTACCAAAACTGGCTTTATTTATTAAGAACATTAATTATATCCTCTCACTTAAATTAACAGTTTAAGCATTAATATTGTAAATGGGCTTCTGCTTAGAGTATCTGTCATTTTCATAGTTTCTTGCCATATTGTATACATAAGCAGCTATGTATAAGTACCTAAATTAATGTATAATAATTTAGTATAATAATTAATCATTTTAGTTCATTGATGTATTAAACTCGTTTAATTTCCATGCAAACGCATTTTTGTGGATTGCAATCTAGCTCATACTTTTTATTTTTATACATACCTAGTTCAAGTAATAGTTGTAATCTAAAAAAAAGTAAAATAAAAAAATCACTTAACTAGTACACCTGCTAAATAACGGATCTGGCTAGGTTTGCACTTGGACACTTTGCGAGGTCCAACTATCTTTTATTAATATGTCGACGTTTCGGAAAGCGACTGCCGTATGACATCAAAACCCCCGAATCATCTAACAGGCGGTCATTCAGTAGATGTACCAATAGGTAAAGTTGATTTGGTCCCCTAAGCCTACCGAATTTTGCTTGGTCCCCTAAGCCTACCGATTTTTGCTTGGTCCCCTAAGCCTACCGAATTTTGCTTGGTCCCGATACACAGAGATCAAGATAACTGTTCTAATTGAACGTCTTACTTGCAGCAAGACATCCACGGTATCTGCAATGTGGAATACTCAGTGCGTGGCCAAGAGAACACAAGTCTGATACTAGTGAAGACACGTGACCTCTCTCGGTGCTCCAACAGATATAAGTACATGTCTATCTTGCAAACCGTCCGATATGACTTCCAGAGCGTAAGTAGCAATCTTTTATCCATAGATCATCATCATCATCGTCCTTGCGTTAGTCCCGCTCGCGGGGCACACCTCAGAGTACGGGATCCGCTTTTTTCTAGCCTAACTGTGTTGCAACTAAACTTCAATATTTTCCGAGAAGCGACTGCCATCTGGCCTTCACAAGCTATAGGTGAATTCGATATCGAAGACCAGTTTTAAATGTTCGTATAACAACCGGAACCGCCGGCTTAACGTGCTGTCCGAGGCACGCCCATACCGATGCAAATAGCTATATTTATGAATAAAAATATTTGCACTGAGCGGGAATCGCACCCGCGCTTCCTGCGTGACCTTCGCGTTTACTACCACCACACCACAGACTAGGCTGTCGATTTTTTTATTCCTAAATAAGTACATAAAGTTATATAGTTATTCAATCTGGAAGATATCAAAGGGTGACCGATATTGATTCCTTAAGTTGGGTCTGAAGAAGCATTTGATAAGTACACCAAGCAGCTGAAAGCCACCATTGTAACTATATAACTTGTTGCTGCCTATACCTGTGACAATTATTTCTAAGACTTATTCCTTTAGCTTTGTATCAGGTAAGAGAAAGTTAGATTCATGTGAATGACGACATTATATTGTTTCTTTTTTCTAGAAATTCCAAACATGGCCCGTACTAAAATCCGAAAGCAAATGTCGCATCACAGTCGACCATCACGTGTACAAGCAAGTGAACTGCCGTGAGCGCCACCTGTTCGAGCCGTTCTCGGGCAAGAACTCCGGCGCGATGACCACCGTCATACAGGACCTGGTGTTGCTTAAGGAACTGAACAAAACCGACTCAGAAGTTATTGAAACGCAACCTAAAGGTGCGAATTATAAAATTAGAATTACTGCCTCCCTTTTCAGAAAGCTGCCTTTTTCGAAGTTATGTGTGTATTTATCGCAGGTTTATAAGTGCCCGGTTAATGGCAATAGGCTCGCCACCTATTACATTGGGACCTAAACAAACTGGCGAAATGTGGGTGCTAGCACCTCTGCCTAACCGGGGATACAGGTGTGAGTTTATGTTATCTTTTTGCCTCTTCAGGCTTGACCTCATCGAAACTAACGGACGAGGTACCAGACATGCCCTAGAAGGGATATTCAGACCTCGACCTTGTAACTTTTATTTCTGTTTGTGGTACAGCCGTCTGACACACTGAGATTATGCCTTCACTAAAGCTTTTTTGTTAATCAGCAAGTGTACCAGCTTGCAGGTATAACTTTCATGGGACCCGGACATCTTGGGCCCATAAATCCTGAGAAAAAACTATTCCCTCTAATTTAAATTTAGAATTACTTAATACGAGTTTTAATTTACCTTTCAGCTTGGACAGAAATAGCGAGAAGATCAAACCTACTGCACCATCACGTTCCATACGTTGGAGATAACACTGCTGGACTGAAACCGGCGAGGGATGTGCTCAAATTGTTATGCATGTAAGTTCCACTCCTTTTCGTCGCGTTCCAGCCAATTTTATCAGGGAATTGGTTTTTCAGTTTGATAACTATTATGTATTATTGATTTTGAATTACACGGCCATATTACGCCACACATTTTCTCCAAGAAACAATTTGTAAACTTGTTTGATACATTACTGGTTGAAGACTTATTAAAAACTTGTAGAAAACATGTCAGAACACAATTATTTGTTTTACACATGTATTGAGACTGTGTCCAACAAATGGTGAAAAAGTTGAAAAGACATTTGCGTTCACACTGAATTTTGCGACTTACATGTTTTAAACCTTGCAAAAAGTTGTATGCATGAATATGGCTGTTTGCACTGGTCTGGTCGTGCCTCGGAGAGCACGTTAAGCCGTCGGTCCCGGTTGCCATACAAACATCTATGGCAGTCGTTACGGGTAGTTGGAACCCTCAAAAGTTCAACCAGTCTAACTTGGAACTTCGATATCTCCATTGGTCATTAGACCATTGGTGTTTTAAACCTTGGTGAAAATTAGGAATTGCCGTCTAACCTAACTTCGAGAGGAATACCTACGCCAGTCTCGTCCATCAATCTGCAAGTAAACCGGCTTGCAGGTTCGCTTGACTCCGAAAGTCACCATAGGGCCTCATAAGACCTGTCAGCATCTCAATCTATAATATGTTCTCAATTCCAGGGTAAAAGATTCGACAACAGAGTCCCACGCGTCTAACGTGGATGCGAAAATGGATAGTAGTTCGACTGTGGGCCTTTGGGGCCGATTGGTGCGGTCGGCGAGACCGCTGGACTATCCCGCACTGTCACAGCTGTTGGCGAGAGCACCTACTATTTGTAATACTGCAAGGTGAGTGAGGACAAACAGATACGGTTAAGAAAATACACAGTTGTTAAGGAATCGACCTTGTCGCGTCGTCCTGTGTGTGTCTATAGTGTGGTGCACACATTAGAGTCACACACAGGACGACGCGACAAGGTCATTTATTTCTGAAGGAAACTTTGAAGCGGCGTGTCTTATGGTTGGAACCTGGTTCGAATCATGGCTATTACAAAATCAGCTTAGGATATGTTAATAATACCTAACTATCAAATACTCCAACCAACATGTATTTCCATCCAAAGGTTGCCGGGAAGAAATTGCTTGAGCGATAAGGCCGTCTATTGTACTGTTCTCTTTTTAAATTATTTACTGTACCATGGAACGCAGTTGTAATTGACGTACAATAAAATATAAATAATAAAATGTTTATATTAAATATATCATAAAATAGTTACAAAGAAAATTTCTTATAGTGAAACCTATTTATTTCAGCAAACATATCCTAGACGCTTTACCGTACATTGCGAGCCCGGGGTCCGTGGAACTCATCAAGGATAAGATAATGAAAAACGCAGTAGACCAGGAGACCAGGCACGAGTGGCTCATGTCCATGGCTATGATACCCAGGTAAGTAGAACACGAATGTTATTTCAAGGGTGAAAATATTAAACGTTTTGTTAATAGCCCTACATTGTACAGTCAACATCAAAAGTGGGTGAATAATATGAATCCAGGTGTTAAAAGTAGATGTAGATGATGATGATGATGATGATGATGATGATGATGATGATGATGATGATGATGATGATGATGATGATGATGGTGATGATGATAATACTTGAAGGTTGATGCCACCGTATCTTCAATAAAACAGTATGCATGTGACAGTGATATCCGAATTTCCTATTTTATCCATTTCCGAGATTCGTTAAGGTTGGTCAGAGGTAAGGGAGACATTTTGAGACATTTTGTGGTGTTGCAAACGTCCATAGGCCACGGTGACCGCTTCCCATTAGGTGGTCCGTGTGCTTGTCTGCCACATAAGTGGTATAAAAAAAAGACGTTCAAAATTGCGCGAAATAATCCTATACTTTGAAAGTAATAAGTAATATCGTTTCTAGGCCAAAGGAGCAAATGTTGGACAGCATGCTGGAGCTACTTCGGCAACAGAAGAATGACAAAGTGATCAGCTTCACCGTGTCTTCTATGCTACATTCGTATTGCAAACACAGTGGGAAAGACTGTAAGTATATGTAAAGTACTATTTAGCCAATGGGAAATAGCCTTAGTAGGAGTGGTAGAGCCAAAAAGTGTGGGTGTGAGGTCGTAGAGGATGGATACGAGGTTTAGAGATGTCCAAGTTCATGAGTAGGCGATCAATGCGTCGTCTATAACCATCTAGCAATATACATAATAAAATGATAATACAGTGTGTACAGAGCGCTACGACACCTTCATTAAGGATTCCGGGTTTCATTAAGGGTTAAAAGGGTACTCGCGCCAGTGAAAGCCAAAATAAGGAGCGACCAAGCAGTTCGGTGAGTCTTTTCTCTGCCGCACCATTATGTTCTGGAATTCCTTACGTGTTTCCTTCTTCCTACAGTCCCGGGTCACTCTTTCCAGAGACTTTGCCTTGAGCTTACCATCAGGCAGGGTGAAGTTAAATTGACGTATCCTAAATAAAAAAAAAAGTAATTAAGTAGAAGAACCATTGAGAGTCCGGAGTCCGCCTTCTTAAACATTTGAGGGAATGAATAAGAAGGACTCTTATGGTTTTGCTGAATGTGTCCTCTAGATTTAGTTCTTTAAACCAAAATTACTTAAATATAACTTTTTGCTTTTAGTGCGTGAATGCTGCCAGGCAGATACACCAATGGCTATCATGGAAGAGTTTCAAAATATCGTCAAGGAAATCGCTAGTAAGGGAGTCATTAAGACAAGAGAGGACAGAAATAACGTAAGTCTGCCGCTTCATACCTACATATCATCAGGCGAGGTGCAGTCAGCAACAGTCTATTGTACTAGCGCCACGCCACTGATGTTATGAAATTAAAAAATTCAATAATCGTCATCTTTTACTTTTTTATTGCAGGTCATAATAGCAACCAAAGCTATGGGCAACATCGGTGGTTTCAAGCAAGAATTTGCCGATGTACTAATGAACATTATAGGAGATAGCTACACACCTGTGCCCGTTCGCTTGGCTGCTGTGGACGCATTTAGACGCACACCATGTACTGAAACACGGTAAGTAATACTCGTGATTCCAACTGTTGAATGGCAAAGAACTGTAAGTGACATTGAGTTATCAAAGCAAAAACGTCTTAAATGACATTTAAACACTTTTCAACACACCAATATTACTGCAAAAGTGTCACATTTGGTCATTATCATAGTTACTTTTCAAGTGCTTCTTCAGTATGTGCCAAACATAAAGTTATTATTACTAGCATAAAAAGAGCAAAAGCATTACCATTTTACCAAATTTAAAATGTCAAATGAATTTAAATGTGCACTGTTTATGAAAGCTGGCTATCTCTGACAAGATGACAGGTTTATACAAAATCGTTTCATGATTCATATACTTTGTCACTTTCTCACACCTAGGTTTTGTGTAAAGATATGTACAGACAAGGAATTTGATTCGCGTACCGTTCCGATGATTTTTTGCTCGAACTATGAAAATATCATAAGGGTTATATTCGTTTAATTATGGTAAAATAGATTTGCATAATTAAAATGACACATGTTCGGTTGACAGGTCTGCAAACTTCGACCTTAGATAAAGTAAGTTTAGATTAATTTCACTATGTCAAACTGAAGACAGTTTGACATAGTGAAATTAAATCTGAATACTAACCTATTTTTAGTTTCGTATTTAAAATATGAAAAAAATCTTCGGCCATGTCAAATTAGTGACACAGTCAAACGTCAACTAAAACATTGAACGTGTTTGATAAAAACGTAAAATTTTAAAATGCGGAAGGAAGAAGTCAAATAATTACATTGCATGAGTAGGGCCGCAGCGTTTGCGACATAGCTCGGTTATTAAATATATCGAGAACAACACTGTAAGGCTATGGATTACTCGATTTGGAGAAGAAGAAGAATCACCTGATTTATACCCATTAGAAAATAATTGGAGAATTATGGTGCAAATGTGGCAAAATGGTCAAGAAAGGACGAAACAAGCTTTAGTGGAATGTTGTAACGTTGTGTGGGAATCGTTGCGTGGTTCAAACATTTGTGTAGTCGGATAGTAGACTCAATGCCGGACCAAGCTGTGTCTGACAGTGGAGGTGGTTATTATTAAGTATTAAAAGTATTAAGAATACAATTTCTGATGTTTATTATTAAGTATTAAAAGTATTAAAAATACAATTTCTGATGTTTATTTTATAACGTAGCATTTAGTTTTCAATGGCAGGAGAACTAGTCGACGTTAAAACTTTAACGTCCACAGCTAATATTTTGAAGTCACCTATGACAACCACGAAGTTATAGATGACAACAGCCAATTATGTTCGCCCCAGCCATAAAAACTCATTATACTTGTAAAATATAAAATAACTCTATGGTCACGGTCAATCTCAAAGAATTTGGAAAAATTACCTTGTCAAGTCAACCCTTTATCGTTTGTCAAATATAGTATTCTCGAATGATGTCAAATAGTGAGCTCGTAAAAGCTCGGTTTGGCTCGGTTTAGTATCATCGTAGTATCTCTTTCTAGACTGTGTCGGTAAACAAAAGCGTCGTCGAGGAAAGATAATCCTTAATATTATAGATTGTCATCGGCAATTTAGACTTAGAACGGTACGCGAATCAAATTCCTTGACTGTACGTCACTAGCAGACTTTGTTCCTCTAAGTATTACTAATGACTTTATAGTGACAACCCTGCTTATTTAGTAATTTCCAAATGATAGTATATGTTATTTCAATGTTTTTATTCAAGTGAACCTCCCCCTTCCTCATTTCTCCTTCTCTCCTTTCTCTTCCTCTCCCGCTCGCGCTTGCTTATCTGTATAAGTATGCTGGTGGTGAAAGCAAAAATCTTAATAAATATTTATTACAAATCATGTTTTGTTCTCATTCCCCACTTCTCCTTCTCACCTCGTCTTCCTCTCCCGCTCGCATTTTATTTATTTATATTAGTATTCTAGTGGCGATGACAACATTTTTAAAAGTAATAATAATAAACCATGTTCATTTTGTTTAACAATAAAAAGTCATCTTTCCCCTCCTTCTCCGCACGTCTTGCCCCATCAGTTGTGCTTGCTTATTTGTCCTAGTATGCTATTGGCGAAAGCAATTTAATTAAGAAATTACAGTAACATAAATCACGTTAATGTTGTTCATCAAAAAACCTTTGCCCATTTTCCTCCTTCCCAGACTGGCTTCCCCTGTCGCTGGTGCTTGCTTAGCTGTATTAGTAGCCTATTGGCGAATGCAAAAAAAAATAAAAATTATGTTTATAATAAATCGTGTCACTTGTTAATCACGTATACTTTCTCCTTCTCACTTTTCTCCTTATCATTATCCCCCATCGCTCGCACTAGCTTATTCATATAAGTATATTTGTAAAAATCTTGCAAAATAACCGTAATATATCTTTTTAATTTTGTTAATCATATAAATTCTCCCTCCTTCTTCTCGTCTCGCTTTCTGCTGCTGCTCGCGTTTGCTAGCAAAAGCAAAAATTTAAAAAAATAAGCAAAATTTATATATATCATGCTAATTTTGGTAGTCAACTAAAATTCATTTCTCGTTGTTGCCTTGCCTTCCCCTGTCGCTAGCGTATTCTTATCGGTATTAGTGTACCAGTAGTCAAGACAAAAATAAAGCACATTAGAATGTTATTTTATAAAATTTAGTTAGTAAATAATAGTTTAATATAATTTTATGTTAAACTATAATTTATTTACTTAGTTGATATTACTGTGTATGTTGCCTGTATGATTGCCTGTAAGAGAGCCAAAGAGCGATAAGGCCACCTGTAAGAGAGCCAAAGAGCGATAACGCCACCAATTGTATACACCCCATAAACTGTATTTCCATATCATGATGCTATTCTTTGATGTATAATAAAACAAATATTAATATTAATTAATTTTAAAAAGAGGTCATAGCTTAACTCTTACATCACAATGAGCCTGATCTAGCATTGTTTCATAGCCTAACTTTCATGCTTATTTTGTTAATCAAGTAAACTTCCTTCTTCCTCGCCTTCCCCGTCGTTGCCGTGCCGTTCCCCTGCTGCTCGCGTTTTCTTATCTGCATTAAAATGTACCAGTTACAAAGTCTACAAATGTTGGTCAATGATGTTAATGTCAAGTAAACAAAAAGGCGAATTGTGTGTGATCCTCTCCATTTCTCCTTCTCGCCTCTTTCTCTTGCTTGCTGATCTATAATAATTATACCAATGGCGAAGACTTAAAACAGGTTGCCGTCTCTTCACCACTTTGATTACTTACTGAAGTACCGTTACACAGCTCGTTTGCTCAGTTGCTAAAGTCTGCTAAAATCTTTACCCCCACATTTTTTTAATCGACTGCCAAGGAAAGGTTATGTTTATATTCGAGGAATTTCAGCCTGAGATTTTTGTTATAGCGAATACTTCCTAGAAACGTACCGGGCGGACTACATGAACATCGAAGTGAGACTGGCGTCGTACCTCCAAGTGATGAAGTGTCCCGACTTGAAAACGTTAAGGACAATATTCCACACGCTTAGACACGAAGCTGTTAACCAGGGTAACCTTTTCTGTTATACCTTTTGTTAATTCTTAGGCCGTCCACTGTCTCACGCACTGCTATATTTTTTTGCACGAAATTCTTACCGTTATATTGTATACACGGTAGTAAACACGACTGCCATGCCCGAAGCGTGGGTTCGATTCCCGCTCATTGCAAATATTTGCGTCCATGAATATGAATATTTGCATTGGTCTTAGTGTTTCTATGCATAATATGTATGTATTTACAAAAAAAAAGTATCAAAAAAAATATAAAAATTAAAAAAGTATGTTTATCCGCATTCCAGAACCCATAACACAAGCTAATTTATCTATGATTACCATGGGTCTAGGTGGCGCAGTGTACATTGTCGTAGAATATTTATTTATTTATTATTTACTAGCTGACCCGCGCAACTTCGTCTGCGTCACCCCGTTTTTCCAACATTTTTCACTTCTGCTACGCACCAGTTGGTTGTACCATGATGTTATATACAGATAAACCTTCCTCTTGAACCAATCTAACTATTAAAAATAACCTCATCGAAATCTGTTGCGTAGTTTTAAAGATATAAGAGTACAAAGGGACATAGGGACGGAGATCGCGACTTTGTTTTATACTATGTAGTGATTGGCTTACACGCATTTGGCAGTGGATGGTTTTCAATAAATATTTTATTCCATCGCAGTCCTCAGTGGACACAGGCCTCTCCCAATGTGCGCCATCAGATGGCCTTATCGTTTTTAAATTAATATAAATTATGAATATCATAGCAACCACATTCGTCTGGAGTCATCTGAAGAATTTAGGCGAGTCGTCTTTGCCATCGCGAGTGGAGATACAAGGTCTTCTCTCAGGCAACCAGATCCCGCACCTCGAAGACAGCCCCGACTTCAGGATGTTCAGCAGAAACTATGAACAGAGCGTGTTTTTCGATCAATATAATGCAGGTAAGTTGTTTAAGTTCTCCTGTCATTTTGAAGTCTTTGTGTCCAAAGGATCCAAGGAAATCGGCACGTAACTTGGCCAGAACTGTATGCGCATCTGAGACGCTTTTTGGGTCTATTTTGCGGCAAAGCAGACATGATTTAAAATAAATAATGGCATTCTGGTAAATGAAAAAATAATGACAGGCACTTTTTGTGCCTCTAAGTGTACGATGCGTGAACTTACCCCAACTACTGTAAAACCTTGCCAAGTTAGATGCCGTGCAACTATACCATTCTTTTAATTGAACTACTATAGTGAGCACATACCTATATAATGTAAATGCTAGACGTTACAACAATCTTGAAAGGTTTGACTAAGATCGCTGTAGCCATTAACCAACCGGGCACTTATAAACCTGCGATAATTACACACATAACTTCGAAAATCATTGAAAAGTCATTGGTATGTGCCATGGTAAAACCTGGGATCGTACCCGAGACCTCGTCTCAGCAGTCCATTACCCATACCCCTAGGCTACCGCAGTTTATTTACGGTTGGTCTAATTACAGAATTTCAAAATCGCTCTAATCGGATGCAACCGGAACTAACTATATACCTTACCGTTTTGTTTCTCAGGTGGCAACTACGAAGCCAACGTGATATTCTCTCCCGATTCTTATATCCCACGATCTATGACGGTCAACCTGACAGTCGACATGTTCGGCGAGTCGATCAACCTATTCGAGGTGAGTACCAAGCGGTTCGGTGAGTCTTTCCTCTGCCGCACCATTAAGTCCTGGAATTCCTTGCCGGCGCACGTGTTTCCTTCTTCCTACAGTCCCGGGTCCTTTAAGCGGGGCGTGAAAAAGCATCTGATGAGGCCGTCAAGCTGAGCGCCACCATTGTAGCACTGAACGTGTTTGCAATGGTGACCCTCTTTCATGAGACTTTGCCTTCAGCTTAACATCAGGCGAGGTGAAGTCAAATTGACGTGCCATAAATAAAAAATATCTAAAAAATAAAAAATAACTTCTATAAAACAAGTTTCGATTTTTTTACGGCGTCGCATCACTAGAACTGGGGCTCTAGCCAAAATGCATTCGTTCCTAATCTACACTCCCATAGATTTTCAGAGCGATGACCGCTCTGAAAATCTATGGGAGTGACATTTGTTGTCGAATGTCATATGATCCGATTCCGATTTATATTCACTTGACTCCTGTCCACTTTACGATTGAGAGGGTTCGAATCCTAGATCTGAAGTCTCGACATTTTCGTTGTGACTTACTACCGAAATCGTTAGCAAAGATAACGACAAACATCGGTATGCATAATAGTGAGCAGTGTAATGTATGAGGGATGCACGTGTCGACGAGTATCATTGGACTTCATGCCCTGACCGTAACACTACCGACTTAAATTCGGTCCTTACACAAGCAATGTAACTTTCTTTAAAAAATTTACAAGAAATATTGAATTCTTAAAAAAAATCATTAACCAAACACCTTTCGTACGTAACGTACTTGTACTTTTGTATCTATAACTCTTATACGTGACAACATAATTATTTTTTAGATGAAAGCTCGCGTAGAAGGCTTCGAACATTACTTTGAGCGTTTCTTCGGCAATAATGGAGTCTTGAACAAGAACAAATTGACCGAAAAAATAAGTAACATGCGCATATTCCGATCTGTCAACGAAGCGGATGAAGTGAGGGACAAAATTGATAATTTGGAATACAAGAATGAAGCTTTAAAACATAGGTAAGAATGAAAACATTTCTGTTATCGTTATAAATTTATTGTCTTGTGAGAAGTCCCTTCAGGGTGGGCAGCGCGTGTGTGACACCCTTAGTGTTACACACGTTCATAGGCCACGGTGGCCGCTTTCCATCAGGTGGGCCGTGTGCTTGTCTACCACCTATGTAGGATAAAAAAAAAAAGTCTGTGCCGAGTGAGCCACCTGGATCTCTCCTTGGAGGTGTAAATCTCGTTTACAGAAGTCTGAAAGCAAAGTTGAAGTCTGAAGAAGTTTATTTATATAGAACATGTTGTAATTCCCTTTTATTTTGCATGTCCACAATATGCCACGTGCCTCGGAGAGCACGTTAAGCCGTCGGTCCCGGTTGCCATACAAACATCTATGGCAATCGTTACGGGAATGAAAGATTTCAAGATAAGACATTATAGAAATCAACAAAAATACCATGGGATTGAAAATCCGTTGAGATTGAAACGATGTGTTAACAGCAAGCATTGTTACTAAATACATCGTGTGACGTCATCGGTGTTGCTCTAAATAATATACATTCAATTTTCATGCTATTTGTTACCTCATTTATTGTACTTAACAGGTTCCCTATGGCAGAATTGGGCATCAAAGTATTCGGAAACGAAATCTCTTACTGGAATGCCGAAGGTGACGACGAGATCATGAAGTCTTTGGCGAGGTTGAACCCACAGTTGCGAGTTCTGGAGATATTATCTGGCAAGGTAATTTTTTTACGAATTTGGAAACATATATCTTATTCTTTTTCCCAAACTGCGAATGTGGGCTAGTTTCTTCATTCATTCAAATAACCAACTCAGTCCACTTCTGGACAGATGCCTCTCCCAATGTTGGGCGACTTTGCACTAATGCGAGAGCTTTTCTAAGCCATTAATTTGACATTGAATACATACAGGATGATGTTTTGATATAGCACAATTTTTAATGCTGAAATCTAACTTGAGTCAAACTTCAAGGACTGTAGTACCATTATTTTTCGTATAAACACCTGAGTTAACAACAAAAAACACTATTAAAGATTTTTTTTCAATTCTCTCTCACCTTTTTTCCAGGAAATCTCGTACAACAAAGCGTCCCTATTCCTCGACACGACGTTCTCCATACCGACCGGTTGTGGTCTCCCGATGAACATGAACCTCATGGGCACCAGCTACGTCAACACCAAGATGTCAGGCACAGTCGCTGACAAATACACGCAATCTGGGAGCTTGGATTTCGAAGGGAAATTAAGACCGAGGTATCATCACAAAAATTCCTTTATCATCTTAGGGTTATTCCCGGTACCCGAGGGGGTCATCTCGAAACCGGAGGTGGCCAAAGGACAACCGGGGTAGGCAATCTGACACCCAAGACGGCGTGCGATTTTAATCCGTTCGGGCCCGACATGCTGGGCCGCGATGAAGAAAAGCCTGCTGAGTTTTTCACCGGAGTTTTCGCAGGCCGCGTTTCAAACCGGTTGCCACTAACCTTTAATATATTTTTAATTTTGATGTTTTGTAAGTTCCTTTAAATGGTATATACAGAATTAATTTTTAAGCAGAAGAGATTTACTTATGCATGAAAAATAGGGTTGATAGGTCTCAGGGATGACAAAATATCTAGCCATGCTGCCTCCACCGATCTAGGTGGAGTACCACAAGATGTACTGGCTTAATATCGTAGAAGATTACATGCATACTATCAGCCTCACTGAATGCCTGCGATCGTAGTAAGTGATCAACCTAGTAGTAATATGAAACTAAATAACCCTTTATGTTCCCAGTGTGGCAGTGAACGTGGCGGCGACCATGAGTGTAGTGGCGGGAGGGTTAAGCGCCAGTGGCATTCGCGTCAACTGGCGACTGTACACGGCTACGGCCGTTGAGGCCGCGCTCAGTGTTAGAGGGTTAGCCCTCGTACGACTGAACCTCAAGCTGCCTATCGACAAGCAGGAGATCTTCGCCGCAAAGTAAGTGCTTTGAGTCATCGAAGACAAGTGGAGTGGAGTGAAGTTCGTTAGTATTTTTAACTGGGTAATTACCCACATTAATAATTGAACGTATAATAATGTTTTGGGATTTAATAGAATTACCTGAAAAACAATTGCAATGCCAAAAGCAATACTTATTTTTACAAGTACAAGGTGACTAAAGAATAGGACTTCTTAACATCAGACAGGTATATACAGCCCAGACTCCGCAGGGTGCGTCAATAATAGTGCCTGGAATACGGCAATGGGCTCCCTTCTATTACGTGTAACCAAGGTTGGTATGATGTGGGTATTTCACTTCTGCCCACCTCGGAAGGCTAATAAGCGGGAGCATATGTATGTATGTACCCATTTTTGGCCCCTATAGCAACAATTCCATGGACGTTACACTCGTGCTGCCAACCCTGTAAGCACCTTCTGATACCCAATGTGAAGAATCCCATTACGAACCACATCAGGGAGATCATTCCACAGGTGAAGAAACCCAACATAGAAAATATAATAATTGTCATATTGTGTCTTCAGATCGGAGCTCATAATCCTCCACGGCGACAAAGAGAAGCAACAGCAAGGGTTGAACAAGAACAGAGTTGAACAAAACACGTGCAGTTGGAGCACCTTCGACAAGGCCATCGGCATCAAAGTGTGCGCTTCGTATCAGGTACATACTAGCCTTCGGATCATAAACCTGCGAGGGATATGTTGGCTACTATCTCACCTCCGTCTTCCTGAAGACCCATAGATGGAGTTCATTTGCGGTTTGAGTCCGATATAACCTCACCAAATAGCTCCGTACAAAACGAGATACGAGCGAATCTTTGGACCACCTTACACCTTCCATATGAGACGCCGGCATGCGGTTCTAGTGGGTTCAGTTTCTTGTTTTTTTTTCGTTAAGTCGCATCCTTGTGGTAACGGAGAAAGAATATCATCACCCTTCTCTCATCCAAAGAGTATCTCAAGAGGAGAATAACAAAAAACGCAGACATATATCATTGCGAGAGAAGGAAATCTCGAAATGAAACACTGTACCAACCGGCCTGGCCAGCGTGGAAACAGTAGGGCTAAGGCTCCCAATACTGGTAGTATGGCCTATGTATTGTCTAGCAGTGGATTGCTATAGACACTATATTGGTTGAAACTACAAAGAAACTATAGTTGAACTGAACTGAACGTCAATTAAACCCGTTCTTACATTAACGGGAAAGGAGCTGGAACTTCGTCAACTAGAATTTCGATCTATCCCGGAGTTCACCATCTTGCTGATACTTCTTGAAGGGGCTAAAACGGCTGAACCTACTGAAAACGTCGGTATCTTAGTGGTGAAGGGGTCAGAGTTGTGATCGTCAAAGGCCGGGTTCGAATCCTGGCTATTACACTATTATAAATACACTGTTATAAGCAATTCAGTTTGGCTGGAAGGATTAAGAGAAACACCTACTAGTAATTATTTATACTGTTGATTGATGGCACTTGGTGGAACATAATGTCATACATGATTGATATTGATAACACACTTGTACTTCTCTACTGTATTTAATACATGTATTTAATAAATACATCACTTCTGATGTGGAACTTGGCACTTCTCATGAACTTCGATATTTTACGTGAAGCGACTGCCATATGACCTCCACAACCAATGGTCCAATGACGAATGGCGATATAAAAGTTCCTAGTTAGACTGGTTGGACTTTTGAGGGCTCCAACTACCCGTAACGGCTGCAATAGATGTTTGTATGGCAACCGGGACCGACGCCTTAACATGCTCTCCGAGGCACGACCAGACCAGTGCAAACAGACATATTCATGCATACAACTTTTTGCACTGAGTGGGGATCGAACCCGCGCCCCGCGCATAGCAGTTGCATGCACTACCGCTACGCCACGGAGGCTGTCTTTTACTTTTACTTCTCCACTGTATTTAATGAATATAGTGGAGAAGTAAAAGTTTGTTATCAATATCAATCATATACTTACCTTAAATTATACTTCGGCTTCCAGTTCCCGAATATGACGAATCTCCGCAACGCGCCGTACTTCCTAATGAGTGGCCCCGCTAAGTACATCCTGTCGTTAGAGAAGGCGGACCCGACGGCGGACACATACGCGTTCAAGTACAAGTGGGATAAGAACGAGACTGCCAATGTCGTCAGCTTCTCCTTCGATACACCGGACAGTAAAGTGAGTAACTCTCTCTCTCTCCTCTCGATATGTCTGTCTCTCTTTCTCTATCTGTTTTCTGGTTTGTACTATTTAGGATATTCACCGTCATCCTCATAGTAATTTCCCAGTTGCTCAAGTGTCCGCTTATTTTTTTATCGCTAGTATATCAGTTTTTTTGGGAGAGACTAGTGTCTGACCTACCAAGCTAAGAGAATCGCCTACCCCAGAACCTAGAGTTGTTTAACAGATGCAACTGATATATTCAAAGACTTGAGAAAGTTTGGACCTGATAAAGTGTTGTAATTTTTTAACCTTAGTCTTAGAGAAATTAAACAAAATGAACTTTTCAATAAAATTATATTCGAATAAAAATAATTGTTACATGTATGATTTTAGATTAACATGGCCATTTATATATCTTTACGCGAAGAAATTAACAAACATGGTAAATATTATAGAAATTGTTACATGTATAACTTTTACAAAACTTATAACGAATAGTTAACAAATTATATATTATTACATATAACTGGGAACAACATGATGATTTTCTCTTAAACTTATACAATATTTACATCTCCATTGGAGAACTACAGCTAAGCCTTCTAAACAAATGTAGAATGCACTCTTCACTACGGTCTTTTAACTCTAGATCCGATTGATCCACACACATAAATCCTATTTCACGACATTCACTCGAAGACTTCCAGGTATAAGGCACACCACACTCGGACGGAGACATCGATGTACTAGGTATACCACGCACGGCCGAAGGCTTCCATATAAGCTCACGTTGATGATGTACGGGAACAGATTTCGGGGTGGTCGCATTAGTAGAAAGTGCTCGCTCAAAACGTTCGAGCAAAGCGTCGAATGCCTTGTCGCTGCTCCTGAACGAGACCAATCCTCGTTTCCCCTCCACTTGACGGTTCCTTTTTGCTGGGTTTAAGGATCTCTTGATTTCGTCCTCGCCGTATACTGGAGGCTGCGCCGGTGTACTCGACGCTGACCATTTCATTGCGGTCTTATAAGACTTATTCGAGTTAAAACCTTTGTGTTCACTAGGTATAGTGAATCGCACTTGTTTCTTTGCCCTGCGTTGTGATTTGCAGATTAGGCCGGATGGGTTTACAGCAGTATGAACCGCTGATAAACGTATCGTTGGTCGACTCGACATGGCGCTTATAAATTGATTGTATGAAGTTGTTTAACCAAGGGCAAACGAAGGTTGAATGTGACATTGCTTTGCAGTATTTGGTTTATATACCCTTCCTGTATTGTCATTAGTTAATTGATGATTGATAACATAACGAGTACCTGCGAAAATCCCGAATATCAACTTTTTTAGGTTTTTTCCGGGGTGCCGTGTTCATAATGTGTTTTGTTCATTAAGCTGTTTCCTTGAATATATATTTACAACTAATATGTACTAAGAAATATTATCTAATGATGTTCCAAGTGTGTGTTGCTAATCACCATCTTATCATCGATTTTTTATTTAACGATCCCTTAATTTTAGATTTTAGAAAACTCACATGATTAAAATAGTTTACGTATAACCTATTATCTTTTAGTCTTAATTAGGTACAATCAGAGTAGGTATTGTTATTGTTCTAAAAACAAGATCATACTTTTATTTTATTTTTAAATAATGTCAGCAATGAAGTTGCAGCAATGTATAAAGAACGGTCTTAGGTAAATAAGGACTGGCTAGAGAAGCCTCACGTGGGCCTCTCATATCCGCTAAAGCTGCTTGCTTTATGCTTGCATATGCACGGTTGCTTCGGGGATTACTTGTGTTGGATCTGCAAGGAGCCACCGCCGAAATGCCATCATTGTGATGCGAGTAAAGACTTTTTGTTTTGGTTGGTTCGAGTCCGACATAACCATCCTCGCTGACTTTGGTGGAGTGGTATGTTATTACCTTATGTTGTGTTTCCGCGGTGCGTATGGTAGCCAGAACTCACTGACGAAGTTTCGTGTTGTCAGTGGGGAAACAGAGGGCTTAAGTTAACATGTAATGATATAAAACCTTGCTTTATCTTCTGCACTGACAACACATAAACTCTCTTAACATTATATATTCATCAAGCGTATTTCTAACCGTAATTCAATGTAATTTGGTAGTCGCTCTATCGCTACACCACAGAGGTCCTCAAAAGAGTATTCGGAACTCAATTTCCGACTATTACTTACAGGAGACACGTATGATCAACGCAGTGTTATCAATATCAAACACCACCAGCTCAGCCCTTCTTGTCCTGCAGTCTGAGAAGAGTAGGCTAGAAGCTAAAGCTATGTACCGGAACATGCCGTACGACAAGTCTTTGTCGGCCAGCCTGGACGTGGATGGGCGGAAACAGTTCGACACGGTGATGTCGCTCGTGAGACACGATATCACCTACGGGTATGTGTGGGTACCGCTTGCCTACTGGGTCGTCGACAACGAAAGGGTGGCAGAATTGTCAGGTGAGTTTTTTTTTTACTATTTTTATAGAAGGTTTTTTTTTCAGACCACTTAGGTGTCAGATAAGCACACGGCCAATTGATGGAAAGTGGTTTTCGTGGTCTATTGACGGTTGCAACACCAGAGGCGTCACTCTCCCGAAGGAGAGGATATGTTCGCTACTATCTCACCTCCGGCAACGAAAGAAGGCGTGCGTTTTAGTCGGTTCGAGTCCGTGACAACCTCCCTCATCGGCTCCGGTGGGATTTGGTATCTGTGGGGTAAACGCGCGCGAATAAAAAAAGGACCATGTAAATGTAAGGAGGAAGGAAGAGGGCTTACGGTTAAGAATGTTTTTATGCTGTCACGCCTATTTTCCTCTGGGTTAGGCAGTGGCAACTCCCCGTCATTTGCTTCTATTTTGCGTCTCTTTTCTAATATTAAACTTATTAGTGTAATATCCAAAATTCGAACCAGAGACCTCTCGATTGCCGATTCGTTAACCACCACGCCATTTTTCCTAACTTATTTTATATATTAAAAACTTCTTTCCAGGTACAATAAGAGTAAAAACTAAAAGCAGTGTGACTCAAAGTGATGTAGAAGTAGAGTTCCAAACGAAACAGCTGGCCAGCCACCTCACAGGGTACTATACCATCAATGGCCCAACCCACGGCACGAAACTGCACTTCGACTATCAGTTCTACAAGAGTCCTAAACAGTCTATCAAGATTGAGGGAATATACAGCGAGAAGTCTGGCGGATACAGGCACGATTTGTACGGAGACCTGTCCATGGAATTTTCTGCGTATCCTGCTTATGACTTCTATGCGATACTGAGGAATGTTGTAAGTGTTCATTCTATTATTAATAATAAATAAATAAATATTCTAGGACAATCTACACAACGTTACCTAGACCCATGGTAAGCATAGTTTAACTAGCTTGTGTTACGGGTTCTAGAATTCAGGTAAACATACTTAAGATACATGTTTTTTATTTATTTTTTGTAAATACATATAAAAGAGGTTCAGAGAATAAGAATGATGATTATACATAGAAACAAGTTAATTATAAGTGCAATTGCTGTACATCCTCGGTTCGTGCATAATATTTATCTTTTTGCACGATTTTCAATACTAACTGCAACTACCATCTTTTTTTACAGAAAACACAAAGCCACATGGACATAGGCTTTAACGTATCCACGTCTAGAGAGACCAAATTGGATCCCAAGTTTACCTTCGGCTTCATGCAAGCCGAGCGGCTTAGTGGTGTGAAGGTAGACACGAGACTCACACTGCACAGGCCACGGCTTATCGATATGAAGTTCCAGTTCGAAGGAGTAAGTATATTATTTTATAATAATACTGGTTTTTTATACCACTGAGGTGGCAGACAAGCACATGGCCCACATGATGAAAAACGGTCACCGTGGCCTATGGGCGCTTGCAACACCAGGGGCGTTACACTTATGCTGCCTACCCTGTAGAAACCTTCTAATGTCCTTCTTGAAGAAACTCATAGTGTAGTCACTTGGGAAAACCACGGCACTGTGGCCTTGAATATAATCTATGACCTTGGACATACAAACACCTTGGGCGTCTTTATCCCCACTTATAAGTATGGTTATAAGTGCGGCCCGCTTATAAGTAAATTACATCGTGTATGTACGTGTACGGCAAACATCGGGTTTGTCAGAAGCTGCTGAAAAAAGAAATGGCATTGTATAATGGTATAAGTATTATGGTGGCCACACACGTTATGATATGCTTGCGCAATTTTAGGCTTGCACAAATATATTGTAGCGTATATTAGAAGATGCTTGTGCAAATTTTAACAGCGTGTATTTGCACAAACCGCAATTATGCTTGAACCTATCAATTGCAAGTTTCGTAGCAAACTAAGATAAGACTTTTTTATTTTTTTATTTATTCTTGAAGAGAGGATACCCACACACTTATTCCCTTCACTCCTGGGTTCTTAAAATGGGACGTGAAAAAGTATCTTTCAAAGTAGAGACTGTCCTTCTAGTATTCGAAATGTCTCTCTATGCCACTCTAATCAACTAAGAAAATTCACATGTGGATTCATTTCCTCTTATTATGCCACTAATCCGTCGGTGGATTTGATTCTACTGATCATTGCACCCTATACCATTTAGTCCTTTGGATGATATCTTTTATACGGTGTTCCACGCTGCTCGCATATTTTCTAGCCACTTATCAAACATTCCCAACCCTACAATACCTAATTTCAGCTCAGTTTAGTAAGTATATAAATATACTCGTACTTACATACTATCAATGATGTATAAAATTAAAATGTCTACTCAATAAATTCTAAGCCAGGCAATAAAATAAAATGTTATCTCAATAATTCATTAATTTATTACGTTCCAAAAAGTGATTAATTAACACTCAAAAAATCATTTAACCTATTCCAGGAAATGTTCAGGTATAATATCCCCATTTACCAGTGAAATTAAGTTAATTTCGACTTGAGACCTCTGTTTACGTACCAATAAAGTTGTAGATGTTTCACCGAAGGACGACTCGCTGACTGATTGATTTCTGACTGCACAAAAATTAATTATGTTTTTGCTGTTTCATTTAAAATGCTGTCCACCTAAGTATTTGTATCACTGATCATCTCAAATGATAAGGAGATCATGTGTAACGGTGGATTAGAATGGAACATTAATATCAAATAGAATGTAATCCACGGTTGCAGTGGATTAGCGTGGCATAATTAGTGGAAATGAATGGGTTTTCTTAGTGGATTAGAGTGGCATAGGCGAAAATATCGCCCATTTCTTTGGTGCACCTCCGCTTACCATTAATCAGGTTGCAATCAAATTGATGAACTTAAAGGTCACGAGCTAATTTAATAACAAATATTTCTGCAGATCGGGCCGAAATATACAGCATTAGCGTCACTGAACTTCAATCCGAAATCTCGCGAGATAGTCGTCTCCGGCTACCTGTACCTGCCGCCCGGTACCCAACTGTACCTGGACGCGGAACTGAACATGACGCTGCCGACCCTACACCCTTGTGTCATCAAGACGAAGGTGCATGAGAAACAGTCCAACGAGTTTCAGGTAAGAAACTTACTGATTTAGATAAACCCACTGTAAAGGAAGATTCTTCCTACAGTCCCGGGTCCTTTAAGCGGGGCGTGAAAAAGCATCTGATGAGGCCGTCAAGCTGAGCGCCACCATTGTAGCACTGAACGTGTTAGCAATGGTGACCTTCTTTTATGAGACTTTGTCTTCATAACATTAGGCGAGGTGAAGTCAAATTGACGTGCCATAAATAAAATTAAAACAAATAAAAAGATTGCTGTTTCGAATCTCGTCGAAGCATTCACGTTTTCCTTTCTAAATTTGATTATGTATACCTATCGGCACGGATCTTAGCCTATGATTGGTATATATGAGCTCGTCTACTACAGAGTGCTATCCTCCAAAGACAGCCCAGAATCACTTACGCATTCATAGAACTCGTACCTAGTATAGTAGGTATAGTTTCGTGTTTGGCATCGCATTAAGTAGGGACAAACAAATACACTTATTTATTTACAATTAGCGCAAATAGAATAGTCTTATTGACCCTACAGAAAATATAGTAAATTCTATAATTAATTGTAATGACGATCATTTACTATGTAAAGCACGTACTTACAAGTTTACAAAAGGTATGTACTTACGGTTATACATAATCTTTTTAAGTATGTGATTATGTATAATTATTAATAAGTACCTTTTTTAAAATTTTTATTTATGTGATTATGTATAATCATTAGTAAGTACTTTTTTGTGAATTTATAAGTATGTCATTAATCATTATGTATAAACAATATTAAGTACCTTTTGTAAACTTATGAGTATGTGCTTTATCTACTAATTATTATTTCCTGTTTGTGTACAGTATCTATCTTAAATAAATATACCTACTAAATTATAGATAGTTGACCGAGTGAGCGAAGTGAGACGAGATGACCTATTTTGCTTTTGGTCCGTATCTAACTATGTGTGGGCGTTTATCAATTCCTGTGTAGAGAAATGCGTAATGTGCGTAATGTATAAAGAAATACATTCTTTAGCGATTTTCATCATAATTGGCACATGTGTTTTTTCCAAACTCAACTTTTGTCGAGAGCGAACAAGAGATTTTTTATAGGGGAAAAATGGGGTAGACTCGGAGGCAATTGGTTGAGTAGATGAATTTTGGCTCAAACGTCAAGGATTGGTAGAAAATGCCCACGGTATTTCGTCTGACGTCGTACATTTTTTTTATATTATGTGCGAATAGTTTAAATTGACATATATCAACTGTTATAACACCGATTATCGTAATATCTGTTTCTGAACAATGTTTTCTTTCCTCAGGTGAACGCTTTCGGAGTATGGTTCACGGGCGTGGATTTCAATGTGGATGCGCTGTATCAAGACCAGTCCAAGACGAACATGGCTTCTCACAGGTATTAACATAATATTAATGGTCACTAGGAACTACTGAAATAATTTAGAGAAATTCATTTTGACATTGGGATTGACTGTAATTCCAATGTCAAAATGGATGGATTTCTTGAAAGACGATTATTTATTATGGAAAAGATGGGAGTGACTGAATAAATGACAGCCGACCACACACTATTGGGAGATGATGAATAATAGGGGTTGTCCAGATTCATTATCCGTAGTTTCCAGTCGTATTTGAGCCATTTACTTAGAAACCCGAGGTCCACTAACTCCTTCATCTTACTGTTTAGTTTTTACGGGCGCAGCTGCCGTCTAAAGCCCCAAACTCGAAAAGAAAACTTGTTCAGGCTTGTTCATTAATCACCTTAGGCACCGGTAAGGCTCCAAAAATGATGAAGGAAGATGTCACCATTGGACACTGGACCACCATTCAAAAAATTAATTCCCTATCTGAGAATACACGTACGATTTGATTCCATTTTCACAGATTGAAGGCGTTGATTAGTAGCAGTCACTTCAAGAACATAGCAATGGATGCAAGATTCACACAAGATAATAGACAGATCACGTTTATTGGACAGGTAACGTAAATAAATATTACATTATTAACATTAAAATTAAAATACATTGACTTCAGATTAGAAAAAGTCAACGCCCAGGCTTTAAAATTTTTCTTTATGTTTTAGGGCGACGTTTGTAGTGACTACCGATAGTCTTACTAACTGTAGAAAACAATGAACTTATCTATAATCGGTTTGAATCATACTTAATCCTTCATTTATTGTAAAAAAAAAAACTATAATACATATTTCTTGCCCGAGGCACAGCCCGAGTAGATGTCGGTTATCGCGACCAATATTCTAAAAGAACCTCCTAGCAACTTCGATACATTAAAAATTTCACTGAAATTCAACTTTGACTATTACACTTCATGTAACTAGTTTTACTCAACTGATTTCGATCAAACAAATGCAAGATTTTAAGTCTGACCAAGCCCTTTCTAAAAAAAAAACATCATCAAAATCCGTTCAGTAATTTTGGCGTCCGTCGCGGTCAAACAGAGAAAAAGACAGCGGTCAAAAAGACAGATATCAATATCAATTAGTCCATCGCAGTCCACTGCAGGACATATAACTTAACCCAAGTATTTTTTTAAAAAATATCTCAGTTTTTAGTAATTCTTCAGTATAAATGTCATGTATATTTATAAAGGTGAATTATTATCGTCTTCATCAGTGCCGTACGCTTCCAAAACTATACCTTGTAACCAGCTGAGCCAGCTCTTCTACTATTACTATTGATATGGCTTGTATTGACTTTTGTAGCGTTTCCAACTGCAAAAGGTACATAAACCTGCGTCAGAGTTCCTCCGACAATCAGCAGTTGATTTTTTTAAGTAGCAGACAAGCACACGGCCCACCTGATGGGAAGCGGTCACCGTGGCTTATGGACGTTTGCAACACCAGAGGCGTCACACTCTTTACTTCTTAGAGGTCCCTAAGAAAAATAGAAGCAGCTTATCACAAAAATTCCGTTCTTACAGGGAGAATACAACAACGACAAGTACCGAACACTGATCCGCTACATTCTGCTCTCTGAACAAAACTTCACCACGTACGCCGAGGTCGATATCAGCGGGAAGGCGTACAGTGTCAATTTGGATGCAGATCTTAGTAACAATACCAATGTCAATATGGACATACATTTTGATCAGTAAGTATTTCTCATCCTCAGTGTATTCTCCAATTCAGTTGGGGTCTAATTTCGATGTAAAAACTTGGTGAGTGTTCTGATGAACTCTACCAACTGGTCCCAGCATCTCCTTTCCTACACAGGACAACACGCTTAAATGTCATTCACATATGGTTAAACAATTCCATCAAGAACTTTACGTGGTTGGGCGACTCCTTTCTGTGTCACACCATTATGTCCTGGAATTATCTACCTGCACACGAGCTCATAACACAAGCAAGTTACTAGTAGTCTAGGCGTTGTGTAGATTGTCTTAGGAAGTTTATTTATTTATTATATGGTTCTCTATCCGCACATGCTGTAGACCAAAAAAAAAGTAACGCCCGCTGAGTTTCTTGCCCGAGTCTTCTCAGGTCGGGACTGCGTTGCGAACCGATTGACTATTTGCTCATTAATTTATAAAATATTGTTGTTACGTTTTGTAAGTTTAATATCTATACAAAACAAATTATTTTGATTTTTGCCAATGATGTACTGTCCGCTTGACGGCAAGTATGTAATTAACTCAAATAAAACATTACATATGTCTATACACTTCTGTTTATTCCAACAGACTCCGAGACCTCCACTTATCATACCAACGCTGGGCGAAGGCCCAACAGAAGCGTCTCTCGGCGGCCTTCAACTGGGACATGAACCGAGACCCCTCGCAGAAAGTCAGCATCGACATCCAGCTGGACAACAAGGGCCCCTGGCACCACGCCGGTCACGTGTCGCTGTACTACCCAGGAAGGATGGTCACGGGAGACGGAGAGTTTTTGTTGAAAGGTTAGGAACTTAATATAAGATCTCCAAGCTTGTTAATCAGGTTTGATTCTCGCTCAGTGTACTTTTCACATATTGGCCGTGTTTATGATTGGTACTTTTCTATTTCTTCCAGATTGGTTCTGCCAATATCACGTCCGCATGGGTTGGTCGAACGACGCTAACATACTCTGGAAAGTGAAGATGTTCTCGGAGGCTCGCGAGGAGACCGTGTATGCGTTGTTGTCGAGTCTGAACACGCCCTTCGCTGGTTGGAAGGATACCAGTTTTAATGTGATGTGAGTTCGAATATGTCTATATAAGTTTTCTACAGGGTAGGCAGCACGTGTGTGACGCCTCTGGTGTTGCAAACGTCCATAGGCCACGGTGACCGCTTCCCATCAGGTGAGCCGTGTGCTTGTCTGCCACCTAAGTGGTATTAAAAAAAAATATTTATCCAGTCGTTTTACCGCTAAGTGCTTCGTAGATGTAATGTAATGTAATCTTGGGAGCTAAAATGAGAAAGACAGGGTTTTTCCGATCCCGTGTTATTTCCGTGCCTCGGAGAGCACGTTAAGACTTCTCAAATTTTCCAATCTAAATAGATTTGAATGGTTAGCAAACTAAATGCTTAAAAATTTCAATAAAAAGAAATCGGTATATTAATATTAAATATTCAAAATTATGTTCATAGGTGGCGATACCACGATAACCTCCAAGCTATAAATGGTAGTATGAACTGGCAAGAAGACCACCTTGCCTTCAACCTGCTCGCTGATTACTTATTCAAGACTAACGAGTTCTACGGCGAAATCAACGCCGTGGTCAACTCCACAATACCCACGTTACCTCGGGCCGCTGCTATCGCCAAACATAGGGTCGTTTGGAAGAAGAGTGCTGATACATTACTTAGTTTCCAAGTAAGTGATTCCGTTTAGGAAAATGCAACCTTTGCGACTACGCAATAAAGCTCAATCCAGATACTCACGTTGCTCTGGGCTGCTGCTATCGCTAAAACCAGGTTTATTCGAAATAAGAGTGTAGAGACGTTACTTAATTTCCAAATGAGTTATGTATTTATTGTATGTTCAAGGAAAAAAGACCTTTCGTACTAAGTTATAAAGCTCAAACCTAATAAACTAAGACCCCGTCTTATTCCAAGTGAGTAATACTGGAACGCGGACCCAAGTCGATGGAGTCCTGTATTACGGAGTTCCTATTTCGCCGTGCAGTATCTAAAGTAACAAGAAGGGTATGGTAGAGGAAAATCTGCTGAAGAAGATAAGATAAGATAAATACTCTTTATTGCCCACCAAACATAGGACATATATGATGGATACATACAAGTTAGATATTTGTACAATGGGCGGTCTTATCGCAGTCTGCGATCTCTTCCAGAGAACCAGTGTATGCACTATACTGCCAGTATTCAGTGTAGTTTGCGGTGTACACTAAATTATAAGCTCAAGATAGAAGCATGTGGCAGATCTAAGTAAGAGCTGAGACATGCCACATCCTTCTAACTTGAGCTATTCGAATTAGGAGACGTGGTGTTCACGAGCTTGCTGCTTTCTTATCTTTATGGTTGATCTGCGCTTGGCCTCTGTTTCAACTGTTGGTAAATGACTATGTGGTCCAGGTGGAGCACGCTAAACTCCTAAAAATATTCAGTTCAGTTCAGTTAGTCTTAAAGACACCCAAGTTAAGGCTATCCTAAACTTCATCCCTCTCTCCTCTCGCCTGTACATGGGTGGCAGCACGAGGCGTAACGATCCTGGTGTTATAACGTCCATAGGACACAATTACTACTTACCATCAGGTGGACCGTGTACTTTTCTACCACCTAAGTGGTATAAAAACTCTTGATAATAATAATAGTTGAAATATGTGTATGCTCTACTTGATTTCATATATTCAGTATATTTGACATGTGTCATTAATTATCGTACATTTAAAATTAAATCTTAATGTAAAAGAAATAAGTTGTAATTTAAATGCTTTTCTTTGACAGTACAACGAAGACGGCTTATTGATGATCAACTCATCGTGGCGCCTGGATCGTGGGCCCGCAGAGAACAACATTACGGGAACGGTCAAACTACTCACACCTTTCGTGGTAGGTTCTATTGAGAGCTTCTATCCTACATATAACACGAAATAATGTTTTTAGAGTTAAAATTTCTTGAGACGCCCTTAGCATTTTTGGGCGTATAAAATAAATGAAACTCGCGTCATCGTCACCAAACGCTCATCAGAATGGTAACGACAATTCTTTAGACGCATTAAGCACTTTTTGAGTGAATAAAAGATTTCAAGTTCTGTACTCTATGTATATATTTGTTTATGAAGTAAATACATTTTTACTTGTTCAAAAGGAAAAAGCAGAACTAAGTAACTTTTCTTAGTTCTGTTTCTGTTCATATTACAATGCCCAAAGAATGAACCGCATTGATTA
Organism: Pelosia muscerda; assembly: GCA_963691645.1. Classification (NCBI taxonomy): domain Eukaryota; kingdom Metazoa; phylum Arthropoda; class Insecta; order Lepidoptera; family Erebidae; genus Pelosia; species Pelosia muscerda. Next base: position 28,038,564 of record OY829098.1, read on the forward strand.
CACACAAAATCTCTGTAAATTTCCACTCAGGGCAGTTTATTAGATGTTGATGTACCTATTCTTTTCAGGGCTATAGAAAAGGGTACCTTCGCACTGCGTTTAATTTTGGCAACAAACGTGATATCAAAGGCATCACTTATTTGGATCTGGAAGAGAAATCGTTAATCATTAATGTCAACGGTACGTATTTTGATTATATTACACTAGCATTGCCTAGCGTTTGATCTGCGTAAGTTCTGGTTCCTCGGGAATATCGTGATAAAAAGGTAGCCTAGCTCACTTTTTAATTAATAAGCTTATGAAACTCACAAATAATGTGACTTTTCTATTCAATTTAATTCAAAAATTAAAATTCAAAAATTAAAATTACTTTAGTAGATCCACATATTACCCTCTTATAACCTCACAAACTACCACCAAACTGTTCCTCTATACAATGTTGAGAGATGGTCGGATGACATAGTCAAAGTCACGGTTACCCGTTGAATGCAGACCGACTCCAGCCGGTAGGATTGGAGGTCGGTTAGAGGCCTATGTTCTTCTTCTTCTTCTGTCGAGTCGATGTCATTTTTTAATTTACCATCGTGGGGTAGTAACTTCTTTCACTTCAGCGCCGCTACTCACGGAGAGGGCCTGAGGTGTCGTAGTGGACATCCTATGGAAATGATTATGATGATATATTAATAGTTTTGTGTAATTTTTGATGTTAATAAAATAATTAAAGCTGCATCTATTAAATCACATAACTTTGAATGTATTAAGTACTCGTACTCTACACACTGCATTGTTTCCCTCAGGTCATATGCGTCGTATAACGAATTGCATGCTGATAGTGAACGTGACGAGTCCTATGGTCGAGTTCCCCCACTTGACCGCGCGGTTTGGCTTCATCGAGGCGGACAGACATCTGGTTGCTATGGTTGTCACCACTAATTCTACCACAGGTAATGTATATTTTTGTTTCTTATTAAATTAAGCCCATTGGCTGCATGACAATATATTGGCGTATTTGTGTATTTTCTTCTACAATCCATTAGACGGGGTATGAAAAACGACTTATGAGGCCATCAAAGAGCCACCATGGTAACTTTAATTGTTATTAGCAATTGGCTACTATTTATTGCCGAAATTTCCCGCTTTCTTTTTGGTTCAAGCGAGGTGAAGTCATGCTCCACAAAAAAATTAAATCCTATTATTAAATATTCGGGAACCAAGGCAACCTATACCAGGAGACAGTACATCTGTTGATCAATGAATGAGGCCAGAGCCTTACCCTCTCTCAGGGTGGTCTTGGGAGAGACTAACGTATTGTGTTGACAACAGTTTCATTAAGATCATTTCAATTATTTTGACTTACTATGTTTGTTATCGGACAGCCGAAGACCGGGCTTAGTGGCGTGTCATAGGAGAGGCTTATGTCCAGCAGTGGACTGCCGTGGGCTGATGATGATGATGATGATGATGTTTGTTATCAGGTATCGAGGTGCTCCTGAAGTTGATATCGCTCCAAGATTTCCACGTGTTTGGCCACGTTGCGCTACCCATCCAATACCTAAATAGAGCGATGATCGTCGCTAAGCGAGCTCCGGAAGAGGTAAACTAATAATTTTGTCTTTATATTCCCTCCCAATATTTCTTTCGTTGCCCAATCATCCAAGCCAGCAATCGGAATGAAGACTGCTGTTGTACAAGTACTTGAGTACGATTGCTGGCTTGGGTGATTTTACCCAATGACGCAGGCTGGGAACTACTTTTGCACTAGCTAGTCTAGTTATATATTCAAAAACTCAAAATTCAAAAATCGTTTATTATAGAATAAATGATTTTAGACCATTAATAGGAACTTACAAAATGTCAAAATTAAAAACATATTAACGGTTTGTTTAGCAAATGAACCACCAATGCAGGCAATAAACTTAGCCTGCTTTTATTGTGTAAATTATATATAGTATACCTAGTATAGTGTAAACATTTTGTGACCTGTTTGGGTTCAAGATATATGTTATCGTGAACCCAAACAGGTCACAAAATATACTCTTTGTGTGTGCTCTGGGTATGCGTTTTTAGACGTCTCTTGAGGATAGCACGGGGTGTTACGATAGATCATATCAAACTAATCAGCGTGCGCCAAGGTCTTGTTTGATTTGGCGTCAAGTTACATACCAAGAACTATACCTACCGCTAAAGCATACAATTTGAATAGTCATTCTCTGAACCTTTTTCCCAACTCAGTTGGGGTCAGCTTCCAGTCTAACTGTGATGTGGTTGAACTTCGATATTTTCCGTGAAGTGACTGCCATCTGACCTCTGCAATCAATAGTCCAATGACTGGTTGGATTTTTGAGGTATCCAACTACTCGTAACGACTGCCATAGATGTTTGTATGGCAACCGGGACCGACGGCTTAATATGCTCTCCAAGGTACGACCAGACCAGTGCAAACAGCCATATTCATGCATACAACTTTTTGCACGCCACGGGGGCTGTCAATTTGAATATACTATGATTATTAACCTCCATTTGTTATATCGCAGGTGGATTGCAGAGTAGGTTGGGGCAACATGGACTTCGGTTTCACAGGCATCTGGCACTGGCGTTCGATCACCAACTTTGTGTACTTATACAAGCTGTTCACGCCGCTCGAAGGCTTCGAAGAGAACGGCTTAGTGCTGAAGAACGTGTACGGGAATGGGCTCGACACGGAATTGTCGATGAGACTGTCTACTCATAAGGTAAATATTATATAAAAAATACTACATCTTTTTTTAAGCAATAGAATCTTCTTTCTTTCTAGCCTCCCCACCCCTGCCCAGCTCTCCCCCTTTCCCTTCAGGGTGGGCAGCGCGTGTGTGACACCCTTAGTGTTGCACACGTTCATAGGCCACGGTGGCCGCTTTCCATCAGGTGGGCCGTGTTCTTGTCTGCCACCTACGTAGTATAAAAAAAAACATTTTGGCAATTATACCTATTGGTGGTGATGTGGTCCATCGTGGAGCACGCTGGTCTATAAGCAACCTTTTTACAGCAGAATTGAAGACCTCTAGTTATAGAAATATGTACTGTAGCCGAAATACTACCAAGTAACATGCCATGTGTCTTCGGCTTCGGGCGCGTTTCCCTTACACCCTGTAAAACTCACAAAATATTGTTACAGTTCGGAATCGCAATTCTCTTGAAAGACAACGGCAAGGGTATTATAGACGTGATCAACGAGCGCCTGCAGAGCACTGACGAGAACCCGAAGATGATCATCGAGGACTTCGACACCAGGGCGAAGGTGGTGCTCGACACCTTGTACTACCCGACCATCACGTTCGACGCACGGATTAAGAAGGTTAGTTGGTGTGAATTTCGACTTCAAAACATGAGGCGGTTCTCAACTCATCTTTATTTGTTATTTCATACAAGCTGACCCGGCGAACTTCGTACCGCCTAAGCGTAGCTTTGATGCAAAATTAAATGTATATTTTTCAATCTTTCTGAAAGATTTTCCTTATATTTTTTTCCGTAAGAACCTTGTACCTACAGAGTATTAGAAAACTACAAAAAAAAAATCAGCCAAATCGGTCAAGCCGTTTTCATGTTATGTCGTGACAACGGAAAACGGTTTTCATTTTTATATATATAGATTTGTTACATTTGTAAGACACCTTTCTTGTACCATATTACCGCAAACAATATAATGTTTTGAAGTTAAAACTTTTTTAGGCGCATTGAGCACTTTTTGAACAAACATCAGGGACTTCCGTGATCGTCATCGAACCCTTGGACGATCACCGACCGTCAATTTACAAGTAACTTAATTTTCACTTCAGGACAGCCTCTGTGGCGTGGTGGTAGTGAACGCGACTACTTCGCAGGAGGCCTGAGTTCGATACCCGCTCAGTACAAATATTTATATGCATGAATATAGCACGTTAAGCCGTCGGTCCCGGTTGTCAACAAACATCTATGGCAGTCGTTACGGGTAGTTGGAGTCCCAATATGTTCAACATTTGGTCTAGCTGCCATTCTTCGATATTGTGGAGGCCAGATGGCATTTGCTTAGCTGATAATATCGAGACAATGATATCGAAATTTTCACTCAGTTTCTATTCAGTAACCAATTATTTAAAAACCCGTTTGATGACTTGCATATATTTTTTAAAGAAAAGTTATTTCCATTGAACTTGGTGGAAAATTTCGATCTATAACCGTAGGTAACACATTATACAGAAGGTACATAATCATGTATAATGTTTTATTTGCTGTATCATGATTATTGACATAGTTTTTTTTCATGCAGTTCGTAGGCGCACAAGACGAAGATATAGTCGAAGCTAATGCAACTTTACACTTGCCGGACAAACCTCCTATAGTCTTGACGGATGTATTTATTTTAGAGGTATGTACTCATATCTTATTGTGGCATATCGTTGTCTAACACCACTTATGTAACAAAAAAAGTCACAACGAATTCGCACCCTTATGTACTTGTACGTATGGGTGCGAATGCGTTGAGAGGTTTCAGTATCAACTAGGATTATGATGAAAAAGTACAGTGAAAGTAACATATTTACTAGTTTGATAAGACTCAAATGTACCACAGCTCATTCTAGCCTTGAGTAGAGAAGAGATGGTATTGTATTTTTGATTTCGTCAAACTAGTCTATACCAAAAACATCTGAAGAATGATCTTCAAAACAAAAAAAATCGACATTGAGGGGTCAGATGACTGTCGCTCCCCAAAAAGTATTAATAAAACAATAAAAGGAGTAGGAAGTGGATCGGACTTTAAACAACAAAATAAAGTGAAGGTTGTCTGTTAGCAATCAATTTTAACAATAAGTCCGCCATTAGTAACTTACCTCCTACATATTTATATAATTAGTATACAATTGTATATTCTAGCATTCTATTGTGTTCCATTGTATTTTAAATTCTTTTTCAGGAGTACACAGTAATGCGCAATACCCTGAACTTGGTGACCCCGTTCCAAGCGGTGAAGGAACTGAAATCTGTTTACACTGTCGACATTATGATTGGCGAAACTATCAATGTCACCTGCTTAGTACTGTTATATAACGGTACTTATTGGCATGAGGTGAGTACTGATAAAATATGGCGTGAAAAGCTCAACATACCTGCATATAATCACGCCTGTAAACACCTGAAGGGATAAGCAGAGGTGTATTAAACAGCCGGCAGAAATAAAAAGGGTTGTCTCTATTCTGTTCCAACAGAAACAAATATACAAAATATCTCTCCATGTCTCCCTCTGACTCTCGAAATCAGTCCTAATGTACATAACAAGAATAAATAATATATCGTCTAGTTAAAGCAATTAAAATATGATACATTTGTAACCGCGGTAGCCTAGTGGTATGGGTAATGGGCTGCTGAGACGAGGTCTCGGGTTTGATCCCAGGTTTACCATGGCACACACCAATGACTGCGATGCTTTTCGAAGTTATGTGTGTATTTATCGCAGGTTTATAAGTGCCAGGTTAATGGTTATAGGCTCGCCACCTATTACATTGTGACCTAAATATAAACTGGCGAAATGTGGGTGCTAGTACCTCTGCCTACCCCTTCGGGGATATAGGCGTGATATTATAAAAACAAAAAATATAACATCATATTGACGCATCTATCTTAATACAAAAACTGTATTCATCTATCTACAAGGTATTGACGAATCTCTGCATCACCCTAAGGTTGACTAATAGAAAATGTCCATGGCATTAAGTCCGGCTTTGTACAGTACTCTTCAGAGAAAAGGAACCCCCCTTCTTATGACTATTGACAAGAAGGGGTTCCTTTTTTCTGAAGCTTACTGTACAATTAGTACGATTGATATTGAACAACGAATTGTTAGACGAATAACTATACTCCATTTGTTTAGGTACTTAAATAAAAGTAAATAATCTTTTGGCAACTTTTCATAAAAAGAAATGTTAAACAAATGAACTATACTAACTAACAAACTAACTAGTGGTTCGACACAGTTTTTTAGTCTTCAAAAGGCGTTACTAAGTAGAAAAGTATTTTTATATTATAGTTTTTAAACAAAACATTAAATACACACGCTAAGATTGTTTACGTTTTTTAAGTACCTAAACAAATGGACTATAAAGTAAAATATGGCGAGATAGGCACAGAAGAAAATAAACTTCACAACGCAACGCAATAGGCTCGCCACCACATTGGGACCTAAACATAAACTGGCGAAATGTGGGTGCTAGCACCTCTGCCTACCCCTTCGGGGATATAGGCGTGAGTTTATGTATGTATGTATGTACCGAAAAAGAGCAAAACCAATCGTGTCAAAATGGCCCTCATAGGGTGCCGCAATATCGTAAATAGTTCCCCCTCCTTCATTATCGCGATACTGAATTTAAAATGTCAATGGCAGTGACTTGTTACTTTTAGTATAGAAACATTAACGTTACTGCAATTTATATTTCTGTCAAAGTTGATAATGAAGCGTTTCTCGGTTCACAGACTCTGTCACTTTCTCACACCTAGGTTTTGTGTGAAGATATGTATATTATTCGCATACTTTGTTCCTCTAAGGATAACTCTATGATTAGTACAAAGACTACTTTAAACTTAAATAATACAATACGAGAATAATTAACACGAATATGGTTCAAGTATATTATACACATACCTATGTAGCTTATGGTCTAAATACAAATCTATCGAACAATGCCGTCTTTACCATAGGGGCACTCTGGGCAAGTGCCCAGGGCCAACCGCCTTCTGGGGGGGGGGGGGGGGCCTGAACGAGAGACAATTTCTCGCACATCAACTTAAAAAAAAATTAATCTCCTAAACTTTCATAAAGGTCCTCTGAAGTCATGTGTGCCCAGGTAACTTATGTAAAGACGGCTCTACTGCCGAACTTGGATATTTTCCGTGGTATCTATTTGATATCCCACTGGTGTATATGGCGGTAGCCTAGTGGTATGGGTAATGGACTGCTGAGACGAGGTCTCGGGTTCGATCCCATGTTTTACCATGGCACACACCAATGACTTTTCGATGCTTTTCGAAGTTATGTGTGTATTTATCGCAGGTTTATAAGTGCCTTGTTAATGGCAATAGACTTGCCCCCTATTACATTGGGACCTAAACATAAACTGGCGTAATGTGGGTGCTAGCACCTCCGCCTACCCCTTTGGGGATACAGGCGTGAGTTTATGTTATGTTATGTTAAATTATGTTGATATCAGATAGATTGTCAAAATTTTTAGAACTACCAACTACCCGTTACTAAATATTTCGTATGACTACGACAACTGAGAACTCTCGTTTAATTTTTAGATATCAACCAAAATATATTATGAGCTCGAACGTGGTGAAGACGATACATACCAATCGTACATAGCCTCAGTGGGCATAGCGACCCCTCTCACAGTACTTCCGGCCTTGGAGGCGCGAGTGACCGCGAGATTAGAGGACGCTCTGTGGAAGATGAGTGCGGACATCGGCATGCCCGCCTTCACTATCACTGCTCTCGCTAGCTTAGAGGTAAGGAGAATCGATCGACTAACACATCTTTATTTGTGCTACCATTCTGTAACCTGTGTTTATCACCTAACTAGTCTTTAAAAAAAAGGCCACCAGAGACTTTAAAAAAGGATGGATGGTTTCTCAAAGGTCTTAAAAACATAATTACTGTTAGCAGCTGCTGTAGATATATGTATCTCTGTGCAAGACGTGGTCTACTGGGCTTTTTATTAGAGAGGTCTTCTGCACGCATAATGTTCCAAAACGGGAGGCTAGGTGCGGACAAGTGAGTCTCAATTCAATCCATAGAGAGGTCTTATTTAGTCCTAAAAACTGACGTATATTTGATTGAGTAGTACCGAAACTATAAGACTCAACATCCACGCGGGTATATTAGAAAAAGAATGCAAAGGAGTACTTTTAAAGTCGTGATTTTAGTATCCTTTCACGTTGAATTTGGTTATAACAACATGGACAATAAAAACTTTGCTTTTTTAGCTCGACGATCCATTTGTTGAAACTTCAGGCAGTTTGAACCTAACCTCATCGTACTTAGAAGACTATTTCATCAAGATGCAATTCAAAAAGGATTTTTCTGATGAGGAAAATGTCGTCGGTGGTGGCATTCAGATACAACAGGGAGAACAAAATAATTATGTAAGTATTGGCCCATTCAATCGCATTAATCGCACAATCCAGTCTATAATAGGTGACTGTATAATAATAATAATAAAATTATGGCGCTAAATCTAATACGTTTATTCTGTATTCTAGCTATTCGCCGATGTAGTTTGGCGACCGGCACCATCCCGGCACATCCGTTTCAAGGCCAACGGAGCACTGGTCCCAGTACTGTCCCCTGCGGAACTCAAGTTGCAGTTCAGCGAAGAGAACTCACAACGAACTCTTACTGTAGACTTCAACAGCGAAGACAATTATTACTCACTTAATGCTGATCAAAGCAGAACCTCTGTTAGTGTTGCACTAAGCAGCCCACATAAAGGATTCAGGTAAGTAACACCTGTTTATTGATTGTGTGTGTCGAATGCTTTTGTCTAAACCACGAACAACTAAATTATTTTTTAAATAAATACTGCTCACGTAATCACTGTACTTCTAGTGTACAGTGTGTCTAGCATGAACTCCTATCGCATTCGTAATGTAAAGGTTTCGAGTCCTCGATACCTTAACGGAGTAATTCGAAAGTCGGTAGCACCAACCACTAATCCCATCGTATCGAGAGCTCGTTACCATTACATTAGTGACGTCATCCTCACGTAAACAAGGACGTGCCCTTCTGAACGAAATAAACATAGTATTGAATGAACGTTACGTTCGAAAAGTAAATGAAATAATGTGATTTTCAGTATTTTTGCCTAAATGACCTTATTTATTGCCAAATAAGACTAAATACAAATCTATGAACTATGAAAAATCTTTATATAGGATAACATATAGTAAAATGCAAAAATAGAACAATTTACAGTATTAATAAATTTATTATGAAATACTTCTTTGGTTTCTGAATGATACCACTCCAATTGACATAACGCATAGTGACATTTGGTTTATTTACAATAAGTTTTGTGGATTTATTTATATACTAATTGTTATTTAAGTATAACATGAATAAAGAAAGAATAGAAATATACAGTGATACTGGTGTTAATGTAACTAAATAAATACGAACATAAAGAAAATTACAATGAGTTTTGGAAGTAATTTTTTCAAAACTTCAAAAACAACCAAGATGGACAATGTACATTTATGGCATAACAGATGGTTATCAAACAATTAATCCAAAAATAATGATCAAGAGAGAAGCATCAATGTTGACTATTGCAAAACTCAAAAAGTTAAATCCAAAACACACATGTAACACCCATGGCTTCCACATGCAACAAATCATCAGCTATACAGCTGCCTATACTTCTTAAACCAGCTTTACGGCAGGCATAGTTTAGATAGTCGTTTATATAATAAGCTATGGGAGTTTTTACTAGGTACAAAATCGACAAACAAGATAATATGGTAAAAATAAAGTGTATAGGTACTTATGAAGCATAGGTACACTTTTTCACATGAAGTTGTATGTAATGTATGTATCTCACAATAGCAAGCACATACATACATATGTATACTTTTTCATATAACGTTGTATGTAATGGTATAAGTATATCATGTTTGTCCACTGTGTAGAGATTGGTAAAAAGAATAAAAAGGTGTTAATTATTCAATAATTTATTTATATTGTTAAACTGTATTAAAACTTAAATTATATGTCTAGTGTATTATTAATTGTGTTTACTTGGCATATATCGTTATCACATGTCAATTTGACTTCACCTCGCCTGATGTTAAGCTGAAAGCAAAGTCTCATGAAAGAGGGTTACCATTGCAAACATGTATAGTGCTACAATGGTGACTCAGCTTGACGGCCTCATCAGATGCTTTTCATGACTCGCTTAAAGGACCCGGGACTGTAGAAAGAAGGTAACATCACAACAAACCGGTAAGCCAAGACCTAATGGTGCGGCAGAGGAAACACTCAACGAACCGCTTAGTTCTTGATGGAATATTCTGCACCATATGCGGGTGACATCTAAGCCCTGCATGTGTTCTCCGGTGTAGAAAAGGTGAGGATCCGGTGTAGATGAAGTGGGATTAATTGGAAGAGCTCATCAGAACATTCACCATCGTAGAGACAGTAAAATACTGCCAGGGACGCAACACCAACACCAGTCAGTCAAATCCTAAGGAATTTTATTATATATTTTTATACATTTGCCCACAAACGTATTACTGACTTTATGAAGTCGGTTTTTCCTTACATATAAGACGTTTTCGTAAATATATTGTCCGGGGTCCGAGGCAATACATTGCGTAGTTGAATTCTCCCATTTTCAAATAAAGTTGCAGGAAAAATGTAGTATATGGTACTACATTGGTTATGCGGTGGTCTTGGATTGTTTCAATAATCACAAAACAAACAATTAATACTGAAAAACTTGATTTTTATAGTAATTTTATATGTTTCGATACTTCAGTCACCGTCAAAATTTGAGTGACAAAACATTCGAATAAACTCTATAGCCAACCTTCGAAACCTACGTTACCAAATGTCAACACTAGGTTCGTGCTACCAAATTTACTCATATAAGCTTACGTATCGAATGAGTCTCGAGTTCGTCGATACCTTTACATTACGAAAGAGTTCATGCTACCAAATTTAGTTCCTTTTACGCACGATAGGGGCGCTTTTGAAATCCCATACATTTTGCTATCGAGCTCGATACGAATACTTCCTCGCAAATGTTCGTGCTCGCCCCTCTGTTATATTTATTTACCTTCGTTATATATTATTGTAGAGCAATGAAAATCATCGCCGAAATGGAAAAGGAAGACATAAAAGGATCTATCGTGACAGAAACTGATGAATACAGCATCAATGGCAAAGTTCTGAACCGAAAACCATTTGAGGTAAGCAAATGCAATTACACAAAGTCATTAGACCTTTAAGATGGTTCCATTATTTACTACTCGTGTAGAGGCTTTATTTTGAATGACATCAATTGTCATCCTCGCGAGAGTTGACTTTAGATTTCACTTAGTTAATGTAAAAAATGTAATGAGTTGGTAACTAGATTAACTTAAGTATCAGCTACTAAGATTCTCGTTGTTACGAAACGGTTGGTCACTCAGAATAAGAGGTCTTGTGATTGATCAGAACCTATGATATGTGAAGTTAACTAATTTGTTCAACAGATGGCATTAACCCTGGTACAAAAAGGACAGTCGGACAATATTAACGTCCGAGTAAAGTACGACGAGACGCCTACAGTGTACACCATGTCTGCACACTTCACTGGTGCGTTGACTGGCACTCTGCACACCAGAGCCGAGGTGGAGGCCAACTTCACCGATATCAATGTTAAGGTAAGGCGTGGTTACATTTTAGTGCTATGTGTTATAAGCAGAAATCTGACCAGAGGTATCGCACAGAAGAATTTCGTAAGAATAACTGAATGATCCGGCCTTTAACATTCGCAGAAAAAGGTATGCAATAATAAATAAAATCAATGTCACAATGTACACAAGATATTCAATGTCCACAATCCCACTTTTCTCGCGTCCGTGAAGTTCATCTGTTTTGTATGTAATATTTAGTAAGTAAGTTCATCTGTTTTGTATTAATTAGTCGCTAACTTATTCTTAATAATAGTACACCTCAATTTCATCTACCAAGTAATTACCACCGTGTTAATTTCTTCTTCTTTCTTCTTAAAATGTCTTCTCTGCAGTAGACTCGCCTCAGTTTGCCTGTCTCCAGAAAATATGGTAAATGTAATGTAAAATTAACGGCGTGACGCCAATGTCAAGTTTTTTTAAGAAATTCTTCCAACGTCACGTTAGCCACTCCAGTAAATTGGTTTCCATATATCCGCCCCTCACGAAATTAGGTACTCGATCAGGACGTGTGGATAGATTTTAGGGGGGCCTCTTTTAAGTTGTTGATCAGCTCAAGAACAATTTATTAAGTCCCCGCAACACAAACATACTTCTCCGAGGACTTGAAAAAATTACCCCTTACTAGCTGTTGCCCACGGCTCCGCCCGCGTGGACTAATGATCACGTTCCCGCTGCTCCATTCCGAGCATTTTCATATTTGTTCACCTTTTAAACCTTGTCTGTACTTCCACGAATGATTCAAGACCAAAATTCGCCAAATCAGTCCAGCAGTTCTCGAGTTTTAGCGAGACTAACGAACAGCCATTCATTTTTATATATATAGATAACTAATCAAATATTTGTATCAAACATCAGGTGGATATTCCCCAGTCAAACTACAAGGACATATACTTCAAGTCACGCGTAGATAGCTACGAAGGACTTCGCAAAGTACTGAGCGTGCAAGCCGCCACGCCTCTGAAGAGATTGAAGTACGTCAAAGGAGATACCGACTTTGAGTAAGTGTGCATATTCTTTTAATTTAAAAATAGCTCCATGACGCGTGCGATGGCCTATTGCAATGGGAGTCCAGTCCAATCATCATGAGTCATCTCACTTCTAACATACATTACCTAACTACCCCTAGCAAAGGTCATATTGGTGGGGACTTCCACACTTTAAAAAAGTCTACTTTCGTCTTGGGGTTGAGGGCCATACGGTAGTCGTGAGAAGCTTTAGAGAAATCCAGAAGGTACCAGCCATCATTACAGATGCTGTCGATCGGATACTGGTATTCCTTTGACTGCCTTAACAGATAGATTTCAATGTTCCGAGTGAAGAAATAGGAATTATAGAAATAAGGTAGTGAGGTTCCCGGCGAAGTAAAATTTAGAGAGCGCCTCATCTCTTCCCATGCGTCGTAAGAGGCGGCTAAGGGATTGGGGTGTTTAACATCAGACAGATATATACAGCCCAGACTCAGCGACAGATGCATGACTCGAGTCGAAAATAGTGCCCGGAATACCCTATTACGTGAAACCGAATATAATGAATGAGGAAATCTAACCTGTAGGTATATGGTACTCTATTATACGCTTGGACTCAACGTGCCTGTTTAATACTACAACTCTTTTTGAATTTCAGATTTGGTCCTAAAACTGGCTACCTGCTGTGTAAATACGAGTTGCCCGAAATGCAAGGCGATGGTGATCTTAAATGGAGCTTCTTGTTCGGAAACCTGTTTATTAGGGTAAGTTATAACATGTTTCATAATGAATACTAACAATATAGATATGAAAGTAAGTAATTCTAAATAAAACTCAAGACTGGATTCAGTCGACTTTTTCGTCGAAAATTTCAGTTACCTCTGTTGGTAGAGTAGTCCTGTTCAAGTTTAATCGTGTTTTTTGCCTTTTCGAATATTCATTGAAATGTCATATTCTTTACGGTTTATAGGAATTCTCCAGAGGTTCAGATAAAAATATAGACTGACCTTGGTCACAAATAGACTTATGAATCAATACAAAAGTACTTCATCTTGTTACATACTATAATATCTTCATACAAGATGATACTCGTGATATACATTGATTCGAGCTTTATCAGATACTGTAAGGCATCGGTTTTAAGAAAAATATTTTTGCCCTAGGCACTAGGACACCAGCACGTACAGAATATTGAGAAGAGCGTGGACCTAGACATATACTTTGGTAACACCACTACTCCTGAAAAAATGCAGAAGAACGATGCCGGCTTCAGGATGGATTTGGATCATGTTTGGCAGTGAGTATACAAATTTATGCAGATTTTGATGTTATAAGAACTTAAGGAAACTATTTTTACGGAACTTAAATGTATTTCTTGGCTTCAGTACATGATTGACGATTCAGTTTGGTTAGGTTAATTTTTCCGTGTGGATATCCCTCGTATACTAACCCCCGTCGGCAATCGGGGGTGATTAGGCCGGACTGGTACCGACTAAATCCGCACACTGATTGTAAGATTACGTAGAACATTGCTCTTGCATCAAGTGAGAATGGAATTTCATCATGGAAGTGAGAAACACGAGGTCTCTATCAAACCCCGGAATTGTGGAGGGCGAGCCTTGCGCCACTGTGCCGGGGGTGAAAAGGTTACAGGCGGTGAAATGTTCTTAACCCTTCTATTTTTATACAGAATTGGAGCTAACGCGTCTTTCGGCTACATAGCGAACCAACGTGTGAACCTCGTTATAAACGCGATGTTACCGAAACCAAACGTGGACGTTCACACCTTACACATCGCTGCGGATATGGGAACGCCCAATGCGCCTCTCAAGACGTTAGAAGCTGAGTACAAGACTGACGTCACCAAAATCGTTACCGGATTGAAAGGCGATGTAAGTACCACTACTTCTTAGCTATTTCTTATCCTTGTAATGTCACAGAGTCATTATCACCGTTTCTTTACATTTGAGGCTTTCAACTTAGAGCCTGGGATTCACTTACTACCATTTCTTTTGTTGGAATGACTGCTCCTGACCTCCTAACCCTGAAAGGAAATCGAGGAGTTGCACCAGTTTGCAGGTTTGCCGACTGCCTTGGTGTTGTGACTACCCCACAGTCGCTAATCCAAAAGTCAATGAAAGCGGAGCAGCAAGAATATCATAATATTTAAATGTATCTGGAACAAACAATGCCAATGCATGTAAAAGACTCATCCGTGAAAAAAAAAGTGGTGGTAGTATAGTTACCTTCAAAAGGGTAGTGTAATTTCGTTTGGTAGAACATACGTATGATTTGAGCTAATATGACATTAGAAGTAGTAGTAAATTCCACTCAAAGCAAATTATTTACTAGTAATGCACGATATTATTAACGGTTATATGTGCGAGTTTGGCGACATCGGTTCCGCTACTGAAACTATCGTGTTGCACTTCTACTTGTTTTTTCTGTTCTGTGGGTTCAAGCATATATGCACTTAATTTTAGTAATGTTGAGTTGCCAGTATTTTAATATGATCATCTCCGCTTCGCTCTTCCCTGTCAGCGCTATCCCAAAAGAGTTATCTATCTGTCTTATTCCCTATTTTAGCTCCTCCAGCTTCCAGAAAGTGTGGACACAAATTCTACCCTTACCTGGACATCGAGTACCGGGTACAAACACATAGACAACATCATCAAATATAAGTGGGACGTGAACGGGTCGCACCATGTCGACTATACGCTAGCCACGCCGATGTTTGCGCAGACGGCCACGCTCAAGGTCAAAGGCTCTTATCAGAAGGATATGGTGCATAAATATCAGATTGTCAAGTAAGTACCCGGCCGTGGCATACTTTGAACCTATGTACGAGTATGCCCGCAATTTATTAATCACCAAATCTGCCCAATTTGTAGACTTTGAGATTTGCCCTATTTGAGATTTATCATTGCTGCTTCGCCAACATGGGTAATAGCGTAGCGATATACAGGATGTATTTTTGAAACGGGGCGCTAAGTACCTTAACCATTGTGGTTACAGCAAAACGTTCTTAGGAGACCTTCCCTAACTTTTTGAGATATCCAAGAATTTTTTTGTGCCAATCGTTTTAGCTTTGAGTACAAAAAAATCAAAAATCGCTACGAATGTTTCTAATGAAATCAGTAGTTCCTACGATTTGCTCGTCCAACCAAGCAAACAAACTTCCGTTTTTTATAGTTTTGTATAAACTATAAATTATACGCCTGTATATCTCCAAATGTGTCAGCAGTATTATTATCAACATTGTACTGGCTGTTAGAGAATTATGAAATTATCGTTTCGTTTAACCTTACTAATATGATGGAGAGAGATTAATGCTATTTAAACGGTATAAAAAATCTCATTTTTATGTCAATATGTAGTGTACCAGGTTCCTTCGGCTTCAGGAGCGTATCCTTAACACCCCGTACAGGGTGAATTTATTACCTTTTCAGACTGTAGTATTACTGAAAATTTATTAACAAAAAACCCAACCTGCCTCATTTTACGCCACTGAGCGCTCAGTTTATAGCGTTCAGAAAGATGCGTATGCGTAATCAATATCAGCAAAAACTTACACCACCGCTCCTATAGGTGAGAAATGTTTTCATTGTATACTCATTATCAATACTTCTAGGGGCGTGATGCACTGTCCAGGCACCAGTCAGATCGGTGAGATCGATATACGTTACGGGGGAGTCAAGCATACGGACGGGCACTTTAACTTCACTACACCGTTCCAAAGATTACCCTGGTTGAAGTCTATATTCGATGTAAGTATTATGTTGTGTTTCTACTGTCGCTACCGCTCGCCATAACCAGGGAACTGACCTTATGCTTAAAACTTGTGCAATCACATACAGTCAGTGTCAAAACTTAATAATCAAAATTGAATGATTCTATTGAGTGAGTGATGAGTATAAACTCACTTTGTCGTTAAAAATTGTACCTTGCACTTTTGACGCCGACAGTACTATATATTTCCACAGGAACTTCTTCCCGTGGTCTTTCAAATTGTCCATCCTGGTATCAATTTAGTACTTTCACCCACAGATTGACAACGTAGAAGAACATTCAGACAACAAAATCGAACTATTTTGGCCAAACAAGACTGCAGCAGTGAACACTACCCACTGGTACTACAAACAAGAGCAAGGCTTCAAACAAAATGGTCAAATCTCACTTTCCGTTCCATTGAGTTCTCAGCATTTAGTCAACACCGAATACTATTACGTACAAGCCGGCAAATGGAGCAGTGGAAACACTACAATCGACTTTGATAGGGAGAGATTCGTCAAGTGTTCTTTTGACCAGATATTAAGTAAGAGTGCCAGGAATTTAGACCTTTCTACTACGGATATAGAGGTGGAAAATGTGCATACACCTATTGGTATCAAGTACATCCATGAATATGATGATACTGGCAATACTGTAAGTATTATAACCCTTCAAGCGTTATAAAATTAAAATTTCATTTGATTTAGTAAGATTAAATCACTAATTTATGTACAGTGTTACTTGATTACCGAAATAGGAAAATTCGGTAATCAAAATCGCGCCCCTAATACAATAGTCGACTTCACAACTGTCACCCAAATCCGAAACGATTAGAAAATATAAATTACGTCTTGTAAATCCCCGAAACGGTTGGCAGATCTAGGCCGATTAATATTATCCGGCCCATAAATGTCTTTAGGTGGTAACATTTCTTTTACTTCCAGGATGTAAAGCAAGCCACAGTATTCCATCTCCATAACGCAACCAAGTTCAACGTGACCGGTAAACTGGACATATTCACCTACGACATCGGGAAGAATCTGAAAGTGACGGCTATACACGGCGAGAGGACTTGGACATTCGACAATAAATACGAATCAGTGGACAAGGAGCTGAAACAAGGGAGCAAAGTTAAATGGGCTGAGGATGTGTGGTTTAATTATGATATACATGTCACTAATATGACTACCGTAAGTAATTTTCATTGGGTGAAATTTAGTGAACTTGTGTAGCTTCATATTTTCAGTACCTTTCGCAGAATGACCTCCGTCCTCAATGAGCGTGAGCCAAGCGATGGGTGGCCGCCTGCCCCTAACAAAAGCAGGCCGCGGTGGTGGCGCAAGAATGCGCCTCCCCCACATTCGGGGGTTGGACTGGGACACCGTGGTCCCTATACCTGAAAGCGGTTATCTCGAAAGAGATGGCCGGGGTTTGCCGGGGAGCGAGGGTTATGTTGGTTACTATCTCTCCTCCGGCAACTAAGGACCCAAAGACAGCGTGCGTTTTAGTCGATTCGAGTCCGACATAACCTCGCCAACCGGTTCTGGCACCTGCTTTATTGTCTGAACGTACAGTGGGCTCCATAAGTACCTGGACAGTTTGAAACTAAAATTTTGTGAAGTGTTGTCGAGTGTTTTTTTTTATACCACTTAGGTAGCAGACAAGCACGCGGCCCACCTGATGGAAAGTGGTTATCGTGGCCTGTGGACGTTTGTAACACCAGAGGCGTCACGTTTGTGCTGCTGACCTTGCTGTTTTGGCTAATAATACGTACAGTTAATAGGGGAAACTGGGGACACTGGATCCCTATGGGAGACAAGGTACACCAATATTTTTTGAATTACTAAGCGTATTAGAGTATTTTTAGTGTGGTAACACTAAGTAAACATTATTACCCTTAGTGATACCACATTAAAAATAGTCTAATACGCTTAGTAATTCTAAAAATATTGGTGTACCTTGTCTCCCATAGGGATCAAGCGTCCCCAGTTTCCCTTACATACTTTCAATAGATACAGTTAATACGTAAATTTGTTGATAAACGTGTCCATGCTCTTTTTGAGCTCACTATACTTACTGAAAGACAGATGAGACTCTGCTGCAGGTTTTCTTTCGGGTTTGTTAGGGTTAACATCAGTCGCTCCTATATTATGTAACCAGGATTGGTTGGGATGAAAAAGCGGCCTTAGGATTTTCTTATAGTAGGAAATGTAGAAGACATGTTTGTATATGAATTATGTACAAGTAATGATGAACGAGAATTTTTTTATGGCACGTTAATTTGACTTCACCTCGCCTGATGTTAAGCTGAAGGCAAAGTCTCATGAAAGATGGCTACCATTGCAAACACTTTCAGTGCTACAATGGTGGCGCTCAGCTTGACGGCCTCATCAGATGCTTTTTCACGCCCCGCTTAAAGGACTGGGACTGTAGGAAGAAGGAAACATACAAATATCAAATATAATATCTATTTCTTTTATAGAATACCTGTAAACATTTATAATATTTTTTTAGGATGAAACCGAATGTCAGCAGTTAAAACTAAACGTGTTGTATCCTCTTCGCACATTCACATTGGTGGCGTTATACAAGCTCAAGGACACGCTGTTAGACGGCAATGCACAATTATACTGGAATGTTAGAGAGGAGAATAAGACTGCAGAATTAAGAGGGCGTTGGGAAAATCCGCCGGTGGCTGAAGGGAGCTTACATAACGTTGATTTGTCGTTAGCGCATCCGTCCTTTAGAAAGGTAATGTATATAATTTTTTTTTATTTAGGGCATGTCAATTTAACTGATGGTAAGTATGCCTTGCTTGTATGTATCGCCTGCTCTCAGGAAATAGGGTCGCTATTACAAACACGTAGAGTGTTACAATGGTGGCGCTCAGCTTGACGGCCTCATCAGATCTTCACGTTCCGGTTGAAGGACCCAAGACTGTAGGAAGAAGGAAACTGGAAAGGAATTCCAAGACTTAATGTTGCGGCAGAGGGAAGACTCACTGAACCGTTTGGTTCTGTAAGTCTTTCCGCACCATATTTGGGTGACATCTAAGCCCTGCAGTTGTCGTCCTGTGTAGGAAATTACTACGTAAAATAAAAGTATAATACGGTAAAATAAAAGGCTCAAGGGTATTCGTAACCTCAGGACTCCCAATAATGTGAATCGCACGTCGCTTCAACCTATTGAGAGCATCTAATAAGTACTTTGTCATCCCAGATGCGATGCGAGTAGTATTCCACACAGGAGCCAATTTACGTGCTCTCGATATAGTTTTTGTCGAAATGAATCGCGAAATATGTTGCTAAGCGCATAACTCGAAGACGGCTGGATCAATTCGAGTAATTTTTGTTTTCATTTCTTCCTTGATCTCTACGAAAGGTTTTTATAGAGCAGCGGGAACGGAATCAGAAATCTACGCCAGCGGAGTCACTGGCAACAGCTAGTATAATATATAATCTATTAAATCACTGGCCATAGTGATATCGCTCCTGCTGTGAGTGGAGTCTCGGGTTTCGTTCACGGGATGTAGATAATCATTTTAATTCATTTTTCAGGACGTAACACTTAAAGGCCATTACCAAAGCACACCCACAGTAATGTCGAACATATCCTTAGAGCTTCAATACTCAGACTATGAAAATGAATACTTAAAACTACAGTCTATACTAACTGACAAGTCCAACGGCCCGGTCAGAGACTACGCGTTCGCTCTGACCTGTAAACATCCATCTACGAACTTGGACCTCGATATGAAGTCGGACATTAATATACACAGCCGCTGGTATTACTTCAATAACTACTATAGGTTCCAGAAGTCTTTGTTTTACCAGAAATTGAGACATAGTAAACTGTTGGTTGATATGGCGAAAAATTCTGTCAATTGGGAGGTAAGTACTTACATACATACATATATTCACGTCGTTTTAACGCCGGGCTAGACAGATATATAGCCCGTCAATTGGTGTTAAAACGTTAATTAAAAAATATCTAGCTGTTTTTAATACGCTTTTATTAGCTTCACTTATGACTATGTATGTGAAAAAACTAGAATCTTAATTAGACCCACTTCCCGGTCTTCAATTAGGATGAAATTTAGCACACGCTCTGAGTTCTAATGATAATAAATGACTAGCTAAGAAACGTTATTATTTTACGGTAGCAACTATGTAAGATTCGTTAGTACTGTAAGTTAACGCTAATACTGGCGTGTGATTGCAAGGATCTAGGTTCGATTCCTGCAAAGTTTCATGTTTTATGTAATTTAAACCATAAAGTTATACTTAGACCAACAAAGTGCGCGAGTAGCAATATGTATCTTATTACAAAACCTAGGCGCGAGAGACAGAATATACGAACAGTGAAACGGTTTTTTTAAAAACCACTGTCAACTTTGACAAAAATATATATTGCAGTGACATCATTTTCTCTATACTACAAGTAGGTACACTGCCACTGACATTAAAATTTCTATAACGCAGTAATGAAGGAGTCTAAAGTCTAACATAGCAATTTAATGTCTATGTTATTATATTTTATTGTTTTATAAACAAACAGTTTCATCTACTCTATGAAGGCATCCAACTGTGAATACACTGTTAGGTAGAAAGAAATATCACTAAATCCTAAAACGTAATCTAACTCTTCTTGTGTCGTAGTCGTAA
The DNA here is from genome assembly GCA_963691645.1 of Pelosia muscerda. NCBI lineage: Eukaryota > Metazoa > Arthropoda > Insecta > Lepidoptera > Erebidae > Pelosia > Pelosia muscerda. The sequence goes on from OY829098.1 coordinate 28,059,427, forward strand.
CATACTCACCTTAATTCCCGTAAGAAAATTTTACTATAGTTGTAAGTAAAATGAAATAATTTCACTTATAGCGAACAAACGAGACGTATTACTACAAAGTGAACGGCACATGGGAGCTAATCTACCCCGACTATAGGCTGAAGACGTGGGTGACCCGCCCCACAGGCAACGACACCGGGGTTGCCACGCTTTCCATGTTGAAGAAGTCCATTTTAGCGCATTATAATAGTTCTGATGGTAAGTACAGCATTTCATAGTAAAATCCTCTGACTAAATTCAACTCAAACGCCGATTAAACATAGGGTATGTTTAAACAATATTTCGGGACATCGGAGGTTCGGGATAATCGGAAAATTTTCAACCTAACACTGGCACGAATGTCCGTTAAATTAGCTTGATAAGTTGCTACCCAAGAAAAAATAAATACCTACAGCATTAAAAAAACTGAAATTAGGCATTCTTCTCGCCATGTCATATTTTATTAACCCACTGATTGCGACCTGTACAGCGGAGGAGCTCAGGAGCGCCTCTAAGAGCGCTCCTGAGCTCCTCCGCTGTACAGGTGGGTCATTAGGCATTAAGCACAAGGTTTATCTGACAGTTGCTATTGGTGGTTAGTGGACATATACCAGCATGATCGGGGCCCAAGGCAACTATCGAGCCTAGGTTAGCTAGCTTATTAGCAGACGATGTTCTGGCGTAGACTTTCCTCTCGAGATAAAGGTAGTTGTTTACATAAAGGTCAAGATATGTCACATAAGTAGGAGAGCGCAGAAAAGTGGTGTTCGAGCTCCAAAGTACCAGCTTCGGAGGCAACTAGTGTAGTCACTGGGATGGTGATGAAGTAGATTCTGTGCCTATTAACACACTACATTTAAATTACGCCTAGAAACTGTTCAACAAAGAGAATTAGATATTGTTAAATAAAACACTACTAGATAGTATTGTATAAATTTAGATCCAAGACAATTTACGATCGTATTGGGGCGACGAGGCCGTGGTGTCAACGACCGACATTCTTACGAACTATCAGCAACAATGTTAGCATATGCTTTATTCGCATATTGATATAGGTATATCAAATAGTTAGCATAACTAATTGTTTTAAAATTACATTAAAATAGTAAGTATTTGTGTGTTTATCAGGTTTATTAGTAGAACCGTCATCAAAATAATCAATTTTCTCCTACAGATATATCGTACCACATGATTGGTCAAATAGTGGACACACGCTTCGCAAAACTCGACTCTTGGCGCAACTTTGACGATGTGTCCACCGTCGACTTTGCCTCCTACATCCGACTTAATCATTCCCGTCTCTTAACTAGCGCCGTAAAATGGCGTCCAGAAATTTTTACCGAAGTAAAATCTGCAGCGGTTTATACATTGAAAACGTTATACGGACAGATAAATGATACATTGATCATCATCAAAGAAATGCCTATGGAGGCCCACACGGCCTTAAAGTCTATATGGACAGATGCTAAACCAAGGATAAGAGACTTTTTAGACGATTTGAACGACTTACATGTAATCAAGGACGATTTGGACGAATTTGAACGATTCTTAAATCAATCATACACTAACAACGACTTCTATGTGAAGAATATTGTGGAGCTAACGTACTCTGTTTTAGACGAAATGGCTATAAGGAACCATTTGGAAAGTTTGCCCGGGATAGTGAACGATATGTGGGGAATGATGGGTAATACCAGCCAGTCGATCAAACAAAGTTTGACGTACATTGTCGATAACATTAAGAAGGCTTACTCCAACTTCTTGGCATCTCTGAATAAAGTTTTAGAGGCTGATTTCATGGAGTTAGTTTCGGATAGGTTAGAGGCTATGATTATGCAATATGATAGCTTTATAAGAGATTTGCATATGAAGTTCTTGGAGTATTGGGAGGAAACCTGGGTGAATGCTACGAATCGGTTATCCAAATATTGGCAGGAGTTGCTCAAGTCTATAGAGCCGTTGTTCTTCAAGGTTTTGCACTACACTGAGTCGTTTGTGTTCACTTTATGGAAAGGTGTGATGGACTTCTTCTTCGATAGAACTCAGGAGTTGACTGATTCTCCTTACTTCAATTACGTATCTACGTTTGGACAAGAGATGGATCGGTAAGTTCGTCATATAAAATTTCCTTATATAAATATTTACACAGTTATCTATCCTGTATTATTTAATTTAGTAACTCGTCCGCTTTGATGGTTTCGTTTCATAACTTCTATATACCCATGCAAATATTCGCACCAAGAGTCCATTAACACGTTATTCTTATTCTCAGAATCTACAAAGATCTAATGAACAACGACTTAATCACGAACATAAAGAAATACAGCAAGAAACTATTCGATGTCGTGTGGAACAAGATTGAAAAGTACATTCCCTTTAAAGACGAGCTTCTGCAACTGTACACAGAGTTCAGAAACGCATGGCAAGATTTCCTGAAGACTAAACAAGTTGTTTATATTAGAGAAAAGGTGAGTCAGATATTATATCCTTGTAGTTTAGATTTTAAAAAATTTATACTGGGTATATGCGTGATTATGTGGTATCGAATAACGCACCCCGTATCGTTCCCAGCGCAAAGGCGGCGGTAACTTAGTGGTTAAGGTGTCGGCGGTAAGAGGTCCCGGGTTCGAATCCTGGCCATTACACTACCGACCTGAACCCACACCTAACACAAGTCATTAAGCTTAGCTGGAGGGGTTAAAGGGAATATTAGTAACTTCGGATTAAGCTCATGATGCTGGCCATGTTACCTCGTTGAATCACCATGGCCATCCTTTGCCCCAGGCACGAGCCGGAGCGGTAGTCACCACTCTTTATCTCTGATCCCCAACTCCCAAGTGACCTTATCTTTCCAACCGTATAGGCATCTGAGCTAAGTCTTCCTGCTAAGGCTGTGATATGAGAACCCCATTGTAGTTTATTATCTAGTGTTATGCTAAGAAAAACTGTTTTATTGACTACTAGCTGAGCCGCGCAACATCGTCTGCGTCACCCCGTTTTTGCAACATTTTTCATTCTTGCTCCGCACCTGTTTGTTGTAGCGTGATTTTATATACATATAAACCTTCCTCTTTAACCATTATATCTATTAAAACAAACCGCATCAAAATCCGTTGCATAGTTTTGAAGATTTAAGCATACAAAGGGATAAGAAAAATAGGGACAGAGAACGCGACTTTATTTTATACTATGTAGTGATTTCCACAGATTCATTATTCATTATAATGTTTGAATCTATAAAATATGTCTTACATTTGGCATCGTAAATTTTACACATTTAGTTTTCTTGGCATTAAGTAGCAGTTTATTACTTGTGAACCAATGCAGTATTTCAAAAAGAGTATTATTCACAACGTCAAGTATTCGTTTTTGTCTATCAGTTGCAAAAATTAATTATGTGTCATCAGCAAATAATACTATTTCACAATTACGCGCTAACCAATACGGCTTTGGTTGTTTTTCAATAAGTACCTAATATAATACGAATTTAGCATTTATATTATGTTACCGGTACCGAGAGGAGTAGGTACCTTTTATTATATAAGTAGTTTCATTTCTATTCTGTCCTCATCGTTCGTCCATTTCATTTCGTACTTTTCAAGGTGATGAAAGCGATTGACGAAGGTAACTTACGTAGTAGTTATCTAGTGTTTTATTTAGTTCATTCGACTTTATTCTGTGAAAAGCCAAAGCCTAGGCGAGATGCTGTGCATCGCCTTCATGCATGAATGATGCATCAAGTAACACCAGTATTTTTTTGTACCTACTTGTTAATTACATGAAACATTCCTAAACAAATTCAGGGATTCGCCGTGATACCTTACCTTCTTATTTTAGGTAGGTATATAATGTTACTAAATACCTAAATAAACACAACTCTAAACTTATACCTATTCAGTTGTAACATAGCTTTAGGCATAGGTACCTACTAAATAATGCAACAAACATTAACATCACAATGCTAACTTTACTCAGTACCTACCTACTTTGAATAATATTATAATGATACTAATCAGCGTTGTCACTTGTTATCAACTCACCACATTCGCGAATCGCGAGAGGTAATCGAAAGTTAGGTATTTAATAAGACCCAGTTTCGGTGCAAGCATGCAGTGAATGGGTAGGCCTGGATTACACGAAAAAACCCTTCACGCAGATAACGTATTATACTTGTCTCACATTTCATTGGGTTTCGATTGTTACCAATTCAGATTCTATCCAATAGTGAATCTGTCCAGTAGCGAATCTGCCTAATTGCGAATCTGTCCAATACAGAATCTGCCATATAGCGAATAAGGGTATCAAACGGATTACCCGTTCAAAGGCTTAACTCGTAAAAGGGGTTGTCCAGACCCTGTATCTATGTAATACCTACTGTACCGGGCAGACCAATCGAACCAATGAGTGTACATAAACTTGAATACGGAATATAAGTAATCCCGCTGTTCTCAACACCGGTTGATCGGCGGAGTCCCTACGTCTCTTGAGTACCTGGATCAGGAACCGAACAGGTACTTCCTTACCGTAACGATGCGAATAATGGTGTAGGTACTGTACGTTGTACGCGCCAACCCTGGGTCAATCTGCTGACTCATTGTTTTCGCTCGATTTCGTATGCGAAAAATGGATTGGCCTTCGGCTTGGCGCTTACAATGTGTTGGGTGATTTCCAAAATAAAACTGCGTAATCCTTCAAGCTAAAGTTCGTGGTTTCAAAATCTATATGCTCGCGACCCGCTGAAGTGACCGCAATATGATCGCTTAAGTACCCCGGAACTTTACTTTGACGAAGACCATCAAAATCCATTACAAAATGCCTTTATTTAAAAAAAAAAAATTATACCATCATGATAACTCACATCACACAACAAAACAATAATCGTAATGTACTTATACTCAATAGCTTAGTCGCTAGATTATTCAGCTTACAGATTTCAAAATTTCTCTAAAGTTATGGTAGCATGTAAAAGTAGTAGTACATGTTCAAGTATAATTGCGCAAGCCTAGACTTGTGCAAATAATCGGTAATAATATTTACACAAGTAACTTTTGACACACGTTACCATCATAATATATAAAGCACAAAGTTGCTGTGTCACAGAGTCACTATTCCACTTATTTCTTGTCTTGTAGTGAACATGTACAAAACAAGTAAAATAATTCACCAGTGCGAATCATTTAACACATTGAATTTTTCATTCATTCATTTTTCAAAAAAAATAAATAGTACATATTTATATCACTACCATTCGACAAAGCGAAGGAGCTGGAAATCGAAGAGGGAAAAGGTCCGTGATGAAAATGTGATACATATTAATTATATTCAAACTGACTACCTCAAACCCTAAGTGAATATAAATACATAATAATAGATAATTACATGACATTTGAAATAATATACACAACATAAAACATTCGTGTCGTGTGATACTTCAATGAAACTCGCCAGCCTGTCGCTGTTTTAACTCATACTCGCATTTTAAAAACCCTTATCATATAACAGTTTATTAAATTACTACATTACAAAAGGAGTAATTACTCACTGGTAATCTCCTCTCCATTTAAAGAGCAAAAATGGTTCATGACAGTTTGTCTTAGATTTTTTATACACGACAACCCAGCCATATTCTTTATCGCGATTCTTACTACGCTGGTTGAGCCAACATTAAGGCTAAATGAGATCATCTGCACTAGTGTGAGATTGAAATACATTTTTATCTGCAAAATAAGGAAATAAATAAGCGAATCGCTAAGTTTGACTAATTATGTTTGGCAAAATAAGATGACGACTACGACGTTCAAAAGTCGTATTTATTTCAAAAACGTCATTCAATGAATATCGTACCAAACAAAATGAGTGATAAAAGTTATAGGAAAACAAACAGTTTATAAATACTATGATTTTCAAATGTGTAAACAATTTCCCTTCACAGTAAGTAATAACTGAATGTCTTTTATTCGAATATGAAATTCTTAATGTACTTACTTATACTCAATAGCTTAGTCGCTTGATTATTCAGCTTACAGATTTCACAAATTTTCTAAAGTTATGGTAGCATGTAAAAGTAGTAGTACATGTTCAAGTATAACTGCGCAAGCCTAGACTTGTGCAAGCCTAAGTTTGCGCAAGCATATCGTAACGCGTGTGGCTACCATCATAATATATAAAGCACAAAGTTGCTGTGTCACATACCTAGTCACTATTCCACTTATTTCTTGTCTTGTAGTGAACATGTACAAAACAAGTAAAATAATTTACCAGTGCGAATCATTTAACACATTGATAGCAATTCATCCAGAGTACAAGCCTCCGTACAACATTGTATAATAAGCATTTCTCTGTCCTTTTCAGATAATACATGTGAATTAGATAGGGAGTTGTAGGAGGCATAATCTGTAACAAAAATTTCGATGCGATTTGTATAGAGCGTTTGCGGGGCAGCTCAAAAAATTACATTTTTAAAATCATATATCATTAAAATAATTCGTTGTAAAAAAGAGCAAATTAGCGGGCTGTTGTCTCTGCCTACCCCGGAGTGAAATAGGCGTGAGCGTACATGTATGTATGCAATTGTCGTGAGAATATTTGCAATTTATCAAATTATTGTTAAGTATTCATTTCTCAAGAAAAATAAATAGTAAATAATTTTATCCCTATCATTCGACAAAGCGAAATCGAAGAGGGAAAAAGTCCGTGATGATAATGTGATACATATTCAAACTGACTACCTCAAACCCTAAGTGAATATAAATACATGATAATAGATAATTACATGGCATTCGAAATAATATACACATAAAACATTCGTGTCGTGTGATACTTCAATAAAACTCGCCAGCCGCTCGCTTTTTTAACTCATACTCGCATTTTAAGAACCCTTATCATATAACAGTTTAATAAATTACTATTACATTACATTAGGAGTAATTACTCACCGGCAATCGCCTCTCTCCTTGCAGGGCACATATTGATTATGAAAGTTCGTCTTAAAGCGTCTAAACATGAGAACCAAGCCGTATTCGTTTTCTCATGTCCTATAACGCTCAACGAGCCAACATTTAGGCTAAATGTGATCATCAATGCCAATGTCAATTTTGAATACATCATTTTTATCTGCAAAAAGAGGAAATAAATAAGTGAATCGCTAAGATGGACTAATTATGTTTGGCAAAATAAGATAATAACCACGACGTTCAATTTTGATCAAAACTTAAAGTAGGGTAAATTTTCTAACTCTTTTTTTTGAAACATCATTTAATGAACATCGTACCAAACAAAATTAGTGATAACAGTTAAAGAAAAACAAATAGTTTGTAAATACTATGAGCTTCAAATGTATAAACAATTTCTCTTCACAGTAAGTAATAACTGAATGTCATTTATTCGAATATGAAATTTGTGAAATTAGAAGATTAGCTTACTTTTATTTAACACAACTGGCACGTACGGACGAAACTTGAATGAGCCTATTAGCTTATTTGTTTGTATATATAGCCCGAACATCAGGGCTGGATGAAAGCGGCTACACACGACGCTAAATTAGAGGCGATATCGGTCGCAGTGGTGGGGAGGACCCTAGATCGTCCATAAATCGCATCGTGTGTAGTTAATCGTGACATGAATTTTATAGTCCACCCTAAATCTGCGATCGCTTCAGGCGAGCTCACGATTAAGGGACAAAATATCGTCTAGGGAGCGTTATCGAGTCGTGTCGTGTTTCATCGATTCAATTGGGTCGATTTCTACGCAGTATGCGCCCGAGTGCCGCGGCCAGCCCCGGCGGCGGATCAACGTGCTTGCGCTATAGGTTTTTTTGTTCCGCGTAAACATAGCGAAAGAAAAGTACCGCGAAGTGTGGACGGAAGTAATTGATCTCTTCAAAGATGTTCACATTATTAGGACATGAATTATTTGATAGGTATATTAAAAATAAAAACAAATATTATTAAACTATGATTGAATGAAAATGTTCTAGAACTTTTGTTATATGATACTGAATTGTAATACGCATATATTATGTTATGCAATATGTAATAAGCCAAGTGTTATAATTAATTATGTTACATTCTGTCGCATTGGGGATTGCCTTGCCTGTAATGATGTACCTGACGACTTCCGTGGCGCGACGGTAGTGAATGCGACTGCTACGCAGGAGGCACGGCTTCGATTCCCGCTCAGTACAAATATTTGTGTGCATGAATATGAATAGCTGCATTGATCTGGGTGTCTCTATGTATAATATGTATGTATTTACACATTGTACATTGGAGATATAAAAAAAAATTACTTGGGATATGTTAAGTGAACGATACTGAACACGAAAAAAATTTTTTTCATCTCCTTTGTGTTTATTTGTTTGTCCGCGATGGACGCAAGAACTACTGAACGGATTTTGATGCAGTTTTTTGTTAGAAGGGGCTTGGTCAGACTTAAAATCTTACGTTTTGTTTTATCGCAATCGGTTCAATAGAACCGGAGTAGTGAGCATTAATGATATTAAACGAAATATGAGCAAAGATATAGAGGGCGCTGTTTTATTCTTATTGATGATATTTATGTCTCATTACATCCAGTGAAGTATGTGAATAAAAAACTTCATTTTTATGTACACATTTGTGAAAAAAAATACGTAATTAATTATGAAATTAATATTTGTAATTCAATGATTTAGTATATATGACGCCACAATAGATGGCGTAGATCGATTCAAATTCAAGGTATGGTATCGTTACATACGAGACTATATAAGACCTATTAATTTTTTTTTAAACAAATAAACAAATTGTGCTGGCGTGGTGGTAGTGAACACGACTGCTATGCAGGAGGTGCGGGTTCGATTCCTGTTCAGTGCAAACATTTGTGTGCATGGATATGAATATTTGCATTGGTCTGGGTGTTTCTATGTATAATATGTATGTATTTACAAAAAAAAGTAACTAAGTATGTTTATCCGCATTCTAGAGCCTATAACACAAGTTAGTTAAGCTATGCTTACCATGGGTCTAAATGGCGTTGTGTAGATTGTCCTAGAATATTTATTATTTATTTATTTGTAATTTGTGAAATGTGAAATAGATGTCGGTACAGTCTTTGACATCATTGTTCAACTGAACTGCCTACAATCCTACATTGTTGGTGGTGGTGGCGTAAAGTGCGCCATCCCATACCCGGGGGCTAGACGAGGACACCGTGAACCCTACACCAGAAGATCGTCATCTCAAACGACGACAAAACGCCTTTGTGTTCATTACAATGCTAAAACTGCCATATCAAAAGGGACAACACTCGCCAAAAAGTACATCGCGAGTAGGTACTGTACGATACTGACTTTACCTTCAGCTTAATATCAGTCGAGGTGAAGTCAAATAGACGTGCCATAAAAAAATAAACATCTATGGCAGTCTTTACCGGTAGTTGGAGCCCTCAAAAGTCCAACCAGTCTAACTTGGAATTTCGATATCGCCATTGGTCATTGGACCATTGGTTGTGGAGGTCAGATGGCAGTCGCTTCACGGACAACAACAGCTAGTATAATATATAGGGTAAAAAAACAAAGACTACAATATACAAACGAGATCAATTAAGTATAGGTATTGTTATTAAATATAAAAGAATATCTTCCGCACCGATTGCTCCCTAAGGAATCATGAGGAGACAGAGTGCATTACATAACTTATATGTATGGTACAAAAACTCCTTGGGGCATATATTTATGTCTTAAAGTCAAATACTATCTATTATAACTTCAAAAAAATGGTCGCAATATATTTGTTGAATAATAAATGAGTTTACTGGGTTTCATCATAATTCCACTATGAACTGTTTTTAGAAAATATGTTTTCTGTAAAAAATTGTTTCTGGGGCACACATCACATCCCTAAATCCGTCTCTGTCGAACATAGTTTATCAAAATGACCTCGGTTAGATAATTGAGTAGAATTAAAACATCACGTTAGACTATATAACGAAGTAAAAGTTATATTTAGACAACAATGACGCATATTTAATTATGTTGTTTACAAGCTGTTACCCGCGGCTCTTTCCACGTGCTGGAATAAAATGTAACCTATATGGTATTCTAGACTTTTGCCAAATCATGCATTCTTCGATTCTTGAATGAAAGAGGATTAAGCATGTATACTTATGTCGCAGTAAGATAGTTGAAGCCGTAATATAGTTATATCCCTAGGGATATAATTATATACCGGAACATAGTTATGCGAATGTGATTCATTACTATCTCACTAGGAATATAGGTCCAAGTTTAGTTATATACTTATATTATTAGATTAAGTTCCACGTACAAAAATCCACTGTGTGCATACGCATCTATGCATTCAGCATTATTCTTGCGTGAATACCGGTCGCATTCAACTATTTCACCTCGAAGTCCGGGATCTGATCTTCTCCACTCTAACTGCGTCGCGACTGAACTTCGATATATTCCATGATGCGACTACCGTAGGCCTCCACAACTTAAGATATTATAGGTGATGTTAAGTACAGATACAAAGTCCTGTAGTTTGACGAGTTGTTGGAATATTTAGGGTTCCAACTAATGTATAGTAGACTCCAAAAATTCCTAGACACAGCCTAAATCTAACTTAACCAAAAGTAACATAGATAGCGTTAATGAATGAAACTAGATCGATATATTGTTTCTTTGTAAGGAAATGCTTAAACTCATGCAAGTAGTACCTATCCTAACCTTAATAACATTAATAAGTAGATATCTAGAGATCCCGTAGCTTCCAAGACTAGCAGTTGTGTAGTGGAGCATTTCATTCAATTTTAGTTTCAAATTATCCAGGAAGTTTTGAAGCCCTCTGTGCGTGAATTATTGTTACCTATGAATTATTGTTGTACAATAGGTACATAATAATAATAAATTGTAAAAAAATACATATTCTAATATTATTGTCGTAGTACAAAGAAGCCTACGTTCGTCTGAAATGGTGGTACGACTACTTCTTGATCGGCGAGGCGCTGGAGACAGTCGTAGACATATTGTACGAGAAGGTGACTGATATGGCTAAAACAGCGCTGCAGTATGAAGAACTGTGGGTATCTTTGTTAACTTTTTTATATTTAAAATAAAAAAAATGTAATCTAGGCTTCCCATTTTGGAACTGAGGGCACATGCTTATTGTAATCCTCTTGATTTAGTTTGCACGGTTTGTATAAAGGCAACTGCCGTGTGACGTCCCAACCTTAAAGAGAAACCAGCGCCACGACCTCGTCCATCAATCTGACCCCAGAGATGACATAACACTCCCAATGCAAATTGTACAGATAGCAGTTATTATATTCAAAATCATTCATTGCAGTCAATACATTTGCAGCCGAAACTTATAACCATTCTTTTACAGCCACCGAACCCCAAAAACTAATTTCATCTTCGATCCGCGAACTGGTCAGATAATACTCGAACAGAAGCTGCCGATGTCTTGGCACGCCTTCAATAGGACGCCAGACTTCTCCGAGATAGCTGAGTACCGCGCTGTGAAGAACTTCATGGACGAATGGCTCACGACCAATAAGAGCGTGTGGAGTTTCTACTACGATATTAGGCCATATATGGACTTTGACAATCTAATGCCGCCATTTGCCGGTGAGTATGTTCGCATCGTCATCATTCTTACCACGGTAGAAAAAGCCGTCGTTAGTAACGAAATTAGTATTGCTAAAATGATACCTATGACCAAGCACGTGTATAGTGTGTGACAATGCATAATTTATAATATTATAATTTACAACAGAGACCGGTCGTAAATGTCAATGTAAACAGGGTCATTTGGCATTGCTAGAAGCTAACTAAGCATTGTAGTAAATATGTGTTGAATACGCACTTAAATGAATGTACATATTTTATTTTTGTTTACATAGATTTGCACTAAACACGAAGCGAATCCACGACCTCACGAACGCTCTACCGTCAAAGCCGATGGTAAACTCAACTTACCGGATTCGGAACTCAAAGTTTTGCCTTTTTCTATATCACTGCAGGTGTGGCAATAATGACCGGCCAGGGAACGTTAGCGACGTTCGACAAACGAGTATTTACCATATCAGAGGCGGGCACCTTCTTACTGACGAAAGACTACAACCAGGACAACTTCACTGTGCTGATGGAGAGCAACGAGCAAGGGAGGTATAACCTGGTTGTGTTGACTAGGAGGAACTTGCTACACATCGATTTGTATAGAGAGGTGAGGGAAACGTTTTGTATGCTAGTTAATTACCCGTAGTTTTTACAGGTTTAGGAGTGGAAGTCATATCAGTCAGTCATACTCCGGGGTTCTTGGCTAAAGTCCTTCTTACATTATTCAAGTAGAGCGGAACTGTAATTTCGTCAACGTGAATTTCGACCAATCTACAGAGTTCTTTTTTCTTATGCCACGTCAATTTGACTTTGCCTCGCCTGATGGTAAGCTGAAGGCAAAGTTTCAGGAAAGAGGGTCACCATTACAATCACGTACAGTATTACAATGGTGGCTGTCAGCTTTTGACGGCCTCATCAGATGCATTTTCACGCCCCGCTTAAGGGACGAAGTAGGAAGAAGAAAACACGTTTGCTGGTAAGATATATCCGTCCGTTTGGTTTTGGTTCATGATGGAATATTCCACACCGTAGGCGGATGATATTTAAGCCCTGCACGCGTTGTCCTGTATAGGAAAGGAGTGGGTGGGATTATTCTGTCTGTCCAGAACGTGGTTGTATCCGTTGTATCGAATGTTTGTACCCGCGCAAAATAAAAATAAATGTAATTTATAGTTATAGGTACCCAAAATCATGTCTTAGACTCAGTTTTAAACTTTAAGGCCACAAAGGCTGAAATTCAATAACATTTTTTGTAATCTCAGCGGCATGACAATGACGTAGAATCAGAGGGTCAATATCGGCAAAAGCTTCACAAAAAGGTCGAAGTTAGGCCCTTTCGTAGTTAGACTGAGACATGAACTCCGACCCCAACAAAGTTTGGAATAAGGCTCAAAGAATGATTATCCTTGATCCTATTTTCTATAATGTTATACTCAAAAAAAAACATTTTTTCATACTCTTCAATTTCCTTGATCTTAGGATTAATTTTCACTTCAAATATCTAATTTAAATCTTCAAAAATCTATTCCACTTTATACACAGGCAGTGTCAATCGGTCACCGAGTGCTCAGCTTGCCCGTGGTGATCGACGGTCTCATTATATACCGCGAGACCGATAAGCTCAAAGTGCAAGGATACAACGGCCTCGACATATTGTGCAACCTTATGTTCCACACGTGTACACTGCAGGTTTCAGGTACGTATACTGCTGAGATAAACTAACTAAATGTAAAAACAGGTAATAATATAAGTAAGTCGAGAAATATAACACAGAGTTCCTTATGCTCAACTAAAAGAAAGAAAGAAGGAAAAAAAGAAAGAAAGAAAGAAAGACATAAATAAAGAAAGAAAGAAAGAAAGAAAGAAAGAAAGACAGAGAGAGAAGAGAGAAAGAAAGATTTAATTGGTGCAAGGTAACAATGAAAAAAATATCGACATTTTCAGGTTGGTACTACGGTACTCTGGGTGGCTTACTGGGTACATACAACAACGAACAATACGATGACCAACAACTACCGAATTGCACCTATACGGAGTCGATCCCGCTACTCGGTCACAGCTGGAACATCGCTCCTTCAGCCACCCCTACTACGATAGAGAATAAAGATCTTAAGAACGACACACAGTGCGAAAAATTCTTCCAGAACCAAGTGTCGCCGTTACATCCTTGTTTCTCTGTTGTAAGTATCTATTCCTATTGATTTAGATTGAAAAAACTAAACGTCGAAGACAGGACTTGACCCTGCGACCAGTCTCTTACATTCGATTGTCCTAGACGTGTCCACTTAGTACAATTGGTCAGAGCAGAGGGGGAATCTTGTAAGGGGCTGCACTGTTTTCATTCATTTACCTCCAACTCCATCGAATATGATTACTGCCATATATGATGTTCTCAGTCACATCACAACATGTAGGTATATTAGTCTGTCCAATCTGTCGCTTTTCTCCCGATTTTGCATCATCATCTATTATTATGTGCCGGTAAAGTCTACTAGACTTGTGTAACTCATGAGTGATTAAATTCTGGAGCTAGTTCCTTTACAGTGAGTAAAATGAATTAATTGGTTATGAAGTAATTGATAATAATTGGACCATTTTACTTCATTTCATTAGTTCAGTTAGTTCACCGGCTCATAGCTCTCGCTCTGATGGATTAGGGACGGTACGACTATACTTTTACTCGTCATTTCGGAGAAAAGTAATTTACTCTTTGTTTGTTTGGAACAATCCTTTGGACTGTTTATTCCTTTTAAAATTGCGGATAGCGAATATTAGAATTTAATATCAAACACACACGGGCTGTTTGTGCAGATAGCTTGTGTCGTTTTCTATATTATTGTCATCGTCATCGTCATCCTCATCGTCACGTCACGTCACTATGACGATGATGATCGAATAAAGAATTTGAATTTGTTTAAAACAATCCGCTTAGAGAATCTGTGAACTAATTAACTCAGTATCTCACATATTTTCACGAAGCCAAATGATTCAAATGAACTAGGGAACTGACTGACTCACACAGTCTCACGGAATCAAAATATTCAAATGAACTGTGGAACTAAATGAACGAATAAAAAGTACTAGTTCACTTTGAGGAGTGAGATTTGGTGAAGTAACTCCTAAAGGTGTACTGTTGTGCCCAAGTCTAATGTCTACACGTCTCTGTAGCAGAAGGACAGATTCGCAAAACTATTGTATAACTCTAATACCTATAATCTTATATTGTAAACATCACTATTGTACCATATTCGACAAATAAAGGACTTTGACAACCTCGGAATAGCAAAATCCCAGATTGGCAGAAGGACAGATTAGCATGAAAGCAGAAGTACAGACGCACACAGAAAGCTTAAAAATTAATAGAAAGAAAAAAAAATGTATCAAACATTTTATTGCCATTGACATTGTCATTGACTAAACTTGTGATAACCTGATTTTTTTTATCATTAAGTATAAGTAAATAAAGACGTTTTCGACGAATAGAAAATATCTTGACTATTTAGGTATGACGATTAAAAATGTCCATGTGTCCATATAGAAAGAGATCACAAGTTAATAACAAAGTTGACAAGACTTATACTTGTTACGAACGCGACGGTACATTATCTGCCTTTATGCAAGTCTGTCTTATTGCGAATCTGGGATATTGCTATTCTGGAAATTTGCGTATCTGTCCTTCTACTACAAACCCGTCTACACCCAGATATCAGCGCAGCCGTTCTTCAGCGAATGTATGGCGGGTGGGTCGGCGTGTGCGCTCGCCAGTGCGTACCGAGAACTATGCCTCCATCAACACGTACCTACGCATATGCCAGACCTTTGTCACCAGTATGTACCATTTTACTTCTGAACCCATCTCAGTTATACATAGATATCATAAATATTTCTCGTGTAAAAGTGTTTTTAATCATGTTTCACTTCAATGGCTTGGCCGATTTCTTTTATAAAAGTATGTAAAATCAATAATCGAACACCACCCGGGAGAAACCGCGGGCATTAGCTAGTTCTTTAATAAGCACCGCTGACTAAAGAAAGGTGAACTTGAAGATGATTTTGTATAATTATATAATATACCAGCATGAGTACCTACTTTCATAGCGCGATACAGGATCTTTAATTTCCAACTTGCTATCACTAGATGACGCTAGGTGGTTGTAGTATGTTATTGTGGCATTTAGTGTTCCAAAACCTACAAACATTTACGATAACAGATGCACGACCCCGCAAGGCGACATTATCGAAGAGGGTTCCTTCCACGTGTTGCAATACGTACCGAACTCCACCGACGTCGTGTTCTTAGTCGAGGCGTTGCCCTGCAATAAGAACCTGCGCAAGATTAAGAATATGGACATGTTCATCGAAGCTTTCGATATTAAACTGCAGGCTAATGGACTATCGGATAACAGGTAACAACCCACATTAAAAAAAATGTATCGTTTGGTTTGTTACTGAGCTCAAAACTTGGGAACATCTCCGCCAATTTTGATAATTTTGCATGACAATGAAATTTTTTTAAGATTCGAGGAAGAAACTGGCCCATGTTTTTTTTTACATTGAATATATCTATCACAGGTACGCAATAGTAGGTTTCGGCGGTCGCGGCGTGTACCGACGTCCCCGTGCGCTCTACGTCAACAACAAAGTGTTCACGAACTCCATAGAGATCTCGCAACATTTCGACAACTTCATCATTGGTAAGTGTATTGTATTCCACAGTAATTAATATGCCAGCGTAACTTCCGATGGTATCTGTTGCAGAGCTAAATAAAAGTATCACAGTTAGATTTTACCGCTGTAATTGATATAAAATATCTATTTTATTATTTGTTAGGGTTTTTCACTAGTTGTTGAGAGGAGAGCTGCTCTATTTGCCACGTCCTAAAGATCGTGTTAACATGCATAATACTTATTGTGGCTCAGAACGTGATTCCTAATTTATAACATTGTTAGGTATTTGTACTTTATAACTACCTTATAGAAATTACATTCCTGCCTGCAATAGTACCCAAGACCCAAGACTTTCACCTCGGAGCCTGGTTATGTCCATTTATAACCTCTATTGCTTTATATTTGGTTTATGCTGTTATTACGGTAGTGACTGCCGTCTGACCTCTCAACTTCGGGGGTTAGGTGATCAGACGGTCGGATGCAGTCGCTGGTGAGGTAAGCCTGTGTCAAAGCCTTGTCCATCAGTCAGCAGTTGTGAGCGGTAACCGTATAACCGGTAGAACCGCCGTACATTCGACGCCCTTTACGGGCTCTGTCGCAAAATGACCAATTCTCAAAATGACTACAGGTAGCAAAATGTCCCTTTCGCAGAATGTCCCTTTCGCAAAATGTCCCTTTCGCAGAATGTCCCTTTCGCAAAATGTCCCTTTCTCAGAATGTCCCTTTCGCAAAATGTCCCTTTAGCAAAATGTCCCCTTCCTCAAATAGGCATTAAATTACTTTCATCAGTAAAAAAACTGGTTAATAGCCAGTGTACAACACAGAGGGATACTATATGGGTAGGTAGGTGTATGCACATAAACTAAAAAAAAAATGGAAATCGAAGTTTGTCAGATTTACTGTCAATCAAAAGATCAATTTACACAAATATTCGATTTCAATTATTCTTTTTAGTTTATGTGCACATAAACTAAAAAAAATACATAAGTACATACACCTACCTACCCATATAGTATCCCTCTGTGTTGTACACTGGCTATTGATCAGTTTTACTGATGAAAGTAATTTAATGCCTATTTGAGGAAGGGGACATTTTGCTAAAGGGACATTTTGCGAAAGGGACATTCTGAGAAAGGGACATTTTGCGAAAGGGACATTCTGCGAAAGGGACATTCTGCGAAAGGGACATTTTGCTACCTGTAGTCATTTTGAGAATTGGTCATTTTGCGACAGAGCCCCTTTACGACTGTGGTATGATAATCTTCCGCTAACCACAGACAAGGCGGATATCATGCGCGGAAACCGCACAGTCCGCACGGACATGTTCAGCGCGCTGAGCTTCGCCACGGGGTTGCCGTTCCGCACTGCTGTGCCAAGGACCTTCGTACTCATGCCCTGCTCTAAGTGTGATTCCTTCCATATGAGGGTACGGTGACACTATTCATTTTAGCCTACTTCGCTTTTGCCTATAACTGTTCGTTTTAACTCATTTCTGACTAATACTTACTGTTCATTTTAACTCAATTCTGACCAACACTGTTCATTTTAGCTCAATTCTGACCAAAACTGTTCATTTTACCTCACTTCTAAGACTGTTCATGTAGCTCACTTCTATCTAATTTCTGAATAATGCTGTTCATTTTAGATCACTTCTGACTAACAATGTTCACTTTACCTCACTTGTAATTAACAGGTACTGTTCATTTTAGTTCACTTCTGACTAACGCTATTCATTATACCTCACTTCTAACTAATTTCTTCATTTTACCTCACTTCTGACTAACACTTCATTTTATCTCACTTCTGACTAACACTGTCTATTTTACCTCACTTCTAATACTGTTCATTTTAGCTCACTTCTGACTAACACGTTTCAGTATAGCTCATTTCTGATTAATACTGTTCACTTTAACTCATTTTACCATTTCAGTTTTTAATTTAATGTCCTCAAAATGTTAATCTTGCGCACGTCAAAACAATTTCGCCTCGCCTGAGCATTAAGTTTATTTTTATAGTTGGACTACTCGACGATATCACACAACTTGATGGAGAATTCCGTAGCGTTACATATATTGATGGACGATGACTTCACACTGTCGAAGAAACGGGCGGCTAAATATTTGTTTGGTAAGTCATTTTTGATATTCTTTTTTCTCAGGGGGCCTGGTTTCCCGGCATTCGAAATATTTATATACATCTACTATATACAAATGATAAAGTTGTATAATATCTTTGTGTCCAGGTGTTGATAGCCAACTAGCTTATACCAACAAGGACTACGAGCGTCTGGTGGGGGATTCGGCACTCAAGAAACAGGTCAAACTGCCGAAGGACAAGCTGGGACTCTGCACGTCACTTGCGTTAGAGACTAATGGTACGTTAACCAGATTGGAGCGGGGTCGAGATTGCGAGGGAAATACGTTATACTTCGGTATCTAAGCCATAAGACGGCGTGCGGTTTTAGTCGGTCCGAGTTCAACATCCGGCAGCTACTTTGTCTAACTTCTTTAGTTTTATTTTCTCTAATGGACATAAAATGACCTAGATATCATCATCGTTGTCATTACTATTTTTGATTCTTATTACATGACACATTATGTTACAATTTGCTTGCCTGTCTTACTAGTTTGAGTCTTGTTCCCAATGGAACATGAAAACTTATGTTCCATTGGGAACAAGACTCATTTGACGTATATCACCTGCAGGTACAATCTTCGCGGGCGCTAAATTGCGTGGCGATCGGCCAACGGCGCGTCGCTTTTCAACTGTGTTTGGCGCACGCGCCGCCGCTTCAACGGCCCGATGTACGCAGGCGCCGCGTTGCGAGTGCGCGGAGGGCCGTCTTACCTGCCGTCCGTGCGCCGACGCCTTGAGACTGGTACGTATGATCTCCCGTAGCCTCATGTGCACTTATTGGTTTTACAAGAACTTCGGGGCCAAGCCAACCTCACCTGCAAGCCGGTTTACCTTCAGATTGACAGAAAAGAGTCTGGTGTTCCTTTCGGGGCTTCCAGGTTTCTAAAGCAAATGTACGATTTGATTGGGAAGTTATCTAACTTTCCGATTACTTTTCAAATTACTGTTTCATTACATAACTACAATGTAATGGTTTAGCAACTTTTATCACTAACTGTACCTATATGTTTTTTATTTGTAAACGTTATTTTCCTACAAAGATAAGCAATCTGAATTTGAATGTAAAACCTACGTAAATAATATACTTAATGTATTATATCTGATGTATGTTATTCACAGTTGGAGTCATCATTCTTCAACACGGAAGACATAGATGACCTAATAATCGACATGGCAATGGAGCCGCCGGCACTGCCTGCCTTTAGATGATACTTCACTATATCTATTAGTAGCTTGTAAATTGTAAATTAGTGTATAACATGAACAATATTACTTAAATTTGTTCAGCGTAGGAGCGCTCAGAAGTAGCTTAACATTCTAGGTTAGTTATAAGATAATAAATGTTTGATACGTAAATTTCTCCCCCTTCCCCGTCCCTCCCCTCTATTCCAGACAACACTAAAATGTGAAGATTTGTTTATAAACTTGTTAGTGTTCAGCAACTTCTGAGAGCGACTGTACTTTACAAAAACATTACGCACACAGGACACCTTGTATGGTATGGTGGCAGTACGTACGTACATCGTGACTGTGTGTTAGTTTAATAGACAATCATTGTCTACTCGCAGTAGTCTGATTCTTACTTCCGTTGGCCAAACTAGTTAAACTATATCACCGATGAGTTCGATTTGTTCTTTGTAGAAAAAGATATTTATTGTTAATCGCATACAATACACGAAATATAACTATAAAATCAAAGGCTACGTGAAAGTAATTTTATATTTCGTAACGTAAATTTGAATAAATATAAATATTCCAATGTTTACTAAATTTTCATGATTTATTTTTTTATGTATAATATACCTACTTTTTTCGCAAGGCATAGTCACCTTAGGGCCCAGTTATTTGGGCAATTCGACGAAAAATTTAAAGATAATGTCTTAGTAGTTAGGTCAACTGAATCGCAAAACTAAGATTGTAATATCGAAATATGTAGTTAATAATTTATATATTACTAGCTGATGCCCACGGCTTCGCCCGCGTGGAATTTTGTTCCCGTTCCCGCAACCCTTGGGAACCTTTTCCCGGGATAAAAAGTAGCCTATGTGTTATTCCAGGTTCTAATCTACCCCTGTACCAAATTTCAACCAAATCAGTCCAGCCGTTTATGCGTGAAAGAGGAACAAACATCCATCCATACATCCATCCAAACAAACTTTCGCCTTTATAATATTAGTAGGAAGTAGGAAGTAGGATGAATGTTAAGATGACCGAATTGATTGTTAATCAGGGCCAACGAGTGTTTAGATATGTAAATATGTTTTAGGTCAATAGTTAAAAATATTTATACAAAAATATGTACTCTTTTCGTGGAAATATTTTTCTGTAAAGAGCTCATTATCTACATTATTAATCTATACAGTACTTTGTCAATTTCGCCTATAATAAAATATTTTTCTAATTTATACTTGAATTTCATTATCCTTCTGAAGCCGGGTGTCCACGGCGCAAGGTCTCATGTACGCGGATGCAAAACCGGACTTGGTTACACTATGACAAAAGTATCTACAATACCACGCACGGTCCTTTTTCCACGATTCGTAATCTGTAAAATCGCGAGCCGCGGAAAGGCGGCTTTATTGAATTTCTGCACGTGTCCTCGTTATGGCACACCGCACGTCCACAGTTTCTAAGTTGAAGATACCCGAGGGAGCGATTTCAATGTCGTAGAGGGCCTAGCGTCTACCGGAGTGGAAGGTAGTTACTTTACCGCATTGAGTTGAGGCTCAAACAAATCTCCCCAACAAGCATGCACGAGGTCAGATGGTGTAGCTTCTGGAAAAGTTGACATACCAATCCAAATATATAAACAGACCTCGGGTTCCGACAATGATCGTGAATAATAAAGTTTAGAAATTAAAGAAAGACATTAATAAAACAGATTTTATTATCAACTAAACAAGTCTTCGCTAAGTCTTTGAAAAATAATAATCACAATCATTTACAGCTAAGTTTGCCAAATTAAATTGCACATTTACATACTTAAATTGCTACCCATGCAGGACATTTCGCTCTCTTATAATTATTAGACATTCAATGCTAATATTAATAAGTTCTTAATTGATACAAAAGATTCTGAAATATTTTGTCCAAACATTGTACTAGCAAAAGTGTAATAGGTACGGTCACCTGCAATAATATGTATACACTTTGGAACCTTGTCACAATAATGAATGACAAGTCAACATTATGACATGAAACGGTAAAATTCGACAAGTTTAATGTGAAAAAGTTCTAAAACGTATACATATTATTGCAAGTGACTGTACAGTCGATAAATAACACGATCCAGTAATATAGGCACGAATAGCGTTTGCAAGTCAATATTGTGTCTATATTATCAGCCCATCAACCGCGTCCTACGATATGTTAAACGACATTTCTTATTACATAAATAGATTTTGAACAAATCAACAACTAAATCACTCCCATTACTATGTAGTTATCTATGAACTCTTCTTTCTAAGGTTAATTACTTAGAATTGTTGGGTTTGTAACCCATCACCTCATAATCTAATGTCTGAATGTCTTATCTTATTATGCTGCGTTAGTACTTTAATATGCAAATAATAGTTGTTGATATCAATTCTGTTGTATCTATATTTTCCCTGAACTAAATTTTTTCTACGTAGTTTCGTCATGCTTGTTTCAAAAAAACTGATAAACTATTTAATACCATCAAGGTTTGCATCTAATCGTTTTTATAAATTTAGGAACCAAAATAAACACAGTATTAGTTTTAAAAACAACGTAAATTTTAAAGATTCTAGTTTAGTTTGGTAAAATGTAGATACAACAGAATCGACACCATCTTTAGAAATAAAAATGAATCGCGAAATATGTTGCTATGCGCATAACTCGAAGACGGCTGAACCAATTCGAGTATTTTTTCATATATTCCTTAAACTCCAATGAAGGTTTTATTTGGCAGCGGGAACGGGATTAGAAGTTCACGCGAGCGGAGCCGCGGGCAACAGCTAGTTGACTTATATAAATAATTTGCTTTGTGCAGTGCGTTAACTATTCAAATCGGTTTAGATAGGAAAAGTGAATGGTCCGAAGGCACTTGAAGTCGACACAATATAGTAGATTTTCGAATATTCAAGACTTGACTGCGTAGCTCAGTGGTGAAAGCATTCCTCTTGTAAGGGAGGTCGCGGCTCGAGTTCCGTCGGTTTATTCACTTTTTCATATCTAAATCGATATTAATAGTTAGCATACCATATTACTTTTTCGATCTAAATCTATTTGAATTTTACTTATTTACATAAATACATAAGATGCAACAATATGGGATCCCTGGTACCCAAACTAATGTAAACACAGGGAATACTGCCATTGTAAGGGACAGAACAGATAAGTAGGTAGTATCTCCCCACTAGAATCTTCTAGCAATCTCATCTGGAAGCCTGCCCGCCTACCATATGACATAAGGCCCAAGATTGAAAGGTAAGACGGAATAGTTCTCGTAAAAGTAAAAAAAAAACAATCTATAAAGCGCGATTCACACATAGCGCGTATGCGGGTCGAGCGCGGGTCGTTTTGCTATTCATTATCTTTTTCTTAATACAGCATTTACTTTTTATTGTGTAAAAGGCAATGTATGATAAAACCACCCGCGACCGAACAGCACCCGCGTTATGTGTGAATCACACTTAAACAAAGTAAGAGCAGGATATGACGGGGTTACTAGATGAAGTAAAGCTTAATTCTATCAAGGGCCCTTTTTAATTGCTAACACTGATATTTGAACGTGGTGTACAAATAAGACGTATTGAATCACTTGTGCCATTTATAAGCTACAGCCACGCCAATTACAATCAATGCAACAGCAGAAAACTTATACAACAAATTAACTAACACTTTTGTTTGCCCTCCTACTGAATTCACAATGAGGTTATTCATTACAAATACGGTATTACTCTCTTCAATAATAGCAGATTTTTCGTCTTCAGTCATTGTTTCTGAGATCTCGTTCATAGCCTGCCTGAAATCTTTCTTCAGTTGCCCAATATCTGTGCCTGTGAAGTCTGTGACTTTATCTGTATATGTGCTTTGTTTTCCAGTATCTGAAAGTAATCAAGAAACTATCATTTAATTAGGGTGTAGGTATCGTACAAAAAAATAGACAAGTCAAGGCACACTCGCCCCGGGGGCGAGGGGTCGGTCTCCCACAATCTCAAGTTGAAAAGGGGAGTCCCAATCGCCCAAATTTAGACAATTCAATCAGATTTACGATACATCTTTACAGAGTATGAAATGAAGACATGTTTGCAATCTGTTCGCTCCTTTAAACATACTCAATGGATTTTAATGCAGTTTTCAGCAATTGATATAATGATTCAAGAGAAAGTTTTCCATGTTTATCTAGCTGTGGTTCTGCCCGCGTGAAATACTGACGCATGTCGACCGGGGCAGCGGGCAACAGCTAGTCTTGAATAATTTTATAAAGAGAAAAAAATTGTATTTGGTGTGTAGGTATGTCCGTAACGAATAAACTATAAAACTACTGCGCCGATTTCAAAAATTCTTTTACCATTGGAAAGCTACACTCACCCTGAGTAACATAGGCTATATTCATTGCTAGAAAAGATTTACTTAAGTAACTTAAGTAACGTAACCCAAGGTGTAAAAAAGTGCCGCAAAACGTATTCCGTTGCATGCGCTGCGGAATCTATTTATAATAGAACAAAGGTATGTGAGTCGAGTGGAGAGGCGAGTAGAATATCGTGTATAACGCAAAAATTTCAAACACTGCGCGAGAACCAACCGCGGGCGACAGCTCGTCACTACATAGGATTAAAATAAAGTCGCGTTTTCTGTCCCTATTTTTCATGTCCCTTTGTATGCTTAAATCTTCAAAACTATGCAACAGATTTTGATGCGGTTTGTTTTAATAGATAGAATGGTTAAAGAGGAAGGTTTATATGTATATAACATCATGCTACAACAAACAGGTGTGGAGCAGGAATGAAAAATGTTGCAAAAACGGGGTGACGCAGACGAAGTTGCGCGGGTCTGCTAGTTTAATATAAAATGAATATTACCGTCACCAAACATCCTTCGCTTCTTAGCGAGTATCTGTCCACCGCTCAGCAATCCCAGATACAAATGATAAACATATGCTAACAGCAGCTGTGGGTTGGACTGTTCAAGCTCTTGCAGATGCTCCAAGTAGTTCTCCAAAGCCATGCTCTTTGGTAGAGTCCTCCACTCTTCACCAAGGTAGTGTGTAAGGTCGTCTTCAAATGCTTTTTTTCTGTAACGACGGTATTATTTGCTTAGGTGGCGACTGGCACGATAAAAAAGTGGCTCAGAGGCGAGTTTACTACTTTTTGGATCTCTAGTGGTCCACTGGCATGATTAGCTTTATGATACAGTGCCACTTAACTACTTACAGAATAGGTAGTGGTCAAGTGGCATGAACTACTCGCGATTGTTAAAATCGTAACAGTTATCCAGATTAAGTAAAAATTTTAAGTTGTACTGATAAAACTTAAAGTTATTTTTTTTATATTGCATATTACTTTCTACTACTTATAAGCAATAATTACTGTAACAAACCTGTATAATGCCTTGTTGACAAACATTTTATCAAAGTCGGGCATGTTGAGTCTAGCCTTGGCATCTTCTAAATAACCAAACACGTAGTAGAATATGAGTAGGCCACCTCCCCAGACTTGCTCATCTCTTAATGCTGGAAAATAAAAGGGTACATAATTTAATTGTTAGAGGTTATGACACCTTTGGTAGGTAATAACATAATAGATAAATTAAATTTCATAGAAAGGAATCTACACCCCATAAGTACCCCATATTTCGAAATCCTATATTTATATGAAACTCTACCAGATACTTATGATTACTGGTTTCAGTTCTTTTCTTTTTCTTTTTTCTTATACATCAGGCGAGGTGACCGACACGTCAATTTGGCTTCACCTCGCCTGATGGTAAGCTCAAGGCAAAGCTTTAGGAAAGAAGGTCACCATTACAAGCACGTAAAGTGTTACAATGGTGTCACTCAGCTTGAAAGCCTCATCAGATGCTTTTTTACACCCTCCTTCAAGGACCCGGGATTGTAGGAAGAAGGAAACCCGGGACTGTAGGAAGAGGGAAACCCGGGACTGTAGGAAGAAGGAAACACGTGAGCTGGTAAGGAATTCGAAAACTTAATGGTGCGGCAGAGGTAAAACTCTTGATGAAGTTCTTGATGGAATATTCCACACCGTATGTGGATGACATCTAAGCCCAGCATGTGTTGTCCTGCGTAGGAAATCCTGGAGTAGCAGTGTTATGATATATTTAGCCCATAATGTTCCTCTATAGACATGCTTTTCAACAAAAATACTATTTCAATTCGACAAATAAACAATCAATCCAACAAACTTTTCAGCTATATCATTCATTACTCCAGCACTACGTTGCTATGCAGACGTGCATTTTGTTAATTCTATAATAATTAAACAAATGCAATTAATTACTACAGTAAAATTAAATAGCAGTATAAACTAAAACAAAGAGTGTGTCGTAACCGCAAGTGTTTGTGCAGTGTTGACAATTTTTGTTGTTGTGCAAAAATGAACTAATCACAAAAAGTGTGTCATATATATTAATCTAATATGGCTAACTTAAACTCCCCGTTTAGCCGTAGCCAAATGATGCACCGAAGTCCACCACCGACGCCTACGCAACGGGAGCCTTCTCAACCTACTAACCCACCAACTAGTTCCGAAAATAAGTTGCCGAATGAGGCTGTCTCAACGGAAGAAATCCAGAGATGGATGGGAATCATTGATGACGTCTTGAACGAAGTCTGCTCAATAGTTGGGGAAGGAAAAATGAACTCGGACCAAAAGCTCCGAGTAAACAATTTGTGTCGAAAGGTATCTAATGGGACTTCCCAGATGGCAGTCATGTACATACCAGTCACTTAAGCAGAAAATGATTCACGCCCATGACAGAATACACTACCTACAGGCCCAACAGAGTCACACCAACGCAATAGACCAACTCAAGCAGATCGTGGAGACGAAAATGCAGCCGGCCGAACTGACCTCTTATGCGCACATCGTCAAAAAAGGAACTGATACTCTGGTCCGTCCAGCAAACCTGAGCGCCATTGCTATCTACCCTAATGACAAAACCAAGACCAGTGACGAGACCAAGGCACTTGTCCAAAAAATTATTTCTCCAGAAGCCTTTAAGCTGCAAGTCCGCGGCATAAAGAAGGTTAGAAATGGAGGTGTACTAATAAGCACAGAAAATAAAGGGGATATCGCTAAACTAAGGGGTTCAAATAAATTAGCTTCCTCTGGCCTAACAATCGAAGAACCATCCAAGCGCCGACCAAGGATCATAATTATTGGTGTCCCACTATCCTTGAGCGAAAAAGAGGTACTTGATTGTATCTAC
The DNA here is from genome assembly GCA_963691645.1 of Pelosia muscerda. Taxonomy (NCBI): domain Eukaryota; kingdom Metazoa; phylum Arthropoda; class Insecta; order Lepidoptera; family Erebidae; genus Pelosia; species Pelosia muscerda. The sequence goes on from OY829098.1 coordinate 28,086,263, forward strand.
GAGCAGAACCTCTCAGATAAGGTGCCAAACTATACACGGGAGTCTTTTGCGGAGACGGTTAAAATTAGCCATAAATCGGGTAAGAAAAATCCTTCTTTCTGTAATTACATTATTGAAGTCCCACCGACCATCAGAAAGGTTTTATTAAACCAGGGCCGCATATTCATTAATTGGACATCATGCCCTGTAAGGGATTTCACCATTGTAACCAGGTGTTTTAATTGTCAACTGTTCGGACATGCAGCAAAGTTTTGCCGTGAGAGTACCCCCACCTGCAATCACTGTGGAGAGAGTGGTCATTCCCACAAGGAATGTACTAAGAAATCGACTCCCTCAGTATGCGCGACGTGTAAACGTTTTAAAAGGAAATGTGACCATCAAACAGGTGATGAGTGCTGCCCGGCACGCAAATATGCCGAAGCTAGTTATATCAATTCTATAGACTATGAAGGCGCCTAAGAGCGTCACCAACAACCTTTTATTTTAGCACACTCGAAAAAAAAAAAAAAAAAAAAAAAAGAAATTTTATTTGTTATTAGCACCGATTATTATTATTATGACATGTAATCAGCTTTTAGATGATCTAGACAATTTTTCCGTGTCCGAAACACACATCTGCTTTGCTATGGACTGTAAGAAAATTCTATCTTCTGGTAACAAGCTAACTTTACTAACCCAAAATATTCGTAGCATTAACCAAAATATGAATGCACTGGAAGTATTATTGCACGATATTAATATAAGCTGTGATATAATTATACTAACTGAATGCTGGCTCCCAGATTACGATTATAATATGCCAGCCTTACCTGGATACTTGTCACATACCTCGACCAATTACATCAACCAGAATGATGGTCTTGCAGTTTATATTAAACGAGATCTTACTTGTACCATTGAGGAACCACTATTAGATGGCAGTAACTGCCTAATAGTTAAACCTCAACCTGATACGGCAATTCTTGCGATATATCGCCCTCCTTCACAAAGTATAGAAACTTTTTTAGATGCTTTAAATAGGATATTGGAACATCTATCCTCGACCAAAAATATTATTATCATAGGGGACATAAATATAGATATTGTCCCTGAGCACGCAGATCAAAAAGCGCACCAATACCTTAACATGTGTTCATCCCACGGCCTATTACCTACTCATACTTTCATGACATTCCAAACCGGATCATGCATGGACCATATTCTTATAAAGTCTAAACTATCGACCAAGACCTTAGTAACTAACTCCTGGTTAACTGACCATAGAGCTATTTTGCTGGCGATGCAAACGTGTCTACCTAGGCAAAAATGCACACATAACATAACAACAGTGAATATGTCCAACCTCGAATATGACCTACGTAAGGTAAACTTCGACCCAGTTTTTAACTCTGACAATCCAAATACTTCACTGAACTACTTAATTCATTCTCTGCAAGCAGTAATACAACAAAATACACAAACTAAAACAGTACCTAGGAAATATAAGAACATTAAACCATGGATTACACCTGGGCTTGTTCGCTGCATAAGGCATAGGGATAGCCTGCATCTTAAGCTAAAATTAACGCCTAATAATGAAATACTTGCTGTTACATATAAAAGATATAGAAACTTTTGCAACAACCTTCTTAGAAAGTTGAAATTCCAGTTTGAGAGAAGTGAGCTACAAAAAGTAGGTAATAATAGTAAACTTATCTGGAAATTCTTAAAAACAAATACAATTAGAACGAAACCACCTGACCAACCACTCGAGTTGCTACATCCACCCAACACTCTAGACCACATAAATGAGTTCTTTATAAACGTAGGTAAAAATTTAGCTGAAAACTCACTAAAATTATGCAGACCCTCCAATAACACAAGATACCGACCTACCAACACTCCAGTGAATTCTTTGGTTTTGTTAGACACTGACACTCAGGAAATAATAAGCATTATTACGGGTTTAAAAGATACTTGTGCCACCGGATCGGACAACATACCTAATAATATACTTAAAGCATTTAAGCTGCTTCTTGCACCTCCTCTGACCCATATATTTCAATTATGCCTAACTCAAGGAATATTCCCGGATGCACTGAAAAGAGCGGTTGTCACACCTGTGTTTAAATCTGGTGATAAGACTTGTGTTAATAACTATAGGCCTATCTCTGTCTTAACAGGTTTATCAAAAATTCTGGAGAAACTTATTAATAGCAGATTAGTAAACTATTTAGAGAAAAATAACCTCCTATCGGACTGTCAGTACGGCTTTAGGCCAGCACGATCCACCACCCAGGCAGTTCATAAATTAACAGAATACGTTACTAACAATCTAGATAAAGGCATGCATACCATGGGTATCTTCCTCGACCTTGCCAAGGCCTTTGATAGCATTTCATGCACTATTCTACTACGGAAGCTTGAATTTCTTGGAATAAGAGGAACTCAACTTCAATTATTAGCCGACTATCTTAATAATCGCAAACAATCGGTAAAAATTGGGAATCGCACTAGCGATGTGATGTCCAACAGTAACTTTGGCGTCCCACAGGGAAGTGTCTTAGGAAGTACCTTATTTCTGATATATATAAATGACCTCTGCTCCACCCCATTACATAACGGTATGATGATATCATATGCTGATGACACAGTTCTATTATTCGCCGCAAAAACTCGTTTAGACTTGTATAGTCACGCCCAAAGTGGTTTTAATTTTGTGACGAATTGGCTTAATGAAAACCTACTCACGTTAAACGCAGATAAGACAAAATATGTATTATTCACAATGCGCAACAATTATAAAACCACGAACAACCTAAACATATTCGCGCATAGGTGTAGAACTGCTGACGCACCATGTCTGTGCCCCACTTTAAACAAAACCGATGACATAAAATATCTCGGCGTCACGATTGACAAAAACCTAAATTTTCGTAAGCAAACAAGTTTGCTATGTACTAGAGTTCGCAAATTAATATACATTTTTAAGAACCTTCGTGCTATAGCCAATTACAAGCTAATAAAACAGGTATATTTGGCCTTGTGTCAATCCATTATCACGTACTGCATAACGTCCTGGGGTGGCGCAGCGGGTTCAATCCTACTCCCGCTTCAACTCTCCCAAAGAGCCCTCCTTAAAGTCGCCATATTTCGTCCACGCAGATTTCCCACCCACCAACTGTATACGAAATGTGATGTACTATCAGTACGACAATTGTTTATATTAAGTATTATATTATACCAGCATACCAAACTCACGCCACCTGAACAGATCGGGGAAGGGCGACGGAGGGATCGGGTCTTCACCATTCCACTGTTCCAACATGCTTATGTAAATAAATTTCATATATTTTTAGGACCTTATTTGTACAACAAGTTAAATAAGAAATTAACCATCAGTAATTTAAATTATAGAGACTGCAAAATTTTGGTGGCTGATTACCTAAGAAAACTAGATTACGAGGACACGGAAGAGTTGTTGGAGATTGTAAAGTAAAATTTTTACTGTAAGCATAACGTAAAAGTCTGGACTACTTGTATTATATTATATTAATTAACATTCATTAGTACCAAGATATTTAAAACAAGAAATGAGAAGGTCTGAAACACAGGTTTGTCAGAAACCTAGATCAGGCTGGTCCCGGTTTAATCAAATTGATCTACATCTAACCCAGCATTGTAAACCTGATTATTATAATGATAAAATGTAAAATAGGCGTTAAGTTACGATGTAAATTAACTTATAATGATGTAAATCTGACAACTAATAATTTTATACTCATTGTAATGTAACTGAACTGAAAGAAATAAACATTTTTATTATTATATATATTATATATATAATATTGGTATAGATGTAATGACCCACAACTGTTATAATTAGAGATGTGCCGATTCATCGCCAACTTGTTGTATACTTCGGTAACTAGAAGTGAAAATTTTTGATTGGCTTTCATATGCCTATTTTATGATTTATCGGATGTAATAACTATAAGTTTTCCATGTAAAAACAAATGAATATATAAATGACATAATCCCAATTAACGAACAAAACAACATACTATCTTCTTATCTTCAATATATGTTTTCAACTTTTTGGTATCTAAGTAGTAGAGTAGGATTTTAATTACAAAACTAAATCATATTTAGGTATGTACATGATATACAGAAAAATATTGTTGTTAGATATAAGTATTCGTTCATTGGTTCAGTGACATTTGCACTAATGAGCTGTATATTTAACGTCATGGAAATATCCGAAACCATGATCGGTTTTGCCATGTGTACTTCTACTAAGAGTTGAAATGGTATTGAGCAGATGGATGATCAGCCCTTCTGTGTGGGCCGTTTCTCCTATTTTCCCTATCAGTCATTATATAACGACTGCTATTGATATTCATATGACAACCGTTACTGATGGCTTAACATGCTCTTCAAGGCACGGTTACACCTAGACCAAAGCAAATAGATACATTCATAGAAATAAATATTTGCATTGAGTGGGAATAAATCATGACCGAGTCTAAAGGCAGCAATCACCGTCATCCTATTATCAAGATTACAAGAATTGGACTGTTTGATTTGACCAAGTCAGGTTTCAAATCAAACAATGTAAATATGCACTAATTATTCTATGCCTAACTTCAAAAAGAGCTTTCTATAAATCACTAAAGATAAAAATAACTAAAAAAAACAGACTGCCTAACTAAATATACTGAAAAGTTACTCAATGTGAGATTTCTAATCTGTGGGTAGTTGGGTGTCTATCTGACTTGCTGTGCCTGAACTACCATATGCAATAAATTTTATAATAAGATTATTCTTTGTCTTGAATTCGCAGGAATCCTTTTAATTTACATGCCTTTAGCGAGTTCAAAAAATTGCTGACTCATTGAAAGAATAAAAATAACAACAAAGGTTAAAGATAGATTATGACGAAGAGAGACTTGGAATATTATGCATTATATAATCTAATAAATAAAAAAACTCACATATGGCGAATTTGGCGTTAACCAAAGCATCACTGATATTGTGTATTTTTCTGGTAGCTTTCCGCATGCGAGTAGAAAAAAGATCTACGTTTTCCGACATAGCTTAATCACTCTTTAAAGAATAATTATCAAATTTATAGTAGTATATCGATCAACTTTTTGTCTTAAATACAAATTACAACAACTAGAAACGGCAATGGCAAAACAATCTAATAAGTATTATTCTATGAATACAATCAAATATCAATCAACAAAATACAAATTCTATTTCTATTTTCACCGTTGACATTCGACTTGACTTGGCATTGACAATTGTATAATTGCGTTTAATTTTTGCAAAGGTAAGTTGATATAATGTGATATAGCTACGTTATCTTCTTACAAAGGAAACGGTAGAAACGGAAAGGAGAGTCAGGGAGTGCTGGCTAAATCCTAACTTGGCTTCAGGAAGAATATAAGCACTTTGGCTGGATAGTCTTGGCATCCAGACCACTTACATCAGTACAACTTGCGCCGCCGCGCCGCCGCGGAGCTGAGCATCCCTGAGAAGCGAGTTCAATTCTGCCCAAGACTTTTAATGGATAGGTCGATAGTGATCAGGAACCAGAATTCCTACCTACCTCCTAGAATTATTTGGACGGGTCATCCCCAATTTTCCGTGATCAGCTCAGATTTTACAGCCTTTACACACATTACCTCATTACCTAGAATTAGTGGCCCAACTCTTTTATAAATTCTGTAATATGCGCATGAACTGTGTCTCTACATGATATATAACTCGATTGACGAAGTCTCTGATAACTCAAACAATGCTTTGAATTACTTAAATGAGTGACATATAAAACATGATAAAGCTTCAGCCAAAAGTTATAGTAAGTAAATAATTAGTATTTATAAGGAAAAAGAATACTCTACCGTCTTTCCAACCCAGTCATTCAGACTAGAGTAAATCCACTTTACTCTTTTCCTATCAAAGTCATTACAGTCCGGCCCCGGTGATGATTGATTCCGGTGTACAAAGAGGCGCTACAGACACGAACCTATGTTTCAACAAAAGCATTGATAACAACTATACCTAAAGGATGGCTTAAATTGTTCACAGACTCCTTCAAATCGAGACTCACGAAACCCATTGATGTAGTAGTATAGATCCCTGCTTTCCTCCTTGAAGCCGTCCGATATGTTCTATCATCTTATTTAGTCCATCATCCATTCCGACTGCAAAAGCTGTCTGCAGGCCAACATTTCTCATCTCTTCCAATCCAAGTCCAAATTTCCTATTATATTCAAGAACAGAGAGGCCCGCTATTACTTATTCCGCTAAACGAGGCATCTGATTCCTGTCCAAAAAGTGCGATTGGAATTCACCCTTGACTTTGTCCCAGTAGTAAAGACTATTTTGCTTTATTCGTGGAGTAGGTACCTATCGAATCGTAAAGTATCGAATGGCGGGAATATAATAAGGTTTGAACTGACATTCCGAGCAAACGCTGGTTTACGAGATTTCGAAACATTAGTGAACGTATATTCGACATCCATTATTTCTCGCCCCTGGCTGAGCCATGCTTGCACGCCTGTTCATTTGGCCAAAATTAGTGTAAGTAAGTACTCAATCTATGAATGTGGTTTAGACGAAGGTGATGTAAATCATATTATTTTCTTCTGTTGTTCCAACCAGCATAGGTATCTCACCGTACGATATCCTTCCTTCCCATATCCCTCATCCTACATCTATTAAATCCTTCCTAAATTAACACCGTTCGTCATAATAATTGCCTAAAATAATTATCTTATTAATTTTGTAAATTCGTTCCGGTATTTTCATACCTGTTGTTAACCAGTATTTTGTTTGTGTTCGTATATATTCTATATGTATAAATGAGTTAAGTTGTGTTGTACTATTGTTTAGATTCTGCGGGAAGTAACTACAGACTGTCTCCTTCGTTAATAAAGTAAGTTTTCTTGGTTGATCAACCCCTAAGGTCATCACATAAAGCCCAGCACATAATAGTCAGGGTCAGACACATAAATACATTTTTTTGTACCAAATTATTACTTTTAATATTTATCTAAGATCTTTTTAATTTTTGTGATTTTGAATCTATATTGCGTTTAATTGTGCTATGGGTTGTTTCACCATGAGTGGTCATATAGGTATAAAACGATAAAATAATTTAGGAATACGTTACGAATTACGTTAATATGTTCGAAAGAAATACGTATTAGGATACATTGTTATTGCTTTTTTTATCAGTAACTGAAATTGAACTCAGTGCAGCCGGCCTTCTACGATAGATAACATTGTTTAATTTGAACATATTCCTTGCTACAACCCCGTTATTATAGAGTTCTAGTCGGGAAAGTCAAAAGAAAAACCATGAGTGACATCTGTAAAATTAAGGTAATGTATTTGGCTAACTTCAGGATGGTGCCAATTGCTATAGCAAATTGTTCTTTTGTTTATAAGATATATTAATCTAAGGATAATAATATGTTGAGTCGTGATAACATACAATAATTTACTAAGTAAACTGAATAATTTTGACAAAGAGTATTTTAATGAGTTTGTTTACCAATTGATAACCTATAATATTTTGACTTTGACTTTTGCGAGTTACCTAACCTAACTTAAGAAAACCGTGAACCTAACCAATTCAATAATAATGGCTTATGACTTAAAACAAGAAGAAGATGTAAAGGAATACATAGAAAACCTTGGTATTGAATATCGTTTCGGATGTTATAAGGAGAAGAAGCCCGAAGTATGTCATCTTTTGGGTGATTACCTGGAAGCTATCAAGAAAGATTTTGATAAGGCTGCGAAGGTGTATAAAAGTAATTGTTTGGACTATAAGTTCGGGAAATCATGTCTGAAAATTGGTAATTACGCTTTAGTTGGAAGAGGGAGGGATAAGGGTGATGCCGCGGAAGCTTTGAATTACTTTGAAAAAGGATGTGAATATAATGAACCTGGCGCATGCCTTCACGCAGGAATGCTTCTAACTGCTACTGGACCCGGCGTGAATGTAACACGAGACGTCCCTAAAGGTATGGTATCATATTTCGTATCAATTCACATTAATTAAAACACAGCTTCAATCAAATTGAGGTTCAATTTGAGGTTGTTTTATGTGTATTCAATATTTTCGTCATAGATTCTAAAAGTTCACGTAATTTATGTTACAGGTTACAATTATTTGAAGAAAAGCTGTGACCAAAATGATGCAATGGCTTGTCACTATCTCTGCGGTATGTATTTGACTGGAGTGCCTAAAAATGTGGCAGATTTCAATCCACACAACCCAGCAAAGAACAAGGACATAGACTACCTCATCAAACGTGATATGAAACAAGCATTTAACTATGCTAAAAAGACTTGTGAACTCGGAAATATGTATGGGTGTGCAAATGTCAGTATGATGTATAAAAAAGGTGATGGAGTGGAAAAAAATCCTGAGGAGTCCAAGAGATATTTTGAAATCGCACAGAATCTACAGAAAGCTCATGAAACTACAAAGGAACTCAAATTCCAGCAAGGACTCGAGGGCAAATAATATTTAGTCCATGAAATCTGCATTTATGTGTAAAATTTAGTTGTAGTTTTTAGCAAATCAATGTACAAATAAATTCATTTATGTTATTGTTACTTATACTGAATTTTATTTAATTCATACTGGTTTTCATTTCATGACAGCCAAGGACATTGAAGATGAGGACTGGATTTAATTTTACTTACTACATATACATGTACCCACCCACAATTTATAAGTAGTAAATATTCCTTCAACCCCCCCGTCTATCTCTACATGGTCGACAGGATGAGTGAAGCCTCTGGTGTTGCAAACTTTCCATCAGGTGGTCTGTGCGCTTGTCTGCCACCTAAGTGGTATAGAAAAATAAATTGATATTGTACTCAAGTAAGTAGGATGTTGTTGTATAATTTGGTATATGATTTTGTATTGGCTCATTGCGTAGTCGGTAGGAAAAATACCCCTACATGAAGAAGAGGAGAAAAAAATGTTACAAGCAGCAATAATATCAAATAAAACTATATTTATCTGTGGCTCTTTGACCTTTTGGTGTCCGCCACTGGGCTGGGGTGCTGTAATCAGAACGAATTACGCAATACTTATCTCCTAAACAAAGACTTCTGGCTCATTCTAGCAACAATGACTGTCAATATATTGTTTACCACGGAAAACTACATTTTAGGTAGAAATACCACACAAAAATGTAGTTTTCCGTCAATACAGTGCACCCGTAGGCGAGAAGTCAGTTAAACGATCAGCCTATTGGCCCGCATATAAATTAGATAGGTACCTACACACCATACACCCGTATGTAGGTATCTATTTGATGTAAACGAGATAGTATTATCTATACAGAATTGGAAATCCGTATTTTGGAAATAAATGCCTACAGCCGGGGTACGTAAACATGCGATAGCCTACAGTATTTTGATTACATCTGACTACTTAATTGGATCATCAGGCTATCTAGTTTGTGATTGTAAAAATGTATTATTTTTATTGTATAAAGTTTATACATATATAAATAAAGTTAATAATAAAGTTATATAAATAAAGTTTATACGTATAAAGGTGACTACACCTTTTATACTATAAACTAATTAAATAGGTACTTTGTGAATGGAATAGGAAGTGTTCAATAACAATACATGGTATTTTTTATTAATTAGTAGATTTAATTAAAAAGCTATGTTTATGTTTGATTTAAGACTTAGGTAATAACTTAATAATTTGAGATCCATAAATATTTGCGTCTCAACTAATGAGAACGAAATATTTTATTATTACATATTTAAAGCATATAGAATCCGCATTGGAATATAAAGCTTATTTGACATTACATAATATACCTATATACCCGTAGGTACGTATTTTTGAAAAAAGAAATATCATACCGCTCGCTCGTTCGTCAATGCGGCACATTCGCGAATCGTGACCATTTCGCGAGATCCGACGCCGTAGGCATAGCTCGCACTTCGGCTGTTCATTCATAATCATAAGGTCCGGTCGTTGCAATACTGTACCTGTAGACACAGTGTACAGATCACAGGTAGGTACCTATAGATACAATACGGTATAGATACGATGGCATTACTACCTATATTCACACTAGTTTTGATCACTAAGGATCTCATATTTTTGCATCAATATGCAAGGAAAATTCAAATCGATAAACCTAGATCGGAAAAAGTAAACGCCCCGACGGGATTGGAACTTAAGACCGAACGGCAGCATAGTAAGATAGGCGTTCAGACATTAGATTAAGAGATGGTTTACATATTCCCTATGATGGTTTAGTATGTTGGTGTTTACCAAATAATAAGTAGGTAGGTAATTATACCTACATAATATCAACAGTTTCATTTATAAAATGTTCTCGAATGATCTATAAATGATGTAATACCCAGAAGTTAAAATTATCTTTTATTATTTGTACAGATAGGCATTATCGGTGGATCAGGATTTGATGACCCGACGTTGTTCGAGAATCAAGTCGAGAAAGAGGTGACTACACCTTTCGGATCTCCCTCAGATGTGCTGATTGAAGGGTTCATCAAAGGCATTTCGTGCGTACTGCTAGCCAGGCACGGCAGAAAACATCAGTACCAACCAAGGTAAAAGTTATATTACCTACCTAGTGATAGCATATTGATCTACTTTTAGATGATTCGGAAGTTGGGACTTCAATCAATTAATAAGCCTATCGCTGTTGACTGCAGGACATAGGCCTCTCCCAATGTTGAGCGGCTTTGGCCTAAGGTTTCCACGCTAGGCAGACGGGTCGGTACTTACAGAGTTTTATTTTTGCGAAGTTATCTTTCTCGCAGTGATGTCGTCTACATATTTTTCCGTTATTCACTTCTTACGACACTCTTCGTATGAGATGGGGGGCTGCACCGGAGAAATTCATTGTCTAAGCCAAGTTCACCTGGCAGCCTGTACAGTATTTGTAGTTCTAACTGAGCTAAGACAAATTATTCAGAAAGAAGTAGGATTTTCCAAAGTGCAAACTTTGTAATTCCGTAGGTGACCGGGACTCACACTCAGATGATGGCGATAAATGATCTTAGCAGCTTGAGGGGACTAAAATTTCAAGCGACATTTATTATTCTTAGGGGTTAACCTGCCTTTTTTCCTATTTTGTTCTGGTGTATCACATGACCGAAATCATGTGCAGTGATTACTTCAGTAAATTATACTTATCTATGCAGTGATGTCAACTATCGAGCCAACATTTGGGCGTTGAAACAAGTGGGATGCACTCACATTCTCGCCACCACCGCGACTGGGTCTCTACGCGAGGATTACAAGCCAGGAGACTTGGTGATATTGGATGATTTCATTGACAGGTACGCGTATTTGCACAATAACAATAATAAAATATGTAAAGCGTCGGTAGCTCAATGGTTAAGAATTCGACTTTACGATCGAGAGATCTTGAGTTCGAAACCTAATCATTATACTACCGCCGTAAACCGACTCCTAACATAAGCCATTAAGCTTAGCCGGAAGGGTTACAGAGAATGTTAGTTATTTTGGTGCTAATAATACCTTCTTTCAAATGTACTACTGCCACGCCGCCATAGCAACTTCACCACTATTGGTAACTAAATGCTCTGTTCTCATACTACCTGGTAAGTACTGTAAAACCTACCACCAGGAGTCTTGATCTCGATCTTATTAGTGTTTTGTTTTTCAGAACTTGGGGCCGCAAGTGCACTTTCTATGATCGCACAGAAGGCGGCCCGAAAGGTGTGTGTCACCTGCCAATGCGGCCCGCATTCTGCGAGCGAGGGCGCAGTGCGTTACTCACCGCTGCACGATCCAGGGGGTACTCCTGCCATGAGAGAGGGACAGCCGTTGTTATACAAGGACCTAGGTACACATGTCGGGATAGATACTGAACCTCGCTGCATAGTAATGACTTGGCTAACGGAGGTAGGACACGACGGTATATCTGTCCCAATCTAGCAGCCCGACTGGGGAAGCACCTCCACCCTACAGAATATCGCCGTTTAATAACCTTGTGTTGTGTTTTCGGTGGTGAGTAGGGTAGCCAGAGCTCACTAGAGGGGTTTTGTGTTGTCCGTGGGAAAACCAAAGGCTTATCCTACATCTTTTGCGCTGACGACACAGAATGTCTCTGTTCTTACAGGGGTTGCGGCACGAGTGTTATTCCTCTGGTGTTACATTCGCCCATATGCCACGGTAACCACACACCATCAGGAGGGCCGCGTGCTTGTCTGCGACCTAAGTTGTATAAATAAAAAAAACATGTATCCATTTCTATCTTGTTAGTAACATAATGTGGCATTGAAATATATTTTAATCTCTGTTAACATGAGCTAGTCACGCAGTAAAGTAGGTACCTACATCTTGTTATATTTTCGAGTAGGTACCTAGAAGGCAGATTGCGGAGTTTTAATATTTTATAAACAAAATTTAACTTCGTGGATCAATGGGTCACGGCTAAATACAGATATAATTTTCTGCTTAAATTGCTTCATAACATTTTAAGTAGGTACCTAAATATTTAATCAGTTATTGTATGATTCTAGTCATTATTAAATTGTAATAGTCCACAGTTTCACAGTAGAAATGTTTCTGTTACAGATTTTCTAGTAGAGCCGAAAGTTTGATGCACCGCCAGTGGGGCGGTGACCTGGTCAACATGACTACAGTCCCTGAGGCACGTTACGTTTTGTAATAAGTCAATAGAAAACAAAAGTTTCCATCTCTATCAAAACCAACTATTTCTATTAACGACATATTATTATAGGCAGGTATTATAGCCGCGGTAGCCTAGTGGTATGGGTAATGGACTGCTGAGACGAGGTCTCGAGTTCGATCCCAGGTTTACCATGGCACACACCAATGACTTTTCGATGCTTTTCGAAGTTATGTGTGTATTTATCGCAGGTTTATAAGTGCCTCGGAGAGCACGTTAAGCCGTCGGTCCCGGTTGCCATACAAACATCTATGGCAGTCGTTACGGGTAGTTCGAGCCCTCAAAATTCCAACCAGCCTAACTTGGAACTTCGATATCGCCATTGGTCATTAGACCATTGGTTGTGGAGGTCAGATGGCAGTCGCTTCACGGAAAATACCGAAGTTCAGCCGCATCACAGTTAGACTGGAAAGCCGGCCCCAACTGAGTTGGGAAAAAGGTTCAGGGAATGATGATATTATAGGCAGGGCAGGTATAGAAGAATTCATACTCACACGTTGCATTACGAAACGATGTGCACAGTGACTTATGAAAGGGGTACGTTACATAATAGAGGAATAATCTTCCTGCTTTTTAAGGGATGCTAAGATTATGATTTCTTTTTAAATTAAGTACCTTTAAATCTATATTTTTTTAATTTTCTTTTCAAATAGGTGGTATTGGCTAAGGAAGCTGGCCTAAGTTACGCAGCAGTGGCGCTTGTCACCGACTACGATTGTTGGAGGGAACATGAAGCTTCGGTAAGTCAGCACGAGCTCCAGAAAATTTACACCACTTTGCTAACAAAAGTTGTTATTTTACTATTTTGATATGATATGATATGATATTTGATATTTTACGTATTTTCTGAAGCATAGACATTTACATTACTACCGTAAATAGACTTACAGACTACTTCATTACCGCGTTACCGAATTCAAAATGGCTGACATTTTGATTTGCTTTAGCGTGTTCGCCCGCACCCTCGTTACAAATTCTTTATAGCTCGATACGTGTGTGCGGATAACACCAATGGTGTGTTTTTCCAGTATAGCTGTATTTATTTTTGCTATTAGGGCAGCAGTGAATGTGTTAAGTGTAGAAACATTGACATAGCTGCAGAGACTTTCTTAAAAAAATTGACATTGGCGCCTCGCCATTAATAATTTTACTGCAAAAGAAGCCATCTTAAGAAGACATCGCTGCAATAATAAAATATTCTGTCACTTTCTCACGCCAAGGTTTTGTGTAAAGATACATTTATGTTACTTTGTTCCTCTTAGGATAACTTGATGGTCTGATATATATTTTTTAGGTATCTGTAAATGAAGTGTTGGAGATGTTCGGCAAGAATGTGAAGAAGGCGGCTGACGTGATCTTAGACGCTGTACAAATACTCGCTGCGGAAAATAAACACGACTATTTGACTGCGCACAAGGTGACGAGTCTAACTTATATCTTGGAATCGAATAATAATTTATAGGCCAATCAGTTAGCCTATTGTCCACTATTGTACATAGACCTCTTCATATATAATAATAATAATAATAATAGTTTATTTCGGAACAATATTCCATATACAAGTTAATTTACATGTAGGTACTTACAGAATATGTTAGTAGGTAGGTTTACATGTAAAAAAATATAAAAATTTAGCTGAATATAGTAATAATAATAACAATATCAATGGAAAATGAGAATAAATTAGAGTGAATGTCAAACTGAATAAAATTGTATTAAATGTATGCAATTGAATTTTAGGAATAATAATATCTGTATATATATTATGAATTTTAATTGAATTAAATGCACTAGTTCAGGTAGCCTGGTTTGTCTGGTCGATGCGTATGCAAACGCTCCCAGTATCGAGCAATGGGACAGTCAGGTCGGTCAACGATAACTTTTATGATGCCGTTGGAGCTCGCCCTCAATCTCTGCAACAGCGATGTGACGCGCTTTCTTAAAATAGTTTGGAAACTGTCTATGTTTTCTTCGGTAAACATACCTGACGCGCTGCAGAAACGAGGGTACCCCAACAGCACCCTAAAAGCATTGTTATATTGTATGCGAAGAGCGTTATAAGCCTTCTGCGTGTATCCAACCCACAGGCTGCATGTGTACATCGACTGACAGAACGCTTTGAAAAGCGTTCTTTTTACATCTAGTGTACTTCGAGCAAACCTGCGAGCCAGCATATTGCATCTAACCGCCAACGCTCTCCGCTCCCTTTCTATATCTCTGTCATCAGTCTGATCTTCGGTTACAATGTGACCTAGATATTTAAAATACGGCACCCTATTCAGCGCTACCCCGTTAATGTATGCCGGCGGGACTGTTTCGGGTTTCTTAGAGCCCACCTTGAATACCACAAGTTCACACTTTTTTTCATTATATACAAGACCATGTGCCTTCGCATATGTTTCACAGATCCCTAGCAGCTGACGGAGCGCACCGAGTGAAGGGCTCAGCAACACCATATCATCTGCATAGCTAATACTATTTATAATTTTTAAATCAATTGAGCATCCGATTCTGGTGTTACTGAGCTCCTCAATCAGCCGATTTATGTACAGATTGAAGAGCGATGGTGAAGTGAGCCCTCCCTGCCTCACCCCACACTCCAACCTATACCCATCGGATAAAGCTCCCTCCCATCTGACCTGATTAATTTGGTTGTCATACCAGTATTCTAGCAAACTTACTAGCTCACCAGGTAGGTTTTGTTCTCGCAGTTTTTCCCACAATATATTATAATTGACCAGATCAAAAGCCTTCGATAGGTCGAGAAAGGCGGCATACACAGGCGTATTTCTATCCGTATAGTATCGTACAGTGTGCTTGAGCGCAAATATAGCTGTTTCTGTTGATAGACCCTCTCTAAAACCGAATTGGGCATCATGCAGTTTAATCTGGCCAGCCATACGTTGCTCAATCACCCCATCAAGTACCTTAGCTGTAATGGTTGCCAGGGAGATTGGTCTATAGTTATCCACACTAGAGGTGTCCCCCGTTCTATTTTTTACAATAGGTACAACTATTGTCCTCGTCATCTCACTGGGCAGGTACGAGTGTCTCACGCAACAGTTGTACAACATGGACAGGATTCTCGGGAGGTGTGGGCCAGCGTGCTGAAAATGCTCAATACTGAGTCCATCCCAACCCGGCGACTTGCCTCTTGTCATAGACCTGATCAAGAGATGCACTTCTTTTGCGGTTATATTAATAGGTACTCCGTCAGATACCCCATGATCACTCCTCTTCCGCCTATCAGACGGCAGTCTTGAAGTTACCTGAAAGTGCTTCTTAAACAGGTCCGCTATGTCTCTTGGTTCAGTCACTTCATTGACGCTCACGGGAGCCACCGGTCTGGGACTTAACCTCTTCGTCGACTTCCAGAATTTGCCAAACTGTTTTTTCTCCCGTTGTGCTGCCAAAATATCCATACGGATTTGCTCCTCGTGGTTCTGACAGAATTTTAACCTTTGTTTAAATATTTTTCTGGTTTCTTTCATTACCACGAAAAGCTGTCCAACCCGCGGTTTTCCATGCCAAACCCAATTTAAAAACGCTCGTCTGGCATTCCCATGTGCGTCCCTGACATGCCTGTTCCACCCAATCACTGTACGCCGCCTTTCCCCACCCTCTCTAGACCTGGAGCTCCCTTCAGCTGCCTGCCTAAGTGAATTCACTACATCCCTGTACAGACGATCGATTATGGCTCTGTGTTGTTCCTTTGTGCAGAAGTTATCACAACATTCACCCAGTTCAACGGGAAAGTCGACACATTTCAGTCTTTCCATGCAAAGCCTGTTATAACAATCTATCTGATTTGCGTCTCTTTCACCCCATATAACACTATCATACTCTTTACACTGCTTAGGTGGCGCATCCGTTCGCATAATCATCCCCATGTTGACATGAACACACAGCGGAAAGTGGTCAGACCAGTATGTACCTTGGTGAATTTCAACCTTTCCAATGGATTTACAGGCTGCTTCAGTCACCAGGCAATGATCAAGCCAACGTCTACTACCCCACGCTTCACATACAAACGTGTAGCTATCGGAGTTCATACCCAGATGATTGTAATCAACACAGTACAGATTTTGTTCTGCACAAAAGTTCAACATTTCCCTATTAAATAGTTCACCCGGGTGAGCATTAAAATCTCCAATAACGTATACATATTCTAAGTTATTACAGTTTACAATGGCCGCGATCTCTCCCAAGCAATCACAAAACTCCGTTAAGTTGTAGTCGGAATCACAGGGCATATATACATTGATTACTAGTATCGTGCGATCGGACGATGTCGCTTTAATGGCCACAATACGATCGCTTGCACAAGGAATAATTGAAACAGATGTAAATATTGACTTTCTCCATAAGAGTGCCACACCCCCATAGGGTCTACCATGTATTACACCGACAGTTGTATCTATAGCGGACTTTCCAAAATGACCGAAATTCCCATCTATATCGCCCAATATATCCATTTCATGTGGCCATAGCCAGGTCTCCTGCAATGCAATAATGTCCACAGACGCAGACAAACTCTGTACACATACTTTCGATCTTTTTAAAGATTTACAATTAAAGCTGACCAACTTAACAACGTCGTTACTACATAGGTTTGTACAAGCCATTACTTACTGTTTGTCAATGCAGCCACCCGCTCACCCGACCCCAAGCCATCATTTTTGGTATTATTACTATAAATATTTACAAATTTACGAAACAAAACTCCGGCAGGCCATAATGACTCATTCATAAAAACATTTAATTTACATTGCGGTATCAAGAATTTATACGACGCATAACCTTTATTTATTTTCATATTAGTTTTGTTTATACAAATGTCCACACCTGTTTTATTTTTACATATAACACTATGTCTTCCACCTCTGTGTCCTTGTCCACATTATATATATAAAACGGTACATTTGCACTCGCTGCTCTAAAAGAATTT
The DNA here is from genome assembly GCA_963691645.1 of Pelosia muscerda. Lineage (NCBI taxonomy): Eukaryota > Metazoa > Arthropoda > Insecta > Lepidoptera > Erebidae > Pelosia > Pelosia muscerda. Next base: position 28,103,942 of record OY829098.1, read on the forward strand.
TGCGGCAGAATATCCGCCTTGCCCGTCGTTCCAATGAACCTATTTTTTAATCTTTTACGTTGAACAACTTCCCATTCCGCCTTGTGTGTTTCTTTTTTCCAATCACCGCCATCACGCAAAATATCAGATAATAGCGGCTTAGACAATTTGTGTGCAGGTGTTGATGACGTCAGTCCATACGTACTCTCCAATATATTTGTAGTGGGAAGCGACGGAACCGCAGTGCGCCTCTCTTCTTCATTTGCCACCTCTTTGTGCATCACTGTTGCATCGTCGTCGTTCAGTGATGTCGAAACCGCAGTGATGGCCTCCACGCGCTCGTTTCTGCTCTCTCTTTCGCAAACAGTTGTCTCGCTCGACATTTGTTCGTGCGCCGCCGCCGCCGGCGAGACATCGCTATAATGTATAGGTGTGTTATCTTGTCTCTCTTTCACACTCTCTTTGCTCGACTCAGGCGTTGCACCGCCTTCACTGCAGTTAACAGGTACAATATCAGCTGTTTGCTTCACGCTCATAACATTCGTTGAGATATCACGACCGTTTATTTTCAAATTTCTGTACATCGGTTCACCTGCTTTTTGTATATCTTTTATTTGTTCCATTGTTATGTAGCTTTCTTTTATTACCGTCACATCCTCTTGCAACTTAATAATATCCCTCAGTATTTTAGTAGCATCCAGATGGTCAAATGTTACTGGGGGCAGTTTATGAAGATATCTGGCCACAAAAATCGGTACCAATGCTGGATCTGTTATTTTGATGAGTGTTATTATGTCTTCTATGTCTCTTCGACCCTTTCCTTCGTTCCGCCGCTTAATTTGACGACGGGAGGTATCAACAGATTCGAATAACAATTTTTTTGCCACAGTTATTTCCTCCTCCGTAAAAGCCGTAGTACACAACCGGCTTATGCTGCTTTCATCCATAATATCTGCTTTATTTTGAATAAAAGCAAGACACTCGTTTATCACCACATTACAATTATTGCACTTTACAGTCGACATTATTACCTGTCGGGATGACCCGATTGTCGCATAAATCACTACGCGTGTGCTCTCGCTCACACTCGCTACGCGACTGATAATGCCTGCCATTGCTCCCGATACTTCCCTCTTCCGCATATATAGTCGAAGAGGGTTACCTCGAACGAGAGGGCCCCGGATCTGCCGGTGGACGAGGGATATGTTCGCTACTATCTCACCTCCAACTAAAGACCCAAAGAGTGCGTTTTAATCGGTTCGAGTCTAACATAACCTCTCTCATCCACTCCGGTCAGATTGGTATACGTGGGGATATATATTCTAATTAATCAATATTCTAGGACAGGACAATATACACAACGCCACCTAGATCTATTGCAAGCATAGCTTAACTAGCTTGTGTTATGGGTTCTAGAATGCGGATCAATATACTTGTATACATTTTTATTTGTAAATATTTATACAAATAAAAATGTATACAAGAAACACCCAGATCAATGTAAATATTCATGTTCGTGCACACAAATTTTTGCACTGTGCGGGAATCGAACCCGCTCCTCCTGCATAACTTAGCAGTTGCGTTCATTACCGCCACGCCACGCACCACCCGCGATCTTTCCCTTACAGAGGGACCGCTCTGACCGCTAAGCCACAAGGCCACATCTGAATCATTCGAAACTCTCCCATATAAATATTCTAGGACAATTTATACAACGCCACCTAGACCCATTGTAAGCATAGTTTAACTAGCTTGTGTTATGTGTTCTAGAATGCGGATAAACAATACATAGATACATTTTTGTAAATGCATAAATATTATACATAGAAACACCCAGGCTAATACAAATATTTATATTCATGCACAAAAATATTTGCACAGAGCGGGAATCGAACCCCACGTAGCAGTCGCGTTCACTACCGCCACGCCACGGAGGTTGTCGATATAACCATCTTTGGGGCAATAAGAAGCCCGATATCAAACGTTAATACCGATGTATGGTCCATTGTGTGAATATACACATTTATCCAACTATGGTTTTGGGTTCCATGTAATGTCGTCAAGCGGGCACTTTATTAATGACATGAATTTTTTTCAGGTTCAAGTGTGCAACGCCATTATGTTGAAGGAATAAGGCTAGTGGAGCAGCGGCAATGTTACTTATAAATAATGCAGCTATTTTACTATAGTTCGCTAATTAACCCCATCTATAAGAGCTTTTCTCTATTTTGGTCATTTCAACAGTTGCCAAGGAATAACAGCAACGACAATATTTTCTAATACTGACTAAATATATATATATATAGTTCATTTTTATTAAAATGCTAATTCTAATAATTAATTGTTTATGATTTTTGTGAATAAAACAACATTTCCTTATTAATTATCCATTTATTCGTAGTCTAGCTTATTAAAACATGTCATATAAAATGATCGAATCATTCTTACATCTATACACTTCACACAAATACCATTTTCCCACAGAGTGTAGCATCATTACACTGCTGGCCAAAAATACAAAAAAAAGATTAAAAATATATAAAAATACATCTTTAGTGTATCCTAAATAAAACTGAAAATGTAATAATTATTCAATATTTTAATTATAAATTCAGCCATATTACTTGGCAACATTACTAAATATAATTATAATAAAGTGTCATAATATTAATTGGTGTATGTGTAAAAAATCTATTTGTCCAGCAATGTATCTATTGAGATCCTGAGTGTTCTGAATAGCACACGAGTCGGTCATTAAAACTAGTCAAGCCATATTACGTATTTCAATCTTGTGCATCAATTTGTTAAACATTGAAAAAATGTCCTTATAAATCTAATTATTCTAAGTTATGATCTATCTTTATCTCAGAAATGCATTCTTATCCACAAAAAGTAGAATGTGTCGAGGTCATTTCTAGCATTCGATTTTCTTAGCAAAGAGTTTTACCAAACATGAGGCAAAATGCAGTACAGTATGTAGGTTAGAGACGGCTAAGGCGTTTATAAATGTAAGTTAGTTTGTTAGTCTAAAACAGTCCATTGAATGATGTATTCGTTATAATTGTGTTTATCTTTCTACAAACGTGAAGCGAAACAGACAGTCACGTTATCGGCCGATAACACCGCGCGCTTATTGGGACGCGACTACGAAGACACACTACCATGATAATAACGGCGCACGTAATTGTTTACAGATTTGCAAGTACAATAACGCCTGCGGTATTATCGAGTGATAAAAACCGTTTGTGTGTTTGATGCTTAATTCACAAATTGTGGTACTTAGTTTCAACAAATATTCTTTATTTAACTCTAGGCCTCTAATTGAATGGAAGACTGTCACTCAAGGTGAGAATAGACGCGTGGTGATAGTAACAGTGAAAACACTCCACCGATTTTATCCCTTACTAGCAACAAACTGCTATTTACAAACGAGTTTTTCACCTAAAACTGTTGCATCAACTACAGCGGTTATGAAATGGGTTTCCAGTGTTACTATTCATTTAATAAGATCCAAACTCGCTCCCGCCAATAATATTATACCAGCTGTCAAAAGGTATCTTCTTCTTCTTTTCTTAAAATGGCTTCTGCAGCAGAATAGCCGCAATTTTGCCAGTCTCTAGTAAATGTAAACGTCTTATAAAATTAATGGCGAGACGCCAATGTCAAGTTTCAAGTTTTAAAAAAGTCTACCAGAGCCACGTTACCCACGCCAATAAATTTGTTTCCGTGTGTCCGCCCCCCACGAGATCAGATAGTCGATCAGTAAGCTGTCTTGGTTGGTCATTATATTGTCGATTATGACATTACGACATTATCATGACATTATCCAAATCTACAATTTATTTATCCTCGTTTTCTACTTTACGATCATCGTGATTTACTCAACACCGTCTAGCCATGGCAAATATACAGTGGGCGCCAGAAGTGAGTGAACAATTAGAAACTACAATTGTATTGAGTGACGTCACGCGTCATTTAGTGTATTACTTACTCACAAGCAATACATACTTCAACATCTATTTGATAGCTAGTGACGTCACACGCCATTAGCATGCAGTACAAATGCAAAGAATATAGCATTTATCGCGGCCTACGTTGATTTTACACGTGTGTAGTTCATAATAAAAGTAAAGTAAGAAATTCATGGAGGATTCTAAAACCTTATAAATTTGCACGTGATTTGATTGTTTTTTTGGGAATTAAAAATAATTAAAAGTAGTATTTTCAGTTTAGATAGTTAGAAAAATTTTTTAGCAAGGCATATTTTTTTGCATAAGCTAAGATCACTTCGTCAAATAGCCTATTGTCTTCGTCTAGCGCAGCTCAAGTGACCACTTCAATCCGATATACAATAAATGTCTTTGGTCACAATAGTTACTGGTTAATGTAAGTAAATAGAACGCAGTCTCTAACCTAAATGCCGTAACACGAAGAACATAATGTGATTTTTTTAATAGTAAAGTTATTGCCTCAAACTACAGCCGAATTTAATTATATTTAAATCAACACTGTATTTCGCTAAACGCTTTATTGTTATACACCTTTTCATGATACGTTTAACACACCACTGCCTTCTGTACTCGTTCATGTAGAACTGTCTCCTTATTGCTGTAACGAAAATGTGTACAAACATTACAAAAAATCCCATATCTTCCTGTCTTGAATATGAACTGATAATTTATTTCACGGCCATAGGGTGGGCCATTTTCAAAAACAGCGATACATACATTACATAAGTACACGTATTACAAATCGAGAAACAGGTATAGAAAATTTAGTAGTAGCTTTGAAAATGACGGACCGTTTATCCCCCTAAGGGTGGACATTCTCAACACTCTTTCTTCCTTAATATAAAAGGTATTGGCTGCCAAAATGTATTTGTTGTATTGGACGAATACAAATAAAGTGGTTATTTTATTTTTGGAATAATATGGCTTCACAATATTTACCAGACCAAATATTTCATGATTCTGGCAATGAAGAGCAACAACATAGTTCACCCATCTTCACAATTCATTTATATTCACCCCTTTCTATCCAGGATTTCACTCTTTTCCTCTATTGCCCTTATTCACCCCTTATGTATAAGTGGTAAGTAATGTGTAGTGTGTTACCAGTCAGTTCTTGGTCCAGGGGTTGCGTGGGTGCTGTCCGGGGATCATGTCGAGCAGGTACTGACGCTGCGCCTCGGCCACGCGCTGCATCTCGGCCATGGCTGCCGCGCCGCTCGACCCGCCCGACCCGCCTTTGCCCGCTACGAGAACAAATACAGACAGTCAGGAGAGATTGTGCTGGGGGAAGAGGGTCATCTCAACAGAGATGTCCCCGGGTCTGCCGGGGTGCGAGAGATATGTCTTGTATAATCTCACCTCCGGCAATCAAGGACCCCATGGACGGCGTGCGTTTTGGTTGGTTCGAGTCCGACATAATTACCTCCATCGGTTTTGGTGTAGGTGGTATACGTGGGGATTTTGCGCACGATAAAAAAAAGGAGAGATTGTGCTCTTACCGACGTTATCTTATTCATCTACATTATATTAAGGTTATTAGTTTGACTATAGAACTTCGACCGCGCTAAGGGTCGTCAGGTGTGTTGGCAGTCGCTTCACGCAAGACATCGAAGTTCGGTAGTTTCGTAGTTATAATGACCGGGAAACATATTGACAATGTATACTCTATTAGACGAGTTAATGTATTTCAAGAACTTAGATATCGTTAATGGGTTATGGAGTATAAGTCAGATAGATGGCGGTCGCTTCACTGAAAATGTCGAAGTTCAGCCAAACACGCAGTTAGACAAAAAGGGCGGATTCCGGATTCGAGGTGAAAGCTTCGGATGCAACCGGGATTACTGCAAAAATGTTTTGAAATCTATCTTTATAGCATTGATGTATAAGGGGGGGGATGGGCCCTACCTACAAAACGCTGTGTCCTACCTACGTTCCATTTTTATGAATGGACGTTTTACTACGTTAGTGCTGTGCCTTCTACTATCGCAGAAGTGGTCGATTTACGTATACTAATACGATTGTGTTTACTCATCTTTTAACGTGTATTAACTTAACAAGACCGGTAACATGCTACACTTATGAGATAATATTATAATTCCTATTTTTATTATAATTTATAGATTTCTTACTATTCCAAATGACTTTTATTTTTTAATGAATCATACACGTAAACACAACAAAACACAACTGGGACCGAGATAAATGCAATATTCTCTTGCACTTCATGCATTTGCACTACTTACTAAGAAATCATGCCGTCACTCACACAAAAACCGTTTTCTAGCTGCTCGTTTCAATTTTCGAAATCAAATATCTTCAAAACTATATATTTGTGTTAAGAAAATTCACTTTAACAATTCTTCATAATCATTATGGATATTAAATTTTAAATAAGCAGTCATCGGCTCATCGTTCGTCGATAAATCTTTTTCTTGAAGTACGTCACTAGTATGCTAGTTGTAGTAAAAGACTAGAAAAAATTATGAATGACGGGAAGGAAAGCATTCATAGATTTTGGTGACCTTGGCACGCTGTCCTTCCTTATAATAGTGCGTTAGGGCCGCCCTGTGCTTTATAGGCACAGCGCAGTCTGTAATGTCATCTGAATGACAGCTAGCTAGCTTTGCTACTGACCTGAGTTTACCTTACCTGTATCTGTTTTTATTTTGAACCAATACCCAACCTAATTGGAGCGGTTGTCGGATTCGAACCGACTAAAACCGCACGCCGTCTTCGGAATATAAGATTGCTTAAAGCATATCCCTCGCACCCCGACCAATTCTCTGTATAATACTAAACAGAACACTAAAATGTATGAAGTTTGGAATACTTACAACGCTTGCCGAGTGCGGAGGCCTGGGCCATGGCCAGCTGGTAGGTGTAGATGAGCGGCGAGAACTGCATCATGGCCGCCGCCGCAGCCGCCGGGGACATGCCGCCGGCCCCGCCCGCTCCACCTAACCCTGGGACACCAGCGCGCGCGACAATACGCTATTAGTACACCGCTCGCTATCACTCCACCCACTATTAGGCCGTTCTTATATTACTCAACTAGAGAAAAAATGCAGTTCCTTCAACTCCATTTGCCATCTTCCCGATGCTTTTTAAGTTACTGATTGGTTGTTTAGACGCGATCACTCCAGTTGACAATTGAAGTTCCGTTTTAGTTGTAATGTAAGAAGGGGTTTAGGTTTCAACTTTCACAAACCGAGAGCATGTATCGGAAATTTAGATCGTAAAAAGGTAATGCTCAGACAGTTTGAAACAGTCAGCATACTAAATAATTTAAAAAAATATCATTGCATGTCTCTGATGGTTTGTTTATTCTTGTGGGACTTCGTTCCTACGTGATTTTTAATCGCTGTCATGGAATTTAGATCGCGAAAAGTGAATGCTTCGACGGAATTCGAACCCATAATCTTTCCCTTACGTGGCTTCGTGACATGTCGAATGATCATACTCTGTATCTAGTTACAACAACAGTAAATAAGGTAAGTAGTGGTCTATCCGATTCGAAGGACCCTATGCGACAGTTTAGCACGAAGTTAATAGTTACCCCTGAGCAGTTGGTGCTGTAGTGCCTGCATTGCTGCAGCGCTGTGTTGTTCAAAGGCCATTTGGGCCGCGGCAGCCGCTGCTAGCTGCTGCAATCATACACACCAGGTTAGACATATACTTACGTGAATAAACTGTCCCATCCCCAGATTCTGTCAAATTATCTTTAGGAACCGATTCGGCATGATATAATATTGATAGCCAAACTATAGTAAAAATTAGACAATTTGACTTCAGTAAAAGCATACTTCAAATAGATATTGTATGACATAATAGCCTTCCTAAAATCTGTTCAGTTACAAAAATAAATAAATAAATATTCTAGGACAATCTACACAACGTCACCTAGACCCATGGTAAGCATAGTTTAACTAGCTTGTGTTATGGGTACTAGAATGTGAATAAACATACTTAGATATTTTTTTTTGTAAATACATACATATTATACATAGAAACACCCAGACCAATGCAAATATTCATATTCATGTACACAAATATTTGCATTGAGCGGGAATCGAACCCACGCCTCCTGCGTAGCAGTCGCGTTCACTACAGCTACACTACAATACCGACCTGATGTTGTTTGCTGCTACTGCTATTTTGACTGGTGCTGCTGGATGAGGACCCTGAAATATTTAAATACGTTATATTCTGCAATTCAACCAAACCTTTTCAATAAATTCAAAAATGTATAGAGCGAATCTGTTAGTTTTGTACTCTCGGTAATGACTTTCGAATGATATTTTTACCTTTTCCTTTCTTGGCGGGCACTTCACTGGTATCTCGAGAACGGTCCGAATGGTGACTGCGTAGTGAGTCAGACGATGTCAAAGGCCTAGGATACGATAAAATAGAAATTATAACACATGTATTATTCCTAATAATGGCGGAAGGATTGTTACGTAAAAATACATTTGTCTGTTGAAGGCCTTCCGAGTACAAGTCCCCTCGACTGTCAACGTTCACTTGTCAAATGATAGAAGTTGCTCTGGGGGCTGGATTCGGCAGACGCTTCAGTAAAACGCTAATTTAAAACAGTCAGAAGGAATAGGAAAGTGTTGCCAACACTCCATAGCATACAATGGATGCCTTTAAATTCTTATGGAGACAACCGGAACAGTATTAAAATCATCATCATCTAAGTATACCAGTCGTATCTGAGGCTTTCACTTTCCGTATTCCGAATATTGCAACATATCTTCATATTGTAAAGTAGAGGTACTTTGCACTGCCTTGGACCGTCATGTCAGTGAGACATCTACGGTGTCAAGTTCTTTTACGAAACAAGGGTAGAGGGGTATGTTCCTAGAGGGGTGTGTTCTTACCTGGGCGCTGGTGGCGGAGCAGGAGTCTTCGCCGGGGCAGGCGACGCAGCCGCAGTATTGCGAGACGAGCGCGACACCGACATCTGTGAACGTCACTTGTGATCACGACACGACTCCATATCGATTTGATTTGTATTATTTAGAAAATAAACGGTTAAAATTTATACGAATATATTTTAAAACATTCAATATTTATGTATTTTTGGGTATTTTTTGTGAATTTGAATTTTCAGATATGCAGAATTTCAGAAGAATATTCTGCCGAGCTATTTGAATATAAGTCTGTAACATAGTATTCATCAGATATAACGCCAAACGTTTATATATATTAGTAGATAAGTCGTTAGGAAAATAAAGTATATGTTACGGTTCTTAGGCGAGGCGATTTTCATACAACAACCGCGCCGTGACGTGGAGTTGCGGAGAACAGTCCGCCATACCATACCTTGGGCGAGGCGGGAATAAATTCGGAATTTAAATGAGCTAATGAATGTTGATACCCTAATGTGTAATCGTAGCAGATCTTTTTTGCAAGTTACGTATTGTTGGTGGTCGATTTTGAACTTTTATAGTATCAACCGCGCGGTTCCGCCAGCGTGGACTTCTGATCCCGTTCCGGCTGCTCCAATCCAAGCATTTAGGGGTATGGAAAATAGATGATGGCCAATTCTCAGACCTACTCAATATGCTCACAAAATTTCATGAGAATCGGTCAAGCCGTTTCAGAGGAGTACAGGAACGAACATTGTGACACGAGAATTTTCTAGTATCAATATTGTAGTTATGCATATTATCCAGAGGTCGGCCCAAAAAAGATGGATGGACTGTGTGAAAGATGATATGGCAAGGAAGGGAGTGACTGAGGAAATGACATCCGATAGGAATGTATGGAAGAGAATGACATGTTGCGCCGACCCCAAATAATTGGGACAAGGGCAGGAAGATGATGACGATTGTTGCTATGCATAACCCCCCCCCTCCCCTCCCCCCCTCTCCCTACCTACGTACCTGTAGCGGGCGGTGTGCGTGCGAGTGCGCGGGCGGCGGCGCGGCGTGCGCGGCGTGCGCGAGCGGCGCGTGCGCGGGGGGCGCGGGCGCGGGCGGCGGGGACGCGCCGGGCCCGGCCAGCCGCCGCTCGATCTCCTGCTCCTGCTGTAGTGCGCGGACGAAAGCGGTCTTCAAACGGGCCGTGTGCTCCGCCTAATGTGGGTACATTAACATGCATTACACCAAAGTCGTAACTAACACCCTCTTCAAGCTATTACCCTCTTACAATCCAGTACACTATTCCAAGATTTTAAAGCAACTGGAAATGTTATATAAAACTCAATTTGCAAAGTGTCAGTGGTGATATCGGTGGGACCCGGGGTGTACGTACCTTGAGCGCGCGCTTGACGTTCCCGGACACGCACAGCTCGCACAGGCGGCGCGCGGAGGGCGGCGCGGGCGCGGCCGTGAACGTGGCGTCGTGTCGGCGCGTGGCCGACGTGGCGCTGTTCCCGCGCTCCCAACGCCACACCGGCGTGAAGTCGCAGCCGCACTGCGCGCACACCGCCGGCACCGTCGAGCGCGGCATACTGCACACACACATATAGTATATAATCACCGGCATATATCTTGGTCCGCGCGAGAAACGAGATTCTGGCGCGTGTAAACTGATTTAATATAATCTATAATTGGTGGATTTGAGCTCCTTCGTTGCGCATCCAAAGACACGTACTCAGCGTACAGAGTACATTTTGCGAGTTCACTAGAATCAAGATATATGCTGGTAACTACACCGTGAAACAGGGAAAATAGAAATCAAGGTTATTTTTTTTAAATAAGGTATCCTTTTACCTCATCAAAAATTGGTAGTCCCTAACTTAACAGCCCTGATATTTGGTTAGATATAGACAGAACTGTGATAATACATACCGGTCCTCATTAGTCAAATAGTCGACTACATGCTCGAGCCCCACTAGGTACACGAAGTCAGTGTTGCTCGGAGACGGGATGAAATTCATTTCTGGTGGAGGGGGTTTAGGAGGTGGGATCTAAGAAACAATAAACAACAAACTATTAGTCAGTTCATTTATAAGGGCACTATTAAAAACAGAAAATAATAGGCTTTACCTGTAACAAAGTCTTCTCAAGTTGCTTACGCAGGGCAAGCTTAGCCGCTGCCTGACGCTGCGCAGGAGTTTGTGTATCCTCAGAACTGCGGGAGCTTGCCTATAAGGAAACAGTTGGGTAAATAAACTGTACAACCAAATTCTATGCACTACTAAAAGTTGTCGAAAATAAAGTCAAGTTAAATCAAAATCGTTAAATCGAATCATCATTCACTCACTTTCTTTGTTCAAATTGTATAATTGTATCAATATTCCGTTAATTGAATCGGTATATAAAGACCGTAAAACGGAATCAATGCAAAATATTTAAAAGAAATATAACTCGAACACAAAACTATTATTATTTGATAATATAATAAGAATAGTGCACACAATAGTAGACACTTTTCATCTAAAACCTACAGTCAAATGATTTAAAACGATGACATAAGTATGCCATCCGATTGATCGACATGAGGTTGGGTCATATTAAAGAAAATTATATTTAAATGTTATTCTGTAAAATTGTGTGATGAAAAAGTGATGAATGTGATTATCATATCGTAAAGTCATCGCGTCATCTGAAGGTCACTCCTAATAAAAAGACGTTCAAAATTCACTCTCGACCTAACAAATGTAACAAACAGTATCGAGAATACACAATTTTACAATTTTTTCATTCACATAGTGATTGTTTTTGACATTTTAGGCTTAGTTGTTCCAACTATCTGTTAAAGTTAAGGTTTCCGTGAAATTTAACAGTAACAGTAACATTGATTCTAATGGTTTGGCTAAATGTGTTAAACCAAAGTATTTACTTAGTAGCTCTGTTATAGTTATCTTTTTGATAGAATTTGACGTTTGAGCGTAGCCGGTTACAGTTAGCGTCAAGTTATGACGTAATTTTAACAATTGTCAAATCGTGCAACCTAGGCTTAGAGATTGAAGTTAGATCGAGACTGAAGTTTGAACAAAAGGGTACCTAATCAATTGTGTGGATAGCTGTGACCTACATTTAGTTTAAATAAATTATCCCAAAATTTATAAGTTCTGAATTAGACTAGAAAAGTAAGATATAGTACTAAAGTATGAATGAAGTTGACATCACATTTCATACTCACTGCATCACTCGTGCTACTGGTGACTGACGAATTGTCCTGAGACGGCTTGTAATAATAACACATTGAGCTATAGACGTTGTAAGTAATAGTCTAATGCGTATCCCTTAAATGTTAATATTGATACGTTTGATTAATAGGACATATATGAAATTGCCGAAATTTTCTTACAGATGAAAAAATGCGAAAATGTTAGTACTGAAAATTGGGTTTCCTCCAATTTCTTCAAGCGAAACGCCAATTTTATATGTTACGACCGAATGAATTTCATATTATGTATTTTGAAACCTATCTACAGTAACAGCGTTGAAGTGATTATGTCAGAATCGAACCAACTTAGAGCTGTCTTTTCGAGAAAGGACTTTGACGAGTGTTTCATGGAATTTCCATGTTTAGTTAGGTTACCTACGTAACGAAACTTTGTAGTCCTGAAATTCTCGAAATCTTGCAAAATGCGTGACACCTTAATCTGATAGGTTTATCATTGCGAATATTGTTACTATGTCAAACCAATTCAAATGTAAAAAGACAACTTTTACAGTCAGGGGAGGTCAGCAGTGCTAACCACAATCCTTAATCAACACAAATCACGTAGGTAATGTAAAAGAGAAAAATTCCTATCCCTCTTAGTAACACACAATTCGGCTATGCAATTACAAAACCCATGTTATATAGAAGACGATCATAAGTAAATCATACATATTCCCATGGCCCAAATTTCTAAAAGCACCTTCAAATATGACATTTATATCTGCAAAACAAAGCAAATATAAAGCCGCAATACATAAAATTAATGAATAACGGCAAAAAGTATCTTAAAAATTAAAATTGCCAAGCCGAATTGTAACATTGGTACAATGAGCATCAAAAACAAAGGATAAATACCTTAGAAGACGCATGTTGTGTTGTGGGCGGCGGAGCAGGAGTGATGGTCACTGACGGGGTGATGCTCGCGCCGCCAGTGGTCGATGACTATACACAGTTACAACTTATAAATATAACAAATAAATGAGCTTCATTGAGAAATTTCAAGCAGTTCCCAACTCCATCGTCAGAACCGGTTATTTTCCGTAGTTCCATGGGACGTTCCAATGATGGGACGATGGAAAAAAGTCATTTAACCGTAGTTCCATTTCCTATGGAACCACCGAAAATAGTTTTTTATTCCACTACAGGTTTTCTGAGATACCATTAAATTATAGAGTTGTGACACGGATTCTAATTAATTAACTTTACAAATTCAAATAATACCACGGCATAGAATTAATAGATAATGAAACCTCTTTGCATGATTGTATTAATTATATATATTTTTTTTTTTTATACTATCACGCCTATATCCCCGAAGGGGTAGGCAGAGGTGCTAGCACCCACATTTCGCCAGTGTATATTTAGGTCCCAATGTAATAGGGGGCGAGCCTATTGCCATCAACCGGGCACTTATAAACCTGCGATAAATACACACATAACTTCGAAAAGCATCGTAGTCATTGATGTGTGCCATGGTAAACCTGGGATCGAACCCGAGACATCGTCTCAGCAGTCCACCACCCATACGACTAGGCTACCGCGGTTTAGTTTAGTTAGTAATTATTGATGTCATTTAAAATGTATCATGTTATGTATATATGAGAAAAATTATATACAAAAACAAATATTTCGACATTATTAGTGCATTCGGCGAACGTTTAAAAGCAGACAAAGAAAGTTTAAACATTGCTAAAATTGTAGCGGATGCTACGGGATATTGCGAAAAAACCGTAAGAAATATAGTAAAGGTGGGTAATTCATCAACGGAAAATTTGGGCCGACTAAAATTTAATTCTCCCAAAAAAACCAAAAGTTATAAAGAAGAAATATGTTGTTGATGATTTTGATTTAGGAGTTATCAGAAGAAAAATTCATCAGTTTTACGAAATCGAAAAACAAGTTCCAAGTATCCGTAAGTTACTATCAAGTTTGAAAAAAGATGGCATACTGGATTGTGGACGAGAATACCTTAGAAAGCTTTTACACACAATGGGTTATAGTTTCAAAAAATGCAAATCAAAGAGACATCTCCTTATAGAGCAGCCTAACATTACAGAGTGGCGGAAAAAATACCTGACACAAATCCGAAACTACAGAATGCAAAACCGGAACATATATTTCCTCGATGAAACATATATAAACGCCACTCATAATGTGAGTAAATGTTGGAAATCATCGTCTGAACCTGGAATTCATGCTGATATTGGGAAAGGACGGCGTTTAGTAATTTTACACGCTGGCTGTCGAAATGGTTTGGTTGATGGTGCATTAACGATATTCAAATCAGACTCTAAGACTGGCGACTATCATGGAGACATGAACGGGTCTACTTTTTACAAGTGGGTGGATGAAAAATTAAAAGATAAGTTGCTGCCGAATTCTGTTGTGGTAATGGATAACGCGTCATACCACAGCGTTCAGGTTGAGAAGAAACCAACCATAGCTAGCATAAAATTGAAATGCAGGACTGGTTACGGCGCCACAATGTTGAATTTTCAGAGACCATGACAAAAGCTCAACTGCAACTTCTTATCAATGATACACAAAAAGAACCCCTGTACAGAATTGACGAACTGCTGAAAGCCCATGGCCATACTGTTCTCCGTTTACCGCCGTACCATCCTGATTTAAATCCCATTGAGTTGGTTTGGTAGCGGTCAAACTATAAAACAAAGGTCTACTTACGTCAAGAAGTTATTTTTTTTCATGATTTTTTAGTTTTATTTTAGTAATATGTTGATTGATTTGAGTTAAGTACTTACCTATATTAAAGTTGGTTGATTTGAGTTATATTTTTTTCATTATCGTTACGTCTCTATTAATGGTATCACAGAAAACCTGTAGTGGAATAAAATCCAATTTTCGGTGGTTCCATAGGAAATGGAACTACGGTTAAATGACTTTTTTCCATCGTCCCATCAATGGAACGTCCCATGGAACTACGGAAAATAACCGGTCAGAACAGTCCGATGATGTCTAATTTAGTAATATTAATATACACGGTGATTTTATAGTGGTTTCGGAAATAGAATATTTTGTTTCACACACAGTTTCGGTAGCAAAATCGACTGAAAGTTTTAATTTTGAAAAAAAAACGAAAAAATTACTTTATTTATGGCAATATGTGCAGCTGAACAGAAAAACGTATGGGAAGAGTAAAAAAAAAAATTTTTTTTCGCCAACTTCCTTACGATTTTGCTATCGAAATTGTGGCCAAAATCTTTTAATCCGAAACCACTATAAAATCAACCGGTATAATGAATTTCACAGTTATCCGATAAGCATTAACCAGTATTGGTTTAAAGGATTGGCAAAGAAGAATCAAACGGAATACTGTTTAGTTGTTTTTCAATGTTACCCATGGTTCCAATTTTTGCAAGAATCTGGTTGATATGTAAACAGTTTACTTCTTCTTCCAAGGGTCCATCTAATGTATTCGTTAATATAGCGTACCTGTGAGCGATAAGGGCCAGGAGTGAGCGTCGCGCCGCCGGGGAGACTGGACGTGCGACGCGAGGTGCTGGAAGTTACTGAGGCTGTCGTAGACGAACTACTGTTCGTGCGCTAGATAGAAACGCCCACTGTTAGAACTGCTGTTATCAGAGCCGTGGTACAACAAGAACGTATAATCCTCCCCGTTTAGTTCCACTTGAACGTCACTTTCGTCACGTTACACAAACGAAATCGGATTTAAATCCAAAAGATTCAGATGAATTTCTTGGGTTTATTCAGACTTTTTATTCAAATAAGAATTGGCAAAAGGTTGATCTATAAACGTATATTGTTGATAAAGCAGATTTTAAGTTCAGAATTTAAAATCGAAATGACAGTGCCCATTGTACTTGAAGACTAAAAAAGAATCTGCACATTTAATATTCACATTTTCTTCAAAATTGGGTAGATGTTCTAAACTAAATAGATTTCATATTGGTTGTACTACTAATGGCTGTCTAAATAGTAATGTAAAATATTAGATTGATTCAACCAGTCCAGTCGAAGAGTGACAATTGAATTATCTATACTTGTCTCTTTAGTCGACGAAGTCATATTTTTGCATTGTTAAAACTATCTAAGACACAATAGTTTTTGTGTATCATTGTTACCTTAGATAATAGGTTACGTAACTCGATATATAGGGCGCGAACTGGTGAGCAAGCCGAAGAGAAACGGTCAATACGCATTATCTGTATAGTGACGTATAGTTCGTTATACACGAATATAACAATTATTGTTCCTATATTTAGACTTAAATGAATCAGAAGCTGATATATTATATCAAATTTCGTATTTCTAACACTAAGACTACTTTTTCTCGGTAATATACAAAAAAGAATTGCATTTGCTACGTAAATTTAGGGGATTTTGTGAAGTAATTTGCAGTTTTGTTGTGTGGTCTCCCTAAGTGCGTCATATCTTGCTTAGAATATTGAATCATTTCGAATTATAGGTACATTAATAGTTAGCATACTATTTTCTAGAAGAGCGTCCACTACAATTCAGTTCAAAAGTTCAATCTCGAAATAGTACAGATGCTATTAAACTGTCTAACACCCGTCGATGTATTTATCTATGACCTACATGAATACGTCAACTCATCTTATATGTCTCGAATGGCTATATTAATTAGTAATTTGTTAGGTATACCAATTACAAAATAGTGTTAACTTACAAGCTGCAGTTTAACAACTAAGTAATAACAAAAAAATTGGTAAAGTTCGTACCTCCAGGAAAGCTGATTCGTCTCGTAATTTTTCATGCCTAAATCACTAAACCGATTTTGATGAAATTTGGTACAATTATAGATTAGACAGTGGAAAAGGGCCTCGGGTATGAACTAGTATTAGAATAATACCGTACCTTGGTCTGCTGGTGAGCAGGCGGCGGCGCAGGCGTGACGGTGACGCCGGGCGGCACTACGCAGCCGCTCCCCGCCAGAGCCGTGCCCGTTGTGTTGTCCTGTGCCAAACAACTGGCGTTTAACTACCGTTCATATCTCACAAATCCATCATAACCCTTGTTGAAGTTATAATCACATGAAAAACCACAGCAGGAATATCAATTCACATCTTCAGTCTGTCTGCAGGGAATGTAGCCTTCTCATACTGTGCGCTAGCGTTTTAGGTTACAATGTGTGAGGATGGATTCCATGTCTGTGGCGAGCAGTGCGCTGATATAAAGTAGCCGTGGGCGCCATGTCGAACTTTTAGTTTCGAGTGATTTGCTAAGGCTATAATAGTTGTTTTTGTTTATGGCACGTCAATTTGACTTCACCTCGCTTGATGTTAAGCTAAAGGCAAAGTCTCATGAAAGAGGGTCACCATTGCAAACACGTTCAGTGCTACAATAGTGGCGCTCAGTTTGACAGCCTCATCAGATGCTTTTTCACGCCCCGCTTAAAGGACCCGGGACTGTAGGAAGAAGGAAACACGTGCGCTGGCAAGTAATTCCAGGACTTAATGGCGCGGCAGAGAAAAGTACCTTAACGGGAGGTAAACCAGTAGTCTGCTGCGACTGCCTTAGCTTCCTCAGCAGCACGAGTCGAGTTTCCTCTGCACGTAACTTCTCGCGCAATGCACGCAAGCGACGTTCGCGCTCCCATATCTCCGCGCTCGACAACTCCTGGTAGAACACATTTGAATTTAATTAGAATTAAAATTACAGTCGATAAAAGCTTGTAACGAATACTCAGTCAAATGTTTTTTTCACTTTGATCTAGATCTATATCAGTAAGTATAGGAAAATATACGTATAATAGCTGCATAATAAAAAATAGAACTGAATCCTGTGAACATCGTTTGAACTCACTCTATGTCCAGGTATGGGCAAGGGTGGGTCGTTCTCGTCTTCTTCAGAATCCTCCTCGTCCCGGGGGTCGCGAGGCGACTCGGGTGCAGGCGGCGGGAGGCTACTCGGAGTGATAGACACATTCACACCTCCGGAGTTCAATTTACTGCTCATATCTGAACAAAAATACGGTTTCCTTCATTTTGTGTGTATATGTTTAAATAACTGGATCTATAAACATATTTGGATTAATATTTTTATTGTTAAAAGCTTCTGAGACATAGTTTATAAGTTTGGAAACCAATATTGCTTTATAACCTGAAAAAGGTGAGGGGTTGACTATAGACGGCTTCCGATGCGGTGGTGCAGCGGGCAACAGCACGATATCCGGGCTCTCTGCATAGCTGCGTTGTTCAGAACGTGGGCGTAGCACCCTTTTGCCACTGGAGCCCTACGTAACAAATGGTTACAAATTACTGAAAATAATCAGGCAACACGACATGCTATTTACATTATCTTTGGTTTATAACCTCACCATTCAAGCCAAAACAGCGCGAGCATAAAAAAATATCTTAGACTTAACCATTAACTACTGTCATTTTATTTATTTAGATATTTTAAATACTTTTCACATAATTGTGAATTACATAATATCATACAAACAGGTTACATTAATTCAACTATTATTCATTGATACAAACGCGGAAATAGCTTTAATATTTTAATCTTTGGACTATTATTTAGAAATAAGTACGTAGGTACTTATATATATACTTGAAATAAGAAAAGATCAATAATGCAGTTATAAAAGAACATTTTCAAATTATTATCTATTCAAGAACTAAATAACACAGATTAGTAAAGATCAATCGAATTGAACGTCGTCAAAATAGTTTCATTCAAATTACTTACGTAACTATATTCAACGGGAACAGTTGCCCTGTAGGCCTAAGTTCCTATAGGTAATATGCCGGTATATTTGGGCTATCGAAGGGTAATAGAACTAGAATTTGTTCCGTATTATTTTCAGAATAAATGATGGTTGAAACCAAACCTCCAGCCAGTGGGATTTTTTTTTGTTATGAATTTGATCACGCTGAAATGTAGTTCTATAATTAGGGCTATGCTATGTGAACACATAAAAGCCAAAACAGACATGGGTTTCATTCATGAAATACAGAAAATACACGTTAGAATAAAATTAAAAAAAAAAATAATCTCCATTCAGCGGAAAAAAAATTATTTAAGTCGAAAACAATATTGAAATGCAAATCATTAATTAGTGCTATTCCTTTACTTACACTTTTCGAACTTGCTTTTGTATTATAGCAGATTACAACTTTATAATATAATAATATAATATAGTCAGTTAAACGGCGGCGGCGCAGTGGCGGTAAAAATGTAATTTAATGTTATAATTTTTATGATTTATATTATTTATATGATTTATATGATTAGCACTAATTAATGATTTGCATTTCAATATTGTTTTCGGCTTAAATAATTTTTTTCCGCTGAATGGAGATTATTTTTTTTTTAATTTTATTCTAACGTGTATTTTCTGTATTTCATGAATGAAACCCATGTCTGTTTTGGCTTTTATGTGTTCACATAGCATAGCCCTAATTATAGAACTACATTTCAGCGTGATCAAATTCATAACAAAAAAAATCCCGCTGGCTGGAGGTTTGGTTTCAACCATCATTTATTCTGAAAATAATATGGAACAAATTCTAGTTCTATTACCATTCGATAGCCCAAATATACCGGCATATTACCTATAGGAACTTAGGCCTACAGGGCAACTGTTCCCGTTGAATATAGTTACGTAAATTACTTGGTTTCAAAATAACCATTATTTCAACAGCAAGCAGTAGGTAAACTGACACAGCAGTACTGATTACAATAACAAAAAAGTGTATCAGAGATCACATCTCGCACATCTGTAAACACGTGCAGAATATATTAGTGTATTTTTGGGTGGCGCGACATTGCCTATACAGTAGCAACCATTTTGAAATGATCATGATATATTTTGGCAATGATGAGTAATTTTCAATTCAATACGTAAGTTTCTTTTTAATTATTTACTTGGTTTCAAAATTTTATTTCAACAGCCAGTAGTAGGTAAATTGACACAGCAGTACTGATTATAATAACAAAAAGTGTATCAGAGATCACATCTCGCACTATCTGTTAACACGTGTAGAATATATTAGTATATTTTTGTGTGTACGCGACATAGCCTATTCAGTAGCAACCATTTTAATATGATCATGATATATTTTGATATGATAATGATATATTTTGAAATGATCATGATATATTTTGGCAATGATGAGTAATTTTCAATTCAATACGTAAGTTTCTTTTTAATTATTTACTTGGTTTCAAAATTTGATTTCAACAGCAAGTAGTAGGTAAATTGACACAGCAGTACTGATTATAATAACAAAAAAGTGTATCAGAGATCACATCTCGCACATCTGTAGACACGTGCAGAATATATTAGTGTATTTTTGTGTGACCGTGATATTGCCTATACAGTAGCAACCATTTTGAAATGATCATGATATATTTTGATATGATAATGATATATTTTGAAATGATCATGATATATTTTGGCAATGATGAGTAATTTTCAATTCAATACGTAAGTTTCTTTTTAATTATTTACTTGGTTTCAAAATTTGATTTCAACAGCAAGTAGTAGGTAAATTGACACAGCAGTACTGATTATAATAACAAAAAAGTGTATCAGAGATCACATCTCGCACATCTGTAGACACGTGCAGAATATATTAGTGTATTTTTGTGTGACCGTGATATTGCCTATACAGTAGCAACCATTTTGAAATGATCATGATATATTTTGATATTGATGAGTAATTTTCATTTCTATTCAATACACGTAAGTTACTAGTTTATGATTTAATTTTGAATTGTTTTCATGTTCCTTTTTTAAATACATTAATTGCATAAAAATATTTATTGCCAATTTGCAAGAAATTATATGTGTTGTTATCATAGGCCACTTTTTATCGACGGGATACAGACCTCAACAAGAAAAAATGTTGCAAGTGTTGTAACTATCCCACTTTACATAATAGATACTTTTACAATTTACAATTTTATTATCCCTATATGTTCATTCATTCTCTGAGCCTATGCGCAACTCAGTTGGCTTCCTACTCCAACCAAGATGCGGCTGAACTTCGATATTTTCCGTGAAGCGACTTTCGTTGTGGAGGTCCTCCACAACGAAATTTGCGATAGCGAAGTTCTGTTGTTAAGCTAATCAAACCCGCGCCGTCTGTGGCAGTCGCGTTCACTACCGCCACGCTCGTGCCACAGAGGCTGTAATATGTCTATTTACTATCTATTAATAAAAATCACAAATCATCAAGTCTCTCTCTATATATTATAACTTCTCTCTCCCTCTCTCTGTTATCGTGCTACGTGTGGCCGTGGCTGAGAGATGTGATTATTGATTATTTAAAAATACAAAAACATGACAATGTTATGATAATAAAAATTGAGATAGAAATTATAAAATTATTAAAAGTTTAGCAATAAATAATAAAAAAGGAACCGTTATCCCAGGTTCAATTTAAATAACACAAAATAAATCGCGATAGTATGCCTTAAAAATAGCTTTATCTTAATGTGTAACATTCGCGTAAACATCAGATAGTGTAATTTAAAACAATAAATGCAAAACAATATAAATACGCAAAGCTGGAGTACCCCGCACTACTCACTAGGGGACTGCATAAAGGCAAAGACAATAGTATAAGAAGAAAAAAGAAACTAAATTCAATAAGAAGCATAAATAGCAATGGGAAGGTTGAGGCTGTGGGATTTTGAACAATTTGTTAATACTCCACCATGTTTCAATTTTGTTAATATTAATCGCAAATAAACTGATTAAATCATCTGCGAGCCCACTACAATGTGCATTAGAGATGGAATGGAGAGAGATGGGTGAAAGCATCCATCAGAATCGCAATTGAATCGTTCAAGCACATGGTGTTAGGCTCGCTAGTCCTTTTTCCAGATATATTAATTATCTGTATTGGGTTTTTCACGCTCAGCTAAATATGATAAAGAAAACGCCATCATAATATATATTTCTGCACTATTTCCCACAGTCCCAAATGGAGCTGGTATTGATTTTTGGGCCTGGAACTCTTTGTATCTATTTGTCGCCTTGAATGTCATCATAACGCCTTTGGATCCAGTAGATCCGTTTAATTGTTCGAGCATGATTGAGTAACAGAATTTTAAACAACAACTGCCATATTCGTAATATTAATAGTACGTAGTATGATTAAAATAAAGGCTGTATGGATTTCACTAATAATAAAAAAAATCAGACAGGTTTACTTCTTATACATATATCTGAAATAGGCTGCTGGCGGTTACCGTACCGCCGCGCCCTGAGATAATGGGTAGTGGACCGGTATGCAACTCTGATGGTAGTCGCTTCACGGAAAATATCAACGGATTCGGCTTTTCGTAGTTAGATTGAGAAGCAACCCCAATCGAGCTGGCTCGGAGGAGGAGGTTACTGCGGATCGCGAGAACGGCAGCAGTTTCAAGTGGGTAGAATCACGAGGATGAAATTGTATAATATTTATCTCCTCAATTCGATGTTTATTCAATTATTCTGCTAACTGTACCGAACCATTTTATTGAAACAATGGTAAGGCATTCACTACCAATGAAGTATGTAAATATTGGTGTGTATTTAGAATTCTGTTTACAGTTATTTCGCTTCGGAACGGCAATAAATCAAGTCGAGATGAGGATCTTTTGAAATGCAACGCTATGATAGGTATGATATTAAGCATGCAAATAGGCCTCACGTGTAACTGCATGATGATTTAATGCGTATGGAAAATTTGGTGATTTAAATTCTGTTAGTCATGCTATTTGTTTGAGGACCAATTGTTATTCACCAGACAATTTTGGAAGATTTGAAAGTCAGAACCTTGGATGTTAGGTATAGAACTTTGTGATAATATCACGAATACATAAATCAGATGTGGTTTTGTTTGCGGGAGATATGTCTTGTATTATCTCACCTCAGGCTAGACGTCGAGCGTCTCGTCGGTTCGAGTCCGACATAATCACCTCTACCGAATTTAGCGCAGGTAGTATCCGTGGGGATTTTGCGCACGATAAAAAAGGGGGTGTGGCTTTCTTGTCTGAGGTGTAAAAAACGCTTGCTGTAGCACCCCGCTAGTTCCACCTGTTCATGATAGCATCATTGGTAATCAACCGTTAACGGCCATAGTTGCGCTAATGATAAGACTTAAATAAGTTTTCATCTAAATCCAGTTTGACATAAAATTAATTACCCGAAGTTACGCGTGACGTTGAGAACTAGCGTGAGAATGTTAAACAAGTTTTAAAACCGTTTTATTGTAGTTCTGATGGTCAATTGTTGGCAAAATTATTACCTTTTTATCATTATAATATGAAGGCAATAAATAGTCAGTTTTACTCAAGTCATTAAATAAAAAAAAGGACTATGGAAAGACTAAAATATAACGCATCTTCACGCCGATAGATATTATGACACTAGTAGTATTTAAAATTGCATTATTATTTGGTATACCTCGCGTCATATATTTTGGACCGAACTCACTTAGGGAAACGAGGCTCTGGCGCGGCTGGTTTATTTTTTTATATATACCACTTAGCTTAGCATGCAGACAAGCATACCTCATGGAAAGTGGTTCCTGTTTTTATATAATCTTTGATTAGTGGATGTGACCTTGTCTACCGCTGTAGCACCCCATGCTATCTCACGATCAATAAATGCCTACTGCGCTTCAAGAAATTATTTTGAACACATTTTTAGGACCAAAAATAGGCGGGAGCAATACGGTATATTTCATAATAAAACACTGAATACGCACGATGACACACCAAATACGCACACAAAAAATAAATTGGCTATCATTGCCACAATTTCAGATTTATGATCCGTTAATTGATGCCATTCACATAAAATGTATCCTATTGCATCCAGAGAAGAGACAACAGAGAGAGAGAGAGATTGTTATATGTATACATAGCATGCCTCATGAAAAAACTTACTGGTTATGTGTTAGTTGTTAGTCTAATAAAAATACATTATGTGCTTTATAGCACGTAATTATTTTAATGTAATAGCTGTCGATAACTTACCCTTTCGATCTTCCAGAGGAATGCAATGAAAATAATATTAGTTTAGTACTTTTCTCTATGAGATATACTTAAATTTGATATTAAAGTCAAAAGAAACACATAGGTTCTATTATGGTGATGGAATGTTTTTAACAATAATGTCATCAAATAGTGGTCTGAGCTCAACTGTCATTCATAGATTCACATAGTAAAGGCAACTTTACCTTCTTGTCTATACTGTCTAGGCACCTGCTGATTAATGAATGTGGTTGAGCTCTTCCACTGATGCTCTCTTGTGGTTGAAAGCAAGACAAGCCATCATTGCTACCGTAAAAGTCAGATCAAGACGATGCCAGAAGAACCAACCATTTATACCACTATTAAATTTGTTTGAATATACATATTTCCAGTTTTATACAAACATTTTTTGATGCAATAGTTTAGATGACTTCACATGGGAAGGTACTGTAAAATAGCTAGAAGGTAGGTGCTAGAATGTGAGGCTGTAGCTGGTTGTTACCATAAGGAACAAAAAAAAATGATTTATGAATGCAAAAGTTCCCATCATTCTTGACAAATTATGACACATTGCCATACTGACACAATTTCCTTAAACAATATGTGTGCATGCCATGGACTCACAATATGAAACACTCGGCACAGGAAAACTATAATAATTATGAAGTACTTAGAAATAGAGATTGACTACAATTAAGCCACAAGTTATACCTTTATGTTGCTTTAAGAGGACTTAATTGTGGAACTCAAGTCTTCTCAAGAATGTTTCAAATGTGACATTACATGTATGTACCATGCATGTAAAGTCACATTTGAAACATTGATAGGCTTTTAATTTTACGTTTTGGTAGTTTCAACAGACAGTAAGCCCCATTTTCACTTAAATGCAACTCAAGTTGCCACAACTGGATGTTGACATCTCAACAACCAATCAGCAGATCTCAGAAAATATCAACAAAATGGCAGATTCTGCGAGACATGGAGTCCACCATTTCTTTTTGTAGAAATTCAACCATACGACACCCAACCTAAGTTAAGTTAAATTGTACCAGGCTTGGGTTATACATCAATTGTGTAATTTGATTAATTGAACCCAGGACCTCCCGATCATAAACCAACTCCTTAACCACTATCATATTAACGCTTTAAGTTATAGAATGCCAACTCCTTAACCATTATCATATTAACGCTTTTAAGTTATATGAATCAAGTTAATGGTTATTCCTAAGGAGTATTAATAGTCACATATTGAAACATACAGGAGAAATAATGTTTATAATTTTCTAAAATTACCTTATTTCTTACGGAGCAACATTAAAAATAATGTAGTACTATAATGCCCTCAATATCTTGTGTTAATCTAAATAAATACAACACACTAACCTATATTTAGTCCACCAGCAGACTTACAATAATACCTTTCACCATTTATTTACAAGTATGTAGTTAACATTCTAAATACTTACATGAGGTGGAGGTTGAGCAGGAGTTATGGTGAGTCCACTGGCCGTCAAAGCCCTCAATTCACTCAATTCAGGTGGCAATGACCTGTTCAATAAAAAAAATTACATAATTTCAGATAACAATAATGTAAACAAAAATAAAAAGCCTTTATTTATAAAAAATCACCTGACGCTGAGGTCGACTGCAGAGTCGTCTACGTCCATTATGGTTAGTCACCTCTGTAACAATTACGTATTAGCAATTAGGTATATCCAAATTATTTGGCACATCAATCAATACAAACAATACACTTTTTAAATATTTCTCTATACACAATCATGTTTTAACATCATTAAATTTTGCAATACTCGTGCGGTCATTGACTATGTCGACATAACAATGAAATTGGTAATCATTTAGATCGATTTTTTGTTCAAATGTAATGCACACGCACGCATCACCGGGATGACAATTGACAAGACAACGGTTAATGAGCGCGAGAAATAACATCAAATAGCAATTTTGACAACGAATACTTATTTCCTTACAGAAAACACTTGTGGCATATCTTGTGAACACTTTTTTGTTTGATATAATATTTTTCGCGAATTTAAGTACAGCACTCTCCCAGTCACAACAGAAACTCTTTTGCGGCCATTGACAACAGATAATAATAATACTTAAACTATAAAATCACACGCGTTAAAACAGATTATCCTCTTGTGGCGTTCATTCAATCATTTATGTCTATGACATAGTCTGGCACAACTTGGTCGGCTGAAAGTCGGTTTTACGGTGGTTTTACGTAGTTTTCATTTTTCATCCCCTTTTTCCTTTGTGTATGAAAAGAATAGGTTACAACCCTGCGTAATATTTATCGATTTTTTGATAATGATAAATAAGACATGTTCGGCCCCTCTTCTCTATACCATCATACATAATTATTATATCATACCGAGCCGGTAGTGTAAGTATGGCTCCACAAATGTAATAACTGATCTAATACCTAATTCATTAATTTTAAAAATGTTAGGTCAATTATTACGAGTGTTCTTCCATTATTACAATATCTACTGCAGGACCTAATCAAAACATTCTTAAGGCCCTTTTCCTGTAATGCGTGTTTTCGTCCGCACGCGGATCTGGTCCGCATGCGTGCTGCCCGCAACCTATCATTTCATACATGTTTTTCCTATCATGCGGGTGGCACGCGAGCGATATGCGGATCGGCAGCGGGCACGCAGCCCGCGCGCGTTCTACCCGGATGCGGGTGGCGTCCTTCTACTCTCAGTGTTGTTTTTAGTGTGACGCGGATCGCACGCATGGTCATAGTACGCATGCAATTCTAAACAAAAATGAAAATTGACACAGAGAGAGTAATTTTTGAAGTGCACTTTCGCCCCGCATTTACGCCCCGTGCGTGTGACCAGTAGCGTGCTATCACCCGCATGCGGACCAGATCCGCGTGCGGACGAAAACACGCATTACAGGAAAAGGGCCTTTAACTGTAAGTTCCATAGATATCATGTATTACTTATGTATATGTATGTCTTTCAATTCAATAAGAAAAGTATTGTCTCACTAGCGGAAGCGTCTGCATGGACACATTAGTAGAAAGAGATAGCATCCACCTTAAACTTACACTTCGGAACGCTTTTGAAGTGCTCGTAAGCATTGCAGTTAGAAGTATTATTATATAGTAACTAAGAATGCTCTCGACTGAGTGACCAAACAAAAATACATCAAAATCGATTCTTCCGTTCTGGAGCTATGAATGAAATTTATAGCTTCCCGTCGTATTTACGGCAAGGTTATCACTGTTCTTGTTTACATTAGGGCTAAAAAGACTGCGATTCATTTTATATTGCCATAGACATAGAGTTAATGCAATTGTCAAAAATGACAAATGAAATGACATAACTCTTGTTTTCATTTCAATTTTATCAATAGCGCATGCCATAGATTAATATATACATACTTGCGAATTGCGAATGTTTATAGATCTTTTGATAACTAAGAAAATGGTGTGTTAAGGTGATAAGTTAATGTAAATTTATAAATATCAACAAAATGCCTGGTCCTGATCTACTCTCAAGTCAAGGGCTTCGTTTGGATGGACGCAGACCCAACGAGCTTCGTCGTATAATATGCAAACTTGGCGTGTTCACGCAACCAGACGGTAGCGCGTATTTAGAACAAGGAAATACAAAAGTTTTGGCGGCTGTTTATGGTCCACATCAAGTAAGTACTAGATTCTTTAATTAAAACAAATGCTAGTACTTTAAAATTTTAGATTTTGATCAAACATGTTATATCTGTTGTACACATGTTACACCTGAGTAGTGTCTTAATTTTCAGGTGTGTCGGTATTATCTGATAAGTTCTTTTAAGAATTTGTTGTCTGTTTTAACAAGTAGTTCTATAACATTGGATTTGTTTCAGGCTGCAAAATCCAAAAGTTCGCAGGATGGTGTTGTTGTCAACTGCCAATACAGCATGGCCACATTCTCCACAGGTATCATGTCATCCTCCTAGCAATTTTCTGATTATATCCAAAGTTTAGAGCCTGAGGCTACTTTTATTTTTCCATTTAATGAGTTGCTATATCTTGCAAGTCTAGTTGATTTGGGCATGCACCTACCTGTTGTAGGGGCCTGTGTGCATCCATGTAAACCAAATATATAAATGTTGTAAAAAGGTTGATATGGCATTGACATACCTCAACTCAAAGACAAGTCAGTGCTGGCTAGTTTATCAACTCTTTCTATAATTTTGAGCCTTTTACAAAGCTGACTATCTAGTCAGTGTTGTATCTACAAGTGATCTTATCACTCAAAATTGTATTATGTAACTAATGTTTCCAAAGTTTCAAACAGGATCTAACTTTCAGGAGAGAGAAAGAATCGTCCTCGCGGTGATAGAAAATCCCAGGAGATGTCAATGCATTTGAGACAGGCCCTTACAGCTGCTATCAAGACTGAGCTGTATCCTCGTTCGCAGATAGATATTTATGTTGAAGTTCTACAGGTTAGTTATATCAGAATTCATTGTCACACATTATGACTGGAAATAGTGCTCACTGTGCGGTATGGAAGGGAACTTCAACTTGTGCATGCTCAAGCTATGGAATGAATTCCCTGCTGTTAGTTTTTTCAAGCGACTACAATATGGCATTTTTTAGGAAGGGTATTGGAAAGTTTCTATGGGGTCAGTAGCACGGGTGTGACACCACCAATTATCAACTCACCTAATTTCTATTGTAGCATGAAAAAATGTTACACAAGTTTTCAACATTTGTGAGATTGACATTAGGAAGAGACTTAGTTTAGAACTGACATAAATTACGAGAAGTAGCATTGGGGGATTGAATTTGTAGAACATAAACAAAACAATCAAATTTTTGAAAATCACCTAGCTTTTTTGCTTTGTTTTCTCTTCCTCTCCTCTATTGCTGAGTTCCGAGTTGTCACTTCTCAGTGAAACAGGGTTTAGGCAAGATATCCAACACCAACCTATCCCGAATTTTTTTTGTCAAGTTTTCTGGACTTCTTTCTACATGGTTAAAATGTGTCTTACTTCATGGGGAAGCAATATTTAAGGATACCTTCCCAATATATATTGATTGATTTCTAAACAGTTATCTTAGATTGTAGAACTGGTAGGCCTTTAATCATGTAACACTATAGGCAGATGGCGGCGCGTACTGCGCGGCTGTTAACGCCGCGACCCTGGCGTTGATCGACGCCGGCATCCCCTTGCGTGCTTATGCCTGCGCTTGCTCCGCCTCAATGGCGTGGCGCAACGGCGAGCCGGAGCCCCTTGTCGACGTCGGACACGTGGAAGAGGCCGCCGGAGGTGTGGTCCTGACTGTTGCTAGCCTTCCTAGCACTGGTAAGGGAAATTGTAAAAGGATGTAGGTATATGGATAAATAATAGATCATTCATAATAGGATGGTATGCTGACAAAATCTATGAGCACTGGTCTGCTATAATCTATTACCAATGTATGTTTCAAAACTGTACATCCACACTTGTTCTGCCCATTGACTACGAATATTATATTCGTTTATATGGCTACATTTTATGCTAAATTAAAAATTAAAAAAATTTATTTGTTAATGCAAAATTGCTTACATTTAGAATGAAATGGTTCGCAGGCAGATCATACGACTTCTATACTTTGTAAAATGTAGCTTGGGTCGTATGACAGCTGTCAGTGAAATCCCGCACATGAAGTCTTGAATTTTCTAATCAAGAATGTAGTAGCTGTCAATGTCATACTTTATGGACATACCGAGCTAATTAGTGATGGGCGATGAATCATCGTGACCACATACTATAAACTATCCATATTTTGAATAAAGCTTAATTTAAAATTGAAATTAATATAAGAAAAAAATAATTACAATTTAATCTTACTACTTAGGTATTTTAATATCATAATAATATTTATATTTCAATATACTTGATCCTAAATAATATTCAGTAAATAAAATCCTACATTCAATTTATCAACGAACCTGAACCTGTTTTTGGATTTTGTAAGAAGACACGCCGCGTTTGGCTCTTGGGCCATGATATAGGCATAAGATACACGCGCCAACATCTTGTTTGATATGAACTTCCACTGATCCACTCCACTCATTCTCATCAGTACGAGTGCCGACGTCTTGTATGCTACGTATATTCCGTTCTCATTACAATTAAATATATACATACAATTAAATTAAACCTAATTATATGTAACATGCATAAATAATAGCTGGTAGCATCGATATTTTCATCGAATTTTGGACATCCCTATGAACCTCATTTTGACATCTGTCATAGGACCCAAGCTATATTTTACAAAGTATAGTGTCTGGTGTGTTAAAATAAATGATAAACTTTAGGAGCCGAGTAAAGTTTTATTAATGCAATTATATACCACTGTCGTCCAATTACTTCTTAGCTCGCATAGCTGACAAGGCTTTTGTCACTGCAAACTATCATGCACCGTACTGTACTATACCTTTCATTGCTCAATTTAAAAAAAGAAGAGGCTCGTGAAACTCGTTGAGTCAACACAACTTGTCATTCTCTTCCATACATTTCTATCAGATTTCATGTCCTCAGTCACTTCTTTTTTTACCATATCTTCTTTTACACAATCTATCCATCTTTTTTGGGCCAACCTCTGCTAAATAAAGCCCTCCACGTTCATACTTTAGACCTTTTTTACAATATTGCTATCATCTCTTCTCATAGTATGTCCTGTCCATACCATAACTTTGCATGTGCAACTTTTAAACTTTCTATAATATACTCATTCCTTAACATTCGCATCTCCGCTACATGCAGTTTTCTTTCATCCGTCGCTTTTAGAGCCAAATATGACGATCCATACAATACAGCAGGTCTGATAATAGATTTATAGAAAGGCTCGAGAAACACGTGTCTGCAGCAAATAAAAAAAACACCTCTGAGCACTCATCTGTATTTGTCTGTTGCAGGCAGTATTGGACTATTGGAAATGTCTCACAGGCTGCATATGGATTATTTCGATGTGGTGATGAGCAGAGCAATGCAAGGGTGTCGAGATATAGAGGTAAGTGTTTGGTCTTGAACATATTTTTCTTAGGTACTTCTTCTTTAATTTACTTTGTACTGTTACTGTGTTTTTACTTTGTAACTGACACATTGCTTCCATATAAGAACAACAATAATGTGTATCCCAACTGAATTAAACACCTGCTTTTGGTTTGGTTTTTTCACTGTCACAAATTTCGCTTCAACTGTGAGCACCATAATATATGGCTACTAATATATTACTTTTATCGGTACACATATTATGTATACCAATAAAAATACTAAGGCAACTAGTAGTATCGTCTTGTGGTTCACATTGTTTTTTTAATAGAAAGGAACTCAAGCCTCTGCAGGTAGGGAAGGAAGTACGAATGGCATTCCCAATCGTCAAATTAATTGTAAAAGGTAAAGTGGGGAAGGAGTCCCGCTGGCCCAACAGCTGGAATAACCCAAAAAAGTGCATGGTCATTTGATGGCATAGGAGGGGGAAGTCTGGCTGCGGTCTTTGAGGGGGAATTGCCCCCTAAGTATTTCAAGTCAATGAAATAGCAGAGAAAAGTGTGATGTGTGAACAACTACGAGAGACACGAGATCACAGTGCATCATGCTGCTTGCTGCCGTGACAGGCTCCATTAAGAATCATCACTCATAGTCACATCACCTTCATAATTTTTATCTAACATTGCAGGTAATCTTGGATAAAGCAGTCAGGGAGCATATAGTCCAAGGTTGGACGAAACAAGATGTTGTAACTATATAAAGTAAATCATTTTCATAATAATACTTGCGTTTTATTAAATCATATTTCTATACATCCTAGTATACACCTTGTTCCTCTTACATATAGGAAATAAAACAAATAAGATAGACTTACATATTTATTAGAGATCTGAACAAATAAGAAATTAAATTATATGTACAGTCTATGTTATAACTAACTAAATTAGAGGTAAGTTAATAGGTACACACTTTTTCCATTACTTTGCTTATTATATGGTGAAAAAGAAACTTATTTTAGAATGGGAACATTCTATGGCAAACGAAAAAGTGACGTAACATAAAATCAGCAAATAATTATATTATTACAGCAATAGCCAGCAGAACTAACGCAAAAGAAAAGAAACCTTTTATTATCGGATGTAATAATCAGTCCATCCGTTCCTGTGATTGCACACACAATAAAATAAAAAAACATATCTTTGAATAAATAAAACAAGTACTATATTGTACTCATAGAAGTTCTCTTGTACAAAATTCGACAATATTGCACACGTAGAGACATACTAACTCAAAATAAATATTGCTTTGTCCAAGACTTTGTTAGAACGGTTATTCATATTTTATTATTAAAAAATGTATAAAACTTTCGATTTTACCGCGTAACATAATTGCAACATTTGAAAATAATTCGCCCGTATAAAATATGCGTAATATAATATTATATGACTTTGGGAACAACCAACGTTGTTCTGGTTTAAGACCAAATTATTTTTATGGGATATAAAAAATGTTATCTTAAACGCTGAGTTGCTAAGGCACTCATCTACATTTTATCATCTATATATAGAAAAAAAATTATGCGTAAGCAAAAGAGAAAAAAAATGTGGGTATTTGAAAAAAATATCGTCCATCGCGTTACTTGCAAAACAAATATCTCTCAATTCCAAAGGAGACTTAACCTAGTTGTATAATACGAATAAATGTTTTGTCACATCCCTATGGCTCCGATGTAATGCTATCGAATTAGCGACGAAACGGTCCTACAACGCCGCTGGCTGAAAGGACGGATAGAGTAAACGTGCTTACAATCCGTCAATTCCTTGTATAAAAATATATAAGACTACGTCTCATATATATGTGATGCTGTATATTTTACCTCTGACAATAAGTCATAAAACGTTGACTAATGTTAAACTAAAATTGCACTTTCCTATAACCGAATTACGTTCCTAACTGCTTGGGCCTATTAATAATAAAAATTGTAAATAAATAAAGGTATATGTTGTATAAAGAAAGGACGCCGTCCGTTCACGTTGTTCTGGTCGCTAACCCGAGAGCGTCTTACGACACTAAACGACAGCTATGGTAGAAAAGTCTAAGCTTTAATTGTGAACTTGTGACCGCAGTCATTAGTTGGCCGCCACCGCCTCCGGCACCGACACTTTCTGACTAGGGTCGCCCGCCACCACGTCTGCGACAGAACAAACAAAATTAGTCACAGGGCATATCACTTATCTTCAATTTAAAATAAAATCAGCATAGTAATATGAATAGAAGCGGTTTAGGGCAGATGGGCTTCCCTCCCTCCATCAATTACATACTGACCATTATTAGTCTTGTTAGGCGAGTTGTGCGGCGAGCTGTTCTGCGACTCGCTGGTACTGCCCTCAGCTTCGCCAGTCTCGCCAGCTGACGAAGTAGCCTGTCAACAAACAGAATGGTTCATAACATTCCTTCTATAGATCTACATTACGTTTTTGACCTAATTCATAGAAACTGTTATTGCACAGTGCGAAAGGGAATCATAACATTGTACATATTAACAAAATATTATGTCAAAACATTTTTTTATAAATTGATTTAGCATTGTTGTAACACATTAAGTATGTCATTTGACAAAACTTACCCTATTTTTCCTAGGCAGTCTAGGCTTAGGACCTTTAGGCTCTTTGGCAGGGTCAAAATGGCAGTCAAATATCTCAATCAGTTCTTTTACATCCTCTTCTTTGGCAGAGATGGTCAACCCAGCAAGTTGTTTCTCCAAACCTGTGAATACAATGTGTTACACTAATTTGACGATATTGTGGTTTTTTAATAACAGGAACAGGAGCCTCACTTACTTCTAAACAAGGTATTTATACTGTTTTTACTTTTATGTCAATATCAGGTGCTAAAACTTGTCTTGTTTCTGACCAACTCGGAAAACAATTTTGATTTTGGTCAGACATTTGCCATTGAGTAGAATTAAAGACTTCATTTTCTATAATAATTCTTCAATATATCAGATGATATTGACAGCCTGACTCGCATGTTAAGTGTTGTCTTTAAATATTCAATCTAATCTAATCATGATTATCAATATTATTGAAGTAAGTACTATAACTAATTATGTTACTTGACTAGTACATATATATATATAATTCCTCTTATAATTGGTGATGGAAACTTCCATTACTTACCATCTGCCATTTGCAATCAAAAGTATTGCACCTCATTTCTAGTTGTTTATGAAGGTGTATACTTATATCCTTTGCCGTGTGTACATATGTAAGAGAAGAACAGTAAAGCTACGCACCGGCGAGCTGCTGGTCCTGCCAGGCGTCCTTGAGCTGGTCGTAGAGCAGGCCGGCGTCGGCCAGCAGCCGCCGCAGCTGCGTCACGCGCTTGCGTTCTGGCCGCGCCGAGCGCAGCAACGGCGCGAACACCGGCCGGAACGTGTTCTGTCTGCAAGTTGCAATAATACAACCAACTCACTATGCTGTCAAGCGCTTATACACAGAGCCCGAGTTTGTCGCAACTAGCAACTGATATTTGGCATATACATTTGAATGGCGACTAACACATTAGGAAAGTGGAGTCGTGAGTTTCCGCTACTAGTTTGAAACCGAAACGCGATACTAGTTGTCCCTAAACTGACGTTGCGCGTCTCAAGAACCAATCAACAAATCTCAAAAAGATCAGCAAAATGACGGGTTTCGCGTGTTCGTTATACTAGCGTACACAAGAGCTATATCGAGTTGGTTACTATGCCATTAAACTCTGTGTAAATACTGCCTAATTAGTGTAAAAATAAAAAATAAACCTCTTCCTCTGTAGTCTAGGAAATAAACACCATTTTCACTGTGTATGCTGGTGTCTCGATCAAGCTATCGTACACACATGGCGGTTTTCGAAAATGGCTAATTATAAAGCCACAGAGTTTACACACAAAAACTCTGCTCTAATATTATACTTCTCCCGCTATACAAAATTTCATAACGATTGCTTTTGTAGGAACAGAGATATAATTAGGCAGTATTTACACAATGTTTAATGGCATAGTAACCAATTCGATATAGCTATTGTGTACGCTAGCATTACGGATACGGATTTCGCGGATTATTGGTGGAACAACAAATTCAATTTGTACAAGAAATATCAAGTCGCGTAATATGATTGTAGGTACGACCTTCATTGACTCCAATTGCTTTTCTTTCTAGTTCCCTAATGTAAGCAGGGCCTTATACACATAGGTTAGGGTCGCGAGTGCGCGACACGCGCAAGGACATTAAATGTTATTGTATATTCATGAGGACATGATTAAACCAATCTGTCGGATCTCTGCCTTTTCGCGAAAAATCGTTTGCCCGATTATCACTTGCCAACTAACGTTTCCCAGAATTTTATTTCGCAGAATAATCATTTGCCAACTTGTGATTTAATTTTGTTTTTATTACCCAACTTCTCAGTTGCCAATTTTACGTTTTAGAATGACACTTTTCAAAATACCAACTTTCAAGTAGCGAATGTTTTAGTTAGCATAATATTCATGTAGTTGTTTATTGTTTACCAAATGATGTGGGTAAGCAATTTGGTTACGGCATTGTTTATCATAATACTAACCTAACCGATTCTTTTCGATTTCACCTGAACTTCGCTCCACGCTTTGGATTTTTGCAAATTTGCTTACTTAGATTTCTTTGTGATTATTAAATAAAAAACGCATTTTTTTTTTTTAACAATTTATCAATGTGCGAAAGGGAACTGTTACACAGACGAAACGTTATTCGTCTAAAAGTTGTCTGGCCTAATAAATAAATTGGCAAAAGATAGATGCCCCAAACGTATTTTGTCATTACAATAATCAGTTTAACAATAATTCTACCAAATGAAACGTTGTCATACAAACATTTGACAATCGTTAGTCGTCAAAGTGAAAAATTGGCGAAACGTTGGTTGGCAAGTGATAATCGGGCAAACGATTTTTGGCGAAAAGGCAGGACCCCCAATCTGTCGCAAATACTTTGATAAAAATAGATGAAGCATCATTAACTATTCATGAAAACGATAACATTTTAGAATTATATAATGGGACACACGGACCCCGCGGTTAGAGAGCCGAACAAAGTACAAAAATCACTTGCCGAAAATGTCAGGGAGGGAGAGTGGACGGTAGTACAGAAGAAGATGAGAAATAGACTTGGGGGAAATATTGGAAAAGCATTAATAGAACCTTAAGGGAAGTTTAAAGCCGCTTACGATAAATGTATTGTTTATATTTATAATGTCGATAAGGAAATACAAGAACATAAAATAGAAAATAAAAGAAAAGTGATATACAAGAATATGTGCGACAAAAGGCAAAAATAATAGTGAACATCGAAAAAATGAAATATCTAAAAATTACAACACTTATAAAGATATAGTTATGGGAGATGACTTCTGGCTAGAAGGCATTTCATACCGAAAATTTATAGACTTCTCTAAGAGGAACAGAGTCAGGGAAAGTACTCAGATGCATGATAATACCAATAAATCGTAATGGATTTGGTCGAAATTGATAAGTTTCAATGTCAAAGATGTGTAACAGCTGATATTGTAGCATTACAAGAAACTTGGCTGTACCCTCACGACATCGCTTTCTTAGGGCAAATTGATAATGAATTTGCTTTTACAAGTAAGTCGGCGATTGACACGTCAAAAGGTGTACTTCGGGGTAACCATGGAGGAGTGGTGATAAAGTGTACTAGTGATCGGCTCGTGGCTGTGAAAATCGTGTCACAGAATAAATCAATAATTATATTCTGTGTCCATATGCTAACTTAGCTGAATTTACAAAGTGTCTTAGTGAAATGAGTGCAATAATAGATAGTAATAACGTACCATCTGTGATGATGCTACGGGACTATAAAGCACAACCGGGGAAGCCATTTGGGAGTGAGCTTCAAAGTTTCTGTGTGAATCAGTGCTGGGCATGGGAAGATATAGACTTTTTACAGCAAAATACGTACACATTCGTGAGTGAAGCCGACGGTGATATGGGCTGGCTCGATCACTTTTTAGTGCCGGAGGCCATAAGGAGCGTGGTGGTTAGTGCTTCAGTGCCGTACGGTACGTATTGGTCCGACCATATGCCTATAAAACTGCAGTGTAACTTCCATATGTTAAAGCCTACTGTACTCCTATCACACCTTTGGAATAATAAAACATTGTGGGGCAAAAGAGACGCTAGTGATATATTTAAATACAAAGAATTCTGTCCTAATAAATTATTATTCATTATTACAGAATTAATAAAACAGTGTTTGGCAAAAGAGACGCTAGTGATATACTTAAATACAAAGAATTAGTTTATTAGGACAGAATTCTTTGTATTTAAGTATATCATTAGCGTCTCTTTTGCCCCACACTGTTTTATTAATCCAATGGTGTGGTAGGAGTACAGTTGGCTTTATCATATATATGCGAAATTGACTTCCCTGTGACCTTTCAAAAATGTGAGAATTTTTTGCACAGATTGTAGCCACAATTAAATATTGGATGATATGTATAGGAACATTGTATGTGGGCTCTCGGCGATATATAAAACGGGCGACACAACCGACCCGAACAATTACAGACCTATATCTCTGGCCACAATAATGGCTAAAGTGCTGGACGGTTTGATTGATAGACATATGGCATCTCGCATTAAGCTAAATGATGCACAGTTTG
Organism: Pelosia muscerda; assembly: GCA_963691645.1. Classification (NCBI taxonomy): domain Eukaryota; kingdom Metazoa; phylum Arthropoda; class Insecta; order Lepidoptera; family Erebidae; genus Pelosia; species Pelosia muscerda. The sequence continues at coordinate 28,141,735 of OY829098.1, forward strand.
GGTTTAGACCAGGTTTATCTATAGAGACTGCTGTACTGTCACTATATTTATGTCGCAGTAAGATAGATGAAGCCGTAATATAGTTATATCCCTAGGGATATAATTATATACCGTAACATAGTTATACGAAAGCCATTCATTCTCCCTAGGAATATAGTTATAAAACGGTCCAAGTTTAGTGATATACTTATAATACTAGATTAAGCTTCGTGAAATAGAAATCTACCATATATAACTAAATAAAACAATATTATATTGGTTTTATTTTTATTATTAATTGGTAAAATGTTCAAGTGGTAAAACTTTTTGCAAATGTAAAGGGGTTTTCGTTATTTTTTTCATGTTATTTGTGTTATGTATCTGGCACTCGACAGCCGCGACCGCGGCACGCTCGCTCGCCTCGTGTTTGTGTGGTCACAGTTCTAACCTTTCCTAACCTTAATCAAGTAATATATTTATAACACTGAACTTAATTTAGTAATATAAGTATATCACTAAACTTGACCGTTTTTTAACTATATTCCTAGTGATATAGTAATAAATCGCTTTATAACTATGTTACGGGTATATAATTATATACCTAGTGATATAACTATATTACGGCTTTATCTATCTTACTGCGACATATACACCGTCCAGTATTACACATCTAGAAAAACAAACGCGTGTTTCTTAGATCTTTCCAAGACGTTTGATCTGGTGTTGTATGATCTGCTCTGGGAGAAGCTGGCTAGGGAAACCAATGTAGACCCAGCTATTATATCAATACTGCATTATTGGTATAATAATAAAACAAATAATGTTAGGTGGGCAGGTTCAATATCGGATGCGTACGAGCTGGAGTGTGGGGTGAGACAAGGAGGCCTCACATCCCCCAGACTATGCAGTCTGTATGTTAACCAGTTGATTGTCGAGCTCAGCAATACCTATCAAGGTTGTCATGTAGACGGAGTATGCCTTAATAATATTAGTTAAGCGGATGATTTGGTATTGCTGAGCCCATCGATTAGCGCTATGGTGGACCTGCTTAAGATATGTGAGGGGTATGTAGAGGCCCATGGACTCAGATATAATGTTGCAAAAAGAGAAATACATGTATTTAATGCTGGCACAAAAACATATATATTAATACGCAACCAGTAAGACTGTACGGTAGACCCCTAAATAGAGTCACGACTTTCAAATATCTGGGTCACTGGGTTTCTGACGACCTCAGCGATGACTTAGACATTGAGCGTGAGCGTAGCGCGCTGGCTGTTCTATGTAACATGTTGGCTCGTTGATTTGCACGACGCACAACACAGGTGCACAACAAAGGTGACGCTTTTTAGGGCGTTTTGCCAGTCCTTTTATACGTGCAGTCTATGGGTTAACTACAGGCAGAGGTCATACAGCGCTGTGCGCGTACAGTACAATGATGCGTTCAGGGTGTTGATGGGGCTGCCGCGATACTGCAAGACATGTTCGCCGAAGCAGCTGTGGACGGCTTTCATGCCATCATGCGAAAAAGACCCAACAACATTCTTATCACTATGGTAGACCGGTGGGACACCCCATGTGGGGACATTGGCCGCGGTTACATAAACCAGTCGCGTCGTGGTCGTCTTGAAATATATTTCAAATTAAATTAAATTTGTAAAACTACAACTACTAAGATTAGTCTCTAAGAATTAGGTTTACTAACAACATGGACCATTGTCTCGTCGTCGTCATTTTGTAGGCAAATTTACGGTTAGTAAATAAGATAAGTATACCATTTTCGTATACAGTTGTATGATAAGGTGTTAATTTAAACTATTTTGACATATTTCACTATGGTAAGATGCCTTTATGGTGTAAAGTAAACAATTCCGAAGCCGAAGGTTCCTGGTAGTACTCCTAGTATAGTGTACATATATGTATTGACGAACGTCGTCTTTTCAGAGAACTTTTATTTCATTTACAGTTATCAACAAGGGTATTGGTACAAATGTTGCTCTTTGTATGAAACATGTCAATTTTATGTAATGTAACAGCACAAGCAAGTACTAGTTATTTATTAAGGGAACATTTACAAAAGATTATTTCGATACACTTCTTTCTATACTATTATATAATTGTAAAAAGTTTATGTTTGTCCGCGATGGACGCAAAAACTACTGAACGAATTACGATGCGGTTTTTTTTGTTTCAAAGGGTTTGGTCCAACTTAAAATCTTATGTATGTTTGATTGCAATCGGTTAAGTAGAACCAGAGTTATGATTAGTAATATCGAATTTAAGTTGCACAGATGGCGTTTTGGTCTCGATAACCGACAGCCACGCGGGCGGAGTTGCGGGCATAGGCTAGTTTATTAATATGTTCGAATCAGATAATAGGGAGATCCAGAACCGGAGGCGGATGATTAGATTACATATCCCCTGAGCGAACGATGTGTCTCCTCTCCATATTAAATTTCATTGCGCATTTGACCAAAAATGCTGAAAATAAAAACATCCTCCCCTTCCTAGCCTCCCCACCCCTTCCCAGCTCTCCCCCTTTCCCTTCAGGGTGGGCAGCGCGTGTGTGACACCCTTAGTGTTGCACACGTTCATAGGCCACGGTAGCCGCTTTCCATCAGGTGGGCCGTGTGCTTATCTGCCACCTACGTATAAAAACAAAAAAAAAAAACCATGTTGACTCACCTCTCCAGTAGCTTCTTGAGCGTGGCAAGCGCCTCGAGCTCGGTCTGCACGGGGCGCGCCCAGGCACGAGCGGTTTCCACCATGTCCTTACTGGCTGAGGCACCTTCGCCACCCGCACCTACTTCCTGTTGCTCACCTATGGACAACACAATATTGTTATTGGTTTTCACAATTAACATTCGAGCTCTAGTCATCATCTTCATATAGATACGCCAGTTTCATCCAAGCCAGCCAGGCCCCACTTCAGAGCGCTACCAACATTTATTTGTTTTATTATTGACTAAAATTTATAAGACTTTGGAAGCAGTACAATAGGCGGCCTTATCTCTTTAAGCGAGCTCTGCCTTTCATGGTTCATGATGCTCAAGCCAACCTCATCTGCTATTCAACACCAGTCGAGGTTTTAGGTGTCGATTTTCCTATAAGGGTTGACAGATGCTCACGGAAAAAAGACATGTAAGAAGAAGTCCATCCCAGTCAATAAAAAAATGTCGCCATCGGTCTCAAAAGTGCTAACTTTGGAAGGAAATAGGCTAAGAGAACAATAATAAAGTAGTAAATGAGTAACAATACCTTGCGCAAGATGCTCAACGATCCTGTAAGCGGCCGTCGCTCTCTCTAAGGCACTATCCACGGTCAGCGACTCAGCGTCCAGCAACACCCGCGCCAACACCCGCAAGGATACCGACTTCACAGTAGCCTTGCATTTCTCCGCCGCTAGGGCGTAGCTGTCCGCGAAACCAGCTACGATGGTCTTGAAACGGTCCAGAAGCTTGTACCTGTATGACACGTTCTGTGTTTTACATTTTCCATTCAACAATCTTCAGCGTTTTTACCAACTCAGTATATCATTCTTTTTATGACTACACTAGCTGTTGCCTCTGGCTCCGGCTATTATTAAAATCCATTCAGTAGTTTATAAGTGATCTTACACTTATAAACTACTACTACTACTAACAAACATCCATTCTTCCATTCATCGCCATCTGTCCATACTTAGAAACTTTAATGTTTATAATAGTAGTAGGATTCCTGTCACGTATATCTCCGCCATTCCATTCTTTGTCATATCCTCTTTCACGCGTTTGTTGGCCCTCATCTGCTCCTAAAGCCTAAACTAGGTCGTTTCTCAATTTTTCAATAACTGTTACAAGAAATAGCCGGATCTGGCTGGCGGCAAGTACATTGTGGTTTTAAATATTACGAGCACGCATATCCTATAAATTATTCGCCAGAAACCATATCAATTACATGTACAGTGTGAATCAGTTTTGCTTTATATAACGTATAATATAATACATTCAGTGTGGTTATTAGCTATCAGCCAAATAGGTATTTATACAATACGTCTATCGGAATTCAACGATCGACGATATAATATCGCGAGTATCGCGTATGTTAGACACTTAGCAAAAAACATTGTGATAAGCTCTCAATTGGTTGTAGGTATAGTTTACGAAGAAATATACTTATCAGGAATTTTGTCTCCCCTATTCTGTGTGCATAGAGCCAGAAACTAGTATATTGTATGATTATATAGATGGTGGGTGCTAACTAATATATATCATATTAGGATTTCAGAGCAAGACTTGTTGCAATGATAGCGTGGGTATGAGATGTCTCTTGGACAGTTAGATCCGAGTCTATAGCTACACTAACCAAGCTCACATTTAGTTGGGTATGCCTCGAGTCTCTTATATCCAGTAGCTTTAGCTGTACCAATCGCTTCATAATTACCTAGTGAGTGCTTCAAGCAGCATGGTGGGGCTAAGACGGCGCGGCTCGTGGTAGATAAGGATAACACTACCATCTCCCTTCTCTTTCTCTAACCAGTCTAGGAAGTCTGACAGTGCAGAGATCTCAGACTTCGTTTTTAATATCTGTGAGCAAAAAAATACAGTTCAATTGGCAATATTGTAAAGTCAAGAAACATAAATTCATTGAAAGCATTGCTTGATAAAATAATTTAATTGTAGCTACCAAGAATTTTCTGATATGATTAATTACGACATAAGAAAATAGTTTCATAAAAAGAATAAACATACTTATTCTTACAGCAATATAAAGTTGGTGAAAAGTGGATGATCACATATAGTAATTATATGTTCAGAACCTTATATTGATAAAGTCAAGGAAAAAGTGTGAACATAATTTTTATTTCTACTTGTGTAATTTGTATGAACTTTTATATTTCCCCTATTTTATACTCTGCTGCAAATTAGATATTTCCCCTAAGTAGGGACAGTTTCTCCTTACCTTATGAGTATTAGTATCTTTGAGCATGCGGTATCGTCCCACGGTGACTACTCGCACATTGTGGCGACGACGCGCGCCTGGGTTCAGATCCCCGTAAGGCATTATGTACTGCGAGTACGATTGTTTCGGCGTGTAAGCCGCTATCTGACATATCTGGAACAATCAAGGTACAGTTGAAGCCATCGTCCTATTTACATCCAAATCTTGTACTATGGAACCCGGTGTTAGTTTTCCTACTCCTCCTTTCCATGACACGGCATGTACGAGAACAGTAGGCGTCTGACCCCGCATATCTGATATAATGCTGTGGGTAGGTAGATGTAAGAGTAAGAATGTTTGAGAATTGTTTGGAAAAGCTGAACTTGTTAATATTTGTGACCAGGTGTGGTGATCTGCTAGGTGGTTTCAATGGCAGGTGTTAGAATGTTATATGTTCATGTTTAAGTTTAAAGTTTGTTGCTCCATAGAAGTTTGGTTTGCTATAACTAGACGGTGGTAGCTACATATATCCTTAACTATATTACAAAATCTGCCTGAAATACTATACAAAAAATGCACATGTTTTTCAGAACCAAGGAGCAAAAAATTTATTTGATAATATACTAATTGTGGCGCATGCTGCAATTCCACTTTTTTAGATTAGACATCTTTAAAGACATATAAAAGTATATCCATTGCAATCAGTTGAATTGTAATCGTACAAATGCATAGAGAATAACGGTTTGTGGTGTTTCAATTGTGGACCACTAAAACAGTTCATTATGTAGCAATAGATATTACATGTACACCTTCATCATAATACATACCTCATCGATAAGTCTCCTGCCGGTAGTATCCATGTCCCACCCAACAAGGGCGTACTTGCCGGGCGGCAGACCTGCAGGCTTCTCAGCCAAGGCTGGCGGCAACTCCGCCGTGGTCTCCAGCTCTCCTCCATTCACCTTCGCTTCGGACACCATTGCCATGTATTCTAAGTCACGCTGGGGAACACACCAGGATGTTATAACTTCCGTTCCCGAATTGGGTTAATAAGGAACAGGAGGGGATCAATTCAACAAGTTCTAGTGAATAGATTTTGAGGTCATAGGTTCTCGTTTTCGTAGAGGTTTATAATGAACTAGCTGTTGCCCGCGGCTGTCGATTGTCGCGTTTCCTGGCTGTCGATATTAGCGCCAATGCATAGAAATTCACCGGATCGATTGAGATTTATGATTATTACTAAGCTCTCTTGGATGTTAGCGTGATGATATATAGCCTATGTTACTCCTAGATATTATAGCATTTTAGAGGTGAAAGAATGATTAAAATCGGTCCAGTCCTCTTTATAATATTAGTATAGTATAGATGTGATTAATATGGAATAATATTTATCTATTGCATACATTAGGATGCGACGCATGCACAGCGGCATGCCATGATTCATTGCATGACTAATAGGCAGTTGCAGATTAGGTCGCAAGTCATTTTAGTAATTCCATTAACTGTGACTGATTATAGACTTTATTCATAAGCAGTACGGGCGCGAAATAGTTCGTATGTAATATGTATTTGCGGGACCGTATGAGCACTTGTAAGGTCAGAAGTCGTGTCGCGTCAGCTTTTTAATTAGTTGGTTTAGAGCTCTCCCATCTCACGAAGGTGATGGAGTGAATGGCTGTTCACTCATCTTTCCCATAAGTTTCGCGAAACGATCTAGAAGTCCCAGTAGGATCTTTTCAGGCCCTAGAGCTCGTCGGAGAGATAACGAGTCTTGATGATAAATGTCTGTGATCACTTCAACACCTTACCTTGGAGCTGTGTGTTTATCTACCTAAGCAGGGTCGAGTTGGTAAACAGTGATTAAGCACTTTAAAATAATGGGAGAAGTGGGGGGAGGGGGGCTGGTGGCACATACATTTTTTCGCGCCTAGACTTCTGATATTAAGACAGTACTGCTGATACCGACCGTATGAAATAAAAAACTGAAATAACTCGAACCAATAATATTCCCAGATACAAATCTGATAACAAAATGGTTTAAAATTAAAAGAAAAACAATGCTGCAATACTGCTGCTGATCTGTTATTATTCAACCTAATGTGACATATCTAAAACGTATATTGATACTCCATCGCTGGCCATTGAGAAAATGTTGGGTTGAATACAATAAGTACCAGGCCTAATACAGTATAATTTGATGGGATTTATTGTGTGGCAGTGGAGTGTCAGACATACAACTTCTACTAACATAAGATTTTTACCATACCAAAATGAAGTCTGTACTCCTGCTGTTTCTGAGGTATACTAATTGTATAGCAATACAACACTCAACACGAACTCTTCAATTGAATAGGTGTTTTTAATGTTGATAATACACGTAACATAAGATACACATGTCAACAAAGGACTGTAAATAAAAACAAAATGCTAGGCCACAAATATTTCAGGAATCACTGTAGAAATTAGGAAGGACTAAATCAATACTAGAAAAATTGTTTACGAATGTTTAAATACTATCTAATCAGATTAAAAGCTCTGATGTCTATGTAAAACAGATAATAGGTAAGTTGAATGACTTCAGCAACCGAAGCATATAATAAATATATACAGAAAGCCGGCTTCAACTGACCTTGATTTTGAGTGCCTACGCTCCTTGTCCGTAACCTGTACCACTAGGGTTAGCTTCATGAATAATACTCATATTAATTCTATAATTTTAATGATCTGACTAGGTTATTATTTAGTTATATTTCTGCACAAACTGTACTACTTATATAATATAATCATTTTACTTCAGGCCGATGAAACAAAATGTTTATAGCTGTCAAATTAGCACATTGTACCAATGGACTTCTTGTATTACAATTATTATAGAATACCACACACCATATTACGCATAGATTAGGTTACAAAGGCAGAAAGGATGATCTGGATTCAACACTTCAATAATGAAAACATAATTATCTTTCAGTCTGACAAGTAGCTGGGAATTCACACAAGTCCTAAAAATGCCACATAAATGTGCAGGGGGATTCCCTATTTCCCCACACATTTGCATGTAGGGGGATTTCCTACAAATTTGGGTATGGGGGAAATCCCTACAGATTTGCATGACGCATTATATAAAAAATGGCCAGTATGACAAGGCACAAAATGATTCATATTTATTCAATGTTAGCTATGTCCACGGCTTCATCTATGTGAACTTAGATCTGAATTTATAACTTTATAATATGGATTATTTTTCTACAGGCAAAGTAATATTATGCATTATCTGCATCTGTAGTTAATAATGGTTGTCCACTAGGTTGTGGTATGGTTCAAACCTGTAACAGTATTCATAGGTACTATCAATTCATATTAGAATATTAGCCGATGCCTGATATGCGACCAAAGCGCCATCTGTGCAACTTAAATTCTATATTACTAATGATATATCTGGTTCCACTTAACCGATTGCAATTAAACAAACATAAGATTTTAAGTTGGACCAAACACCTTCAAACTAAAAAACCTGCATCAAAATCTGTTCAGTAGTTTTTGCGTCTATTGCGAAATACAAATGTTTTACAATTATATAATATTAGAATATATACCTATTAGAGTTTAGTAAAGGAAATATTTAATTTCAAGTATTTATATGGACTAAGTCTAGAAAATTGTTACATTGAAGTTAATTTCAACTTAAGAGTCCTTACAGACAACTTTATAAGAGAGAAATGAAAAAATTTTAAGTATTTGTAAAGTTGCATTTACTTGTAAATTAACTAACTTTATATTCCTGCCTTCCAGTCATCATCATCCTTGCATTAAACCTGTTGTTTTTTTGTTAAATTTTGTTTAAATGAATTTGTTGTTTACATTTTTCAGATATTCTTGTATGAACATACAACTTTTACAAAATTTGTTTGTATAAATATACAAAATATTAATAACAAAATACTTGTAAAAGGTGTTCGTAATCTATATAATACATGTCATTACACAATGGACCTATTTCAAAAGATACCCTACTGTAACATCCTTTATCCTAAGTAATGAATACTACTTTTTCAGACAGTGACCTTGACTTGAATACAAAGGTCTCCCTTTCAAGTTATTCATTGGTAGACATAGGGGTGGCAGTGGCAGGTTAACACTTGACAGAGTTTACTAAACAATAGGTTTTTATTTTAATATATTTGCTGAGTCTACATTATTCTAATATTCTTTTGTTACTGTTGACTAGTGGGTTGAGCCACTTAATATGTTACTATCAAATTCTAATTAAAATAAAGGTAATTATCAACTATCTGCAACATCTTTATCTTATAGTATAGTTATTCAAGGATATAAGATATCACCCACATGCAGGCACTTATAAGAGGTGTCTGGTTAAAATGGCTTAGCAAGCAGCTTTTGTGTAAGATATGATCGGCAAATCGTTGTTTCTGATACTGAAAATATTCTCAGTTCAAGCATATTTTATGCATTTTATGTATCATTATCATTTTATGTTATTATAGAGTTCTAAAACTTATCAATCATTGGAGTACTAAGATTATAATTATAATAATTGTCAACATTACCTACCAATAAATTCCTACATATAAATATCTTTTACACATACAAAATAACTGTATGTAGCAGTAAAATATGATGAAACCTTACATGGTACCTACTTATACAAAGTTTTTGTCTGACTGTTTGTTCCTGGTATTTTCCAAAACAGCTGGACTGAGGTTGACGAGCTTTTTACTGTAGATAGCTGATGATAACAGACATGACTTAAGCTACTTTTACCTTAGACAAACGATAAGGGTTCCGCGTAAAAAAATCAATACGCAGTTCGAAGTCCACGCGGACGAAGTTCAAGCTCAGCTAGTTTAGAATAACAGAACAGCACAAAATTTTGTCATGCGAGTTTCTAGGTAGGGTAGAATCTATTCTAATTTTGTACTTTTATTTTTTATCTCAAGTTTTTTGTAGGTACTTTTAAAGTAGTGTAGGTACTTTTGAAGTACGTAAAAAAAACCTGGGCAGGTTATAATACTTACGTACTATAGCACTTTCTAATCAGAAAGTTGTCGCAAAGCAAGTATAAGTACAACTTTAAATTATTGCTTCTAGGTGCATAAAAGACCGGCGCTCAAAATAATCGATCATCCGAAAACAAAATAATTACGCTGAACATAGACTACATAACCCAAGCTGTATGGACAAAATATTTTCCAATAAGCTTCAAATTCTTGTTAAACTGATTACTAGTTCGTTTTTATCTTTAAAACAAAGATTAATTCAAGAAAAAATGAAATTAAGGACACGTGGCGGTCTTTTTCTACAGACATTTTGCCCCACCCCAGCACGTCAAAATAATTTCAATTTTATACTTACAAATTAAATAGAGGGATGTATTGATGTTTTCAAACAATTTCTGTATACAGGAACTTATTGCGATGCCCCGCTAACAATGCAAAGTAAGACAATTTGGTAAAAATATCACAAAATCTCAGCACGTGTGCGGCAAATGGCAAACCGCAATAGTGAGTGATGTGAAAATTATTTGATTGTCGAATAGAGTTTACAGAATTCGGTTTTGCTAATACTTTTTGTTTTATGGAATATATAATTGTAGATATTTCTAGTAAGAATTGTTTTCATTATTTTAACAAAAGTCTCAGTATGGTTGTCAATGAAGAAATGTATGTATTTTTAAAGGAAAGTTTTCGTCGTCATAAGTTTAGACATCGTAAATAAAAACCGTATCAAAGAACATCACTAACGAATAAGTTGGTGGAATTTATAATATAATACAACTAATAATAACTATCAGACAGGTTTTATGTATGTTGCTCATATCTAATAACAGAACACTCACTGTCCTTAATATTCAAACTTTTGAATTGACGGCATAAGAATAACCATTCTTAGTGAATTGGGTAGTGCCGCGTTAGGCGTAGACTGGTTGACTAGTATAATTTTTTTCTAAAATAATATATAAATATTAATAATGAATAATATTTATGCAATATAAACCTTACAGATAACAAACGATTGACCATTAAAAAATATTCTCAGTATTATAAACAATAGGACGAAGAATTTATACAGGTTCGAATTCCGATTCAGATTTCAGGATTCACCCGGAAATGAATCCATGTTCCATAGAAAATAATTATCGTCATTTACCAAAAATTTTACTCCTCTTTTTCAACTTTATCAAAAAGTCGAAAAAGAGGATCAATCGTCTCTCAAGCAGGTTGTATTTTTGTATAATATAACATCTCACTCATTCAACCATTAAAATATCATGTAACTCATTTAATCGATTAAATAACTGAAATCAAATTAATTTATTTTTGCAAAACCCACGTTTACTTATTAATATTTTTATATAAGTATTTATAGGGTTAAAGTACTTGCTTACTTAATATTTATGGAGGCATATACATACATGTTAAGTGACTGTTTATTTTTTTTAGATATTACATAATGTATGAATATCTAAGAAAAAAAGAAACAATCATTTATTATACACACACACTACACAAAAAAATCAATGAGCAGTTTTCTATAAGTATTTATAGTATCCTAAAGACGCGCTAGATGGCGCAGTCAGCACTTTTGGTAAGAAGAGTCTGGTGTCACATCTAGTGTTCCCTAATTTATGAAAAAAATGTTCTTCGATCTTCGGAGCATTTCTGTATGCATACTTTTTCAGCTGACGACTAGCCTTGTCCACATTCAATCTTAAAGCTCTAATCCATTGATTTTTTAGCGTAATGTCTGGTGGAATCAAATGTTTTCCTTGGTTTACACTGGTATGAACAGCACTACGTGATCGCATATTGAATAATATTAGTTACGTATTACTGAATACAAATGACGTCGGTATCAACTTTTTGAGGATTCAACTTTCAATATTACATACAAACAAACTTCAACGTTTTAGAAACAGCGATCAGTCGAATTAAGACACTCAGTCAGTTCCGCTACTAAAACTATCGTGTCGCATTTCTATTAGCTTTTTCTGTTCAGTGAATTTAACGCGGTGCTAGCAGCGGGAACTGTCAATCAAAACTCAATTTAATCTTGTTCTTCTGACCGTACAATTTCACATAGCTGAATAATCTCTTCACCAAATTACTTTTCACAACACCCTGACATTGGCAAGTTGTGGCAACACACAGAAGCCATTCAAAAGAATTGAATTGTCAAACTTAAAACTCAAAGTTATAAAATGTATTTACGTGGTTGAACTGCTTGTGCGCATTATGTGTAAATGATACTGGTTTTAGTATACATTTTCATTGAATACTGAGTGTTCTAAGATGACTGATAATATTGAATATTATCGAAATCAAATTACATTGGCTAGAACTGAGATAAAAAATTTACGGTAAGATGAACAACAGTGCTGTTGTTTTCATTGATCTATTGTATAATTCAATAGTATTTGTCAATTTTTATTTTAGACAGCAGATATCCGCCTTAAAACATGAACATATAAAGGAAATAAACCATATAAAAACCTCCCTAAATGGCTTTCGTTGTTCTGGTTGCGACGACACAGGTTTGTAGCATTTAATACTCCCATGATCATATTATAAATGCAGTTTTACGGTTGCATGGGCTTGGACAGCATTGTGAATATGTTGTATTATAATTTCATGCTAATTACTAAGTCTCTCTGCAGTTATATGCAGGTCTTAAACATCTTCACTTTAGGCTTTCTATTTGTAGAAACTGGAATTAAAGACCTGTTTTAATGTATTTAGAAATTAGACTTTATTTTTATAGTTTAAACTGTGTTAATTTTGACTGTGATATATTTGGTCAAAATATAATAAATGAAAATTCAAACTTGGTTTTACTTGCATTGTATTTTTTGTAATGAAAATAATTACATTGTGATCGTGTATTTTTACAGCAACATCATTTACTTCAACTTACAATGGTAGAGCCGTTTCTCCTATAGAATCTGATTCTATCTCATATCATCCTATAGGAGTAATAGAGACAACATTTCAAAACAAAAGAGGGGTACCTCGACAACCAACTGTGATGGCTAAAGCCAAAGGTGTTGTAATCATAGATCCTAGTGTATTTAACAACCCTGAACATGCATTGAGCGGACTGATAGAATTCTCTCATATGTGGTCAGTATGAATGTTATTTTAAATATCTTTAATAAACATGTTTAAATAGTAACACTTAGCTAGTAAATATATAAATATTCTCAGTTTCTCCTAGTAGATACAGATATAGTGCCACTATTTATTCTAATACCTTACAATTTCAGTCTTGTATGGTTGATATGAATTAATTGATCAGTCTATCACAATCCTATGCTGGCCACAGGCTTCTCCCAGTGTTGAGAGTCTTTGGCCTACAGTTTCCTTACTGGTAAGATGGCATGGTACAGGGTTTTACTTCAAATTTTCCTTCTCTCACAGTGATAGCACTGTCAGCTTCAGCATCTGTGCATTGAAATAAAATGAAATTATATTTATTCTGAGAATATGGTACATCAATATGTATAATAATGTTTCCACCCCTCAAATATTATTATATAATTAATAATAAGTGTGGGGTGCTAGCATTGCATATTTGTATTGTGTTATATTAATTGGCTAACATGCTATTGTCTGAAGTTTATGCAAATGCATAATGTAGATCAAATAATAATTCTTATAAGAGCTGATGCTTGGCATTATTAACACATAGGCTATTATTAATCTAGAGATTAGGCCACTAGTGCGGCATTTATATTACTGGGCACAACATTATGTTACCTCTCTTCCCAAAGCCTAAACAGAGATAACAGCATGCCATCTGCTTATATTGCCATTCAATTTTTCAGGATAATATTCCATTTCCATGTGACTGAGAGTACAAAAGTGCCTGCTAAAGTGGCGCCCCCTAGGCTAGGTGGTGAGAGGCGTGGAGTGCTATCCACTAGATCGCCACATCGCCCCTGTCCTATAGGATTGTCTCTCGTCAAGATTGAGAGCATAGAAGGTAAGAAAACAAGCTGTGCGTGCTGAGCTAGCTATAAATAGAAACCAAGAGTCTAAGTTTAAAGAAAAAGACATTCTGACCATAATTTCACAGTACATTTTCGAAAATCAAATATATTTAATACATAAACATACTTTTCAAGAGTGTGACAGACAAAATATAAATACCAGACAATAACATTCCTAAAGTCTGTGATAGTAGACACCACTAACTGTTTAAGCATTTTTAACTAGCTCCCTCAGTAAATTAGGGATTTACCTGTAAATAAATTTAAAAATGTAATCGAAAATAATCATAAGATGGTTAGTAGGTTCGTTTTCTCGAAAGCTCACTGTACACAATTTGTTCCATATCATTCCTATACATTTGCTTGATATGGTTCACAAATTGAACACTTGCATTAAGTCTACTGAAGATTTTTGACAAAACCAAAATAAAATCGACCGTTTCCTCGTAGTCATACTAGTTTGTCACACCAGTAGTATGACCACGAGGATATAAATGTTCTTGTAGTCATACTAACATTTTAACACCTCATGTAGAAAAAAAAAGGAATCTAAAATACAGAACTAACAATAAAAACACCTTCATCGCAAATTTTCTAGAAAAACCCAATACAAATCTGCCCATGTATGAGTTCCATTTGACAGTTTGCAATGAAATCATCACGTTCCCTTATATAACCTTCTTTTTCATTTAAAACGTTAAACAAACGCAGTATTGATACCGGAGATCGCTTTTTAATTTCTTTATTAAGTTGGGAGTGTCATCTTTCCACCACATTAAGTTCTGTGGCGTTCACATATTATATTCATACAAATTAAATACTTCAAACTTCGACCTGTGTAAGCTGATTGCTAAATGAAATTATGGTTAAAGTTAGAAATAAAAAAGGGACTATAAGGGAAGAGACCTTTTGCGAAGGGGACATTCTGCGAAAGAGACATTCTGAGAGGGCTTTTTGCGAAAGAGACATTCTGAGTAAAAGACATTTTGCGAAAGAGATATTTTGCGTAAGAGATATTTTGCGTAAGAGACATTCTGCGAAAGAGATTTTTTGCGATCAGTGAACATTTTGAGAAGTGGACATGCAGCGTCCGAATTCAATGTATACAGGAGAATTTAAACCCATTTTTCTAATAGATTAGGTTTTAGTGTGACTACTAGGACATTTATACTCTCGTGGTCATACTGGTGTGACAAACTAGTATGGCTACTAGGAAACCACAGCGAAGCACTTTTACTGATGTAAACTTAGAACCTACAGTGACAAAAACCCAGCAGTGACTATAGCGATTTACTTTATTTTTGTTGTTCACAGGTAACAAGATACATTTCCTTGGTGTTGACATGGTGAACGGCACGCCAGTACTAGATATCAAGCCATATATTCCTCAATATGACTATCCAGTACAAGAGCAGGACACTGCAATGTCTTCATTAGAACGACCTCCGACAGAAGGCATTAGTGATGTTACTGACATTGCTAATCTGCAACTGCTTGATGATCTTGAAATGGAAAGGTGGGTAAATTTGAATGTGTTTTAGCCTTGCGCACTGATTCATAAGACGACGTCAACGTCGTAGTAACACAGCGCCCATTAAACATTAAACACCCATTGTCGTGATGCATAAATTTATATCCACACTAGCCTAAGCCCACGGCTACGCCAGCGTGGCTGTCGGTTATCGCGACCTAAGCGCCATCTGTGCGTCTTAAATTCTATATCGAAATCCGTTCAGTAGTTTTTGCATCCATCGCGGACAAACATAAACTTTTTACTATTATATAATATCTTATACACTGACGGACTCATAAACTGCATCAAAGTAATAGACGACTTTGAAATAAATATTTTAACCAAGTATGCATACTTTCTATACAGATTTAAATTGAAACCTCTAGATTGGTTCGTGAACTTTAAAACAGCGTAGGGTCATATCTTTAAGTTTAAGTTTATGTACTGGAAAGGACCTTAAGACTTTTTTTTGAAGAAAAAACAGAAATTTAAGAAAAATTGGTTTCATTAAAAAATTGGTTTTAACAATAGACACAAACTTTATGCAAGGGTTTATTTGTGTTTTAATAAGGTGTATTACCCCCACGTGCCCTTATTACGGATTCTAATCGGTTTCGCATAGATTTTATAAGGGTTTTTAAAAGATCTTGCGGAATATTGTCCATTCTTCTGAAAGTGCTGTTCTTAGTGCTGCCACTGTCGTGGGCGAAGGGTTTCTCGCATATACAGCTCTTTTTAAATTGTCCCAAACATGCTCGATGGGATTAAGATCCGGGCTGCGTGCTGGCCAATTCATTGTACGTATCCCAACCTCTTCGCAATAATGTTGAACTTGTGCAGCTGCATGCGGCCGGGCATTATCCTGCATTAAAGTAAAATTTTCGCCTATGAATCCCATGTAAGGCACCACGTGATCTTCTAATATCTCTGTTATGTAGCGATGTGCTGTCAAACCCCCTCTATTACCGTTTTGACGGACCATGTCTATGAACACAAGTTCTGTTCGCCCGTTCATCGATATGCCACCCCAGACCATACATGAACCGCCTCCAAAAGGAACACGCTCCTCAATGCAACTTTGAGCATATCGCTCCCCACATCGACGATAGACTCTTCTGCGACCATCTGCACCATATAAACATGTCCTACACTCGTCCGTGAACAATACAGAGGCCCACTGCTCTTCTGTCCAATTCAGGTGATGACGCGCAAATCTTAAGCGAGCTTGTCTGTGAGCTGTAGACAACTTTGGACCATTTGCTGGTCTAAAAGGGGTGATATCCGCTTCCTTTAACCTTCTTCTTATTGTTCGTGCACACACGTTTACTCCACGCACTTCATTAAGCTCGGTTTTGATGTTAACTGACGTGAGGAAACGATTTCGCAGGGAAGTTATAACAATAAATCGGTCATCACGACCTGTGGTTGCTCGAGTTCTGCCTGTACCACGTCTCCTCCTGTAAGAACCTGTCTCTACAAACCTTCTGTATATTCTAGAAACCGTAGACTGGTTTAAATTTAAATTTCTACCAATCGTTCGTTGATCCAAGCCCTCCCGCACCAATGCTACAATTTGTGCCGCTTGTTCGGACGAAGTATCCATATTATGGTTCAAAAACTCTCGATGTGTTAAAAAACTAACCCAACAATTATGCTGGTAACAATAATTCAATTGACAAAACAAAAAAAATCAATGAGAATCAATTTAAAACTTTGCTATAAATAACACGCAAATCTGATACTACAAGTAAATTTTCTTTTCCCGGCTATATTCATTTGTTTTACTGCAGTTCTATTTTTAAATTTAATTTTTTTTTAAGATTAAGAGCCAGTCTTTCCTTATTTATATAATTTAATCTAAAAAGTTTGCATACTTATTATAAAAAATCCTTTTAGAGTAAACCTGAACTTTGATGCAGTTTATGAGTCCGTCAGTGTATAATTGTAAAAAGGTATCAAATATAATTATAATTTCTTTACAGCCCCATAAAACTTGCAATTCTACCAACACATGTATGACCTTCAGCCTAAAGTCCCGCGTACTTTAAACGCCACAATTTTAGCATTATTGGTACCTATAACGATATTAAATATCATTCCTGAAAATTGGACCCATACACTGTGCAAATGACACTTGTTCGTTAGGATCCACAATGCTAGGAGTTTTTACCAAAACACATTATTAGATAACAGATCCAATATACTTGTAGTCCACTTTCCAGCTCACCACTCGAAGATAACTTACCAGAGCAGGTCAAAAGTCACATCACACCGGTAGCTCCTTCACCAGAATCTCCTTCAAGCGTCGATCTACTCGTCGGTAATTACCGAACACCTATCCGACGACCAGATACCGAACGAGGAGCGCCTGACGGCCAAGAAAGGTACACTCCTCCGCAATCGGCACAGCTCGCAAATGCTTCTCATGACGGTATCAGAGTTGCTGCATGGATATCCAATCCGCCATCGCAAAATTATGAAGTGAGGTTCACAGAAGATGCTTTTACCAGATTGAATGAATTGATAGGAGATCGAGCACAGGCCTTTAAAGCTAACATTGAATGCTTGTTGTCTGAAGATCCCAGGTCAAACTATGTGAGAACTACATATCCAGATCATGAATACAGTTGTGTGTTGGAGGATTTGTCAATAAGTTGTATTTTTGATTCTAATTCGTCAGAATGTACGATTATAGCTATAAGGAACGCTGAGGATTTGCAATCATAGTTGTAAGTATTTGCTTATGGGCTTTGTTATAGCGTGCGCAATCGTGATTTAATGCTAAGGAATTACAACTGTGTAAAACCCTGCCGTCCTTACGGAAAGTGCAATAACTCAAGTTCCAGTCTGAATTGAGTTAGGTACATAGTTATTCGTATTCAGTAGGACGATGCTGTTTTATTTATCTATAAACAGTTTCGAAGTTTAGACATTAAGCACAAAAGCAATATCTAGGTTAATGAGTTAATGAAAACTAAATTTAAATTATGTAAGACTGCAATAAATACAGCATATCTCATATGTAAGCTCCATTTACTAGTTATAAGTATAAGACTTAATTTATTATAGATATAAATTGATAATTAGTATTTCAAGCATTTCCCTTTTACTGGATAATGCTGCATACACTTAATGATCGTGTGATTAAGAAAGTAAAAAAAAAACATGTTCCTACCCGAATTCGACTTTTACCTGGTTATTGAATTTTTCATTGGGACGTTGCACCTGTGCTTTTTATAAATTTATCTTGTGCAAACCCGACTATTTATTGAATAGCACGCAGAATTAATTTGCCAGCACATGTCTGTTGTTAAAATTTTATTGTGAATAAAATATATTGATTACATAGATTGCACAAAGTATGGTATAATTTTTAATTAACATTTTATATGATTATAATATTCCTTGATTAGGCTGAGTATTACAATTTACATCAACAAAATTACCCAACACCCTATTAGTTACGTAAAATAATAATTATGATTAAATTTTATAATTCTAATAATATATCTAACTATACTCTTAATACATCTTAGGTATATGGATAACATTGATTTATTTTCTGAAGTAATTTGTTAATATATAAAAATAACAATAGATATACAGGCCTAGCTGCTAACACAGGTCTTCTCAGTTTTGAAAAGAAAAAGTTTATTTTGGTATTGTGAGAACGGGAAACCGAATTCCATTTGGTTTGACAGACAAAAATGAGAGTCCAAGTTGGAGGCACATCAGTTTTATATGACGTAGGAGAAGCTGCAAAATATTTAACTTGACAAGAAAGTTTACATAAGGTCCATTTATAGTAGATAATAACGGAGTTCGGTTCCAACGCGCTCAGTTGTTAACTTTGTAGAACAAAATATGTCTCCCAGATCCGAAACCTCCCACAGCATTCAAGATATCTAATTCTACGAATCTCATTGGTTGTCCATTTAATTGAATTATTTTTGCTGTATCGTCATGTTTCCAATCAATAGGCTGGCTCACTGGACCCCATTCTTTACCATCCAGAGATACCCGGTACTGGATTTGAAGAATAGTGCCATTTCCTGAGTCCTCTCTCGGGGTGTACTCTATTTTGTCAAGTTTGTAGATACTCCCTAAATCGAATTTTAGCTTGATCACTTTTCCTCGCCTTGCGTCGGCTTGGTGTGGTTTGTCCCAAACTGTATGCCATAAAGAAGAAGGATTCCCATCAGTAAGCAGACATACCTCTTGACAGGGTTGACACGGAATATTGCAAATAACTTTAACACCCTTGACTATATTTTTATGGACTTCTTCTTTTGTCGACAGTGTTATGTAATAACTCCACTTCGAAACACCTTTATCGTTAGCTGATCTTATTCTGAATTTATGTTCTGATTCAGGTTTAAATCCGTCAAATGTAAATTCAGTCCCTGTTATATTAGTGAACAGAGTTCCATCTCTTTCAATTTCATAGTAAACGTCTTTCTCAGCATCCCAACGTAGACCGATGGTAGTAGGTGTTACATCTTCATCTAATACGGTAAATTTAGCAGGCGCACGTAAAGAACTATTTTCAGCTGTAATACTTCCAAACACCGGTCCTTTATTTTCAAAGCCTCTGATTTTTATATGAATATCGCTTGAAGAAATGTCTGTTTCCTGAATCTTTATCATTAAACACTTCTGTGCTATGTTCTGACCTCCAAAATCTTTCAGGTAAGGGTTTACGACATACTCTCTATTAAAGTAATAACTATTTTCCAAGTTCTGGAACTCTTCCTCGGTTTCAGCCTTGTTAATATGAATAGTATTGTCATTTATAGTTGCTTTTATGCTGTCTATGTTTGCCGAAGCAAATATTCTAAACAGAGTAGACCTCGCTTTTACCATATTTTGATAACTTCCTTTAGTTTTATGGACATGTATGAATAAGTCGCCATGCTGATTGGAATTGGGGCCAACGACTGTTAATTCCGTTTTAGCATAATGTCCATCTAAATAGTCGGGAGATTTACCATCATCTTCATAAACTTCAAAGTTTGTTTCACCATTTGGGTATATATTAATGATTCTCTTGTCTCTTTGTATCTGATTGATATTATTATTCGGGTTGACCATTGGTATTATAGCACCATCTTTAACAAAAACTGGTATCTTCCATAATGGTGTTTTTAAATTGTTATATATTTTTCCACCTTGGTACTTTTCTCCAGTTAATAAGTCGACCCAAACTTGATTAGTATCCGGCAAATAGACACCATGACGTACCCATTCCTTGTCTTTGTTATATTCCTCTTTGTAGACAGGAGCGACTAATATGTAAGGACCCCACATGAATTGATACTGAGAGTCTTTGGTGTATCCAGTTTTCTCTTCGGGAAACTCTAGAAACATCGCCCTGATCATCGGTAAACCATGTATCGATTTGTGGGCTATAGTGTAATTGTAAGGCATATGCATTGACTTCAATTTCAAATATGCTCTATTGATAACTCTAGCTTCTTCATCATAATAGAAAGGAGTTTTCTGTGCTCTACCCCAACCATCCATGCTCAGTTGAAGTGGTGTGAAAGTTTTCCATTGATAGTCGCGTATATTCACATCTTTGACACCACCTCCATAAATGCCATCCATATCTGACCCTACAAGAGGTATACCAGAAAGGCCAGAACCAATGTATGTAGGTATATGGAAGCGTATATACTCCCATTGTCCTCCAGTTTGGTCACCGCTCCATATTCCTGCATGTCTCTGAGTGCCAGCCCATCCGTCAACCATTATCACCATTGTTCTAGATTTACGGTTCGCCCCTTTTTCAAAAAGTTTAGTCGCATTCTCGACGGCATTTAAAGCAAATGAGTAACCGGAACCAATCCATGCCACATCGCACTTTAGTGCTGCTACTCCGGCAATCTCAACTTCTTTGATTAAATCACGATCTCCTTTTTTTGGATTTGTAGGATCCACAGGCTCTAAATTTGATTCCGTCCATAGGGAAGTTTCTACGCCCTTCTTTCTTGAATATTCCGCCAACTGTCTTAAATTTTCGATGTCGCCTTCTAATGAGTCTGTTTGCCCGTAACCACAGCCATATCCATCGTTGGGAATAAACCAGCCTAGTGGCATGTCATATCTTTCATATCTATCAATCATAGCTCTTGCTGAGAATTGATAATTATTTTTCTCTCCATTCAACGACTCCAGAACACCTTCTTTTCCGTCCATATCTTTGGGTTGAAAACATTTGTAGTAATATCCATCTTCGAACAAGATAGCGTTGCGAGTGTCCTTATCTACTCTTACCCAATAGTCGCGGTTGAACGCATTTAAATGAGCCTCGTAAAATGCGAACTCTGGCAAAAAAATTGGTTCACCGGTCAACTCGTAATAGTCTTTTAAAATATCAACTGGACGAGAGCTAATGAAGAAAAATGCATCAAATTGGTTTTCATTGTGAGTGGTTTCAACTGTATCAGGTTTCAATGTACCGAAGTCATATAGGCCTGGTTGCCAAGTGTTCCTTAGAACAGCGTAACCTTTAGTCGACCAATAAAAAGGACATGGCGATGTAACGCCACCGTCCACCCAATTATTTGTATTAACGATCTGTATTTTTTCTCCCTTGTGAGTAAATTTACCGTTCTGCATTCCCCCACCGAAGAAATATTCATCTTCGTGCTGGTATAATGTCTGCTTTACTAAATTATCGTCTAAATTATAGTACAAAGGTTCGGACTCAATTAGGACGTCTTTGTTAGACCGTGTGTCCTTTACGGCCATCGTACCTTGTTTCTTATCAAAGCGTATTGTTATTTTGTTTGTGTAAATATTGTAGTGATGGTCAGTCTCTTTGAGTATGGAATATTCAAATGATTTGCTATCGTAATCGGATATTTTCTTCGAGTTTATTCTCGCGAGATCGCTCGGGTTGTGCGGTGTCGGGTAATCCTGGAAGTCACCTGTCGGTGACATGTAGTACTTGAAAACATGGCTGTTCAATATGTTGATCTTAGCCTGTTCCCCAGTCTCGTACTCAATAAGATACGAAGTATCGGTCTTTATGAAAGACACAATGCCTCCTAAAGTCTTAAACATTTTCTTCACGCTCTATTATGCTTTTTCAGAGAAGAAATCAGCAATCTGAAATTAAATATTTAACAGTTTTAATCATTGCAATTGTCTATTTAGCTTCTTGCTCCTTCCCGAAAGTTTTAAACAAAAAAATGGTAACGGGAACAAAATTTCACGCGGGTGTATCCGCGGGTAATGGTAATGTAGCAACTCGTACCTACTTCCGCCTACCTACTAAAATATCGTAGTTACACTGGGGAAGAAGCACACCCGGATACCGAGGAAATAAATATCGTTGACTGATCTAGTCTATTCACTCGTATCCATAAATATAAATATGCCAGGGAGAAACTAGACACCCCTATCTATTACTAAACGGGTTAGTAGCTTTATGCCTATATCTCGATAAGACTAGGTATCAATATTGACTAAATCGCTTTATGACTAAATCTCAATATGACTAGTTCGCGTATAGACTAGATCTCATTCAGACTAGATAGCCATTGGTCCAGGCAGGAGTCTCATGCAGGAGTTCAGGAACTACTTGGTAAGTGGTCAGCGCGCTTAACAAAGAGTTCCTTATCAATGAAGTATGGTGAAGTGTGAGATTGAAGAGCCCTGAAGAGCCACTTTTCGATGCCATTGTACGTCATATTGATATTAAGTCAATCTGATAACAAGATACATGGTCGTATAGCTATCTAGACCAAAAGCGAACTAGTCACATTGAGATTTAGTCATAAAGCGATCTAGTCATATTGATACCAAGTCTTATCGAGATATAGGCTTAAAGCTACTAACCCAACTAAACCACAGAATAGATAATACATAGTACCTATTGTGAACTAAGATAACTAGTTTGTTAAATGGGTTCTATTTGAACAAAGCTGATGCATAATAATTATAATGCTACTCAAAAACATCAACTTGATCTAGTGATTTAGACCGAAAAAAAGTCAATTAATTTGATTCAATATTTGATCACAATGCCAAAACAACACAGCTTTCTACATAAAAATAAATGTAATTGTTAATACAACCCCCTATGTCATTTATTACAGGGCACCTTGTATATCAAATAAACGTAAATAGAAAAATTAATATTAAATTAAAATACAACTAAAAGAGAAAAGAAAAATAGAAAGAATTTATTGGCTCATAAACATGGTTTTAGGAAGGTTTACCAGCATAATTTTTTGTTGACCAAAAATAAATAAATGTTAAGTAGCTACATTAGAATTTATAGACATTATTATTATTATTATTATGTATCAATATAACACAATACAATGCTGCTATCACTGTATTATCAGAAGCAAAAAGGCGTGAATATTACATATGTAGGTACTATCCCGATATCTCGCAGTGCAATATAGCCTATGTTACTCAGGGTGAATATAGCTTTCCAATGGTTAAAATTTTTTTTGAAATCGGCATATTAGTTTTTGAGTTAGTCATTACAAACTTACACACAAGTATAAAAAATTTTTCTTCTTTCTAATAATAGTGTTAGATGTATGTAAATATTAATAACACTTACATGCGTATTTCGAAAAATTTGCTGAGTTTCACAACAAGTGAGGTGACTAGTTAGTGTCAGTGCAGCAACTGAACTGAATATCTTACAACCCTACAAGAGCCCTTTATATATTATGATAGCGCGCTCATAAATGTATTGAGCGCAGTATAGCAGCGTAAATTATGTCATATTGACATAAACCTGACAAATATGTCAATCTAACGTCAACCCAGCTTAATTTCTTTGCCAAATAGGTACCTACTTTGTACTGATCTGAGAGAATAATGATGCCACCAACACGGATACTATTAATCAACATTACAAGTCAATGCCCCCAATATCGCAAGCAGATCTAGACTTCAAGTGTCTGCCAACATATTCTTTTGTGCAGATGGCTTTCATTCTATCCGATGGGATATCCCGATATCTAATAGTCGCATCGCCGGTCAATGCTCCATAGGTAGGTATATCACAATCAGATCTAGCATTTGAATATGTTAAGCTATTCTTTAGCAGGTGACAGTCAATTGTAGAAAAATTACGATAGGCCTAATCGGAAGAAATGAAACTTCGATTACAGTATACTTACTTATGAATGATAGGTGATAAGGTAAGAAGGATATATTATTATCTTCCATTTATGTAGATACGATTGTGTAATAATTTCATGTGCCGTCAGTGTAGCCCATGACACAGAAGAGACTAGCCACTTCGCTCTTTCTTAAGGAAACCTTATTGGGTAAGACATTATTTTTTATCGAAGTATGTACCTACTTTTACATATTGAAAGCGTTCCCTGTGTCTATAAAAACGCTAAAGCTAGCTATGGGATCTTTCTGGAATTTTGTAGTGCCTACCATGAATAGCAGAACTTTTTTTTAATTACTCAAGTAGCGGCAAAGGTTGGCCTATTTATGAATGCTGGTGACACCCGAAACCCAAAATGTCGTTATTTGGCGTCTTTGGTGTCGTTATTCTGCTGGAGTGTGGAAGGAATAGTATAGAAGATAGTTGGACAAGGAAATGATAGAGGTGCTCGTGCTTACTTATCTACACTGCAGTGGTTTAAAGTGCTAAGTAGGTATGTGTAAGTTAAATTGTAAAAGAATTGGTAGGTATTAACGTGCGAATTACATTAATTTAATATTGGTGGCTTCGATTTTCAGACGATTGTAGCTCCATCATGGAGGACTGGCTAGAGACGCCTCGTGGGGACCTCTCATACCGACTAACGCAGGTGGTCTTTGGGCACGGGTGCTTCGGGAATTATCTGTGCCGGATCCGGAAGGAGCCAATGCCCGAATACCATCACTGTGATGCGAGTGAGGACTGAGGGTTGCACACGATGACCGAGTGCCCGGCTTGTGAAACGCCAAGGCGGGCGTGGCGGCCCTAGGGGTGGGAGTACTCTCGCTCACCACCTTGCTAACGGCGATGGTGAGATGCGCAATTGCGTGGGCTGCCGCTGCCTCTTTCTGCTATTAAGTAATGCTCAAGAAAGAGGCGGCGACTCCGCCGTCGGAGGTCGCAGAATGACCTCCATTCTCCATGAGCACAGGTCTGGGTAAGACAGGTGTAGGAGCATGCCGCTGCTGCTGCAGCCGCGTGATCCCGCTTCTCCCTATCCGGGGCAAGATGTAGACACCGAAGTCCTACACTTGAGAGGGCCTTCGCATGCCCTGGGTCAGCTAGGGTGTGAGGGATATGCCAGAGGCTATCTCACCCTCGGCAAGACCCAAGATGGCCGCGCGGTTTTGGTCGGTTCGAGTCCGACATAACCACTCTCGCTGACTTCGGCGGCAGGTATCTGTGAGAATTTCCGCAAGAAAAATAAGGCGATTGTCGCTCACGTAAAAATGGAACCGATACATCTGTGATATGTAGCGCGCCGGTAGCGAACTCAACTGCGACGCAGGAGGCGCGGATTCCATTCCCGCTCAGTACAAGCATTTATAAGCAATGGGTATGAATATTTGGTAGGGTCGGGGTATTTCCCTCCCTCGGAGAGCACCGGTACCAGTACCGGTCGTCATACGGAATGACGGTTAAAGATGTAGTTAGAGCCCTAAAACTCTACAGCTGATCTAACTGTATAATACTTTCAAATAACGAATCATCCCTCCGGCCACTTGGATCACATGTGAGCTTAGATAGCAGTCGTTTCACGCAAAATATCGAAGTTTTGCCGCGTCGCAGTTGGATTAGAAGAGGTTTACTCCTGGCTCTGAGGTAGGTAAAAGTCTCTGACGTAACCGGCATTAACGCAAGGATGATGATGTGGCCTGCCAGGGGTGTTCCTTCTTGGCCCTTCCACAATGTCAGAAGAGCTCATGTTTAAGGCTGCAGACTATGTCTTCATGCACTGACATAGCTCTTTGTAGCTATTACTATTACTATTTAAGGTAGGTACCTAACCTACATGCCTAACATGCTAGCTAGTAGAACTACTTCATTTTTAAATGTTGAGTTCAAATATTATTGTTTTCACACCAACGAGACTACAGCACTTCCTTTTTATTAGTCCATAGACATAGATATGACAATACGACAAAGGTCCGTAGAACCGACAGCGCATAGCGATAGCGTAACACCTTGAGTATCGGACTTGCGGTCGAGTGGTTGTCGGTTCGAACCGGTATTTGAGTTTTCAGAGGCAGCAGTGAAACTATTTAGACGTCACATAGGTACGTGACTCACTTTATGATAGGCTTTATTAAAAACCTAAACTAACCATACTAGCGACGCAGACGTGGCAATTAAAATTTATAAATTATAAATATTAGTCTATTTATATTTATAATAGTCGCCGGTGTTTTGTTTTATTTGAGAGTAAATTATTGAACAAATGACCAGGAAATTGAAAATATCAACACGTGTAATACCGTAAAATAGGGGATCAATAATACTATAACCTCGTAATGTTTATAAGACAAAAGCATAATATTTACACTTTTACAAACAACGTATATGCTTACCGTTACAAATCCATTACGTTGGAATTTTTGAGTTGAAGGTATAATACTACAATACAATATACACCACCCGGTATATACAATGTACTACCTATATGTTTATATTTAAGTAAACTGGTTACTGGTCTAATCTACAGTACACAGGTACATTTTTGATACCGATTTCCGACTGTAAAATCCGCAAACAAAACCCCATTCCTATCTCTACGATTCCAAACCAAAATCAGTCTATAATAATTTGTAAACAACACTAAATAAGGATGTGCAGATCATATTATTTCATATTCGTAAATCAACTATGGATACTATTTTTTTATTTAATTATATAAATAAATAATTTATATAATTTCTTTGACTTGTTCTAATTGCATAGATTCTTTTTTACATTTTGTACAAAACTTGTTTCTATTTGAAAAAATCAAACCTTTTTACATTTTGCATTGAATTATAAATAAGTTTAAAAATCTAACATTTTATAATATTCTATGCCATTAAACTTAATTCGTGATAATTATAAAATTTACTTAACTCAAATATAACAATATAATCCATTTATGTATGCATATATATTATAAACTAATCAACTAAACTTCAACAACACTATGACGATGCTGACTTTCCGTTTTTGACAATTTGACATAACATGACATTGCTATTCCCACTCGGCGTTTGCTTGCTGCAGATTTTGTTTGGTCGGCTGAAGTGTAGAATTTGATTACTCATTTTGTAATTTAACTATTATTTAGATCACAAAATCTTTCTCTTTTAACAGAAATTATCAAAAGGTGCGTATAAAACAATATAATTCTTGAAATTGCTATTACCGTGGAGAAATTTTCTAAAACGCTTTGTCATCTTTTATAACCTAGACCGGTGTACGAAGTTATTATATTTTCAGATGTTTCTTACACGATCGGAGTATGACCGTGGTGTCAACACTTTCAGCCCAGAAGGCAGGTTATTCCAAGTGGAATATGCTATTGAAGCTATCAAGCTGGGGTCAACCGCGATCGGCATTTCTACCTCCGAAGGCGTAGTTTTGGCCGTAGAGAAGCGTATCACGTCTCCTTTGATGGAACCTACTACCATCGAGAAGATCGTCGAGGTTGATAGACATATTGCTTGTGCTGTATCAGGGCTGATGGCTGACTCCAGGTAAGAAGCTAATGAATTCCATTATAACAAAAAATGTGTATTCTATGTGTTGGAAAATATCAATTATTATATTAATCACTTACAATGAGACTCATACAGAATGGTTTTGTCTTAATATCCAATTCTGTTCTATCATATAAAAGCATTTATGGCTATGTAGAATGCATGCATACAATGGAATAAATTAATTTTCATAATTCATGCTTGGAAGACACAATTTATTTAAAAAGTAACGTGATTTTGTAAAGAATAGGTAATTTAATTTATCTTGATGATTAATTAATTAAGATTGGTTGGTATGTTCATACACACAATGTTAAGTTATTAATTTTTTCCAAATCATACATTGTTTTCACAGGCTTTGCCCAATATAACAATGCAGTATAATATACTGCATTGTTATGGTACCTACCATAATTATTATTATTAGTATCTATAATTATATATTTTTACCATTAATTAAATCTTATAAATCTATATTTATATTACATTCTTACTGCTAATTATATTATCTTATGTAATCTATATGCTACCAAAGAGTCACATGAGGGGCATACTTCATTAAATTGGTACTGGGTACTGGGACTTCAAATGTTCACTCCCATGGGGCCAGCCACTTTTAGTCTAAAAGCCATTAATCCATACTTAGCCAGGTCCAAGTTCCATCTTGCCTCCACCTTATTATCTCCAACCATCTCTATTGCAAAGTGAGTTGGATATATAAGTGGGTAGAAATATAGAGAGAAGTGTGTGTGAAGTGAGAAGATGTATATGAGAGTCTTTATATATAGATGTAGGATAAAGTACATTTTACTGTTTCTAGGACCTTAGTTGAGCGTGCTCGTGTGGAAAGCCAGAATCATTGGTTTGTGTACAATGAGCGCATGAGTGTGGAGTCTTGTGCCCAGGCTGTGTCGAACCTTGCTATTCAGTTTGGAGACAGCGATGATGACAGTGGCACTGCTATGTCTAGGCCATTCGGTGTTGCTGTGATGTTTGCAGGTTAGTAAGTTAAAAAAACGAGAGGTTTATCTTTTGTATTGTCTACAATAAGAACAAAGTTGTTTATATTATAGGATAAACCAGACTAAGAACTATGTTTTTAATGTTATTAAAAGGCATTCTGATATCAACTGGACTTCACTCACTCTAACCTAGGTTGCAAATGCTTTTCTAAATAGAAAAAACCCATAATGTTCCACTCAAATTGGTAGCTCGTGCTTAGCAGAAGTCACATAATTTAAAAAGCTTTAACAATTATCTATTGCGTTTTCAGGTATTGACGAGAAAGGCCCTCAACTGTATCACATGGATCCTTCCGGAACATTTGTACAGTATGATGCTAAAGCTATTGGTTCTGGCAGCGAAGGAGCCCAGCAGAGTTTAAAGGTGAGATAAGGGTTATACACCTAGCCATTAAGCGAAGTATAGGTATTATTTATTTTTTTTATGGCACATCAATTTGACTTAAACTCATCTGATGGTAAGCTGAAGGCAAAGTCTCACGCAGGTCTCACGGTCCCAGTGCATAGAGGACCCAGGGCTTTAGGAAGAAGGAGACACATGCGCTGGTAAGGAATTTTAGGATTTAACAGTGTGGCAGATGACAAACTCACCGAACTCTACTCTCATAGCAGATGGTACTG
Organism: Pelosia muscerda; assembly: GCA_963691645.1. NCBI lineage: Eukaryota > Metazoa > Arthropoda > Insecta > Lepidoptera > Erebidae > Pelosia > Pelosia muscerda. The sequence continues at coordinate 28,171,490 of OY829098.1, forward strand.
ACTATGATTATACTCGGTACAACTGTTATCTTATTTTCACCTATACCACAATAGTTTCAGTTGTAATAATATGCTGACCCTAAATCTATTCTTGCAGCCATCGATTGGTTTGTCTGCTGATGCAGTGACATTCAAACGTGGAATGTGACTCCAGTTATTGAGGTCTCTCACTGAACTCTCACAGTCACAGTTGAGAGAACCCCATTATTATTATTATTATAACCTCTCATCCATTCAGGCATACTATCTTGCTGCATCACTATTGCCTTTCGTACCGTAAAAGCTAATCACAATATTGTGCCTCACAGGAAGCATACCACAAGTCTATGACTCTCAAAGAAGCTATCAAGTCTGCTCTCACTATCCTTAAGCAGGTGATGGAGGAGAAGCTGTCCGAAAACAATGTCGAGGTGGTCACCATGACTCCAGGGTCTCTGTTCCACATGTTTACACGGGAACAGCTCGCTGAGGTTATTAAAGACATACCTTAAGTAATAGTACAGTAAACAGTGAGAATCTTTGGAATTATGTTGTTTTTAAGGTGATTGGGACAGGTTTACCATGATCATCAAATTCAATGCATTAAAAGCAAGTAATGTTGTCTATCATATGTTCTGCACCTTTCTTAAATAAGGGTATGTATTACTTAATCCAGTAAGACTTTACGCGCCTTAACATTTCAGAGACAGATTTGAAATTAATTATTACTCAAAATTATTTTTGCAAGGAATGACTTGCAAAGATTATGCATATATTAAAAACAATATAGTTCCAAAGTTTCAGATGTTGCTTATGTTGGTATTTAGAAGTAATGTTTGAAGTAAATTATATTGAGTAAATCGTTTATATATTGTAGAATATTTGAATCCAGTAACAGGCTGTACAAACTATTCCAGTAGCAAATTCAAAGTGTCCACTAAGTGGATAATCTTACTGTGGAGTTTCTAAAGTATTTGGTACTTTTCTACTGTTTTAGCATTTGAAAAGTAATTTACAGTCAAATACCCAAATTTGCCAGGGTTAAACTTCACATTCTAAATTATTGTACAGTAGATTTAACCTTGTTTCTCATGCATTTGTTTGGACATGTGTCAACCCGCAATACTAAATTCTCATTGGTTTTCCGATCAATTAGCTTTTAGTTTTCAGTTGACATGAGTTTGACAAATGTACAAGAAATGGGGGGTTAGTATAGTATTGGCAACATTTAGTAATACTACTAGAACCAGGTACAATGCATAAAAACTATGAACTTATTATTTTTATGTATAAATATTATTATGTATAACTTATTTCAAATGATACTTTTACAAGGTGCGGGAGACATTTTGAATCTTACAGAAGTATTCATTTGTTCAATAAAAGTGAAATCAATTTTTTATTGTATGTGTATTGTATTATTTCCCTGATACTCCTAAAATCACGTTTGAAATTAAAATATTGTGAGTATAGTAGATTTAGAGCCATTAGTATTTGGGACTCTTTTTCATAAAATACGTACATTATATTTTATAAACGGGCCCCTAAATAACATAAACCGATGGTGTTGTGGGTACCGTAGTATTAATCGAGTAGAATTACGGGTTTAAATCATAATCGGGTAGTTAATTTTCGCGATGTATGTTATTGCGAAAGTTTACTATCGCGACGTTCTTATCTGCGAGTAACGTACTACTACGAAAGTTTACCATTACGATGTACAATCATCAGTCCTGCCAAGGTTTTTATTAAAACGAGACAGTAATATTAGGTTGACATTTTATATTCTACAAAAATATTGACTTTGACATTTAATCAAAACATCAATTGAATGGAATTTTTTATGAAGTTGTTCATTGACATCATATTAATTAAGTATGATTTTATATGCGTCCACTTGGTTTTTGGCTTCAAAAGGTACGAGAGTATTCGTGCTCGTACCCAGACCGTACAATACTGCGAAGGTTTAACAATACGATTTATCTGTGTTGCTGCGAAAGTATTGCGAATGTTTACCATTGCTATGTTTTTTACTGCGACGAATACTGTCCTGCTAACATGCTATTGCGATTTAGGTGGAAGGGTTATTGGTACACACTGCTTATTGTGGATATTTTTTATTATGGAATTGACTAATTAAATAAGCTTAAATTGCAACTTATCAAAATTAAGTTAATTTAATGAACAATGCACAAGTCCATATTATGTTATATGGACTCGTTCATTATATTATCTAAAGGGTACAACAAAAGACACTGTGCTAATCAAACAATCCGCCTCTTGATCGTATCCGGTGCAAAATTACCTATCACACTTGCTGCGTTTCCACGCTGGATGGCGAAGGCCAGTTTATGCACCAGGAACTATTATAACTATATTTATATAATTTTTCAGCCGATTTTTCCTATAAATTGGATGACACGTTGTTTCGGTCCTTCGCATCGAAATATTGTATTCTCGCTAATCCTGTTTGCTACCACAGCTGCGAATTTTTGTAAGACAAAAGTTGAGCGTTTCATGAAAATGAAGGTACTTTATAATGAAATAATAAAGCATTTTTCTCTTTTTTTATTTTCTGGACTATGAAGGAATTAGTGTGGCTGAAATGATTTGCATAAAAACTCAGCTTTTGTAATTTCATGAAATTTTCGTTATGCTTGTGACTCCTACTTACACGGCCTCTCATTCACTAGCATATGGCAATTTGTTAATAATATTGTTTGTAATCAGTAAATAAAAACACTTCGCATGGTAAACTTTTCTCTCGATAGTACACTTTCGCAGTAATGTACATCACAACGCACGGTAAACCTTCGCAGCAACCGATGTAAACTTTCGTAATAACGTGTATCGCGGATAAGAACTTTTCGCTATTTATGATCCACAATCATATTGAGGGTAGGCAATTAGTGGTTGTATAGGGTTGCTTGATTACTGTAAAGTAGTAAGTATTTAGACAATTTTGAATAAAACCTATTAGAATGTAATATATAAAATGGGATGTCTGGGGTCCATGATAGCCTCTGTGATGTGGCGGTAGTGAACGCCATTATTTTGCAGGATGTGCGGGTTCCATTCCCGCTTTGTGGAAATATTTGTATGCATAAATATGGCTATTTATATTGGTCTGGTCGTGTCTCAGCTCGTAAAGCCTACCGTCCTGGTTGTCATATGAGCATATAGTTGGATATATTATGTATATAGTTGGAGCCCTAAAAAGTTCAACAACTGGTCTAACTGCAGTACTTCGATATCCTGTACCTCTATAGGTATACAATCAATATTGTAGAGGCAGGTGGCACTGCCATTTGGTCTATCCGGTCTACTGCCATCATGGCAGTCGCTTCACAGAAAATATTGAAGTTTAACCGCGACGCAGTTCGACTGGAAAAAGTGGAGTCCGAGATGACAGCTTTGGATGCGACCGGGATTAGCGCAAGGATAATGATGCCTTGGGTTTGGCGCTCGTCTGAAGAACATGATGGTATCTGCATTTACCCGAGCTTGAGGTGTACTGGGTCCGTAGTCAACGCACACTCGAAATTGGCCTAGGAGAAGAATTAGGATTATCTTACAATACTGGGCAGCATCTCCTACGTATCGTATTCATCGTATCTCAAAATTGGCCTAGGAGAAGAATTAGGATTATATTACAATGCTGAGCACCATCTTCTACAAATGTTGTTGAAGTTATAAATGGGATAATAATTTAGGTATCTCCTTAGCGGGACTGCCAAAAGTTCCTTTCCCTTACCTATGTAGTAGCTTTTGGACCTCGCAGCTAATTCATTTTATAGCAGTTTCAATTTTTTTATTCCATGTTGTACACAGTTGATAGCGGCGATCCCTGAATTGCAGTGGAGTGAAACAAGTTCTCGCAACACAATACATGACTTGTCCAAATTAAGACTGAACAGGCAATCCGTTTGAAAGTTAAGCCTAATTCCTTCTGCACAGATCACCTAGGACCTAGGAGGGCTATGGTAATGTATTTTACATTAGCTCACTTCTTTTTACCGATGCTCATTGTTGTTCAACAATAATTTAACGATTGCTGAAAATTACTATTGTTAATTTTTAATTCCTAATCTCATTTACATTTCAAATTGAAATAGTTAAAAGAACAAAGGTGAACATTAACATTTGCCGGAGTACACTCAGGTGGACCGTATGAACCATTTATCCTCCCAGGTGGTCTGTGCAGCTGACCGGCGGTAAAGTACTACTAATGTGGAGATTCTACTCGTATTACATATATTTGATTGGGTATTACTGTTTTATTGTAGCTAGTATCTACACACTAAGATTTCAGCTAATTCTGAGGCACATTTTCATAACAGTATAAAGAAAATGCAAATGAATAAATCCCTATGGGATATCAATAGCTAACACTAACAAGCAAATGCTAACACTTTGCCTCGAGTTTGCTGTTGGTCTGTAATTTTTTACGTATTTATCAGATACCAGCCCCGGATCTAGGAATTTTTTTAGGCAGGGCAAATTTTGAGTTCTCGTGTTGGGACTTACCGCCACTCCCACGGAGCTATTCAGAATTTGCATGCTTCCGAATCTGATGGGATCTGAAAGCTGTACCCCATTGACGTTTTTAAACAGACACTTTACAATGTGCACAAGTGTGGTCGTTTCAGTTTAGACGGGCTGTTCCACTTATCCCTTCCACGTTGTCCCTCCCAGTGGGGACTAGTGGATTGTTTTTCACTCTTCCCTACTACACCGTTAATTTTACAAAATTGTCTTAGGTACGTAGTATTGTATTCTCTCTGCTATATGTACGTACATACGTATGTCGTGAAAAAAATGCTGTGTCCAACAAGATGATCAGGTCCCGAGTCAAACATCTGTAAGCCAGTACGTGCTGTTTGACTGATTGACAGGAAGTTCTGGTGTGGGTTTTACCTTTCAGGGTTACATATTTAACCATAGAAATGAAAATACAGTATTATTTTAATGGAATTTAATTTCGTCCATTAGAATCCCTTGCTAAATCCCCAGGGGGATTTAATTAGGTACAACTACTAAAAATGCAACATCGAAAAATGTAAGTATAAAATTTTAACATTTAGTAACATTTAGACCGTAAGTTAATGACACAAATTTCCAGGCTATTTGTTACAATATGGCGATAATACAGCAGTCTAATTACCTCATGATGACCACATTTTTCCACATATCGTACCGTGAACTTTCCAAAAAATATTTTGGAATTAGCGCGCATAGTACCAGCCCTATGACCTACATTTTACTTTTCGTTACGTGGTAATTACACTGTATAATCTTCATCCTCTAACAAATGACCTTGAAGCAACAGACAATACAATATTTAGATTTTAATTTTTCATAAACTTTAAAACGTTGAAACAAACTTACAAACAAAAAAACATAAAAATGTCTTTTAAATATGTAACAAGATATGATACTGTGCTTATTGTTTCTCTTTGCTCAATCCGTTGAACACTGTGGCGTAAATATGTTTACCATATTTACGCCACAGTGTTTCACTAATACAGTCATTATCGTACACATTTGTACTTTTGTATACTCTTTTTTTATTTGGTTTACAGTTTTATTTTTCTACATTGTACTGTTACAAACCCCATGTTTAAAAAAACACCTTTTTCGCCCATCCAACCGAGGAGGGAAAACCTACTTATTCACCATTTACATTCAGATTTTTTTACCCAAAATTTCAAAAGAGAGAAACATGGGTGAGAAATGCGAAAAATGATCGGTAAATGTTCAGAACACCGCCGTGTATCATTACAATAGTAAATAGTTTAATATTTTAGTTTAAAATCATTTCATTCTTATACATTTATATATACCTGTCTCTATAATCGTACCTAATTTATTCATTTTGGCATTAGAAAATGATATTGAGTTATATCAACCCGTTATGAGTTGGTCCACCATGTTATCATCCTTCATTATCACAGTCACCTGAGTATGTTTTCAAAACAAAAAATCACCGTTGTCAAGTCAATTATTCTATAACAGTCAATTACTGGCCCCAAAGGCTTTTATCAATGTTTGCCATGGTATCCAGTTACTACCTTTCGCACTCATCTATCAGCTTTTCCCTGTGTTCCGCGTTTCTGTTCAGTGTAAAATATATCTCATGGCATCATGGCCACGTGGTGACGTGGCCCCCTTTTTTCCAGTGATGTCATTCACTGCTGAGGGCGTGCCATGACGTATTATAACGTTCTTGTTCCGAACCAGAAAGATAAATATTCGGAACATAAACAATTAGTAAAGAGTATATAGTAATATCTAATAAACTACCAATCTAGACATTCATTTTTTAATTAAAATTTCAAAATTTCATCGAAAATATTACCAATATTTTTCTAAATATGGTTCTAAATCCAAAGGGTTATAGTTTGGCCCGAATCGTTCAACTGGAACCCCGTTTCTATCAATGATGAACTTAGAAAAGTTCCATTTGATGAAATCTCCAAAAGTACCGCCTTGAACCTTTTTTAGGAACTCCCACAAGGGATGAGCATTCTCTCCGTTTACGTCGATTTTCTCAAAGATATCGAATTTAACGTTTCTCTTTTGGGTGAACTGAACTATCTCCTTCAGTGAGCCAGGTTCCTGTCCACCAAACTGGTTGCAAGGGAAAGCCAGTATACGGAGTCCTTTGTGGGCATATTTTTCATATAACTCGTTAAGCTGCATGTAGTGGGTGTTAGTGTATCCGCATTGTGAAGCTACGTTCACGATAATAAGTACTTTTCCCCTGTACTTTTCTAAGCTTACTAGCTCACCATTTATATCCTTCACTTTGAAATCGTAGACTGTTTTCTTTACTTCTGGTTCGAGTGTAACTTTTACTTCTGGTTCTATTATTTTTCTCTCTCGTTTGGTTTCTTTTACTCCTGACTGGATGTCTTCTATTTCTGACTTGGTTTTCTTTACTTTTGGTTTGAGGGTTTCTTTTGCTTCTGGCTTGAGTGTTTCTTTACCTTCTAACACATGAATCCTTTGTGATGATTCAGAGTCTTTTCTGTAAAACATTTTTTAAAGGCACAGTTCAGTCACGATTAAAATGTATACCTTATGATAGAATCACATTAACACACAATAGTAGGTACATACAAAACAAAGTAGGCACAAGTTTTAGTTTATAGGAATTTTGACTCTTGCAACTATACAAGAAAGTACGAACTAGCTTGCACGATAGTCAATGCATGTTTATGAACTCTAGAACATCGTTAAAGTCTATCATTTGCATATGCAGATTGTTTCTAGACAATCGCTACCGATCGCAAACAAATGAGATCCAGCAACCTATAATTTATATGAAAGAGTGTAATGTATGTACTTGTTGTTATAAGTTAATACTTTTTCATATAAAATTGTATTTAAAGGGAACACCGTATCTTTTTTCGTCGTAGGTAACAAATGTTTAATATCGTGCCAATGGTCTCACCGCCGCACGAGGTGGGTCAGTTCGTAAGGATGATACAATTTCAAAAATAACTATTCACTTACTTCAATTCACTGTCCCGAATAATACGGAATGTTGTAACTGCTATATATATGTCGCCGGCGAGTATCTTGGGGTGTTGCATAGCCGGGAAATGACTTCCATCTTCTACAATAGTGGTTTGCAAATACCGCTTGTACTTTTGTCGCAGGCAGCAATCGTCAGATACATGCTCGTGTTTGAACTTGATACCCCATGTAGGCACATGTGTTGGGATCCTAAAACAGTATTAGCAATCATTTATACTCACGTACTTAATGTATCGTGCTTGGACTTCTGATTTCGATCCCGCTGCTCCATAAAAACCTTCCGTAGAGTTCAAGGAACATATAAAAAAAGAATTACTCGAATGGGTCCAGCCGTCTTCGAGTTATGCGCTTACCAACATATTTCGCGATTCAGTTTTATATTAGAGTTGTTATTTGAGAATAAGAAAGGACAAGAGTGTCTGAAAGGTCAAAAAAATGTCTAATATCAGGCGGCCAATAACCAGTAGATAGATATATACTTACTGGTCCAAAACCGCCATGTCAGCGTACGAATCAAAATAGATTCTCATGCCGGTAGTGATAGAGTTCGTAATCCAATATATCATGACATTGTCCAGAAGTTGTGTCAGCGAGAACTTGCTTAAGAGTCCCCCGTCCGAAGAGCCCTCAGTGTTCACCCTGGTCCAGATGGAAAAATGGTCTAGAATATACGCCGCTAACCCAGCTGGGGATTCGCTTAGAGCAATACCTGAAATAACAATTTTGTTTGTACAATCACCCTAAAATTGCTGAACACTAACAAAATTACAAGCGAACTTTATATTGAAATAAACCGATGAACAAAGTAGTTTACTCGTATATGTATTTTTGTAAACTTTAAATAAAAAACGTTTCACTTAGGGACCTACATAAAGTGACATTTTATTGGCGAAAACATCAGTGGAATCGCTCAGTAATAAAGTCTGGGATTGATATAAATGCTGAACCTAGGCCTCCTCTATCGACCTCCAATCCGACCGGTTGGAGACGGTCTGCATCCAATGGGTAAAAAAATTAATTAAAAATGAATCTTTGTGCCTCGACATATTTTATTTCACATATTTTCATTATTAAAATCACCGCAGTGTGTGTTATACATTCAGAGAACATGAAAACGGTTTGCACCGTCGCGATTTCTTCAATGAATGTCACTTCGTCTGGAGGCCCTCGTTATATTCATAATATAGGAATGTATCAGCGTATGGAGCCCTATCACGACCTTGTCATCTCTCCAGCTAGTACACCTGTCTTCCTCTAAACTTAAGAGCTATGCTCTTGTCGGTGGAGTAATCGCCACTCCTCTCTGTCTCCCGCCAAGCCCTTGACCTCCTGATACGACACAACTTGTATCTCTTCCTTTATCTTTGCCATAAATGTTCCTCTTGGTTGGCCATCTTCCTCTCTTTCCTTCTATGATCTTTGTTAGAAACAAGTTGAAAGTCAAGTACACCTGTAGAGTGACGTTATTCTCAAAGTCGACTCGGTCTGACGGCAGTTTCTCCCGTAAAAAGTCATAATATAAACTAATATGTGCCAATTAAATTTAAGTACATACCATAAGTGTCCGCTTTTATATTCTTAAACTGTACTGTCTCTTGTTTCTTCAAAGTACATTTGCGGTACGTGCCTTCAAAATCCAGCGTCAGATAATCGAATATCCGATTCAACAAATGAATGTCTACAACGAAATTGTTGGTATGTCAGTTTTATTTATTTATTGTTAATTGATGTGATCAAGCCAAGATTAGGGTGTATGGGGATCGTTCAGATATTTGAGTCAAGTCCACCTACTAGCCGGAAAATCTGCTGATTACTTAATGGATCAGAATCTGGTGCATGCTTATTTCTCGTTGGGGGTTATAAACCTACACGGGATAGAATTTGCAATTTTGAAATACCAATATTGCAAATTGCACCTTGGAGCCTATTTGAGTCAGGCTCGAACCGACCTATATTGCACGGCCGTCTCGGGTCTAAGGTAATTCAATAAAGTAATTTAAGGCAAGTCCCGTCCGTTATTCAGCAGGTAGGCCGACTAGCAAGTGAGGTCAGTTTGGACTTCAAATATGTCAGTGGGACCCTATACACCGGTTCCCAGCAATCAATGAAATATATACCAAAGAAAGCATTGATGCTTTGTTTAGGTATTGCCCGGCGAACTAAGGGATTGTTGACATGGAATCCGAGTATGTTGCCATGGAACAAGGTGGCCAGAACTGAACCGATGTCTTGCCCAAATTCTCCACCCTGTATATAGTACTGTTGATGTCCGAGACGTGCCATCAGATTATGTAGTATCACTGCCATTTCCTTAACACCCATGCCTTCTCGAGCTGGTGCCTGTGGATTGAAAATAAATATATAACCTTTTTTTTTTTTAATTCACTTAAAATTAACTTAAAATGAAATTGATCTCATCTGCAGAGTGCCATAAGAGGCGACTCATGGAACCTCCCAACACTGGGTCTATGTCCAGCAGTGGACTGTGATAGGTTAATTGACAGATGATTTACAGTTAAATTCACAATGGGCGAGACGCTGTGATGTTGAACTTACCTCAGAAAATCCGAAGCCTGGTAGACTGGGAATAATGACTTCAAATACAAAGTCATTGCCACGTTGGTGAGTCGTCAACAAAGGGATGATCTCGTAGAACTCATGAACGGATGTTGGCCAGTTATGGATCAACAGTAATGGGACAACCTGGAATGGGTACTTTATATTTAATGTTATTCAAGAATTCAAATATATCCATTATACCCAACCATGGACTCTTTTCCAAACTCAATTGGGACTTGGGATTGGGATTAGAACTTGCTATATTTCGCGCTAAGTTGTCGTCCCGGTTGCTACGAGTATGTATAGATAAACATATCTGCGGCATTCATTACGGATATAAAACGAACCTAAAAAGTCCGCCACAAAAAAAGATAGCCAGAGACAATACACCTCAGATGAGATGGCAATTGTTTCTTGTAAAATAAATGTAAGTTTAAGTGTTCCATAGAATGCGTACCCAACTAAGTTAGGAAAGAGAAATGCAAGTGTATATAAAAAAAAGATGATGAATATTCAATTTGTTCTTTTTTATCTAAAACTTGGATGAAAAATTACGTTTTTTGAACACCTATATAAAATATGTTCCCCATTGTCTAGTATAGACAAATACGGTTTTATTTACACACTTGAAAACGATTGCGATTTCTCCATACTTAAACTTAACTTGAATGCACACTTTATAAAAAAGACTATGATACATGTTTTTGGAAATCCCAGTTCGATGTTTCTCACTCAGTTGAGGGTCAGAAAGCAGCCGCTCCCATAAATTAGACAAATCATGGATCAATAGGTGAGTGAACCTGTCAATGAAAGGCAGGTGAAAAAATAATGATGAGTATGTAAAACTAATTTAAGATATTTTTGTATAACTCACACATAGCAGAGAGACCACCATGAATAAAAATACCCCGGTTAGAAGCCTGGGGCCTTTCTATTCTGGACGTAAAGTGAATGTTTTTAACGGAAAGTAAACTTTATTATAACACTATTTACCTCAACATTAGGAGCAGTTGGTTGAATATGTACATAATGAATATTTAGCCCTTGAATTTTAGTCACAAAATGCTCATATTTATTCAAATATCTCTCTCGTTCTCTGTAGTTGTAGTCATTTTGCCAAAAATCCAGTACACGTGTTAAGAAATCTGTGTTGAGACCATACTTTCCTGTATTTTCTACTGGAGGTATGAATGGGCGACGATGCAGGAGCCTTTCTTTGAGATCGTTTATAATCTGTGAAGGTGAATAAAATTAACACATGACTTTTGTTATTTAAGTTTTCATACAATACAGTGGTGTGCACAGGGTTTTTATAAAGAGCGGGTGGTTGGTAACGAATTATTCATTTATCCATACAAATCTTTTGAGATTTTCTTAAAAAAGTTGAATTCACTAATAATTTGACATAGCTTACCACATCAGAGAATTCAATGGTGTATGGTAGAATAGATTTGTCTGATTGTGTGTTTCGGGCGTATGGGCCCCACCATTGTTCCAGATCAATTGCAGGGGGTTTTGGAGGTTTTCGTAGTGATGCCAATAACAAGCAAACTATAATATAGATAAAAACTGGAACCATCAAGTGAAATAAGATCTGGAAAGGCATAAAATTATGAATTACTGCTTTAATCTATGTATATGATAGTGCTAATAGGGCATAGATACAATGAAGGAAAATTATTCGGAAATTTATATAGGTATGTATAAATACTAACCCATTTTCTGCCTCCAGCTTCTTTACGTTTTTTTGTTGCTTGCGATAGTGGCGTTGCGATGTTCTTACTCATATTGCGGTGCCCAAATAATCCAGCTAAGTAATAAGTATTGAAGTGTCGCGCCGCGCCGGGAGTCCCTGAGAGACGACCACTATAATATTTGGAGACTTGAAATCGAATTTCGACCTGTACTTCTTTCTTCTTAAAATGGCTTCTGCAGCAGACTCGCCGCAGTTACCCAGTTTCCGGAATACGGTAATATCGATCTGCGTGGATCTGCGCTTCGGCGCTTCGACGGCTTATTCGACTTGACATCATCTTGACATTGACATTGATATCAGCTGTTTTTGTCGCTTTTGACAGTTGTTAAGTTAAGCGTGCCACACACTCCGCAGATACGATAATATTATCTGCGCATAAAAACTTAAAATTATTTGAAGGCATCACACGACAGATGCGATAATATAGGAGAAGATACACTCATAACTCGGTATCGTTCAGACTGACTATGACTACTAACTAAACCTGTTTTTTGGTAAAATTGTATACAGTGTTACCAATGAGTGCGCGTTTAACGAAAATGACGCGTTTATTAGACAGCTCGTCAGAAGATGATTTTGAATTTGAATTTGATACACGTCTAGCTTCATTGACTAAAATGCGAAAAATTTAGATAGAACCCCATATAAGGCTTAAAAAGGACCGAGGCGAATTTAATATCTTCCATGATTTATCCGTCTATTCCACCTAGTTATATTGTAGTTACATAGATGTAACTAGTTGGGTATTGTTGTTCCGAGTAGCTACATTATTTAGAAATTTTATTTTAATGTTATTATTGAGACTTTGTTGTCCAATTTTATTAGTTACAGGCCAAATGGCCAACTAGGAGTTATAGGTTTTGACCATAATGACATTATTTACCACTGCTTGTGCTACTGATTAGGAATATTTAAGAAATGCAGGAAAATAAATATTGCCATTAAGGTCGTGAATTACTTGTGCATGTTTTTCTAAATTGTCATAGCTTCCAGATTATGAAAAACACATGCATTCAATTTTGGACTGAAATTACATTATTATTTTTTTTATATAGAGAGCGATATTGAAAGACAATTATGTGCTCAGCTACTTACAGGTATCTTACCGTATATGCGCAGTGTGTAAAGTGTGCCCTTTAGATTTTTAAGACATGGTAACAACACTTTGTCAAATATAGGTAGGATGATAATTTATGTCTTATTTCGTAACCTAGTGGTATGGGTAATGGACCGCTGAGACGACGTCTCGGGTTCGATCCCAGGTTTTACCATGGCTTTTTGATGCTTTTCGTAGTTAGGTATGTGTGTATTTATCGCAGGTTTATAAGTGCCCGGTTAATAGCAATGCCTCGCCACCTATTACATTGAGACCTAAACATAAACTGGTGAAATGTGGGTGCTAGTACCTCTGCCAAGCCCTTCGGGGATATAGGCGTGAGTTTATGTTATGTAATGTTTTGTTTGTATTATAATACCTACTTTATTCACATTAGAATGATTGTTGTTTATGATGATAATGATGATGATGATGGATGATAGTTGTCTCAGAAAAGTTGACGGACTTATTTTATCTTGTGTTTTGGGGTGCATCTTCTGGAACCGACATTTCCACCTTGTTAGATCTTTTGTGCCGACCCTAACCCTTACGTTTTGAGGGGTAGCCTTATTACTAATGAGAGTGGCTATTTCCATCAATAAAATTGTAGGTGTAGTTTTTTGTGCGCAAAATCCCCATGGATTCAATGGTGTATGGTTGAATAAATATGTCTGATTGTGTGTCATGGGCATTGATTCATATAGGTATACCTCAGTGGTCATGGGCGTATAGACCCCACCATTATTCCAGGTCAATTTCAGAAGGTTTTGGAGGTTGTTGTTGTGATTCCAACAACACTTAGATAAAAACTGGAACCAGCATGTGTAGGTATAAAGATCTGGAAAAATATTGTGATGAAATTGTGAATTATCACTGTTAATAGGTACCACTAATTGAATAAGTATAATATAGACACAATTAAGTAAAAATGGTTCTATTTCCCTTAATTGTAGATGCATTTATTTTCCGTGCGCAAAATCCCCATGGATGCCAACCTCACTATAGCCGGTGAGAGTGGTTATGTCGGACTCGAACCGAACGAAACGCACGACGTCTTTGGGTCTTCGTTTGACGGAGGTGAAATAATAAGCAACATTTCTTTCGCACCCCGGTCGACCCAGGGCGCCAGCTTAAGGAGTCCTCATCTAGCTCCCGGGTATGCGGAGGCGAGCACTGCGCGCCGTCATCGCGGCCTGCTTCTGCTTCTACTTCTGCTAGGTTGACAGGTGGCTCCATCTGTCACCCCCAGATCCACGCTCATGGAGGATGAAGGTTATTCCGGTTCCGGTTATTCCTGACATTACTATAATATTCCCTCTAATATTCCAGCAATGCTCAATGGCTTGCGTTAGAAGTCGCTTGCGGTTCACGTTGGTAGTATAATGGCTGTGATACGTGTGGCCAGAATTCAAACTCGGGACCTCTTGATCGTAAGCTAACGACGCGACGCTTGCCCTCATACATACTTACACTTACCTACAAGTTAATAAAGTTAAAAAACTACATAATTTGAAATGCTATCTCCTACCTATTAGTATTAAAAAGATTTCATTATTTTGCTCGACGTTTTACAAATAAAAAGCCACACCTGTAATGATATGATCAAAAATAATGAAGAAATTATTGACGTGTGAAACGAAAGTGCGCAAAATAAATCCGAATGAGAGGGAATGAATGGAAGCTGTCACAATGGCGCCGCAAGCCGCCGTTAATTGAACTTGCGGGGCCAATATGGATACTCGATTTTATTTTTTCACTCAACCGCAGTTGATACACAATTTAAGGGCTGTGCAGCACTGCAGATTATATAATTTACTTTTGTTTCACTGTAGAGGTTATTATGTTCCTATTTACAATTTGCAGTAGTGTGGCCTGGGATCACTCTTCTTCTATATCTAAGTATCTAGTTAGCTTATTATGATTCTTGAAGGAGCGTTAGTCACGTGAACCCCCGAAATTAAGGCAATAACTATGCCTTCTGGAGACGTTCAAAATTTCTACTTTCCACACATCTTAACTCTTGCTTCTGGTGTCTACCCTAAAGTCACACACCTGCTTACAAAGATTTAAATTGATACGATAATATTGGACATTGATTAATGTTCATTTTCAAGAATTATTAACACACAAACCCTTTTATAATGTAATTAAAAAGCGTATACAAATATAATATTGTGCAAGATATCGAAATGTTCATTCTCAATAAATTCGTTCTGTGATTTCCGCAACCCTATCGAACACCCACCACGCTTCCACAGCGCTATCACGGCTCTCAGCCCTGTCAACGTTTTCCCATTTTTCCCACCCACTCGTATGTTCATTTAAAATATTTTAACTACATTCGCCTACATGCCAAATTCAACTCTAACATCACCTTAATTTATAAACCTCGATAATAATTCGAATGGAAAGCATCACGTATTTACGGCTTTTCAAGATTAGAGGTGGTTTAGCGATGCGGTTTTTCGAATGAAAATCTCTTTTGGCGGAATTGACATGCGAATTTAATATCGGTTTTAGCGCTGTTAATAACATTATTGGATATGAACAGTCGGAATGCGTGTGGTTGCTGTGTAAAGCGAGATAATCATTATCTCGATTTACATAGCCACCACACACTATCCGACAGTACCTATATGATAGTAATTTATTTACAGCGTAGGTACCCGTAGGTACCTACCAATGTTCACGCGCCGCGCTGTCATCTGCATAAAGGCGTGATAGAGATTAAATCACAAATACACGTTATTCATGCCAAATTATTTGTTTTTGAAGTTATTGAAGTAAAGTTAATTAGAAGTACCTACATATTGCGTACACATACACATACATAGCTAGGTACAGTTGGTATACTAGAAAGAAAATTAAAAAACTTACCTACCTAATTTCTTTAATATGAAACAGGAATTTTCGCGGATAGCCACGAATTTCGGATTCCATACCCTGGGCACCTTCTTCGTACCTACCTATGCAGTTATGTACTTACCTACCTACGTACCTATACCTAAATATTATGTAGGTAATTTTCAAGTAGATATGAGTAAAAGAAGTAAAATTCTTATGAGGAATATGCAAACATATGTATATCTTATCTTATAATAAAGATAACTGGTCAAACAAAATACAATAGAGTAGAGGTAAGCATGCAGCTAACAATTTACTACAAAGAAAATTCAAGCGCCTACCTTTAGCTTTTCATAAGTTACCTACCTACTAACTTAAGTAGTAAAGAATATTGCAAAGTGGTCAGGCTAGGCGTTTTTACTTGGTAATCTATCGATCTCCGGCGTACAAAGACCCATAGATGGCGTGCGTTTTAGTCGGTACGACTCCGACATAATCACCTCCTTCGTCTTTGGTGGAGGTGGTGTCCGTCAGGATTTTGCGCACGATAAAAAAAGTTAACTATTTAAATGAATAAAAATGATTCGTAAAATATGTTGAGCGCATAAATCAAAGATGGCTGGACCAATTCAAATATTTTTTTCTTATATTTTTGTCTAAGGAAGGTTTTTATGGATCAGCGTTAACGCGATCAGAAGTCCATGCGAACGCAGCCGCGGGCAGCAGTTAGTAACGAATAAATTTGAAAAAAATAGCATCACATAATTCGTAGGTACAATTAAATCAACCGCGATTTAAATAATGACGTTCAGGTCTAGCAACTTATGACTCAAACTTTTAATGGAAGTGCGCTAAGTAGGATTATGGAATATACTTGACTCGTACGAAATGAAGCGTAAAGTTCAATAAAAGCTCCTTTTGATCCATATTTAGGTAAGTATAATTGAAGTGCGTAAGTGAAATTGAGTTATAGGATTTCTTCCCGGGCGAAGTCGGGGCCGTACCAAATTTACTTCATTGATCACGTTCAAACTTCGAACTTCAATTGACAGACACATAATGAGCCAATCACGGTCTATAACCACCCAATGGACATATTAATAGGAACTTACTGTTTAGACTGCTCCCATCAAGCCAGATGGATATATAAGGTACAAAATGTTCCATATAATATGACGTAACTAAGATTCACCTCACGTCAACAATGGCCTGAAAACGTGACGCTTTGAAACCTTACCTTAAACGTCCTAACAAAGTTATCGTCACATGACAGCGCATCCCTTGATTATGTACTCACAACCCTATTCATACACCCCCAAGTGTGGTTATGACTTTTAAGACTTGAAGTTAAAGTTCAAATTTGCTTGCGCTTTCAGTAACAGGGTGTTCTCGAAATTGGTAGAAGATGTACAAGGGGAGGTTTTAAGTGGGGTGCGATAAAGTCACAGGTCGAGGCTTAGCGGTTACGAGTCGCGCTTGACGCTCCGTTTCAGAGGGATGGGGATTTGGGCGTTATTTCATCTCGTCTTAGGGTTGGCAAAGGTATCGGAGTGAAGAACCAGTGATGTTTTTGTAAATATAGTAGGCTGTTAATCAATCTAATACTACCTCCCCGGAATTACAGTCTGCATCTGCCCTTACAAACTTCACGATATTCTACTAAGCTGTCGCGAAACCTTTCCAGTGCTTTCGACCTATCCCCTAATTTCATAAAAGTATCTGAGTGTCTACATCAGTTACTATATACTCGGCAGATGAATGAATTACCATTTCGCGGTCTCTTGGCAAATGTGCAAACAGCCCTTTCCCATTTCGTTCTCCTACGAGCTATTAGTTATTGGTGAAGTCTTTTCCAACATAGGTAAATTTCCGGTACGGAACCCGCAGCACAGATGACGAATTGTAACGTGTAGGTGAGATTTTGGACCTCAGTCACAGTGCCTATTCGTTCGTTGGGCTGTGGTAATAGCAGCAGTAAGTATAGGTGTGTCAATATTTTGTATATAGTTATAAATATACTATCTAGTTTTAAACAATATGCTAATAGATAACATTTGTGATGACCTTTATAAATAATTTTCAAAGTTCAAAACCACATATTATAACCACAATATTTCTGATAAAAGGAATGATATGATTTATGTTTTATAATTTCATAATACTATGTATTAGATACGCAGAGTTGTGACATATTTGAAATACTTGTATTTAAAATACAAATACAAAATACAAAATACGTATTTTGGATTTTGTACTTAAGTACTTTTTTTTAAAAGTATTTTGTATTTTATTTGAAATACTATTCGAGACGTATTTTGTATTTGTAAAATGGTTAGTAAAATACAAAATACTTTTTTATTCTTAGCTTCATTTTTCTAAAGCATTCCGCGATTCAGTAAAAACAGAAAATGGCCACTAGTGTTTGAAAGTCTATGCGCAAAATGACAGATGATACAAAATGCATATAAACCTGACCTTTAATAAATATATGAGGGAACCCTCTTGACAATCCTCAAAGTCACTGTTACGTTTTGCAGTGTTGGCAGCTATTTCATTATTTCTGTGATGTTCGCTCGAAATGTCTTTAAAAAAATGCCAAAATAAATTGTGTTTAAACAATATATATATAAATATATATAAATATATATAATAATATAACAATATATATAATAAGACGTTATTTTAACTGTAAATGACAAATAAAAATACAGAAATAGAAAAATATACCTATTTATAAAAAACCGGTACGATTATGCATCCACACATACGCAACATGTCAGATGTTCTTTTTGAAGAGCTTGTGATTTTAAAATCTTTAATAAATAAAGAAAACCAGTAACTTTACCATAAAGTATTTTATTTCAATAAAGTATTTTGAAAATACATATTTTGTATTTAGTATTTAAATACAAAAGGCAAAAGTATTTTGTATCTTGCATTTGAAATACTATATTAAAAAAGTATTTGCATTTTGTATTTAAATACTTTTCGAAAAGTATTTTGTACATCTCTGTAGATACGTAGGTAATTTGTGTCATTTGTGTGCATATATTTCGATAGTGCGTCCACATTTGTTACTTGAAAAATCGGACTGGACAGCGTGGCATCAAGACGTTGAGTGTGGACTTAACAACTTGTGGGACATGGGCACAAGCAAGAGTTGTGCTGACACGGCTACCAGTCGGTCAATGGTTTCAGTTAAGTTCTTCTATCACGCCGCTGAATACGTGACACGCACGTGGTACGGTCGCGAAGGTTATAAGTCATTCAGCAAATGGACTACCTGTTCGAAACGCGGCTTCGGCATGAATAACTTCCGGCAAGAGCTCCTTTTTTGGTCTATTTACAACATTTACTTAGTCTAGATATATATGCTTAAGTTGCAAGTAGAGTGAACAGCTTATTTTCAGGCTTATTTATCATCCAAACAATCCTGCCTTTTTGACATAACTTTCTGTAATTTTTTTTTTACAATTTATGAATTGGTATATCTTAAATTTCATTACGAATTTTGTGGAGTCTGCTATCACAGACTTCGAGATTATTTTTGTGTCTGGTATCACATTTAAACGTACAACCCTACAGCTTCTCGTTACGTAGCAAGCCTCTCCACGGAGTCATCAGATAAGAGGCGGGCGCTCAAGTTTAATTGAATTTCCTCGCAAAGTTTCCGGCGTACCACCCTTGGCCGGCGCGCCCTGATTGGGGCGGCGTCGATTGCGTTCAAAGACATTGTTCCCCGGCGCAGAGCCAGGGCTGTGCCTATGTACTGATCATCGATATACATTAATGGTTAGTGGACTATTGTTTGTTGGATATTCAGTAACTGTGTGGAAATATAGATAGATATATGTATAACTCTTGATTGTACACCAAGAAAACAGCAAAGACAAAGAAGTACTTAATAGGACTTAAACAATTATTGGGTAAACATTTTCATTTATTGAGCATTATGATAGCTCGCTGTTACAATTGAAACTGATTAGGTATAACATGTCAATGCATTTCTTGATTCGGTGGATCAAGTTAAATTTTTGCCCCCGCGAGCCAACGTGATTGACATATTGGCCCGAATTAGGATCCCGTAAAAAAATGTATCTCCTTCTTATTCTAAAGTTCCACACCCCAGAGGGCCTTCGCTGGCCCTGGATCAGCTGGGACGTGAGGCCACAGGCTACCTCACCCTCAGCAACTGATAGCCCAAGACGGCCGTGCGGTTTTGGTCAGTTCGAGTACGACATAACCACTCTCGCTGACTTCGGCGGGAGCTATCCGTGAGGATTTCCGCACGGCAATAAAAAAGTTTTCTATTCTTTTCCTTTGTTTATTTTGACTTCTAGTTATAGTTTGGTTGTAGTTGAAATAAGGATTCTTGTCACCAGTGTTGTATCTAGGAGTACATCCATGAAATGCTCAACGCAGACTGATTTATTGTGTACCCATAAACATAGAACAAAACACACAGAACACCATGAACAAAGTCCGTTACCCTATCAGCCCTCAGTTAGTTGAACGGCAAAGCCCTTGACTGTATAATTCACAGTGCTGAGTAGTGCCGGAATAAACCAGCGTGGGGCCTGTATAATGTAGTAAATTTGGTTCAGAGGCCCTTGATACAGAACAGATAATAGTGCTCCCTAGGGTTGTTTTAGGTTCTCATGTTACAACGGTTAAAACGGTTACAAATAGACTTTTCAATCTGAGCAAATTCAGAGAACACAATATCATTTCAGATAAAATATGTGACGAAATCGAGTTTTAGATTTTTAGATAGGAAAAAACATAGTTATCATTCTCTGAACCTTTTTCCCAACTTAGTTGGGGTCGGCTTTCCAGTCTAACTGTGATGCGGCTCAACTTCGATATTTTCCGTGAAGCGACCTCCACAACCAATAGACTAATGGCCAATGGTGATATGGAAGTAATAATATTAATATGTGGTAGAAACATGTTTCTGTACTATCAGAAAAGCGCGTGGCCCTACCGTGGTTAAATTTGCACTGGTGCTGGGTTCTAATAAGAGTGGTAATGTCATGGTACATAGTTAGTTCTCTACAATGATATCTACATCTGAAACGAAGGTTGTTTTAAAACGCCACAATTAAACCACGGGCGTGCACAATGCGTGTCTTTTTTTACTTATTAAACACCATATAGCTGGACACAGTGGTTAGGTACCATGACGAAGAATTTTTGCATCATCATTCATTCACTTGCACTTAAATTCAGTACAGCATGATCAGTGGATTGTAAACTTTATGGGTATAAAAATAGAGTTTGTTTTTAGTTATTGGTTAAAGAATTTTACAAGGTTGATATTGTGATGACATTTTACGTTAGTTCCACTTTTGCTCGTAAGTGGGCCGACGGATGTGGGTAGATGTTACGCGCATGAAAAAAGATAATAAAAGTATTTCAACTTTGGTTGGTTGATTCGAGAAAACTGCTATTGTTGATTGTTTGTATTGATTTACTTACTGTTGCCCGCGGCTCCGACAACGTGGACTTCTGATCCTGTTCCAGCTGCTCCATAAAAACCTTCCGTAACTCAAGGAACAAATAAAAGAAGAAATACTTGAATTGGTTTGGTAACATCTTTCGCGATTTATTTATATTTTTATAGATATACTGTCCCGAGTATTGATTTATACGAGTAAAGTAAGGTCACAAGTTTGTTAAATTCTATTATTCTTGTTATCTTAAGAGCATCTCTGCCGGTTGCTACCAAAAAGTACGCTACGAGGCCCGTTTTCTATTCTTTCTCATGATTTGGTCTATCTGGTTATTTTTGAAAGCCGATACTTTCAAAACGTCCGGGATCGCCTCTACGTGTTAAGAACCCCCTGCCCTGCCGGAGCCGGTTGGACAGGTTATGTCGGACTCGAACCGATTAAAACGCATGTGGTGTTTGGGTCTTTAGTTGCCGGAGGTGAGATAATTGCCAACATATCCCTCGCACCCCAGCAGACCCGTAGCCGTCTCTTCCGAGATGACCCTCGTCGGAGGCATTCCTTCACCTGGCAATGTGGTAAGGGCTATTGAGTATTAGTTCAGTGGTGTTAGTTTACTCGCTTACCGCTTAGAAACGAGCCCCACATTCCGTATAAACACTAATTGCACCAACCTTTACTTCTAATTTTGTCAACTAATGTGATAACATTCGTAATGAGATTATAATCATAAAATCTCTTACTAGTTGCAACTATTTACCAATTCTTTCTAACATTTGAATTTTTGGATTAGATTCTTCATCTGATTCTACGTTTTTGAAAGTCGTCCAAAAATACTTAGACACCTAATTTACATTAATGAAAATCCATTTAAAATGGAAAAAGGCCTCAAGGTGTGGTGATACATACCTTTGTATTTAAATGTGTAAACATATTGACAGTGAATTCATGTCATATCAGTACCAGGTGCCAATTATAATTAGTTATTTGGAGCAGTAAAGACGTAATACTAAAAATGCTTTAACTATGATACCGATTAAATTTTTTGTGGAGCTTGGAATGACTACCATCTATCCATCTATTCATTTACTATTTAGGGTACATACTTACGTTCGTACGACACCTAGGCGAGGTCCTAACAGGCTCTCCAAGGTACGGATGTTTCTCAATATGTTACGAATGGCCACCCATCCTTAGTCTGCCCTGACTTATGTTACTGCACCTTGCTATGTGCGAACCTCATAAGTACGTATACCTACAAAACATGTTCGGTATCACCTAGAAACTTGCGATCCGTAAGCCGCTATCAATTAAATGCGTAATGATCAACTATGCACGAGTGAGTTTCGTAATATAATTGCTTAGTTTTTTGTGTGAGGGGTCCCCCACTGATACCGCTCCCACCGGAGTTGATGAGAGATTCAGGTTTCATATCTTCGGTTGCCAGAGGAGAGATAATTGGAAACATATCTGTCGCACCCTGGCCGATCAAGAAGAAGAAGAATGAAGAAAGTGTGGGTCACATCTAGTCCCCGTATATGAGGAGGCACGATTCTGCCAGAGTGAGCCCCAGGCCCGGATATTTTAGATGATAAGAAAACACCATTTTCCAGTTATGTTACTTTTAAAGCACCCTAGTCGTACAGTAGCCATAAGTAGTATAATTTATTATTGCGTTCGGTAAGCCAATATCAATTAAATGCGTAATGGTTAACTATGCACCAGTGAACTTCGTAATCTAGTTGTTTAGTATGGTTAACTTGACTGCGGAACCGTGAGGGTAGGCTAGGCGGTGAACGATAAATTATTGAATTGAAACAAAATTATGAGCATAGTGATAGGTAGTGACCTTAATTATAAATACCCATCCAGCTATTACTCTACGGCTTGTGTTAGGAGTGCAGTGAGTGTACGTCGATAGTGTTATGGTCAGGATTCAAATATGGGACCAACAAACCTCTTGAATGTAAGGCCAAGTCCTTAATTACTAAGCAAACTGACTAGGAAAGTACGAAATTCTTTTCACTTAGGTTTTATCTAATCTAAATATCATATCATTCAGTCACATGCGGATTACTTAGGATGGAATCAAAACCGAAGTAATTTACGAGTAGTAAATGATCTCATATGGTGTACCACAGGGATCAGTTTTGGGGCCTTACTCCCTTTTTTCCTCTGAAGGCGATTATATCTACGTGTACGTATTTATAAGTAAAAAATTTAATGTAACACATTTCTTACTAAATGCTTCTTATTAAGTAACAATTGTATAAACAAATAATCATTTTACACTCACTTTCTACATGCATAATAGTAATTGAAAGGTGAATTTAGAGCGTGCGTAAAAGCCTTTGTCTGATGAAACTTTCGATTTGGGGACCATAATTATATTATGATTGTTCCACGCAATAGGCACGAATGGACTTCGCAATGTCTACTGTTCTTATGCACTACACTTGGTGTTCACGACTCCACCTTCGTCATACTGACCGAATTTCAGAAATTCCCGCGTAGCCTATGTGCTAATGTCGATTTATATATCTCTGTGCCAAAATTCATACAGTTTGCTAAGGTGACGATGATAATGCAGTAAAAATAAAATAAAAACAGTTTTAATATAATCCACAAAGAAACATGTGTTCTTTCTAGGCAATTCCATGTAAATGATGAGACAGTTCAAAGTTTGATCCACATTTTAATCGACATTAAAAAGAAGTTGTATATTTACGAGTATTAAGTACTTTAATATCGCTAAACTATTTTAATATCGCTCCTACTACTGAACCAATCGCTATCGCTTAGTTGGACATTATAGTGATACGAATCAATCCAACGGTACTTACTGAAGGATATTTGGATCGAGTTATTTCTTAATTGCAAGTACGATGCTTTAGCTATTAGTTTACTTTCGTTTCTTAATTAAAATAATTCAGACGATTACATCAACATGCTCACTACCTGGTAACGTTAGACTTCCTGGGGTTTATTACATGTTTTAGTCTTGTGTTCATATCGTCTGTGATAGTAAAATAGGTGATACAATTACTTAAGTAGGGAAGTGGTCTGTTCTGTTATTTATTAGTCAAGTAAGCATAATATATATCTAGCACTCGATCATCCTTTTCCGTATTGTATCCATTCCAGGGAGCCTAGACAAGTGGTTATCTGTTGGTTGTCGTTTTGTAGAATGGAATAGAATATAATGTTCAATGTACGAGTATGAGATTGTTCAATCTCAAAGTTTATGACATTGATCAATCTATTCTATTCTACTCTACAGTATCAATTCATTATTTTACACCAAAGAACAAAATTAGCAGTACAGTTATGACTATAATGTTGCATTTACAAAGGCCGGCCTTATTAGTCTCATTACCAACGGCAATCTCTTCCAGGCAACCATAGGATGGACAGGAAAGTACAGAACAATCAATAGTAAGATTCTGTGGTGTAGATGTGATGTGGGAAAAATCAAAACATCATTAGGTATTCTACCTATATTTAATAGACACATTGTAAGTATTTACACTTACCTATAGGTATATAATCATATAAATTAAAAAAAGACGTACCTAAACTAAGATAGCTTTTCTAGAACATCATTAAATTATACTAGCTATAACAAATAAATAGATGCATACATATAATATACATAGTACAATGAACTCCAAAAGTTCCTGGACAATTTGAAACTAAAATAGTATGAAGTGAGTAAGTTTAGGCTACTAATTGCATGAGTTAACTTATTTTCTTATAATGAAACAAGAACTCGATCTAGCAACGCAATATTTGATGTTTTATATATAATTATAGATCTTAAGTTTTCCAGGAACTTTTAGACCCCACTGTCTATACCGAAGTCCTTACACTTATTATTATTTTTATAAATTACCACATAAACAATCCGTCATAGAAGCAGATTATTGCTTCGTGAGGTTTTTATTAAATCTGTTGTTGTCGTAGACGATGCATCTATCAGTGTTAGTTCCGGCCGCCTGCCGGAATCACCGAGTGCCGACTTTCTACAACACACGTGATTAACGATTGCGTATACGAACGATAAGTGTGCAATTTGAGATATCTTATATTTTAAGTTTACCAGTAGCGAGGGGATTACCTGCCAGCTTACTAATTATAAGATGGTCGCATTGTACAATGACAAACCAGATTGCGAACGTCCTAATGCGTTCCCATTTCAAAATTTTCAGCTGTCGTGAGTGAGTATAGACAGTACTAGTGTGCGAGCGAGAGGAAGTGATAAGGTCCGCCATTTATAAAACCTTTCTTTAATGAACCAAGTTATACCTACTAATACCTGTTGGTACAACTCAACCTCAATGTGTAAACTGTTGCATTTGCTGACTGACGAAACTTTATGCAGGCTTTTGGATGAAGCAGGGGAAGACGTATACGTAATTGTAACCTTGAAATGTCTCTAAGATGGTTCCTGATATTCTCGAAATACTAATTCAAGGAATTTTGTGGAACAGAATGAACCCCTAGCTCCTTAATGCAGTTTTGGATGCAACCTGCATTGATCTTCGAATGATCATAGTACCTAATTGTTTTTTTTAAAGATTTTAGCATCATAACTATTCCAAATCAAATTTAGATCGGAAAAAGTGAATGCTTCGACAGGATTAGAACCCGTGATCTTTACCTTACAGGGGAATCCCGTCGAAAGATTCCCTTTCTCCGATGTAAATTTGTTGGTGTATGTAATGTAGTATTGCACTAGTATTTATCGAACCTGCTTATAAATAATAAATCTTTAATTTGCCATAATTGATATTTGAAAATTACATCGTACGCGTGCCATAGGTTAGTGGGTTACCATATAACAAAATATTATGTTATGTAATTTGAGTTTTAAAATTTTCTACCAAGCGGAACTTACAATAATTATAATTTTAAATATTTAGCTGATTTCCATGGCGTTCCAAATTACTTGTGCTACTTCTTTGTATATTTTTATTTTAATAATTAGTTATTTTAACTATAATCGACTTCCTGTAAATTGCTTTTTGAGCAATATATAGTCCCTGTGTTTACGTGGAATCCTGGTTACCAGTGTAATACGGGTCATCTATTACCTACAACAGGCACCAGTGTTAATATCCAGGTTCCGTGTACTATTGTAGTAAACTTTGTACCCACGTTTGTACCTATGTTTAATTGTTTATTGATGAGAAATACTTTCAAGACTGATAGCTGCACTAGTATTTAGTAAACATAGAATTGGGCTACCTAACGGTGGTATTAGGTATTCAACTTAGATGAAGCAAATCAAAGAATAGATAAACAGCACTGACGATGACGAAATCAAATGCATTTAGAGCGAATTCGTTATGGAATTACTTTCTTTGTTAAAACACATTTAAGAGTAATACTTGGTAAGAAATAGGAAGTAAGAATTTGAATAAAATTTAGTTTTTGAAGTGTTAATTTCCTTCTTGGTGAAATAAATACTTTTTACTTCGCCGTGCCTTCTAAAATCCTTCTTCAATTTCTTTTAAATAAAGGGATGCGCAAGAAAAATATTTATTATTTATTTTTTTAGCTAATTTTTGTGTGTCATTATGATGAGATGAGACTTTTTATAATAATGCTATCGATGTATATTTAATAATAAAATAAACATTAACCTTATTTGTAACATATGCGAGACTGGACATCAAATAACATGATAAGTTACTGAAATATCTTAATTTCAGTTTCTGACTGGCCACTGAAATAAACATTTTTCACCGAAATTGACAAAATGCGATCATAGTCTGTTTACCGGAATGAAATTAGCCTACTGAAATGATACAGTCAACATCGTGGGCTACTTATTATCCTTAACTAGTTTCAAACAAATCTAGATAGAATTTCATTTAGTGTAGTGACTATCTGATAGTGTAATTTTACACTATTAGACATTCACTACCTATACAAGAAAATTCCTACTTAAGTTTTCATAATGAACGCGTAACGCAAGTGGTTATTCCATAAAACTAATCTAGTAACTGTGAAGCTTGTCATAAACGTATGCAATAATTACAACGTCCGTTAGGAAGATTAGCCAATGAATCAATCCAGTGATTCATGATACGGCGTCGGAGCGTACACACTGTAACTTATCATAGTAATTACACTGTTGTATTGTGTTACGTGGTGGATAGTTTTACATAACGCTGAAAAATTAAGTAAGACACCTAATAACTATGTACTATAATAACTTATGTGGTAAAAACTTATCTAAATACATACCTAACATAACATAAACTCACGCCTTTATCCCCGAAGGGGTAGGCAGAGGTGCTAGCACCCACATTTCGCCAGTTTATGTTTAGGTCCCAATGTAATAGGTGGCGAGCTTATTGCCATTAACCGGGCACTTATAAACCTGCGATAAATACACAAATAACTTCGAAAAGCATCGAAAAGACATTGGTGTGTGCCATGGTAACCTGGGATCGAACTCGAGACCTCGTCTCAGCAGTCCATTACCCATGCCGCTAGACTACCGCGGCTCGTCTAAATACAGCATCAGGTATTTATTATGTTTGTTCATGAAAAATAATTTACATTACAGATTATCATGTGAAGCGTACGGAGATGATGCGATTGGATATGTACATACCTACAAATTGATACTATATTTTCGTGCAAATCAAATCAATAGAGATTTGGACGAGAATTGTAGTTGGTATAATAGAAATGTACCTATACCAAACCTACTTACCTACTACTCGTATTTGGTTCTTTTCACGCTTCATCGTGGACATTATGGCGGGGACACGAGCGCGTGCGGGCGATCGCATTCTTAGAGTATTAGGGTTATATGTTTTGAATTGATATTTTAGCATTGTTGCAAGTGAAATTGAAATTGCAATATCACGGAGAAACAGAAATATTTTTTTTTTCTTGGGCGCGAGTAAATTATATCGATCTTCCCTCTTTCTTAACAGTTTGTTGAATATCGCAATAACTATAATAGTAATGTGAGGAACCATGATAGTTTAATTCAAATAATTGCTTGTTTAATACGTTTAGTTGCGTGAATTTTAGCAGTAACTGACAAAAACTCAGTGTGTTGAATTTTTGTATTTTCCTGTGTCTGGTGTCTATAACCACTTTGAGTACCTAATTTCCTTTTGGTGGATAGTGTTTTGAGTTTAAACAACTGTATCTTATATGTCATACTGTATACAAAATGTAGGAAACAATATTTTGTTAATTTATTATGACATAATAGCCATAAATATGTTATGAATTCATAATTTAAACGTAAAGCCAATTACTGCTTTTAAAATGCAATTAAAATTTCATTAAGTTTATAATTTTTGAGTTTAGATGCATAACGTAGATTGCGATGTTTGTTAGTTAGAGTTGATGATATTACAATGTATTTACTAGAATAAACTTTCTTATTTCGAATGCTCAATTTGTTGGGTATATACCTAGTTAAGCCCGTTGACAAAACATGAATGCAACATATTCCGTAGGTTATTTATAGGCTTGATTGCGAATATTCGAAATAAACTATATAAGTTTGAAATATTCGCTTCTTCTTAATACTAGCAGAATCAATCTCTTTCCATAACTCTCTTTCCAAACATAGTGTCTAACAAGTCGTTTCTTATGATTACTACTGAGCTATAAATTCACTTTCTAGTTCAAAAGTAAATAGTATAATCGTATAGATAGTAAATTAAACATTTACGATGTGCCTGTATTGCCCGGAAACATTATACCTAATGTAGTTTACTTAGGTACAGGTAATAGTAATAGTACCCTATTACTATTACCTGGACCTAATTATATACAACTGTTGGCCCAAGTCGCGAGGAATACGAGACCTAACATGGATTGTTTAATTAAGCTGTTACTTATTGGTAGATTTGAGCTCGTCCATGAATGTAAGACTGCCTTCACAATAGCGTTTACCTAGCGTATGCGTTCGGTGAACGAATGCGCAGCGCAGATGCCGCGAAGACTTGACGCCGTCAAGTCTTCGCGGTGTGTCGCGTTGACGCATGATGCGGTGTCTCTGCTGGAAAATAATAATATGAGAGTACGCTGCGCTAGCGTCGCGCGTTTAATTAACTGCAGAGGAAACTGTCGGCGGAGCGCGTACATTCGTCAAACGTCCACGCTCTAGTGTGAAGGTAGCCCGTGCTATCTTCAGGAGACAGCCAAAAAAACGCATACAACGCCTAGAGCAAAATTTGGGAGTCTACAAGTCCACAACTCGTGCAGTCGTATTTTGAGCGTACCTTTTTAGTTTTTACTTCGACTTTATTAACACTTACCTTAAGTCTGTGATAAGTAAAATTGTAGGCCACCTCATTAAGTACATTAAAAACATTTCGCAACTGGTTTTTAGGTGTTTTGAATGCTCCTATTTGTTTACTTATGCTTACAGTTATGAATAAATTTAAATAAAACTGTATTATATTCTAAATTACTAACGTTTGCAACTTGTCTAGAGGGCAGAATATGAATATTTGATGACCTGATTAAAGGAATCTTAAGTTGCAAGTGACGCAAGTTCGTGAGTGCAATGATTTCTTATATAACAGCACACAATTGAGTCTATCGCCTGTAGAGGCTTTTCTATCAAAAATATGCATCGGTGCTGCCTCTCGTCATTCAAGCGGAAATTACGCACAACTAATATGGAAAATTGGAGTAGCAAAGATACATTTAAATATACATTTTATGTAAAAATATTTTGAAATAAAATCAGCTAAGATAATGCTTATCAAGATAAAACATAAGTAATCGATATCTTATACAGAACGGCGACGTAAGTGTCTTAGTAATGTTAAAAGAATATATTTTTAAATGAATCAAGGTGTATTTGGTATCCTAGGTTCTATCTATAACAAAAAATGACAAAAAATGAACTTTCTGGGCCAATTATGAATATAAACGCGAATAGCATTTAGGCCAAGTCCATGAGGACAGAATCGCAGGCAAAGAACATACCGTAGTTAGCTGGTGATAAAATTGTAAAGAGTTTCTTCATTGTTGTGTTGAACGGCCGCGTAGACAATAAACAGAATTTTATAAAGTAATTATTTCTAATAACACATTATACGTCAAAATAACACTTAATTTGATGGATATTTATTTACATTTGTGCCAGTTAGACCAACGAAAATAAACTGCAATTATGACAAAATTCTTGTAAACGACGTAATATAGTGCGTAACAGTAGTTAAGTAGTTAGACAATAGATCTGAATTAATAGAAATTTAACTTTTTTTGATGCATATTAAATACTGTTTCAAAAGTTCTTAATTTTAAAAAGTTCTCACTGAGCAGAAGAAGAAAGAACAAGAAAGAAATAAGGCAAATACCTCTTTATTATTACACTAAACCATTCTAATAGTACTCGACTACGCAATCAAGTACAATAAAAAACGGGGATGTGTGACTATTGGGTATTTGCACGAATATCAATTAGAATATGTATTTACCTATTCAAAATTCTTATACGTTTGATCAAGCGTTCGAACACATATTAGTACAGAGGAAGAAGAATTACCTATAGAGGAAGAGGCGAAGTAAAATTTAGCACACAGGTAAATTAGACCTTAGAAAAGGCCAAACATAGGTTATGTTGGTTGTAATAAACGACATCCAGGTAAATCCAGGTAAATTTAGCCTACTTTCTATACCGAGAATAGGTTATTGCAACAGTTTCAATAAAAGCTAGTTTGTTATATGTCTTAAAAGTTTTTATTAGAATTGGTATTGATTATAAATTTCTCTTACCATGATAATTTACAACAAATCTATCTATTTATCTATATATCTATTTATGTAGTATACTTACGGTTTATTAGCTCTGTAGCCTTAGCACGAAATACTGTCGAATTCGTAATGTAAAGGTATCGACAGAACGGAGCATTGCGATTGGCGGACTACACACTCACACAGGTTCACAAGAGGCAGACTGCCAATCACAATGCTCCGTTCTCTTGAAACCTTTACATTACGAATTCGATAGGAGTTCATGCTAGTGCTACAGGTTACTTTTCACCAAGAAGTATGTAACACCTTTAGAGTATGTTTAAACCAAGAGTTAATTACGCCGATAGGTAGGTACTCGTACTCGTAAACGCAGAAAGACGACGTTGCAAATAATTTTCTTAACTAAAGCATTCTTCAGCATCATCATCATCATCCTTGCGGTCTCTCTCTCTCTCTCACACTTCCGGCAATTAAGGACCCATAGATGGTGTGCGTTTTAGTCGATTCGAGTCTGACATAATCGTGGGGATATTTCGCACGATAAAAGAAGGAAAAAGAAATAGCGGCTGAACTTCGATATTTTCCGTGAAGCGACTGCCATAGGTATGGCCCTCACAGTCTATAGCTATAGGCGACATCGAAGTACTGCAGCTCGACCAATTGTTTAATTTCTAAGGTTCCAACCCTGTAATGATTAGGTACCATAGATGTCAGTATGACACTTGTTGACAGACTATAGAAGTTCTGACGCAGGCTTTCTTCTCGAAGTTGACGGGTTCAAAGGTCTGGCCCGTCAACTTCATACAATAGTGCATCTTTGTGTGTATAGGGTTTATTCAGTTTTCCCTCTGAACAGGTACTTTAGATAATACGTTTGTCAAATATCCAGACGCCATATGTTTAT
Organism: Pelosia muscerda; assembly: GCA_963691645.1. Lineage (NCBI taxonomy): Eukaryota > Metazoa > Arthropoda > Insecta > Lepidoptera > Erebidae > Pelosia > Pelosia muscerda. The sequence continues at coordinate 28,203,367 of OY829098.1, forward strand.
ATTTTAGACCTTGTTGATGAAGATCAATGAATAAGATAAGAATGCATATATCAGATGCAGACGGACGAATTATAACAGAGTGCAGATAGTAATGATTACACAATATGATTAGTTTACAACAAAATGAAAGGTATACGCATCAGACCTTGTTAGTAGTTGCACAATACGAACTGCTCTAGCTAGGTTTAGACCGGTCGCCGATCTTTAGTGTGGTCATTAGTGTAACTTCGGTCTAGTTAACCTTGATCGTTGTCTATATTATAACCTAACCCATTAATTTTATACTCCAGAAAGAGCTCTCATGGATAAATAATTGTTTTAGAATATAATTATTATTTGTAAATAATAATATACCAAGATACCGACGAATTGGGAATTTTCATCCTATTGGAATTAGGTTAATAAGTACACATTAATAATAAAAAATGCCCAGTACAATGCTAATACACATATTTACACTAAGCGGGAATCGAATCCGTGACATAGTAGTCTAACGATACGATATAATATAACCAATCCATATACTTAATTTTTATCCAATTATCATGCTGGTAGCTGTAAGATTCTGTAATGAAACTATTATGCAGGTCATCAATCAAAATAAATGAATAAATAAATCTCAGTAGCAACGCTTTTCCGGTGCAAAGTGTGTCTCCCCATATCCGGGATAGGGACACCATGGTTCCCACATCATAGGAAGGGGGTCACCTTAAAGAGATGTCCTCGGGTCTGCCGGTTAGCGAGAGATATGTCTTGTATTATCTCACCTCCGGCAATCAACGACTCGGAAATAGACGGCGTGCGTTTTAGTCGGTTCGAGTCCGAAATCACCTCCACCGACTTTGGTGGAGGTGGTATACGTGGGGATTTTGCGCACAATGAACGAAAAGAAAAAGTGGCAATGCCTTTCTTTCGACAGTCGTAGTTGTAATCGTAATTTTATTATGCACGATCCATGAACTATATACTCTTATACTCCACCATCAATTTATCAACTATTATGAAGTCACTGAGATTACGAAAAACGCCATTGAACTTTAGATTTTAGCGATATGCAATTAACGATCTCCGTGGCGTGGAACGCAACTGCTACGTAGGAGGCGTGGGTTCGATTCCTGCTCAGTGCAAATATTTGTGTGCATTCTCACTAGGTGTTTTTATGTATAATATGTAGGCGTTACGTAGACTATCCTAGAATGTTTATTTATTATTATTATTTGTAAAGTAAAATTAAAAGGCGCATTGTAGAGTGAATGAAACTCTTTTTCATTTAGTTTCACGACATATTCACGGATGTACCCTGTGTATGTATGTTTCGATTTTATTGATGTTTAATAAATGATTATATGTATCTATACAAGTAAACAAAATTCATTTGGTTTTATACATTAGGTCGAAACCAATAACGTCTAAAATGAATGGGCAGTTTTCGTAATGTCAGTGGCTTGACAACTGTTGAGAATTAGTAGAAAAAGGGGAGGGAGATTGTATGTTATGTTTGAAGGCATTGCAAAATGCTTTTTGACACCTTGATGTATCTGTAATTTTGAATCTTATCTTTCATAGTTAATACTGTTAATCTCTGTAATCCTATTGCTATACATATGCCTCACACAATGTGAGCCAGTTCCCGATCCTCCGGCTACCACCGCCACGTTTATAAGAATATTGCCAAAATTCGAAATTTAAAAGTAATATATTCTGTATAGAACACCAAACGGAACAACGTCAATATCAAAATATATTATAAGTTAATGAGCAAATGGACCGCTGCCGCGCTGGTACGAAACGCAGCCCGGCCTAATAAGACTACGTCAAGAAACTCATAGGGCTTTTTTTTTTGCCTATATGATATTACGTAATTGGTCAGTAATATTGTGTGTGGAACTTCAGAAGTTGTCCAACCTATGTTCAAATTCATGGTTTCAATAATTCCTCTAGTAACTAGGAAACTAGAGAAAAGTTTCAGATTTCTCTACCTTTGTATGGTCTCTACTCAAGTCTAACTTCGAGTTATGTCATAAATTATTACTTGAAAGTAATTAGGCGATAGACGACCAGACATTATAGGCTATATTGTACGTGAATAAAAAGTTATACAGTGTTACGTGTCCGATACATGTTATGAAAGCCTGTGGTAATTGTAGACCGTAGTTTTGTTACTTTTTACCGTACGTACACGTCAGAAGCGAAGTGATGGTGTTAGGACTGATGACTTTGAGCATGTCAATCATAGTAAGCTTTATTGAAACTGGGCTAAGATTGGATTGGGTTAGATTGCTTGTTTTACTAACACCGATGGTCCATTAGTAGCACACAAATTGAAAAATATTTAAAAAAAATACTTGTGCTACTAATGGGCCATCAATGTTTACGTAGAGTAACCTTTAATCAGCATGATTAAGATTTCCCGGTCGTCGATTTGCTCCACAAGCAAAAACATTAACATTTTGCCTTAATTAAAACTGCACTTTTATAATTGCATAAGGATCGCCATTAATCTAAATTGATCGGTGCGAGTAATATGCTTAACCTTTAATACCTTTCACCTCATTATGTTAAAATATTTCGGTTTATAATTGGCTGTTTGAACTGAAAGCGTAATCCGGTATGGTTCAATACTTCCTCTTACAAAAACAACACAGTACAAAACCGGTCATGTGTGTATCAGACAAGCAATATAGGATTCCGTATGTGCTCATCGTGATAGGTACATACATAACATCATTCATTTGTCTCTAAAGTGTTGGGCGTAAGTAAATTCAATGGTGTTTAGCTTAGGTTTAGCTTAGCAAGCTTATTATAAAATCCAGGATTATTTGGATGATAAACAAGCTTGGAAATGAGCTGTTCACTCCACTTGACTAGACAAAGTAAACTATTGTGAATAGACCAAAAAAAAAAAAGAAAAGCCCGCTGAGTTTCTTGCTGGAGTCTTCAGGTGGGGGCCGCGTTTCGAACCGGTGCCGGTGGTCCATTTGCATTTGATAAAATATTGTTGATATTGACGTTTTGTAAGTGCCGTTTACTGGTCTATGCAGAATAAATGATTTTTGATTTTGATTTTGATTTTGATTCTAGCGTATGCTATATATGTAGCTAGCAGATGGAAAGCCGACCCCAACTGAGTTGCGAAAAAGGTTCAGGGAATGATGATTTGATTCTAGCGTAACAAAGCTATGAAGCTTTTCGCGGTTTGCGAAGGGTGCGAGAGATATGTCTTTTATAATCTCACCTCCGACAATGAAAGACCCATAGACGGCGTGCATTTTAGGCAGAGATCTGCCTGCTGTAGAGATATAATTAGGGTGTATGAAATACCATCAAGACCTTTAGGACTCAAGTCATTCTAGTATGCGAGCAGGTGTTGATTGAATTCTGTGACTACGGTGCCCTAAAAATGATTGAATTGGAACATGAGATTGTGATCAAGATTCCGTATTACATTTTAAAGTTACGTATGTGTGTATGTTTGTTTACGTGTTTTTGCAAGACTATTGTTCGCTTTGGAGCGTTAAATTAAAATCTTCGAGGCTTTGTTGAATTTACTAAACCGAGTTAACGAGTAGAGATGTGTTAATAAGTATTGTGTGTACTATTTTTGTAATGTGCAGTTGTTGTTGTGAAATACGTTTACAGTGCGTATTTTAATATGAATTATAATATAATTATTTTGATTTATAGATTTTGGTGGACGGTTTTGAGCCATCCATGAACCACCAAAACTTTGCGACAGAATCAATTTCATATGTAGGCCTCTTTTTTATATATAATATCATTCTCTGTAGGCGGATACACTACCTGATCAACCGACAAGACTCTGGTGCAGTATTTGGTGTTATGTGCAAGTTTTGGATGCAACTAGGACTGGTGCTTGAGTGAAGAACTAATAGATGATCATGTTTAATAAATATTTTAGGACACTATGTCATCTAGAGCCAAGGTAAGCATAGCTTAACCAGCTTGTGTTATGGGTTCCAGAATGCGCATAAACATACTTAGATACCTTTGTATTTGTAAATACATACGCCACTATAACACATTAAAAAGTCACGAATGGCTGGTGTGCATTCTGTTGATACTAATTTATACATATTTATGTAGGTATATCTGTGAATCCCGAAGGATTAGGCTGAAGTGTATTAATACCGAAATTTCGCGAACTATGATTTTCGATCTCACCGGGAAATTAAATGTTGGATGAAAAACCGCTCTATCCCTCAGTCACTTCCTGAAATATTCACCGTAAGAGATGGTGGCTATAGGGAAGTATATAGCTATATAGCTATAGTTGCGACACGCAATGATAGCCGTTTTGATACGACTGGTTTTGCTCGTTTTCTCTTTTTTGATGCGTGAATTTCATTTTCTTCTATGCCAGTCTCGCTATATTTTACTTTAGTTATTTGTTTAACAGTTCGTTGTACAATATTATAAAGCGCACCAAATATGAGATAACCAGTCGTGTCAAAACGGCCATCATTGCGTGCCACAACTATAGGAGAATTACTACTCTACCGGCTATAAACAAAATGTCTATTATTGTAAAAAGCAACTTATGCATCCAACAACTAAGTACTATTACTTAAATGCATTTAACAATCACTTGTTACACAATATAATTGTGTTAAACGATGCTAAGAGCACCTTGTTATTGCGCCCACGCCATCTGGCGATAATATCTAGTCTGACGCTAACACAAACAACTTTCTAAAGATGCATACTCAAAGTGCACATCTTGAGTTTGTCAAATTGGTTATTCGATGTGACCCCCAAAATGGAAAAGGGGTTTTTAGAGCTCTTCAGAATTGCGAACGAAACAGATAAGATCATTTCTTAGTTACTTAATACCTTTTAAAGTTGTGAAACACTACAATATTAATCTTATGTCTAAATTCATATACTTACCTAAATGCTCAATTGGTTTGTGTAAGTTTCAAAAATCGTTTTGTAACGATTGACATTTTTTGAGATGACGCTGCGATCCAGTTACACATTTTTTACCAGTATATGCACGCTTTTTACTAACGTATGCGTAACCCTTATAAACCTCGTTATATAATAGTAATTTAGTTTAGTTATTTTTTGTTGTCGTGTTACACAGGATGTATTGTCGCCAAATAACGGCGTCTGGCTCTCTCGTAATATAAGAATAAGATATTATAAAACACTTATTTAACATTTATAACTGCAAAAGTTTTACATCCCTATTCAATTTGGTCAGTTCACAACTTATAATTGTAGATTTTAGTAGAACACAAATATTTTGGTTATTAGAAAATTTATAGAAAACTAGCTATTGCCGGCGGATCCACAAGCGTGTACTTCTGATCCTGTTCCCGCTGCGCTGTTCCATTAAAAATCTTCCTTATACTTCTAAAAAAAATACTTGAATTGGTCCAGCCGTCTTCGAGTTTTGAGCTTAGCAACATAAGTATTTCGCGATTCATTTAGATAAAGTTAAAAGAGATACATTGATTTTTTATATGCTGCTGCTCGTAGCTCCACCCTCGTGGAATATAGTTTCGATCGTAATCTACCTTCTTTATACTTGTGGGATTTTTTTCAGCCAAATCTATCTTGACATTTTCACGTAATAAATCGAAACTGATACAAGATTTTTTCTCAGTCTCAACTAGATACGAACCAGCAGTTACAATGACGGCTGCAAGGAACTAATAAACTATTAGTTCTGATTTTAGAGTCTGATACATAGAAATAAATATTGAGAAAGTTGTACTGTTATAAAACCACAATTATAGATGCATAGCCAGCGTCTAAAGTTGATGATAATTGAACAAATTCCAAAAAAACTCATCAACATTTGATATTTTAACCTACTATTAAGGCCAACAACGTTCATAGGTTTTTATTAAAATCAGAAAATTTGCACCTACATTTGAAGCTGACTGTACCTGCTTACATAATTTTGATTACCTTATTAATTAAGAGAACTAGATGCCGACAAACTGTTCTGCAGTTTGGCAACAGAATGTTTATTGTTAAAAATGTATCAATTATGAAAAAGTAAAAAGAAGCTTCATCTACTGTATTGCATATTACACCAATTTACTAATATTTGTTAATAGTTAGCGAAGAAACAAAAAGTTGAAAAAGTATTAGTAGTAGGTAGTTAATGTAACTACTGGTAGTAATGATTGAATGATGATGTCTCGTTATATTCACTAATGATGTAAAATATCAATCAATAATTTTTTTTTATTTGTTCAGCGAACTGTATAGCTATTTTTAATTCGAAAGAAACAACTCCACCGAAAACGTTTTTAGTATATAGTCTAAAATTAGTCGCACAGCACAGAATTTTTATAATAAATACGTTTTAATTAGAAAATAAATAAATTTGTTTCATTTTCTTTCATAAATTCGCTTGAATTTCGGTAATAACCGTGTAATACCGTTGCTGTGATTGTACATAATAATTATTACTAAGGTGCTAGTCGCATTAATACACATAAAATCGCTAGATGTAGGTAAATAGTCAAATTATAAACTAGAAAATGTACCTTACTCGCAACGCAAGCTCACCAAGTAGGTATGTAGCGACATACCTACTTGGTGAGCGCAACAGGAAAGTATAAATAGATTATGAAAAATTCGCTTGCATCGTACTTTTTTAGATTAAGTGAAATTTTTAAACAATTACTATATAAACTGAGATGTCAGTCAAACAAAAGGTACATTTAAAATATAGAGGATACAATCGAATCACATTTTAAATTAATTCCGTTATTTTGAACTTATTATTTTTTGGTGGTTAGTAGTAATTTTGGCGTAGTCAAGATATCGGAACATCAACTACTTTCATAAAGTCTTTAACATTTATTTATTTATTATCTTAAATCATAAATCTTTGCAGGTTATTATGATATTCAAAGAGATATGAAAGTTTTTTCGAAAACCTTATTCAAGCATCAAAACGTCGTAAATAATAAATGATGAAATAATATAACGTAGTATACAACTCTTACGATCAAAGCATATTCTTATATGGACTCGACGGACTCGACGCGTGGTAAGTGGTTCATCCCTTCCATGTTATATTGTAATATTCTTTTCCTCAAATAAAAATGAATGAGTGAAAAAGGCTGACGAAATAGTCGGGTGAGAGGTAAGGGTCAGCTTCGGTCGAGGAAAACGTATGCATGAAAGCGAGCATGTATGAAAAGTATTTAAGATAGTGGGACTAGGGAAAGAAAACAAGGTTCTTAGCAAATAGAAACTTCGTGGTCTTTGCATAGCTATTTGGGAAAGAGGTATTACAGTTGCAGGTATGTCTGTAAAGAATATAAAAAAGTATCTACGAGTATTTTTTATAGCACTTTGGTGGAAAGTGGTTACCGTAGGTTATGGACGTTTGGAACACCACGGGCGTCACAATCGTGCTACCGACCTTATAAAGGTGAGGGGACAGGAGTAAAGGTAGAGAGACTTTCTGAGCTGTCAGAGATAAAGCAGGGCTTCAAACCACCACAGACCAATGTCAACCGAAGACCTCGGTCTTCCTAGTGACATAACAAAACCTCTTCAGTGAGCTCTGACCCTACTCACCGCCGGAAACACAACACAAGGTTATTATTGGCCGCGATATTCTGTAGAGCGGAGATATTACCCCAGTTGGACTGCACAATTGGGACGGGAGATACCATCATGTCCTAACTCCGTCATATCATATCGTACTTCCCTTTTAACTTATTTCAGTGAGCGGTTCTTTTACGTAATGCAACTTGAACTATGAGACCAATTGTATTGAATAACATGCCGCATTGAGGTTTATTTATCAAGGTCGTTGACGCAATGTACGGTCAGCAACAAAACCACTGCAATTTTCTAATTAACACAAAATCTCACCGTGTGCAAAAACTCACCTTGACGTAACCAAAGAGCGGAACAATTATAATGACAGTTCGTTTTTTGTTTTTTATAGTTCTGTGTGCTGTCTGTACCTATGTGAATTTACTAGAAGTTCGTACGCACTTGGTGTCCAGGCGTGTAGAGACGCTATCTGTTCACGAGAGACGGCCAAATGCCTGGTTAAGTCAAGGAACTATACTTTACGGAGGAACCTCGCCAGCGAGCGACAGCTACGCAGGGGGCGCGGATTCAACCCCCGCTAAGTGCAATCATTCATTTATACTAAAAAGTCCAACAACTGGTTTAACTGCAATGTCACGAATAGTGCTTATATTGGAGGTCAGACAGATGGCAGTCGCTTTACGGAAATCAAAGTTCATCCAAATCCTCAGTTAGACTGGGAAAAGAGGATTCCAGACACAGAGGTACAATGTTTGGATTATGATTACGAAGTATTAATCTATAAAGAAAGGAGGAGTAGGTTAGCGGACTCCGCGTAAGTTTTAAATGCAATTGAGGTTCGCGCTCGATTACAGAAGAATAAATTTTTAAATATTGAATTACGGTTAAATTTCGTTTATCCAGTCAGCTACTCCTTCCTTCATAAGCAATATCTCTAAAAATCAGTATAACGTATTAGTTTGTACATATATAGGATTTTAATGTAGTGATAAACGACTGTCTAATTATATTGAAATATCAGGTTGCAATTTTATGTTCTAATAAATCAACCCGCTCCGCTCACCGCTTCCGCGTTCCTCCGTGTCATAACCGCAACGGTTACGTACACACCGTATACAGTTGTACTGTTCTGATTAATATCTTTTTTTTAATACTACAAGCTAAAGAGCGTGTCCATTATGTGTGGAAAGTAATCATCAACTGTGTGCCCTTGTCCTAATTAATTGGTATAAGCGTAATATGTCATTTTCTTCTTTACTTTTTTGTTAGTGGTCAAGTTGAGAGTCACCTTCTTGAATCGAAGTCAGCGATACTGTCCGAAGTTCAAATTTTCCTAGATGTAGCTGTCATACGTGACAGGATCATAATTTGTGAATGTTTTTTATTTTTATTATAATACCTCGCCTATATCCCCGTAGGGGTAGGCAGAGGTGCTAGTACCCATATTTCGCCAGTTTTATATTTAGGTCCCAATGTAATAGGTGGCGAGCCTATTGCCATTAACTGGGCACTTATAAACCTGCGATAAATACACACATAACTTCGAAAAGCATCGCAGTCATTGGTGTGTGCCATAGTAAACCTGGGGTCGAACCCGAGACCTCGTCTCAGCAGTCCATTAACCATACCACTAGGCTACCGCGGTATTTTGTGGATGTCGACTGTCCGTAATAGCATTTGTGAAGTTTTCGTAGCTGTACAACCCGTCTGGCAGGCAGGTGGTATATACATATAGAAAATACTAATATTCACACAAAGTTATTACTTGTAAACTGCCGGTTAATTAGCAGTTCGAGTTTCTCCTACATGGGAAGTATAAGTTGACATTTTTCTACTATCCTATTAGGATTACCAGTTCTGTGCGGAAGTGAACCACTTTGAAAGCCGTGACAAGCAAAGAGAAGTGCTTGTCAAGTAAACAGTAACTTTTTTATTTCATGTCAAATGAATATGATGAATAGAATGCTGCTATGAAAAATTGTATGAGAATAACAATTGTCACATCATTTCAAGTAACGCTTGTGTTGTTACGGTCTGATAAATTTACTAGGTACAACGGTTGCATTTATTTAGGCGTATCAGTGTACAGAGGGCCTCAAAAATTTCTGGACAGTTCGAAATCAAAATTGAATGAAGTGATGCCACTACATAACTACTAGTCTTAGAAACTACTGGATAATAGATCTACATATTAATGTAATTAAGTTTAGGATACCTACTTGCACGTTGACATATTTTTTATATAAAGAATAAGACATCGATCTAGTTTCGTCTAGTTTCTCATGATTTGATAACTTTTCGAACGACATTTTGATTCCCATTGCTTCAGTTTTATTTATTAATAAAGAAACCTATTATTATTATAAAAATATTTTATGTACCTACTTAATGAAAAGAAAATAAACATAGGTCGTTGTGACTCGTTGTTACCACACACGAACAGATAAATGGTGATTTTGTTATTAGCTGTACAATTTTGATAAGTACGGAGTGAATCTGCTGCGATCGCTATTATTTTCTCGTTTGAAACTCATAGTACTTAATTGATTCAGTGCAAAACTTACTACTAATACAACTAGACTATACTAAAATATTTCCGTGAAATTTTGCATGATGTCTAGTTCAAATGACAATGCATCAATGGCATTTGAGGTAATCTTTCTGGTATGACCATGGTTAACAATTAGTAGGACCGGGTGACAAGGTTCCTGCCCGTCGTGCAAATCGTATTCAGCGCATGAAATTAGCTCAATATTAGGTATATGCACGAAAGCGTAGGTCCGTAGTGCGGGCGGGTGCGCAATTTCCACGTCGCTTTTACAGAATTGCGGATTGTTGCTAAGTAATAACAGTCCACTCAGGTGGACGGATGGCGAGTAGTCTTGTAAACGTTAGAGTTTTAATTTTGACATTTATAATACCCAAAAGTTAAATAAATCCATCATCGCAATCCGCGTCGTCATTCGTCGCATTTCTACTAGTTTTTCTGTTCTGTGGTTAGACCGGAAAAGCATGGACAATATGGATATAGACTCCGAGCTTTGAATGCAACGGAGATTAACGCAAGGATGATAATAATGATTGATGATGGAAGTGCGGTCCCATCTCGTTTTTCTCTCTCACCAACTGAATGAGGAAATGATTCGAAGGGTGAACAGTTGCACTTTGAACATTCTCACATTGTCTTCTGTATTTGTTCCACATTATATATTATTGCGACTTAAAATATACAATACATAAATACATATATCTACTTCACTTGAGATGTAATCCTACGACGCGGTCGATATTTACACTCTGGTTTCATCTATCTGAACTACTTTTACCGTTATTAAGTAATGTGTGTACGCAGTTGTATGAAATGCTTATGTACATTTCTATGGTTCGTTTCAATATTACTGGTGGTATGACTGGTGTGTATAACTACTGGTTAGTATACTGTGCGTATGTATATAGGCTAGGACAACAGCACGCAGATGAGAAGACACACACACACACACCCTTGTTCAGTGGCGAGGGGACCATATAAACCGATTCTTGCCGGCTTGCTGCGCAAAGGAATGCACTGATAGATATGCTTCAACTTTTATTATGGTCGTTCATTAAGAGGTAAAGTCAAGATAGTTTCGTCACCAGAAAAATGAGGTTCTAGGCGCCAGAATTGTTTCAATTTAATCTATGATTGATAGATTTGTGAAGTTCCACTGTTGCACCCCGTATTATCCTCAAAAGAAAGCCCCGAGACACTTACTGCGCCCACAGAGCGCCTTCTGAGCACAATTTGGGTCTACAAGTCGTGTAACACTTTTTATTACTTTTTACCACACTCTCTATACAATGTCAAGCTCTTGTAGATTGACAGTTACCAGTTAGCTACATGTGCCAAACAAAATAAATACCAGGAGTTATATTTTGTTAACAAATCTGTCCATAATGTTTTGAACTGTATGCAATATATTAACGATACTTAAAGTGCAGTGACAGTTATCTTCGAGATTGGCAACACTGCTGCAAGATTACCACGGTTAATAAACACATTTCCCGATTGCCAAATTGTCACATAACGAAATTATTATTTTACGTATATGTACTTACCTACATTTTTATGAGTACTTACCTCATAAATGTGTATTGCGTATATTTTTATGTTTCATATATTTATTTAAGCGTCCCTGATAATGTCTCTATATATTTATCTCACGACTATCGTTATTTTGAATGTAAAAGTTTGTGAAGATGTTTGAATATTTGTTACTCAATTACAATCAAACGAAATTGACTGAACAGCTGAACAGATTTAGCTGATATTTGGTACGGCGATAGATGTATATATCATGGTTCAGAAGAACAAATACAAGTTAGTATTTATAAATCCATTGTTGAAAGTATGTATGTAACTAAGTATGTTTTGGACGGTCATGGTTTTGTATTTACGGTGTCATATGATGCAACAAAAGCTGTTTTGTAATTAAATTGATTATGTCGTACCGTTACGTAGGTGTGGGTTCACGTCAGAAAGTAATGACTGGAATTCTATCCCAAGACCTCTTGATCGTAGAATGCCTTCTTAACCTTAGCAGTTTGAAAAACAATGACCATTATTGGCATTCACATCTGATGTTTAAGACTTACGCAGTATTTGCTACTGGTGATTACGCATTATTGCAATATCAAAATAACAGATTGCAAAAGTTGAGTTTACACATACGATATACATCAACATCTTAATATCATAACGAGCACTGCAACAATACCGTAAGTCGTGTGAAAACAATTCCAATTTGTTCATATATTTTCAAATCGACATCCTAAACAATAGTAGGCACTTCACGTTACTGGTATTGACTTGTAGAATGTTCATTGCTAACGATTTCTTTGTAACTACATACTTTATTAGACTTAGGCATTTTTTATATCTGCATCGCCTTAATGATAACTGATGAGAGAATGTATAATTTAAATAAATCTAATCGTAGTTAGATATAAAACAAGTTTAGAAACTACAAAATTTGTAAACATTTATCATAAATAACATTTTTTTATTCAAGTAATTTCGACAAAATAAAACAAATTAGAACGATTAACTAGATAAGTATATTATGAATGCAATAAAAATATTGACGTACAACGGTTTATTGCTTGGTGAAATTTGAAATGGCAGATGGCAGATATCCTGGATAAGCTTATAAACTACTTTTAAAACCACAATTGGTGGGCAAAAAAGGTTTGTATACAATTAATAAATATAATTAATCAAAAGTAGGCATAATTGAATGTATTTGACATTTTAAAAGTATAAATAAATCTGCTTAACCTGTCATTTATAAAATACTAGCTGTGCCCTACAGTTTCATCCACAGTATTCTATTCCAAGCCACCGTACTGACGTACTTCTCCCAACTTTCTCACCCTTTTGTTCTTATTACTCGTGTCTTTGAGGTCATAACCTAATATTATCTAGCCTCTATCCTTCTCAAAGATCTCATCATCATTTCCCTGCCCTTGACTCAATTACTTTGGGTCGGCGCAACATGTCATTCTCTTCCATACATTAATATCACATCCTTCTATTTTAAGGTCGACCTCTACTCTTAAACAACATTCAAACTTTTTATTATCTTCTCAAACAACTATGTATTGTATCATCTATATATATAATAATGAATTGCTGTTCGTTAGTCTCGCTAAAACTCGAGAACGGCTGGATGGATTTGGCTAATTTTTGTCTTGAATTATTCCTGGAAGTCCAGACAAGGTTTGAAAGGTGAACAAATATGAAAATGCTCGGAATTGAGCTGCGGGAACAGGATCAGAAGTCCACGACGGCGGAGCCGCGGGCAACAGCTAGTATACAATAAAAACATATCTCACTTAGGTTTCAAGAGATTACTGTGTTCAAACAAACTAACATTCTCTTAAACTTTATTTCTATTGGTATAATAATTTAATGATATCTCTAATGATTCGGCTATATTAGGTGGTGTTATTTTGGCATCACTGCCAAATTAATCTTTGCCTTGACATCTTAATCAAAAGATATTTTATTATTACAGATTTTGATTTGTTTAACCACTCATTTCGGCAGTGAATGGTTTTGTAAACAGACAACAAGCATATAATTTTATAGTCATTCAATTGTACGGAAAAAATAACTTGGTATTTTTTTTTCAGTATTTTGTAGGTAATTTTTTCTAGTATATAATTATAGTTAGTTTGACTTTTTGGTAACGATGTTTCTTGCAGTATGAAATGCTTTTTTTTACAAAATGCTAAACCAGAGGTCTCGTGTTTGATTCTTGCTCAGTGTACATACGTATTTAAATCGGTGTGGGTATTTCACTGCTTGAAACATTGTGTATGTATGCATTCTGAATATAAAAAATGGGGGTAAGGGAGGTAAATTTGACTCAATTCCTTGGATCTAAAATCTGTATTAAAGAAAAAATATTTGAATTAAATACATATTATCATTCCCCACAGTATATATACATAGACTATAATATATAATGATTTATCAATTTAAAATAAAGTATATAACTATAGTAGTATAAGCTCTGCTTAACTTAAGCCTAGACAATGTTTATTAACATGTTCTAGAATATTTCTTTATTTTATTTATTATTTATTTATAGTGTTTTCATAAAATAGTTACGGCATCTGACTTATGTCATCAATTAACGCTTACTATCAAGATAAACAGTCCATAACCGAGTTGTACCAACAGCTATTTTATTTGCAATGCTAATAAATATATACTACTTAATTAAGTGTTTTATTCATTACTAACATTCATACTATACGAAACATATTATATAAAGCATAGAAGGAAAAAAATATTGTCTATCCCAATCCTGTCTAAATAATTAACGGCCATCTGTGTCCACTGAACCTTTTCCTAACTTTAGGGTTGACTACCAGTCTAACTACAGAGCGGTGAATCTTCATGAAATGTTAAACGCAATATTTCTACATTATACAATATACAGATAGACTAAGATTAAGAAATTAGTGGATTCAAGCCATTGATAGGCGAATCAATATCACTCTTGTAATACGATGGTGACAGAGAAAGAAGATCTCCACCCTATATTAACTGAAGAGTGTAGTAATAGGCGACTAATGAAAAATTGAAAGGAATACCGTGTACCAATCCGTCTGACTAGCGTGGAAATATTAGGTTGAAGCCTCCCAACATTGGGAGAGGCATGTGGCAGTGGACTACGTTAAATATTCATAAATATTTTGAATAAATAAATATAAATATTTTAGGACAAACTATGTTAAGGGGAATGATGTCTGGACCTCGATTCTACTAATTGTTAACCATTGGCAATGAACTGAGATTATAAAAACTGCCATTTAATTTTGTACTCTTCACAATTAAAGTTCAAAATTTAATAGCATTGTGTAGAATGAATAAAACAATGTAATGATTTTTTCAATTCATTTTGAACTTTAATAAAGCGTTGATAAATCTGAAAATGCCATGGTTACCTACTTCTGTGATTTCAGTCGTGTGACTATGGTGACAAATTCTTAACACGTCTAATCGTACTGCTAATAAATGTCAAGATTAATTAGAAAAGTTGTTAAAGTGAACCTTATACATTCTGAAATTATTCACTCAAAATGTAATACCTACGTGAAATATCTACTTTTTTGCATTATTCACTCATTTCAATCTACTGAGTGCACAAAAAAATTAAAAATATTATACATTTGTTACTAACATTTTTTTGATCTTTTGCAACTTGTTATTGACTCAGATGTGGTATACATTGGCATTTAATTACATATAATATTAATTTTAAGTCACTTTTACAAAATAAATTAACTTTCGTCAAGGTTAAGTTAGGCGAATATTTGAAAACTGATTTATTGCATGACCTGTTGCATTTGGGACTCCAGCAAAATCTTCAGGACTCACACTAACCTCACTTGCAAGACGGCACATCTGCTGATTTATGAACGAGATCCTTGCGCAAGTTTTTCCCTTGGGTATCGCGGGTAAAACCTAAATAAATAAAACTTTAAATAAAAAATAGAATATCGGACCGCGAGCTCCAAAATGGAAGCTTTTGCGCTTGTGAGTCATATAACGAGTCATTGTTAAAAACCACATTCACATTTTCAAAGACAAACATTATAAACTAATGAATACTCGGTAAAATACAATAATCATCACAAATTTTGAGTACAAGGTTATTTATTAATATCAATGAAGTCGATTGTGCAAACAGCTGCAAAAATCTCAACATAATAGAATAGAATTGTAATAAAAAGGTAGTTTGCTGATGACATACAAGGGTACTGATTTAATAGAATATTTGAATAAAAATTACAAATAATTACTTATTTGCAAATGTATGTCCGTATAAAGTCAAAGTTGAAATACTAAAATACTTAGTTATTCAGGTCAACTGAACTTTTCCCCCCGCGCACTGATATATCCCCTCGTCGAAGTCAGTGATGGTGGTTGTGTCAGATTCGAATCGACCGTCGCACGGTCGTCTTTTGCCATCTGTTGACGAATGTGAGGTAGCCTCTGACAATCCCTCACGCCCGGCAGACGCAGGGCCAGCGTAGGTCCTCTTGGGTGTGGGACTACGGTGTCCATATCTTTCCCGAAATAGGGAAGAGCGTGCATCATGCTGCCGTCGAGGTCAACTGATAATGAAACAAAAAAATCTAATATCCGAATAAATTAACGGAGTGCTGCGGTTGTTAAGCACAAATAAACATTATTGTCTACTAATCGCTACAACGATTAGTGAATTGACTATATTATACACACTATTTTGAACACAATGTAGAAAAATAGTAAGGCATGCTTTCATAATATAATAATGCCAAATCAACGCAAAAGTTGTTAATTATACTCCGATTTGAAGTTATATAACACTTCAAATCGGATTATAATTAACCACTTTTGCTAACGGCTGTACATAATTTAGTATCGAAATTGTATCAGTAATCAGTGTAGGTCAGTAAAAGTAGTACACTTAGCGATGAAAGCTTTTCAAATGCATTACGACTTCATTATGTTTTTGGTTGCGTTTGTGATGCTTGCTCTGCTGACAATGACTGTGGCGATAGTTCATCATCATCATTATCACCTTTTTAACCTCATCACCATTTACTCGGGTTCGGAGCAACATGAATATTATTCTCTTACTTATATTCTTGTCAGAAGTCACATATTTCTTTACTTGCAATATCATTTTAATTTAACCCTCAATAAAATTTTTAATAATATATATATTTTTATATCTGTAATTTATATTTTATGGCACCAAATACCGAGCGGCATTTATAAATTTATGTTATCTATAATTTTAAAACAACATAAGTATTATGATTTTTTTTATTCCACAATATGTTAACCGTAAATATGTGTATATACAATTACACATTTCAAGGAATGTCATGTTATAATGAAACACGGCCCAACACTATGTAATAAATAAATATCAAAAACGCCACCGTATTGCTAGTACAATTTAGTTTTCGACACAATGACATTGTAACGTTAGTTTTCGACACATAAACATTGTATGAGTACTCGAATGTTTTCTTGGCTTTCCAACAAGTGCGTATGTAGATATGGTGTGCCAATATGATATACTTTTCAGTTCAATGTCATACCTACACATAGTGTATTTTAATAATTACAAAACGTAATAAATTAAATTTGACTTTAATTATATTATTGTTATTTAACTTTTAACATTTGCATAAAATATTTAAGCGAATTTAATATATTCATTGCATTACAATTTATATTTCACAATTATTTAAAGGTTACAAATAATTTATTATGATTTAATTTATTGATTAGACTTGGAGGAGTGAGGAATTTGAATATCAATTGACCTTTTTTGATACGCGACTGCACCTGTCTATCACCTAGATATCAGAAGCCGAAACTGGCGGCATATCTTATTTAAGGAAGGGGGATCAAATCCTAACAAGCGTGGAGCCAACACCGGCAACTGGATTTCATTTGTAGTGTACACCAGGTCCCCTGCACCACAAGTGATGCTTTAATCAATTCAACTCATACTTAACTCATATTTCAACTCATCGTTAATTTCAGAGATCTTCTCCTAGGTTTTACATTACTTCACAAAAGGCTGGATACCGACGGTTGTTGAGCAGACACATTATAAAATGTATGATTTTAGATTGACATGGTCATTTACACATTCACTGTTAAATTCACCGGGATATTTACCATGTTTGCTTATTTCTTTTAACTTATTTCTCAATTTAACAGTGAATACATTATAAAAATTTATAATAACATTCCTCAGGATTTGGCTGACCTGCCAGTTAATGAATTTAAAATACAAGGTGAAAAGTTATTATAAAGCAGACGAATACCTTGATGATAAAAATGCATGGTCATACTAATCTCTTGCTCTTGCATCTACTTATTATAAATAAACAGAACTATATATTAAAAAGAAAATAAAGGATAACGATAATCTACCTGAGTTTCTTGTTGGTCTCTTCTCAGTAGATCTAACTATTGAACCAGCGAAAGAATCATTTTCAAATGATTTATTTACTATTTCAACACTACATAGTATAAAACAAAGTCGCGTTCTCTATCCCTATTTTTCATGTGCTTATGTCCCTTTGTATGCTTAAATCTTTTAAACTACGAAACGGATTTTGATGCAGGTTTTTTAATAGATAGAATGGTTAAGGAAGAAGGTTTATATGTATGTAACATAATGTTACGACCAACAGGTACAGCAGGAGTGAAAAATGTTTCGAAAACGGGGTGACGGAGACGAAGTTGCGCGGGTCATCTTTAAAACTACACAACAGATTTTTATGCGGTTTTTTTAAATAGATTTTACTAGAGACGAAGTTGCGCGGGTCAGCTAGTTTATTATAAATTATAATATTTTTGACAAATGTAGATGTAGATGTAGGTACATAATTGTAAAATTGTTACATTCATAAGTGCTCTTAAACGATATTGATTCTTTGATTCAATGATTCTTGACACGTCGTGTCGCTGGTTCATCCCAGTGTGTAGTTAGCGTGATATCACTGTGCTTGTCAGCGCTCTTATGTTCGTATACACTATTATCATTATCCGCGGGTCAATCCTGGTCCCGAATACAACCAAGCTTTGAATTGGACTGCTATGTGTTATGATGATGCTGATATAATACAGAATAATTATATAGCCCTTAATATAGAATAGATATAATATATTATGACATGATTTGAACGAGTAGCAACGAACTCTAGATTATTTGCATAATTTTCTAATTTATAAGACAATGAAATCACGTGAGGTTAATGGCTGTCCGTGAATATGTTATTTTTTGAAACAATAAAAACAGTTTTTAGGTCCTGGGTCCTAAAAAAGAGGTGACCTGAAACGCTTTCCAGGAGTTTAAAAATTGGTGATGTTGTTGATTTCAGCTACTTACTTGCACGAATTGCTATACTTCCTGCAAAAATCTCCTTAGAGTTCTTTTCTATAATGTAACATGCATTACCACATTTTGGCGAAAGGAATATATTTAAATGTGTAATATGATTATTTTTAATTAACGACCGAACGGCATCGAATTTCCTACAATATTAATATCGTCAAAAAGAAACATTTTCATTGCACACGAAAAAAAAGTTCAGAAGGCCTAGTCCTAGTTCTTTCTATTCTGTGCCTAAATTGCACGCAGTGGACTATTACTAGAATGAGTCCATTTTCATTCTATCGTACCTCTTTCAAGGTATAATGAGGTAGTATGTAGGTATTTATCGAGGGTTTATCACTAACATTTTATAGCGTAAGGTACAATTATTTTGGGCACCTGAATTAGTGATGCACAGGTTCCAGACAATTCAGGTATACATAAAATTTATAAACTAGTTTAATTGACAGCTGAATAAACCCATCAGTTTTTTTGAACACGTGGAAGTAATTTCTCCGTTGTTACAAACCAGACAACATATTATTTGTATATCCATTAAGCAGAGAATTTTCTCACATGCGTACTTAATAATATTTTTCTTCTTACATATTAAAAAATGGTAGACGAATGAATGTCGTGGGAATGTTACATATTTGTTACATTGACAACTGTATTGGCCGCGAGAGGCAACCAAAGTAAAGGAAAATGGAATGACGTCACTTATTTTTAGTCTTTAGCTTTGGGTTAGATATCTGTAAATCGTAATTCTTCTTCGCTTCATACTTCGCTTTTCCAGGCTACCTGCGTGTTGGGCTGAACTTTGATATTTTCCGTGAAGCGTACTTACGATTCCCAATTTAAATACTTTGATATCTCAGTAAAAGCTTTCTGCAATAAATAATTTTAGTAAGTCCTACCGAGTCCTTCACTCAATCCTTTAGTGATTTCAAGTTCAACATAATAAATTCGATTATCTATTTAATTTACTACTAAGGTGAGTGACATGCCCTAGAAGGTCATTTATTGACAGTTTTATGACTGTAGGTGTGAACTACTCGGTAGCGTATAAAATGCGTGTCGAGTTGAACTGAACTTTTGAAAGTTAACTAAATTTTTTGGTCCTTTTGTGTATTTTTTTATACGATTTAGATGGAAGTCAATCACACGACCCACCTGATGGAAAGCGGTCACCGTAGCCTCTGGACGTATGTAACACCAGCTGCTTTACATTCGTGCTGCCTACCCTGTAGAAACCTTCTAATGCCCTTCTTGAAGAACCCCATATTGTAATCACTTGGGATAACCATGGCAGGGAGTTCATTCCACAGCTTGAACGTGCACGGGATGAAGTTCCTTTCATACCGCACAGTGCGCACTGTTTCCGGTCGTAATGTATGAGGATGAACTCCCTGTCTATGGTAGCGGTACGATGATAGAAAGTAGGTGTTTGCATTATGTCGACCAATTCTTCTGAAAAGACATAAACCATTATACAGTAGGTAGAACACACACAGTGAAGCAAAGTTCCTCCTGAAGTTCCTGAAGCGTCCAGTAGGTATACAATGGTCCACAGTGGGCCATAGCCATAGAGGGCAAATATGTGAACTGCTATGTGGTGTACCTACATTCTAGACCTCGATTCCACGACTTTATCTACATGATTTTAAAGTTCAAAATTAAATGAAAAATACTTCATTACATCGTTTACTTCACTCTACACGATGACATTCAATTTTAGAAATTAATCTCAGTGGTTTCACAATGGTTAACAATTAGTAGAATTATGACCCTGGTTGTCAATTTTTGGCCGCTCCAAATGAATTACCGTATTAATGAGCATCATTGTGTGAACACCTACGGGATGATGCCTACTGTTGCTGTATTGCAAAGTATGGCCCATCATGTGGACAGTTTAATGTATGCCCCCGTTTTTCCTCTTGAGTTATAAGCTCATGATCTGGAAACCCACTCTCCAAGTCTAAGACTCTTCAATTTCAATGATACAAACACTTATCCATGAGTATGATATGTTTGTAGATCTCTTCCACCATTACATAAGAGATATTTAACCTGCATTTTATGTCTCAGTATAACGAAGACATAAAGAAATAATAACATCAGGATTTGAGGCCTATGAGTAACCAAATGATGCTTACAAAACAATTAAGCGTCGACAGCTTAGTGGTCAAAGAGTCGGCCTGCGATCGGGGGTTACAGATTTAAAGCCTGGCCATAATTAAAGGTATAGGCAGGATTTGCGGACCCAAAATGTGCTCTATACACACAGTATGTGTTTTTGGGCTGTTCTTTGTGGATAGCACGGGATATTGCATTCTATGCCATCCTCGATAGACAATAAGAGGTGGTGGACGAGCTCGAATCTACCAATCATTGACCATATCAAAACAAACAAAATTTTTCCGTGAAGCGACAGCCATCGGATCTTCACAACCAAATTGGCGATGTCGAAGTTCTCGAGATATGCTAGTCGGACTTTTGAGGGTTCGTATGGCAACCGGTAACGTGTTCTCCTAGGCACGATCAGCGCAAATAGCCATATTCATGCATACAAATATTTGCATTGAGCGGGGATCGAACCCACGCCTCCTGCGCAGCAGTCGCATTTACTACCGCCACGCCACAAGGCTTTCAGGCTATCCCGTTGTAATGCAATGTATAGTAATCATTACTGTAAATGTCACGCGTGAGATAACAGAATGACCGGATCTCAAAGATACTTTTATTATTGATTACATCTTTCGTAGGAATCACCTTGTCGAAACAGTACTTAATTATAATTATATTGATCGATTTCATGATAAATTGGAACACTTCTCTATTTGAATATGTTTTTTTTTTCTAAGTAACGGTTTCGTACTTGTACAATTATGATGTGCATACGAAGTTACATACAAATCAATCAGAACATTGAATTCAATAATCGACTAATGAAATCGATTCTCTTCGATTTAGAACATCTACCTGCTCCAGTTTGTAATTGGAATGCAAGATTATAAGTGCAGGTTACAATTAATACATGTCATTATTGGGCCCAAGCGTTCACCCTTCTTTGGCCGTATCTTAGCGCCGTTCAGAAGTGGGAGGGACGCTATATAACATGTTGGTAACATAGACAGACCACACAACCAGTCTTCGGCGAACGGACGAAGACACACAGCAACATGAAGTTATTGGTGAGTTTTAATAAATAGTGCAGTGCAGTGATTGTGCGAAAAGTGTAAAAAAATATTTTAGGATGCGAGTTTTTGAAAACAGAAAGTGCAAACCGTCCGAAAAATAAAAAAATCTATATATCAAAACATTATTAGTATAGGTATTTTAAAACGAGATAAAAAGGATCGAGGTCCCAATCGTGTAATGACCACAGATTAGCAGAATGCCATAAAAATGGAGTAACTACATGCATCTACTGCGGTAGATCTTTTTTAACTATGGCATCGGGATATTTTTAAATTCCAAGTTCTTAATTCAAAATGTTTGTTTTAAGATTAGCTATTCAATGCATTAAAATATACTCACAATCATAAAATAAAATTAGCTACATTATGTATATCATCAACAGTTTCCAGTAAATCTTACGTCACGATGTTTTCATCCTATATGAAAGTAAAACCGCGATATTTACGAGTAATGTCTAAAGAAACCATGCGCTTAACTTTACTTCCGTTACTAGTGGCGCCAAATGTATAACATTAGTTCTAACAAATATAATTTTCTCATTCGAAGAATCGACTTGCCGCTATTTCCATGTTACTTTCCAAGTATTAGAAAGTATTGAAAATTACATATTTCGAGATACAAATTACTAACATCCATGATATCCTACGAATCAAATAGGAAGTGTTACGATTCCCATGGCAATACCTTTAATATACCCACATAAATAAACAATGAGTTCTATGCTAGGTATGTCCTTATTAAACATCTTCAACTTCCCGTCGAAACTTTAATCAGAGCCAGATGTATACGATTATAACGGATGCAAAACTAAAAGACACGTTTAAGAATTACATGCATTTAGTCACGAAACATGCATATTGCATATCGAGATACAGACATGCAAATCACGATAATAAAGTGATTTTTCCAATAATGTCAGCCTGCAAACAACTGACGTTATGAAATGAGTGCAAAGCTGTGTCGTGAAGTTTACCGTTTACACCTAAGTTAAACTTACAACTTCAGATATATACACAATTACATACAAAATGAGACAATCCACATTATATCTTTAATTTACATTAATCATTTAGCGCCTCAGTGTTCGCACTAATTTTAATAATTTTGGACTGCTGAGTGAAGAATTATATTATTACTTTGTACAATTTTGTAATTCCATATAATGTGTTTTGTTTTAAGAATAATGTAACTTTCATTTAACAAAAAAAGAATAAAGTGCTGACTATAAAATTATACGAGGCATTTAGAAAGTTCTATATTTGAAACCATAATTTGTTTTAGTATACATATTTTATGCAATTATGAAACATAAAATTCAAACAGATATTAATTGGATAACGGCAATGTTTGATCAACATCGAGAACGGTAGATTTATCATTGAGCTATTAGAGAAATAATGTGCAACATAAATCTCAACGACTTAGGTATTTTTTATAAACCATTAAATATTTATCTTAATTACGTTATGCTTAACTTTTCAAATTCCGATGAAACCAAAACATAATTTCATTTTAGTCTTCACTTTTTCAGAAGTTTTTATATTTTGGATATTATTTTCCATAGGATTTCGGTTAGGACTAATATTTCGATTACTAAAAGCTCTGCTCTAATTTCTGACAAAAGAGCGTAATACATGTAATCGTATAAAATGTCACGAGACGTGCACTGAGTCCCATAATTATCGAACATTATGATGTTATGAAATACGCGGATGCATTGTTGATTATTTATGACTTACTCTATTTCAATATTAACAACGTAATGCATTGAACACTTATAATTTGTCACTATATTGCACCCAACATACTTATAGCTAACATCAACAAGATTAGTTACACAAGTCGCACAAAAACGTAGCCAATGTGTTATTCCAGATGTACATGTAATCTGTCTGGAATACCACATTGGTTACGTTTTAAATAAGGGTATGGTGTCATTATTTAACGCGGGCGGAGATGCGAGTAACAGTTACACATAATATCATTCTGCTATGTTTTGCTTTGAATAGTTTATTTCCTTCTCGAGATCTTTTTCCAAACCACAAAATCAAATTTCACTTGCAAGGTTTTGTAAAAAAGTAGAATTTGTAATGAAATTGAACTTAAGTTATGTTAAGTTCAATTTAATAATGACGTGTGCTAAGCTGGCGATATCACTAAATTCATTTGTATGGTTAAAGTGTATTGCTTTCGGTATTTCGTGGTAAATCTCACATGAATTGGCATATTCTGAGCACATAAACTGGTTTACTGAGAGCATTGACACTGGAAACTTGTTCTGCACAAGCGACGTATGCCTTTACTATAAAAGCTAGTTTTATTTTCACTACTCAGCAGTTGCTGCAGGAACATTATACAATAATAAGGCGAAAGTAAATAATCTTAATATTATGTAAATAGTTGAAGCAAATGGCGGGGTGTTGTCTCTGCCTACCCTGGAGGGAAAAGGCGTGAGAATATGTACATAGTTATTATTCGAATGCAATAGTTACACATATTGCAGTCCACTGTAAAACTCCTTACTAGATCTACGTGGCGGTGGAAGGACTATATTGATAAGAACCTACCTTCGCCAAGATGTAATGTTGAGCTTAAGAGACAATAAAATGGAAAAAGATCATAGAGAAGGCTAAGGTTCATAAAGGCTTATATCGCTGCAGGGACAAAAAAAGCTACCCTGTATTATTTTGACCCGATATTTACTCACATGATCTCATTATTCTTTAATAAATTAAAAAGGACATAAGTGTCTTGCAATCTTGAGACCAAACAGTGAGATGAAACTCACGAGAACTTCGCTTACGTACTAAAAACCTTAGTAACATCAGTTACGTGTGATTCCGCTATACGACTTTCACTCACAATGTGTTTTGTAATTTAATAACGGCTGGTGCACAACGAGAGCACTCCACATACCTTGATGACGTTTTGTGCTCGTGTTAGAACAATGTGATATAAGCCTTTAGATTCATCATTTATTAGATTATTCGCTGTGCTCGTTTTACGTCGCATCTCCCGCCCGCTTGCGCCTTCATCATCTATTTTACTTGGCTTCTAGGGATAGTAGCTTGATGCTATATAGCCTATTGACTATATAATATTCTGTTATTATCCATAGGAGTTTTATAACATTAATTTTCAAATTATTAAATTTCAATTTTAGTCGTCAAAACTACGAGTAGTTTAGGGTTGTAGATGAAGTAACATTGATGGATGTAACAAATTCATTGAATTGTAGCAAATAAAGTAATTAACACCCACACAGTCAGTGCACATCAAGACCACTCGATTTATTTACATTGAAGACGGATTACGATATTGGAATTCGAGCGTTGTAATGTATTTAAAAAAAACTTTTAGGTCGAACTAAGTAGAGCGTGATTGTGTAAATTTGTTGATGATATAGATATTTAAAAAAATGAGCAATGAAAAATAGAATACCAAATATGGCTAAAATTATGAGAACCTTTATGAACGAACTGGTACAAAGTACCAAGAAACTGTAGACGATGTGTGATCAGCAATATTCATAGTACCAAGCATAGAAGAAGAAAATAATCAGCAATCAATTTGACACTAAACTGAAATCAACCGTATAGTTCACGATTAAAAAAGAGGAACACACATATTCCATGCTCTAATGAGATTACAGTTGCAGTGGTAGCTGAGGATCTACCAGCACAGTTCATTCATAATTATATAATCGCTTCCTGCAAACAGTCGTGCAATAACATACACTTAAGAACTCGTATTTATCTTTAACAGTTCACTAATACCGGTTCAACTTAATCTTCACTTAGAGAGAACGGTATTAGACACGCTCTTAGGAAGACATTTGCATAACATAATATATTCAAAGAACTAAATTTGATTGTAATAACAACATACTGTTATGTCTAATATTGCTGTACAGAAATAGCGGGAACTAAAAATTCACTTGGTCTTTTAACAGGAATCAATGGGTATTTGTTGATAGTCCTATTGATAGAAGAGTCTTACTAGTTTTGTTACAGAATTTATAATAGTTATCTTCATTAAGAAGAAGTTATAAGTTCACAACTAGTCAGAGTTAATAAAACCTGTAAATAAAGAAACAAAATTAAATACACATTGGTATGCATGTAAACGTTTAATTTTCAAGTTTAAAGTTTAGTAAATACAGAAGTTCTCTTATCCACAGAAACTTGAGAACAATAAAAAATGAAATATAAGACGTTATGGTTATCTAAAACATACGTTTGTTCTAAAAAACTCAAAACCGGATTTTTCCTATTCGTTACGCAACGTTATTTAGTATTCATCTTCGTTACATCGTGGACATGTTCAAATTGCATTTGCGCACGTCTTTTATGTAAAACATGATGAAGTTGTAAATTTAATGGAGCAGTTTCACTACGCCGTTTCTAATTTTAATATGTATTTAGAAGTCAAGACAAAGCATAATAGTATAATACAGTTTAAATTTAAGTAAGTAGTTGTATATTCAAATGAGTTTTTATTGTCTTGAGTTGAAGAGGGTTTTTAACAATAGTATAGTTTAACAAACACATTCTTCATTTGGTTCATCAAAAAAATAATCACTTCTCATGACTTCTTTTATACGATATTTCTTTTCTGCAGACTCTGGGTATATATATAGTATATTATAGTCGTACTGTCGTGTTGAGCCAGGTCAGTAAATTATGAATAACGCAGAACTTTAGTAATATATTTTTTCTGACTGAAGGTCAAAATTATTGACAAATCTAAATTCTAAAACCTGTTTTGACTCTACGAGTACCTAGTTTGCATTTAAATTAATACCTACTATAACGACGAACAATATTAGTTGTCTTAGAATAAAGACTAGAAATAAAGTTAAAGTACATTGTCCTATTACAATATCAGGAAACATTTGCAACGATCAATCTGGTTCATAATTACAAAATACATTACGATATCGATGCTGTAAACAAATGTATTACCGATATTATCTCCTAATTATGGAGTGTTCCATAATGTGATATAAGTCTACTTCGTTATGTAATCAATGCAGTCGTAACCCGTGTATACCTGCAAAACATATAAACATATTAGTAGGTGCAGTATATATCTGTATACACAAAAACTGTGTCAAAGTTAATAAGCCGAAACCATTATTAAGTTATTACAAGGCAGTTTAAATCTAAAATGTCTACCTTAAAAAATATCTTATTGTCTGCGACAATTGAAGCTAACGTTTTAATTATCCAATTATATAACACACGTTTTTTCTCCAGTTCACTCATGAAACAATAGGAAAGATAATAATAAGGAAATTAAATATGGTCTTCAAGCTTAACAATGATCGTTGAGAATTGAGTTTCTTATAAAATTGAGAGAAAGTGCCAATGCCAATTAGTATTCCGGATCGATATGAGTTTAAACTGGTTCATCATTTCGATGTAGCTTTTACTTATTGCGTATACGCTGACTAGGGAAGCAGATTAGAGGTAAATCTACATGATTACTCAACGTCTGCGGAAGTGAGATATCATCGCGAAGTAACACTCATAAAGAGGTCGAGATATTAATAATATATTATGCTTGACACAGTTTGTTATTTAAAAGTCGTTGAAAGTTAATGCTTCTTAGATTAAGAAAGGCAGAAGATGCATCGCTTATTTCTACTTATCCTACATATTGTGAACTTGAAACAAAATGATAAATATTAAAAAAAAACTCCAATGAATTAGAATAGCAAAGAATAAAATAAACTTTTCTCAATAACCGGTCGGTACTGCACTCATAGATATTACTAAGGAAGTTTATTTAGTACATTTGATCAATATTCGAACACAAGGCAATGGTGTTGCAGTTCTAAAATTGCTATTTTTTGTTAACAGGTTGTTTTGGTCGCATCGCTGGCCGTAGTGGCCTATGCCAGCGAAGATAAAGCTGCTGCACCAAAACAGGCAGCTGCCGACGATAAGAGACAGGAGAAAAGAGGAATCTATGATATCGGTAATTACGGCGGAGGCGGCGGCGGTGGTAGCAGCGAAGGCGGTTATGGCGGATACAGTTATGGCGGTGAGGGCTTAGGGTCCCATGGTGGAGAACAACAAGAAAGCTACGGTGGAGACTATGGTGGCCACGTAGAATTTGCGAACAGTGGTGACAGCAGCGGATGGAAACCTATTGCAACTGAGGGACACGGACACCACCACAAGGAGCATCATCATCATGAGCACATTAAGACCATTGAGGTCATTAAAAAAGTGCCCGTTCCATACACTGTTGAGAAACATGTACCTTACACCGTCGAGAAGAAAGTGCCTTATGAAGTGAAAGTACCCGTACCACAACCCTACACTGTTGAAAAGAAAGTCCCAGTCACTGTAAAGGAGTACGTCAAATACCCTGTGCATGTTCCAGAACCTTACACTGTTGAGAAGAAAGTACCTTATGAAGTCAAGGTTTACGTTGACAAACCTTATGAAGTGAAAGTTAAAGTACCTACACCTTATACCGTCGAAAAGAAGGTTCCCTATGAAGTCAAGGTCCCAGTTCCTCAGCCCTACACTGTTGAGAAGAAGTATCCTGTCCCTGTCAAATACGAAGTCAAAGTACCCCAACCCTATGAAGTCATCAAGAAAGTACCATATGAAGTAAAGGTCCCCGTTGACAAGCCCTACAATGTCTACGTACCTAAACCTTACCCAGTACACGTTGAGAAACCCTACCCCGTCACCGTCCACAAACCCGTCCCATATGAAGTCAAGGTCCCAGTTGACAGGCCCTACAAGGTTGAGGTTGAGAAGCCCTACCCGGTCCACGTCAAGGTACCAGTACCTAAGCCTTACGACGTATACAAGAAGATCCCATACACCGTTGAAAAGAAGGTACCTTATGAAGTGAAGGTTCCCATTGACAAGCCCTACCCCGTGTACAAAGAAGTGCAAGTTCCTCTGGTAAAGGAAGTCCCTTACCCAGTGAAAGTGCATGTTCCTATTTATCTCAAGAAAGAGGAGCACCATGGTCATGGTTGGGAAAACCAGCAGCATGGTTGGGAACAGCAGCAACAGCACGGTTGGCATTAAGCTCTGTTAGTTTAAGTCTCACACTAGTACCTTGTAGGCTAAGTCCAAAAATGTGATCATTTAGTATTTTTAGTGTATATATGTATTTGCTACATTTTATGTATGGATGTTTTAATGTTGTGTTATCGCAATTTCACCAAGTCGATGAGAAGTGTGAGCAAATAATAAATTACGAGTTTAAAGCAACCGTCAACGAAATTCCGATATGCTTGTTGTTACGATTTACCATCGACCGAAATGACCAAAACTTGCGATTTGAAAATTTGTTCTTGTAGTTGAAAACTGTTTGAGTTCCGCATAGCATCTGCCACAAAACAGATGCGCGGATAACTTATAGATACTAATCTGTTATTAATTGTTAAGCTTTATATGCTTTGTTATAATATACTTGATAAAGTACGAGTACTTTGAGTTGAGGCTGATTTAATAAAAATATTAAATATTTAACGTTGTGTTTTACTCACCTTACGGTACTCTTAATTCAAAGTAACTGAGCTGCAGATTTCTAACTCAAGTTTTCTCTATCACCTAATCTATAAAAATATCATAAAGACAGCTAAAAACATTAAGCTTTCACTTTGATTGCGCGCGAAAAATAATAATATTATTAAGTAATTACTGTCAATATTTTATGGCACGCACACAGTTTTCTATCAGACAAATTAGAACTAGAACAATAAAATTCAACACAATTGCAGTTGTAATGTTAAATTGTGTAACAGCAGAAAATTTACAATTCGTATTTTACTGTCAAGCATGAAAAAGTATGACTTTGAAAACACAAATGAAAGCAAACTAGAAAAACACGCATATCTATGGCAATATTTCCTAAGAATGGGGAAAAATATAGGTATGATATGAAAGGGATGTCTGTTTAGTTTTATTATTCCACTGAAAACTTTCCTGAAAGTACCTTTAGTATTATAAGTTTAATAAAGACAATTTTCATAAATTATTTCGCGATAAAAACATTTTTTAATTTATGCCTTTAATATTAAAAGAAATCCACAGAAAGTACTTAACGAAAAATTAAGCAACAGCAGTTAACTCTCAATAAAACTGAACCACTTCGATGCAATAATTTTATAGTTATTTAGTTGCCAATAAAAATTACCTCAAGTAATGTAAGATTTCGTAACTCGAGCACTCTTATAGGTAATTGGAACACGCTGATCAGATATGAACATTTTGCAATGATGGTATTATGATCGTAATCTAGACTGAATTAAGCTAAACGCACAAAGTCCTATTATATACAGAACGTATTATTGCCATTTATATACACAACTTACAAAATATATTCAGGAACTTCATAGTCTATTTTTCACTGTTCACATGTTGATGCATGGAAAGATCTTCCTCAATCGGTTGAACCTACTACATACGTAACAGTGACTTTCAACGTTATATAGATTTGAACTTTCCATACTGTGCATGGCGTTTATTCATGAACCATATATTATACTAGTTTCTACTTAAGCAATTTTACAGTTAATCTCAACGCATAGGCTGGCCTCTCCAAAAAGATTACGGGCAACCCGCCTTCATATAGTATTTTAGACCTGATTCATTGTCTTCATTGTGGTTCAGAATCATATACGATGAAGACTCCCTTATTAACCTCCTCCTCCTTTTATTAACTCTTTGCTCTGAAGACTGTATATGAAAATCATCTGATATTGGACCCTCGTTTCCACAGCTATATTTTGTTTGATCATTAGGAATACTATTCTTTGAGCAAAATTGCAGGCAGACAAAAGATGTAAGGCAGGCAAATATAAACCACGTCATGCGCACGTCATGAATTTTAAATAAATATATCGATAGTATTAACTTAATTTAAACTATATCAATTGAATTCAAAAAGCTGTTTTGATTGCTGTGAATAAAGCAATCAAAACAGCTTTTTGAATTCAATTTCCATTCAAATACATACCTAACTTAACCATAACTTAACTAGACTGTCAATCAGTATCTTTTTATAAAACATCTAAATTATATAAGAGCTTCTGGAATTTCTATTAAGTACGTTATAAGTATCTTACTATGGTCAAGTCACAAATAGAGTTGGAATTGCTGTTTTGAAAATAAAAGAGAGAATTTTCATTATTTGTATTTATTGTTTTAATTTATCGACCTCAATTAAGCTTCATATTTCAGTATTCCTAGTTATACCTTAACCTCTAGTATAGTATAAGGTGAGTAAGGCAGAAGCATGGAATAAGTTAGTAGTAAAATAGTTAGTAAGTCATTCTCTAAGTGAAAGTCACATCAGAGCTGCATCTTCAAGCTCATCCTTCAAGAACTCTTAATTCAACAATCTAACGCAAGCCTTATCAGATGTTGATCGAAGCCCTTGGCCTGAGGACCATTAACTATTCACCTATAGGTACAAAGATAGCTGAATTATTGTTATTATTCTGATATATTATCGAGGCCGCATGCCACTATGCGTATGTCGTGTACAACACCCATTTGATCGATTTCTCATTGAGAAATAATGTTGCAGACTGTAGGTGACTTGCAATACTTAAAAGTTCACGCTTACCAATATTAACACTTTTCAATGTAACGTAAAGCTGCCTGACATTTTATGCAACAAACCTATCGATTGTCTAACAGGCGCCAACAGACCTTAGATTACCTAGATAACGTTTAAAGCTACGAATCGTTATTCGTAGGTTCCAAGATATTAATAGTCAATTTAATCTTCTTCACCTTTATGTACGGTACTTTTTTTAATCGTGCGCAAAATTTCCACGGATATCACCTCTGCCAAAACCGATGGAGGTGATTATGTCGGAATCGAACCGACTAAAACGCACGCCCTTGATGAACCCTTGATTGCCGGAGATGAGATTATACAAGACATATCTCTCGAGCAGAGCACCTTTATACACCTGTGACAATAGTTACCTCCATTTTAATGGCGATGACGATGATAAATCAAGCTAATTCATGATTTTTTGAAATAGAGTACCTATACTTTTTTCTAGTTCAAAGCCCTAGTGAATTTTAGGAGATTTAGAAGATTTAATATGTTTAGCTAGGAAATCACCTTATGGTATGTACCATCGATTGCATATGATACCAATGAAACAACAAAAAACTTCTATCATGACTAAATTCCCAGTCACTTACAGTGGGCATATATTTCTTGCAATGGAATAAAATATCTATCTTCAATTTATTGTTTGCAGCCTTTGTTTTCCGTGGTTCCATTAGACTGTATTGATGGTACTGAGGCAATTGGTACCACGGCAAATTAAAATTGGCAAAGTTACCTCCAATGGTACAGTCTAATGGTAAAACGGTAAACAAACCATATACCCATAATTTAATTTTGGTTATGTAGCGCCTATAAGTCTACTAGTGAGCGCTCCTTTACTAGTAACTGGTTGCTGATTAACCAAGTAGGTAATTGGGTTACGACAGCGTTTGCGCTATAATTACTTTTAATTGTGCTATATTGCATATTGCAACACATTGTCTAACACTTAGTAACTTCGTACTTTACGATACCGCCTCTAGTCGTCACACTGGTAGAATCTATAACATAATCAAACACTTATCGAAATCTTAGATCTAACATTTGCCATTTAGCTAAAGTGTGTTTACTTCTGGTCTGTGTTAATAGACATGTACCAAGAGTAGTACGAGTAAAATAAGAATATTAGACTGAAATCAGTTCAGCAATCAATTGTTATGCCAATACATTCCAATAAATTATAATATATGTACAAACTTATATCAACTAGCGTATATGCAGGAGGCAGAGAGACATCGCATGTACAGTGGGCTCCAAAAGTTCCTGGACACCTTTACGGCTTTACGTTTCAGCCAGGTTGCACTTGCCGAGGTCACAAGCTGACTCAAGCAAATCAAAAGGAAAATTATTGTATTTACCTATGTTATATTGCGTTAATACCCGGATTTCACAAACCATATTAATAAGTGCATGGATCTATTATTCAGTAGCTTCTAAGACAAGTAGTTGTGTAATGGCGTCACTTAATACAATTTTTGTTTCAAATTGTCCAGGAACTTTTGGAGGTACCTGCATACTTGTAATATTATTTTGTAAATACTCGTTACTCATGGGGCCATTGAAATTCTTAGTTATTTTTTTAGTTTAACGATAGTGAAGTTAATCGTCACGAACATTATAAGTTTGTCATTGCCTTTAAATATTTAACTAAACAATGAATCATCAGCATCTCAGAGTTGAGTTTCAGCAGTCGCATGTAAGGCTTTCACACCAGCGGCGGCGCCCGGGTCCACATGTTTAAAATAAAAGAACTAGATTTTCTTCTGCCATTATAGTCAATTCAGATAACACCAGCGCAGTCTAAATAATTCTTCCTTAGCACTATGATGAATTATTTTAGATACGTTACCAATTCTTTCTAGGGGGAATACCTTGAAAACTTTGCGCTCGGGTGAAGAAAATGATTTACGCAGAACTGTAATGAATGGAGTTACTTAGAAAAGATACTTTCAATAATAACTCATGGCCACTAGTTTCCAATCATTGTTATTAAATATTAATTACAGTATCGCAAAGACTACCCATTACCAAATGTAATGTGTCAGATAGTGGCGCAATCTTTACAGTACTAGTAGCGTGTTAATTAATTATTATTAACTACTGACCCGCGCAACTTCGTCTGCGTCACCCCATTTTTGCAACATTTTTCATTCCTGCTCCGCACCTGTTGGTCGTAGCATGATGTTATATAAATATAAACCTTCCTCTTTAACTTTTCTATCTATTAAAAAACCCCATCAAAATCTGTTGCGTAGTATAAAAGATTTAAGCATACAAAGGGACATAGGGACAGAAAACGCGACTTTATTTTATACTATGTAGTGATAATTAGTATCTAATTATCAGGACGTCTTCTGCAGAACGGTCGTCAAAAGATGTACGTAGCCCATTTTGTAGCATAAGACTTTCTAAACTGCAGGGAGCGACTTCCCGCCCTCAAAATGTGGGATGATATTATACTCGTAGTAGTTTCGACTCTAACCTAACCAATTCATCAGGATCCTTCGGCAATACCTACACGGTATAAAGTATTAAATTCTCTTTCGTGTTCTATCCAAGCAAGTAACAGTCTGTAAATATCCTTTTGTCCAATTGACTTTTCTATAACAATGTAAGAGTCTTACTACTCTTGATTTAAATAACAATCGACCGTTCAAGTAGTCAATTATTGACTTTTGCACATTTCAATGATTGCATAATCGGCGTTTTGTATACAGTGAAAACATAAACGCAAGTAATTGTAATGGCATTCTAAAGAGTCTAACTAAACCGTTAAGCTACGGTTGTTTAAAAATAATGTGTTACGTGCTACTATGTAAATATAATAAATACTTAACAACAAGGAAGAAAGTTTATAGTCACAAGTTATTTTATTATTACTCGGTGATAACCACTCAAGAGGATTGTTGGTCTTCCAAGCCAACCTGCAGGACGAGGTTCTTCTTTCCTCTCGAGTCCATCGATTTTCGCAAAAGACTAAGTAATAATACTTCTTATGAAAGCGGACTGCGGACTTTATCGTATATAACCGGGTTTGGTGTATTGAATGCATTCGTGGTACTATTGGGGTTCGGAGTCCACCACCTGCACCAGCGGCAGCTAAGAGGCATTTTGGTTTTTATAAAAAGAGGTAACAAAACTAGGTCGCCGAATGATTTGACACTATGATTATTACATTAGTTGATCTTAAAAAAGATGTCCCCGGGTCGCCCGGGGTGCGAGAGATATGTCTTATTTTATCTCACTTCCGGTAATCAAATCCCCATAGACGGTGTGCGTTTTTGTCGGTTCAAGTCCACCATAATCACTTCTACTGGTTTTGGTGGAGGTGGTATAGGTGGGGATTTTGCGCGCGATAAAAAAAATATATTTATATTTATACAATTAAATTATTATTTCTTTCATTGATTTGTTTCAGCGGAAAGATCCGGATTTTTATACCATGTTTCAGACATTGCGCTACTTGCTTTAGCTGACACTCTCCAAGACGTTAATTAGTAGTGCTTGTAGGGCTAAGCATGTAATTAATTGCCTTGCGATTTACGTCGCATAACCAGGAATCGGGTCAATTTTTTTTTAAATTTATTTTATTGCAACATTTTCGGTTAGGAATTTATTTTCGGCATAGGTACCGCTTTTTTTTCAAAGTGCCCGATTAGCAGCAGTGG
The DNA here is from genome assembly GCA_963691645.1 of Pelosia muscerda. Classification (NCBI taxonomy): domain Eukaryota; kingdom Metazoa; phylum Arthropoda; class Insecta; order Lepidoptera; family Erebidae; genus Pelosia; species Pelosia muscerda. Next base: position 28,238,834 of record OY829098.1, read on the forward strand.
GCTCGCCCCCTATTACTTGGGACCGAAAATAATAGTTAGCGAAATGTGGGTGTTTAATATACCTATGCCTACCCCTTCGGGGATTACGGGCGTGAGCATATGTATGTATGTATGTAAGCAGCGACTCTTATAAACAGAACCTTACATATAAGTATTTATGAAATTAGATATTTTCGTAATTTTACTTTACGGTGTTGCAACACTTGAGTTTATTCTAGAATTACGGACGGATCATATCTTTCTGCACTGGTTAAATTTTAAATTGAAGGACGTCGTTGCAACACAGCGTTAGTAGTGAAGTTACCATTGCAGTTAGGAATCTTTGCTTAGTGAAAATAACACACAGCATAACATAAACTCATGCTTATATCCCCGAAGGGGTAGGCAGAGGTGCTAGCAACCATATTTCGCCAGTTTATGTTTAGGTCCCAAATTATAGGTGGCGATTATTGCCATTCTCCGGGCAATTATAAACCTGCGATAAATACATACTCAAGTCATTGGTGTGTGCCATGGTTAAACCTGGGATCGAATCCAAGACCTCGTCGCAGCAGTCCATTACCCATACCACTAGGCTTCTGCGGCTTAGGTGAAAATACAAGAGTCATATTATTTTATTACGACGTAAAGAGATCATAGTTTACTAAACTCGTAATGTAGATTCTACAAGAATCGGCACAAATGGCTACGGTACCCAAGTCATTTTCAAATTCAAATTCAAAAATCATATACACCACTAAACGGAACTTCAAAACCTCACCTAGATACAAACGCGTACGTGGGTCCACCGGTTGATTGACTAGGCTCTAGAGCCGGTTTTCTTGACTTCTTGCAACTGATTTAAATTGACCGTAATCAAACAGTCACACAGCGAACTGTCATCCATAGACATCTAATTTCCGCAATAAACACTTCGGTAAGAAGTAACATGGTGACTTCCATGTGTTATGAGCGGCATACGTCATTACGCAACAGATAATGATGCAGTAATTGTACATGTTGGTTGAGTACCTACTGGTGATGATCGGTCTCAGGTGTGCGTTGATTTACGCCAAGTATTGATGGAAGTAGAACAGGCAGTGCAGACAGTGCGATGTGACGTAAGCGTAACGTACCACAATCGTTTTTTTAGAATATTACTACGAGTATATTCTCGCCGTCTTTTCATTTTGAATTTCTAGTTTATTCTAGGACAATCTACACAACACCACCTAGACCCATGATAAGTTTAGTTTCACCAGCTTGTGCTCTATGTTCTAGAATGCGAATAAATATACATTTTGTTTATAAATACATACAAAAACCGCAGTAGCCTAGTGGTATGGGTAATGGACTGCTGAGACGAGGTCGAGGTCGAGGTTCGATCCCAGGTTTTACCATGGCACACATTTTCGATGGTTTTCGAAGTTATGTGTGTATTTAGCGCAGGTTTATAAGTGCCCGGTTAATGGCAATAGGCTCGCCACCTATTACATTGGGACCTGAACATAATCTGTCGAAATTAGCTGGCGGCTGGCGAGTTAGCACCTCTGCTTACCCTTTCGGGGATACAGGCGTGGGTTTATGGGTTTATGCTACATACATATTATACGTAGAAACACTAGGACCAACGCAAATATTCATATTTATGCACACAAATATTTGCCTAGATCGGGAATCGAACCCACGCCTCCTGTCTAGCAGTCGCGTTCCTTACCGCCACGCCACAGAGGTTGTCATTTATTGAATATCCACTGTTACTAATTCATATTCATATTATAATGTCTCATAGAATGGAAGTCTCACGACTCACAATCTGCTAAGTCGTTACCTACTTGAGCGGAGCTGACGCTACATAACAACAAACAATAATTTTCGCAATAATTCTGTGCGTTGCGAAAGTTAACTATCAGAAAATTACACATATTACAAGGAGTCTTTGTCAAGTCAAATACTACATCTTACTTAATGTTTCAGCGTATTAGACTCCACTATGAGATCTGTGGGGTCCAAGCCAAGCAAGTCTGTAAGCCGGGTACGCATGCTGATTGAGAGACGCACCGGCTTCCCTTAACCCCAAGCATACCGTCCCCACCAAAGACGATGGAGTTGGTTAAGTCTCACTTGAATCGACTATAACGCATACCGTCTTTGGGTCTTTGATTACCGGAGGTGAGATAGTACTTGGAGATTCAGACCGCATTGTACTTTCGATCCTGATCTTTAAAAGTCAGTTACGTAAAATTGGTTTGATAACGTAAGATTACCATTGATCCTATTATTTGTAATCGTAAGTTATTAAACAAGTTAGTACAAAAGCGGTTCAATTGTATGCCTTTGTATTAATAAGACTTAGCCGGAACTCAGAACACATATTAATTATATAATTACAGTCACATGTCGAGATGAAAACTAAATTATATATTACGTAACTTAGTACCTACTACATTTTAGAAATCTAAATAAAACAAAAGGCATTAGTTTTATTCGAAATTAAGTTAAGAGATAATGATTACAAATGAAAAGCAACCATGTTTTTTAATGCTAAAGTTCATTTCTAGATAAAGATTTTAGCTCGGTTTAGATCTCAATGTGGTAATAAAGTTTGAGTTTTAAGTCTGAATGATCAGGGTTGATTTTTAAGTGTAGGTAGTGAAAAAAATTTAATGAGAACACACGTGAAAAAAAGTTTAATCATTGGAAGTAACAAACTAATACAAAAGCAAGTAAAAGTGAGCAATTTTGTATGTAGTATGTGATGCTCATGTTTTGTTTATATAATGAAGCGGAATAGGGTGATTCTAAGCATTGTATTCGTATGTAGATAGTGAAATTTTATGGCAGATTTGTGACTGGCTTCTTAAGAGCAAAATTACTGGTCAGGTTATTTTTATGGCATTCGTTAGCAACACTCGAAATAAGAAAGAAAGTTAGTAGTAAGTAGGTATCCGATATTTAATTATTGTAGGTAATTTTAAAAATAAAACATGGTCTATTGTGGTAGTTGTGCATAGTATGGATGGTCACTGATGATTGAAGACAGGGAGATTGGTGTTGAGTGGTGATTTTTACTATGGAGAAAAGTTACAAAAACTACAAGAAATTATAGGTATATTGGGGGAACCCATTCACTCACCCATGGTATAACAATTCCAACGATAACAATTGCAAATTACTACTAATTGTCATAGAAAGGAATGTCAAACCGAGGATAGATGTTGTTGTATGTGCAATATTCCGCAAGTGCGAAGGACAAACCTCGACAGATGATTTCTCTCTACACTATAACAACTTCAGAAGCTTTATCAAGCTATATAATTACTGCTACATATGCCCAAGATGCTCTTGACAGAACACCACTATATGATAAGATTTGTTAGGGACGTGATTGAAATAAAAAAAAAACAAAAATTTTTCACTTGCCAAAAGTCTTGCAACTAGTGGTTCATCTGTTTAAGAACAAAATAAATATATATACGGTAATAAATCATAACAAAGAACTCGAAAGAGGGTATATTGAAATATTTAACTCCTAACACTTTTCGTGGGCGCTAGCACCTCTGCCTACCCCTTCGGTAATATAGGCGTGAGTTTATGTTATGTTATGTTTTAACTCTTTTTCACTGTGTACTGCTAGTACTTCAAGTCTTCCATGATCATGATGCTTGCAACAGCACCAAGATATCGAAAACTCTAAATAACACACGATAAAAACATATATATCTACCAATACTATACTAACATACAGTCAGTCTCTGTGGCGTGGCGGTAGTGAACGTGACTGCTATTCAAGAGGGTTCGATCCCCGTCAGTGCAAATATTTGTATGCATAAATAAAACTATTTGCACTGGTCTGGTCGTGCCTCTGAGAGCACGTTAAGCCCTCGGCTCCAGTTGCCATACGAACATCTATGGCAGTCGTCACGGGTAGTTGGAGCCCTCAAAAGTCCGACTAGCCTACAAAACTTCGCCAATTTTTTTGACGACCTCTGTGGCGTGGCAGTAGTGAACGCGACTGCTACGCAGGAGGTGCGGGTTCGATTCCCGCTCAGTGCAAATATTTGTGTGCATGAAACATGAATATCTGCATTGGTCTGGGTGTTTCTATGTATAATATGTATGTATTTACCAAAAAAAAATGTATTTAAGTATGTTTATCCGCATTCTAGAACCCGTAACACAAGCTAGTTAAGCTATGCTTACCATGGGTCTAGGTGACGTTGTGTAGATTGTCCTAGAACATTATTATTATTAATTTTGGTTGTGGAGATCCGATGGCAATCGCTTCACGGAAAATATCAAAGTTCAGCCGCATCTTCTGAGTTGGGAATAGGCTCAGATAATGATGATGACCAATTACTACTAACAGATACTATGAATATTGTTAGTTTACATTACAAGTATTAAAACAACTTCAATGTGCCTTGCGAGCCTGGTTGAAGAAGCCATCTTGATGTTCATAAGTTATACTTACTTTGAATAAAGATATTAGATTTTGTGAAGATATGTTCGATCTTACGTCGTATCAGTTAGCAGAATGATCTCATAAACCACTGCACCCTCCATACTCTCGCTCAATTAATCACACACGTCAGTGGAACTAATCTCAAAAATATATTGTTAAGATTTCACTAAAGTAACATTCGGGTTAAGTTCCCACACAACTTCCGGCCTTGTTCTGTCGGAGAGCAGGTGATAACCCCCGGGTTCTCTCTAACAAAGGGTTAACAAATTAGCCAATCATTCAATAAGCGACTAATCGCAATCGTTGAGACGACTAATCGCAATAATTGGAACATAATCACTCAATACAAACAGGTGTGGGTTAACAGGTCTCATAAAACCTTTTATTTGTTCATCCCCTTCTAAATGAGCTCGTTACAACCCCCTCTAATCTGTCTGATTAAATATCACTGATAAGGGTTGAAAATGTTTTTGGGTTGATTGTGGATGATAATATTTCAATGATAATTTTGTCGGACATATCTATTGTATCTAACTTTAGGAAGAAATTTGTATTTTTTTATTAGATTCACATGTAACCAACTATTGTTTATTAATTTATACGTCATCACTTATACATTTATATTTAAAGCGGAATGTCGCGTAAAAATCTCTCTATGATAGGCGGTCTTTAAATTAAAATGCAGGAGAATCTTTTGGCAGAGTTTTGTAGCAAACTTCAAGCTACTTGGGCAATGAAATGTCTACCACACCCACGGCATCAGCAAAGTCCACAGTGCGAGGGGTGGATTTAAGAAAATCTATGCTATGGGCTCTTAACTCTAATTTGAGCCACCATTGGCTGTGGATCACTTGCTGCAAGTGACACTCACTGTTATCAATTCTTCGAGCGCCATCTACCGGCAAAACCAATGTAACTTAAATTGACGTTAACTACTTATAGCACCTGTTCGGTTTCACGTGGGCCTTAGTAATGGTTAGAGGTGGCATGATAGTTATTTTACTAAATATTTTTAATCAGTAATATTGAACGACGCGTGGTTCCCGGCAGAGAGTACCTACAACGTGACCACGGGTTTGGGTTGTTTAACATCTGACAGATATATACAGCCTAGACTCAGTTTGAAATGCAGAGTCGAGGCAACTACAGTGTCCGCAATAAGGCAATTATTAACTCACTATTACGTGGAGCCGAATACATTGGTGAAATTTGGGCGTTAGTATGTGTATGTATGTAGCAATGTTGACAAGTAATATTATTATAAGTAAGTTGGTAGTTATTGCACACTCCGCCAATTTAACCTTAATCAATTGTTTTTCTCATTTAATAGGAAATATGCCTGTAGACCGTTTGTTAACGAAGAAAATTAGTTAAGAGTTCTTCTTTCCATTCGATAAAATTTTACGTAAATGTTTATATCGCTTATATCGCTTAGCTACAAAATATATACCGAACGCAGCAGAAAATATAAATAGAGTTCTATTGTACCAACACCAGCAAAGGTTCCATCAAAGAAGGAAAGAAGACCTGCCATTTCTCCTATTCTTCACAGGAAAATATGTAACGGGTTTCCTACTTAAGCATCATCATCAATACAAAAATATTTAACATAAATGATTATGAGTCCGTCTATTCTATTACGTGTTGGCTCTATATTCTCATAAATGTTTCACATGACCACAACGCCGTTCGTGAACATTCGACTGTATTAGACGAAATTGTATCGTGATCTTTATCTACAGAACTCAAAGAATGCCCGGGTCGTATTATTTCATTACTTCTGTCCCTATTAGTATGTATTGTTCATAAACAAGGAATAAAAACTTTCAATTATGCTGTAAATCATCTGCGAATTAGTCTCGATTGTGTTTTGGCGTGTTAGTTCTGAATAAAGAGGCTTCTTTTTTTGTTATATGATATAATCGACTTTGTATAATATTGTTAATTATATTCGGTTGAAGGGTCAACTAAGATATGCCTTTATTTCAATGCCTGATTAAAACGTAATTGCAATAAGCATTACGTGTTTTATTGCTAACATATTTATAGTAGGCGCTTAATTTTCTGTCGAAGCCAAGTGCAGAACCTCGGAATAAAAAATGAGTCAATATACTTTCGTTGATTTCTCATAATCTGTTTCTTATTTAGCCATTGACATCTTTAAAACAGTCTCCATCATTATTCTACAATCGAGTCCTGATTGCACCCGAGGTCCTCACTACGAAAGCGGGGTCAGTTTGCCGACTTTACCTACTACCTTCACTACTGTGCGCACTCAATCATGTAGTCTTCGTAATATATCTATACCTATAAACATATGATTGCCTAAGGACCTATTCTCAATTGCTATTCTATAGTGAGATATTACCTTATTTTAATGCCACAACACTATATTTTAAAGTAATATAAGTTTAAAACCTAGCTCGACACGCGACGTTTATTATTAGGTACGTGTTAACTGTTTACAATTACTGATATTTTAACGTTAATAGGTTACTGTTAAAATGAGGTGTCTCACAGTACGTATCATGCTCACTTAAATTGGTTTTTTAAAGTATAAATAGTTAAGCTTAAGTGTTAACCAGAAAACATAACGATTCTAAGCAATAACATTCAAACGCGGTGCTTTTTATAAATAATTTTATTACTAATTTTATCAAACACTCAATGCCGTCGGCCGCGTAAGAATTTCCAGCTTGACACTACAACAAAGTTCCGAAGTTTTATTAAAAAAAAAAGAAGTGTCACCCTTTCCCGCCAATTAGTGATCAATAAACGTCCTAACGTCAGACATTTTACTTCATTCACGCTTCAAGAGTCAACTATAAAAATATATCGATAAAAATCTGTTTGGATAAGTAGATATTTTAAGAATTTCTCGGTCCCATAACTTTGTGATGGTCGGTTTTATATTTTTTTAGCTACTGTTTTGATATTTATCGGTTGATTCCGTAGGTGGGAATTACGTTTAATGCCTGATTTATACGTGCGCCGGTTTTGATTTTAAGAAAGTTTCTTTTATTTTTTTTAAATGTACGCTATAACTATCCATTTATGTTTGGAATGTGTCTAGTATCTATTCGTCAATCAGTGGTTAACATTGTTTTATGCTAAGATTTTTGTTGAATTTCTTCTACCAAACTAGTTTGTCTGGGTATTTATTTAATGAGTAATGCCTGTAGGTGTAGATATAATATATACATACTACACACTATTATAATACAGTCTAACAATTTGGTTGAAAAATTGTACTTACCTCTAAACATATACCTACATACAATATGGTCATGACTATTTCTCTCCGGGTGTAGGCAGAGGTGAATTAACATCAACATTTCAACAACCATTGCAATCGGTCCCATGTAATCTTTAAATACCTACAGACGAGTTATTGCAAAAATTATAAATCTACTACATATGTATGTGTATATACTACATAGGTACATACCTACTACTTGTGTCATAATCTGGAAGAGAAAGGTTAAGAGATGATGTCTTTGAGTTTCTTATAAATATAAAAATACACGATAATGAAAATAAAAATTACGGGTAAATTTATACTTCTTCTGCGACTTACCCACGGTAGTACCTACTCTTTAACCTCTAATCATTGTCTTGGCCAGTACCTAGACAATGATTATTCAAACTCTTGAATTTCTTGTATCCAGTCCAGTGACTGGGTACAAGAAGTTCAAGAGTTTGGGTGAATTTGTTTCATGAATTCATACTTGAAGATCACATAATGTGAGTCAGCAAGAATATCTAGCCAAATGAGATCGTTCAGTAATTTAAAAAATATGTAAACCTGTTTTATCCAAAACCTACAAAGAGGAAGTTCATAGGAAAAGAATCATCTGAAAGTGTAAACGTTTTAATTGAAATTGTGTTAAACTTTACCCGAATTGACAAGTTATCTAAAAGTTGTCATAAAACGAACGCTGTGGTACTTTGGATTATTGCGGCAACTTTCTTTTTTCATTTGTTTTTTTTTCTTGTTCCTTAAATGGACCGTAAACCTATGGTAATATAACCTGTGGTGACTGGCGGCCTCTTTTAATTTAAACGTGTTGATTTGCGCCAGATAAAGAATGGCGACAGTTTTTTTTTAAGAATGTTCGGTCATCTTTTAAATGGCTGATGACATTCTTCGGTTTTTAATTATTTTTGATTATATCAGTTTAGAGTAGGTACGGATTGGGGATGAATGGCTAATAGGGATATAATTTAAAGCATACCTAACTTTAAAGAGCTCGTTTTTGACATTGATAGCAAGGAAATTATTATGCGACTTGAAAACTTGCTAGCAAATGTTATTCGAAGTTTGTTTAACAGTTTATGATTTGATTTACATGCAATATGCTTACATCTTTATGATTAACTGATTCGTATATCTCATTTCTTGATGTCTATCGTTGTTCTCGATTTTCTTTAAATGGATTAAGTAATGAATAACTTGTGTTATCCTTCCAGCGGACCTATACTAACTTAATTGTTAAGGATGGGAGGTACTTAGGAGAGATTCAACGCGGTATATCTCTTTCATTCATAATTCATCGTATCGCCTATAGTTACATTGAAATACGTCATAGGTAAACTTGTAAAAAAAAGCTTGTTTACATTCTTTCAGGCTGTGTGATGCTATCAGTATTTAGTAAGGCGCTATTCCACTAAAGATTGTGGGTAGAAAATATTTTCAAAAATTCGTCCTAGACGAATCAAATACTTTCAGTGTCAAGAACTGACCCCATGCGCATGGAGTCGTAGTGAGTGTGCAATGACTTGGCTGTCGAGGTATTTTTGTGACAGCGGTAAAGTACTTAAATTTAAAATGTTGTAAACTGCGGGATCCCTTTGAACGTCTGTTTAGCATGAGCATAACCATAATAATAATTATGTATTTTATAATTGCTTTCATTATCATCATGCTCATCTTACACTTTGGAGGCTTGAGTCGTTTCAGTATTCTTTTTTATATTTATTTAGTAATTCACTGCACCTCGCCTGATGGTAAGCAGTGATGAAGTCTGATGCATGGTGGCCACCGTTACAGGTGCTGCGTTATTTGTGGCACGTCAATTTGCCTGATGTTAAGCTGAAGGCAAAGTCTCATAAAAGAGGGTCACCATTGCAAACACGTGAAATTGCATGAAGTGATACCACTACACAACTACTAGTCTGAGAAGCTACTGTATAATAGATCTACGAGTAATTATTAATGTAATTAAGTTTCGGATAGTATTTGCATGAGTTTACTTATTTCCTTATAGAGAAACAAGACATCAATCTAGTTTATTTTATTAACGGTATTCTATGTTACTTTTGGTTAAATTAGACTTGGGCTGTCAATGTAACATAGACCTTAAGGTATCCAGGACCTTTTGGAGCCCTCTGTAAATATACATAATGTTTGATGTAAATCCTTATAATATGAAATTGATTGGTAATTAGTGATTTCGCTGCAGAGTTGGACGAATCCATTGCAGACGGTACTAAGTAAAAAAATCAGTCTATTAAAACGCAACTACTTAAGTAACCGACATAGTTGTCAACATTTACATAACAAAACATCCATGATTGCTCCCGTCGAGGCCATAAGTCTCGCTGAGTGCTACCCGCTGTGCATACAACTACCCCTAACCACCCCAGACGAGACCGGCGGTCGACGCATCTACTTTTTTAATAACTTGACGTTTTATTGCACAATGAAAAAATGGAGATATTTGTGATCATTGTGTTGTTTGGTTAATACTAGTAAGTTCCCAACGATTGTTGCTTCCTGCGAAGTTATTTCCTAAGGTGTATCCGTGGTGCCTGGTAAGAGACTTTGCGAATGGATCTTTTTGGTTAAACTTTAATCACTAACAGTGTTGGAGTTTTTAGCCAGGTATTTTTAGGTTGTAAGGCATTGAGGATGAATCTATCTGCGATGTTTTAAGACGTTTTCAAAGCAGTTTACCCGATAGGTACATAGTAGGTATTCAGCCTAAAGAGCAAAGAATAAAGACACGAACGACGAAGTTGACAGGCAAATACAGGATTTTATTCATAGCTGCTAACGCAAGCTGGTAGAGATACAGAAGCACATCCACGAAACGCAACTGTAATAGTACCTATTGCTGCAAAATAACGTCGTGGGTGACCTCTATTGTCTTCAAAGATAATCACGAGATAATAGAATAGTATTTTAAATTCATTTACAGATCTTGATCTATGGAATACCAATGTGGAAGCGTCACAAAAAATCGTCCGTGAAGTGTCTCACATACAAACACAAGTAAGAAACAGACCCCGAATCGGATGAATAAACAGTTATTATATGCTCATTATAACCATTTAACGATGTTGAGAAGACCAATAACAAATAAAATATTGAAGTTGTCGTTCACAAAAACTAAGTGAGCCGTCTTCCCGGTAGGGGGCGCTACTGCTCGATAAGACGACGATATAATTTAGCTGCGTGCTCATCGCCTGCCGACTTTTATTAGCCTTTTTGTTTTTGTTAGATTTATGACACTTCGGGCTTGTGTCCAAATGGGAAAAGATGGAATTTATTAAAAAGTTTTTGCGACAGTTACAAAAAGCGGTTTCTCTCTTTTTATGTTCAAAACGTTTATTGCTTCATAAAACCCTTGCGAATGATTATTTTATTGTTTAGCTGCTGATTCAGTGACGCAGAATAATTCGAGTTTGACCAGTTGGTCCTATACCTAATTCACTATTGAACAAAAATTCGAACTTGTCGAATCTTAATTGGAACCGCTGCTTATTATTCAACTTAAAGAGATGCCTTTAGTGTCTGTTTGATGCCTGGTGCGGATAAATTATTCCACCTTTTTCGGCAGGGGGACAACAACAACATTCTTGCGAAGGTGTTACCGCACTTATGAGGTGGAATTTCGTACACTTTCACCTGATTAGTTACCTAACGATACCAACCCTACAGAATTGTCACATTGACGAAAGTGAGACGCACATTCAAGACTTCTTCCGCGAAAGTACTAAAGACTAGACGACATCTAGAATCAACCTTAAAAGTTCACCTGGAGTTTTATTTTTTATTGCATTTTGTTTCCAAGGTCATAGAAAATTGTAATAGGTTAGGTTAGTAGCATTCGATTCTGGAACAATCCAACATCGACACATTCTATGCATGAATTCCTAAATAAATAGACCAATTTTTCACTGACCTCAAACAACGACTCTTGAATCTGCAGGAAATAAACTGCCATTAAAAACTGACAGCCTTTCTTTGCAGTCGTCAATAATTATGGAAAATTTACCAAAACTTTCGTCACCAAGGTAACTGAGAAGTTTATCCTATTAACCTCATAAAGAACGACCATACCAATTTTGTATGGAACTCTGGGTGTCCTGATTTCAGATACTGATATTCAGTTTCCGAATTTTAGATACTGAATTAAGATACCTTCAATTCATTTCTATTACTACTCTTAACAGAACATGCTGGCTGGAATCGTGTTTTAGGGACTCCTCGCCATTGCTAGAGGTATCAGGTAGTAGTTGAAGTTAGTTTTAAACTTTTAAGCTCTATATTTATGTTAATAGAACTCTATACAATATACATCCATTACAATGATCTCTATTGAACTTGGACAGCACACTTCGCAATTATGAAACCGTTCACACTTGTTAACAGCAGGTCCATATGCTCAAACATCCCTACCGGCACCGTATCCCCAAATATTTACTGCTAGGGTGTCTCCAAAACCACATTGTTACTCAATTACGTGATTATTTATGTGCGACAAGTCATTTGACACACGCTGTATATTCAACAAATGCGATGAAACAAACTGGACACTTTGACCCCTCAGGTTTACTGACGTCTTTGAATTTCAGTAGATTTGTTAGGGTGAGAAGGGCCTATTTATACTGGTTAGGTAATTAATGGTCGGTACAGATGTGTTGACATGTAGTGCAGTGGTATCTGTTGTGGTTAATGAGATTATCTGTTTACGAGGTTAGCAAATGTGCGTATAATGATCTAGGATGCAATTTTACCGTTTCATTAGTTTTGGTGAAGCAATCATTTATTTGATTTATTTTTCTATGACAGGAAGACCAACCAGTACACACGAGTGTTCACCAACCTAGTTCTTCGGATGCGTGTAGTAAGAGAACTTAATTCCACACATTACTAGATTTCGTGATTGTATTGTAGATTGTGATAGAGAAAATCAGTACCACTTAAGTTCAGACCTAGAATTGATCCCAAGTTCTCCCAATATAAGCTCTTTGGACTTTGTGCAAGTTTCCACTAATGCTACAGGTTCAATCTAACGTGAATTAACTGCTAATGTACATCATCAGTATGTGTGTGGACATCTTCAGTGGCGGGGCGGCAGTGAAAGCGAAGTAGGAGGGACGGGAATATGGCAATCTGCATTGGTCTGGTCGTGTCGTGGTCGCCTTGGAGAGTACATAAAACCCCTGTCGGTCTCGATTGCCATACGAACATCTATCGAAATCGTTACGGGTAGTTGAGCCCTAAAATGTCCAACAATCGGTCTAAATGTAATGTACCAATGAGTTGTAGAGGGTATATGGCAATCGGTTCATGGGAAATATCGAAATTCAGCCAAACGAGTATTTTGACTGAAAAAAGTGAACCACAGATGAGGAGACCACAAAAAACGGCGGTGAAATGTCTGGATGTGACTGAATTTAACTGTAGTATGAAGAAGACATCATCAGAAAGTATCTGTGGCCCATCTAGGTGAACCATAGGTCCACTTAACTGACCGTACAACACTTAGATGAACCACGGGTATGAAGACATTCCCGTGGCACACCTAGTGAATCACCTAGGTCATAGGTCATCATCCTCAAAGCGACTGCTTCGTCGCGTCCTAAGTTTGTACATATTTTTTATAATTCATTTACTTTTCTAGATCCCGATCAATACAAAACATGGTAACAATAAAAAATCATTCAAAAGAATCATAAAACAGAACTTATCTTTAATTAAACAAATGTATTAACCCCACAAATGCATCGTTTCCCATCTGCCTCTAAATTCTTCCGCTCAAGTGGCTCCTGAGTGACAACGCCTATCATACTACGACAAACAAAAACCAGCCTACAGAGGTAGAAGTCTGCCACGCGACTAAATTAACTTCATGTAATCCCATCGAAGCCGCTATCTTTCTGAGCATTCGCTAAAGTTTTTTCTAATAGTTAATTCGGATTAGATAGTGTCCCAAGGGTGGTCTTTTCGACCCATCGCTTGTGTCGGAGGGTGACACCCTACTGCGGCGGTGACAGGTTGAAGGGTGCAGAGTTACTGTTTATCGAATTTAGATTTAATGTTAGTGGTGTAATAATATTTGGATTAGGTTGTTACGTAGAGAAGTTAAATGACGATTTCTGACTGGGTTAGCATTTGCAAATACACATTTATTATTTCTACACATTTATACATGCACTATTTGAAGCCGGTGGGAAAATAACATAAATTTTAAGAAGCCGTATAAAAATTTAATCAATAGTTTATGCCTCTATAGGAAGTGCCAAACGACCTATGATGCCACAGAGATACACAAATACAGTTAAGGGCATATATCTCGACTCGAAGCCGCGAGAGAATCGAAATCCTGGCGTGCGCGTTTTGGTCTATATAATCTATGAGTTATATTGTATATATTGTATATGTATATATTTGGGTTCCTTTACATACGGACAAATAAAAAAATGCAGCATATTTAAAATGACCAAAAAGCTTGTTTATACTCTAACTACTCTAAGGACAAAATTTCAATATAAAATGAAATGGTGACTTTCCATTCGTGCTGGCCACCTCTGTACCAACATTTAAAACTTTTTCTTTAAAGCAGTTATTATCTTTACAAAATGCAAGTAACATCAACTACAATGTATGTGAGTTTAGGATAACTCTTTATTTTGTGTTGGTAGCAAATTAATTTTAATTTTATTGAGTGAAATTACCAAATTGTTTGTTGTCTGGTAGTGCAGTAATATTGTAGACAGAGAGCTGTAACTTTTATTTATGATACGTAGTGATATTAAAAACGCATTTGATTTGTTAATTATATAATACTTATAAAACGTAGTTACAAAATGAAATGTATCTAAATTTGTTTGTCGGTAGTCTAGTAGTCTAGAACCCATAACACAAGCTGATTAAATTATGCTTACCATGGGTCTAGGTGACGTTGTGTAGATTATCCATTTTTTTTTATTTATATTTAGTTTTACTTGATATTGTTTTGTACTCAAGGTAGTAATTGTTTCGCTCTGTCAAAGATGCGTTTCAAAAATCGAATTCAAATTAGTATTGATTAATAGCTGTTGCCCGCGGCTCCGCCTAAGTGCTCTTCTGATTCCGTTCCCGCTGCTCCATAATACTTTCCTCAGAATTCTAGTTCATTAATTACCAAAAAAATACTCGAATTGGTCCAGCCGTATTCGAGTTTTGCACTTAGCAGCATATTTGAAATTAATTTTTATGTAGTTATATAGAGAGACTTATATTAGAGAAAATGTAAGTATTTCAAATAGTACTCAATGTCCTTTTGCATATTAAAAAGAATTATGCACTTGACTTGCATATCCTAAATTCATACATATCATGTATCTTTTTTTACAATTAATATATACGTTCAAAGTAAAACGCAAGTGTTGGGAGTAATCTGGAAGCTGTCGGTAATTTTCCTTAACCAGTAAATTACTGACGCAGGTGGAAAGATATGAACAATACTCAACGACAAAAAGGGCCAAAATATTTACATTAATGCTTGTATTATATACTACGGTGATTAAATTAAGAATCACGACATTTTGAATCGAGAAACTGAAAACCAAGAGTAAGAACACAAATGATTTCTGGTATTCGTTTATCTTTCCATGCAATCTTTAATGTCGACCTACTACCGTGCTATTTTTTTAACAAAATAATGCATGCTATTAAAACGTTATCAGCAAATCAAAATCAAATAAAATTCCATTCCATTTCTGAACGTAATATGCTCTCGATGAAAAGGTTTCGAGTTCCGAGAGTTTTTATTCGAATTTCGTTGATCCGCGTGCTGGCTCCTGGGCTAACTGTGGCTATTTTTGTCTCTGTAATGTACAATACGTTCACCGCCCTGTGATTATTTTCAACACGTATTGGATAATAGGGTGTAACAATGATATTAAGCAAAAATGTATGATATCATTGACTGAAAGAGCTGTTTTGTACAGATTAATTTCGGGTGCTGTTATTACTGAGCTTAATTTGTAAGGGATTTACGTATTAAGACGCGAGACTATTGATTTAAAATGTGCTCCTGTACATATACCTTTGTAGTGTACCGTAATCATAATCTGAAAAGTTAATTTTGTGGTTATAATAAAATACACTCGACATTCTTTGTGGTGTGCTGGTAGTTGTTAGCTATTACGCAGGAGGTGCGGGTTCGGTTCCCGCTCCGTGCAAATATTTGTATTCATAAATAGCTAATTACGCTGGGCTGGTTGTACCTCGGACAGCACGTTAAGTCGTCGGTCCCGGTTGTCATACTCTCTCGTACTCTCATCTATATCAACCGTTGCGGGTAGTTGGATGGATAAAAATCCGACAAGTCAAACTACATAACTCTGATATCTTCAATTGATTCAACATCAGTTAGCAGACACTTCATGGAAAATATCGAAGTTCAGCCGCATCTTAGAGTAAAGCCGACCTCAACTGAGTTCGGAAAAGGCTCAGAGATTAATAATGACTAAATTACTTTCCTCAACTTTTTCATTTGGGACTAAATCTATTTTGGTTCATCAATTATAACGTGAACATGCATGAATGCGCGTGCGACGTATTTCAAGTGATAGATTTTGCATCAGTTTATCTTTTAACATCTTCTTCTGACTTTATTTCCAGCTCTTTGTGGAGCGGCCAACGGGCTCAGTTCAACTAAACGGCTATTTGCCGTAAAGCGACTGCTATAATGATCTCCACAACACACCTTTTTTATTTATTTTTTTCGTGCACAAAAACCCCCCGGATGCCACTTCCGAACCGCCACATGCGAACCGGTGGAGGTGATTATGTCGGACTCGAACCGACTAAAACGCACGCCGTGTATGGATCTTTGATTGCTGGAGGTGAGATTATATAAGAAATATCTCGCGCACCCCGGCAGACCCGGTCTTTTGAGATGAACCCCTTCCCCTAATGTGGGAATCACATCTCCACAACACACTTGTGAATCGAAATTGAAATGATGAATTGAAATGAAACGAAAACTTCCACTTACCGACGGTATTTAGTTTGTACTGTTAAAGTATGACTCTAGGTAAGATCTCAATTCTGTTTCCTACCAAATCACCTACTGGCCAACTTGATGACTTGTTTTGAAGTTTACTGAATGCTCGATTTGACCCGAAGCGGGCACTGTGGCCTCCGAAGTACATACTTACATATGACTTTATATTTCTTTCGTGATTCGTGCGGGTCTAAAACTTCGGCTATACAGAGGAAACGTCCCACGCTACGATATTAGATCCACCCAAATCAATTCCACAGTTCTGATAGATATAATCGAATTTAATGATGAATTATTCAAATAAGCAATAAATCTTGAAATCAATACAACATCTATGTCTTAATCTGCATAATCAACTGACTTACAATCATCTACGAAATTTACAAAATACATATCAACAAAGCGAACGCATTATTTGTTGAATCCAACTAATATTATACATGTGAAAGTTTGCAGAGATGTATCTATTTGGATATTTGTTACTCAATCACGCTCAAACGGCCGAACGGATCTGGCTAAAATTTGCTACAGGGATGGTAGTCTGGAATTACACACGTATTGGAAAAAGCTCTTATATATTTTAAATTTGAATAATATTATAACCTATCGTTAATAGTTACATAATAGTTATATATATATATATATATATATATATATATATAGATTCCTGTAAATTATGGAAACGGGGTCAATTATGATGATACTAGGAAGGTTACACTTGAAACGTTTAGAACTGAGTTGATCAGTAAAATACATGTGTAAGTATGCATTTGTCGCTGCATGTACCTATGCGCCTTTCATTTCAGCTTTACCTGTTCATCAAAGCCTCATAATTACCTGCCATTCACATAATAAATTCCCTCTATTTACAGCGGTACTCAGTTAAGAACAAGGTAGGTAACCACATATAATCAGGCCAAAATACCCACGTCGGTAAACGCTCAGATCACAGGGTACGCAGACCTGCGAGCTATATCGATTAATAAGGCTAAGTAAGGAGACAATGAATTAGTGTCCGATTTTTGTGTATGCTGCGTAGTGTGGAAAGAACTGTGAGTTACAGGATTTAGTTTTCAACCATGATTTCTATGTATAGACAGGTTAAGCAGAACCAAAAATGTATCACTATTGCAGAATTTTTGATTTTTCAATAATATATTGATCAGTCAATATAGTCTATTGCAGCACACTTCTGGATTACTGCTCTCTCGATGAGCACCATAATACGTGATCCTCGTTTTGTCCGTCGTTTGTATCTTGCCCACCTTCGATTTGCGGATTTGAGGTCTCCACTTTAGAACTCGTTTGCTTCACATATATTAGTTTAAATTTATGTGAAGGTTCTGAATCTATTTTTGTGTGATTTTGTGCAATCATGATGAATGATTTTAAATACCTCATTGACTTTGACAATTCGTATATTTATTAATTTATAACCTTAAATTTTGTACGCCTTTGTGGACAAAACATGTTGATACCAAAACACACGTGACATTTTGTAACAACTATTGTACACATGAAGAGATTATACAAATAAAGAATCTGAATCAAATTTTGAATCTGTCCTTTCGCTATGGAGTCCAAATTACATTTGGCTGTTTCGTCACGTCTCCTCCTCTTTTAGCACGGAAATGAGAAATGAAAGTACAAATTTTAACTTTAAAGAAATCCCTCTCCACATTAAGCGTAGGTTGCAAAATCATCGCTAGAGGCTTCCACGCGTGGAGCTAATTCATAATGACGACGAACTACACGACACCCAAATATCATTTTCTTGTATATTCGGGGATAAGTGCCACTTCACTTCATAAGTTAGTTATGGGAGGCCAGTAAATCAATACATATTCTACACAGTACTTACTAGACCTAAACTAAGTATTTATAGCTCGTAATGTGGATTCTAGAACGCAGATAAACATACGTAGCTGAACTAGGGTCCTTCAAATTGAGCGGGCGACCGCCGTTGCAGGGTCACCACCAGCTGTAACGGCGGCCACCATGTTCTGGACTGCGCCACTGCTTACGTGGTGGTGCAGTTAATTTGACGACCTAAACATAAAAAATTATATACCTATACATAACAGGCGTCGGTAGCTTAGTGCTTAAAGAGTCAGCAGTCGGCCCTACGACCGGGAGGTCCAGGTGTGAACCCACTCCTAACACAAGCAATCTAGTTTAGTTGGAGGGGTTAGTGTTAATAATTTCGGTTATCAATTTACTTTAAAAAGTATAAATATTTGCACTAAACAGGAATTGAAACCGTGACAACGGCGGCGTTTACCTTCTCCCTGTCCTCTGATGACGTCAGTTATCACCTAAACCATCGATATGCCATTGTAAGGACCAGTCGGGTCAGTTAAGATATGATACACCTTCAAAGCAAAACTACACCGATCAAAGTCTTTTCCGTACGGTACTTTTTTGTCACCAACTCCAGATGAGCATTCATACATCTTTCATATCGTGTATGTAGCAAAACATTGGCTACAAACTTACGAAATTTCAACTGCCAAATGAATTTAAACCTTAGTGTTGCTATAATAGAGTTTATGTACTTTTAAAATTATGTTTGTTTGTCTGTCTGATCGCAATTAAAGCGCAGAAACGCAGGTCATTAGCGAGTACGGCAATATTCCACGCTGTTCTTGCGCGGACCGGTGTGGACGTGATATCAGAAACATATACCGTGTCCATCGTAATGCGATATTTTGATTGGTATTTTGATGAGGTTGCAGTATTTTATTAACGCTTTTTTGTTTGATATGAATTGAATTTCAAAATTAAGGAATATTCGAAATGTTCTACTTTATTTTATATAGGTACGTATCTCTCCTCTACTTTTACTGTATCTGTTACAACAAGCAAACTCAAAATGATTCACGAACAATCTAATAAAAATCTTTTTACGTTACTCGGCCTTACCGTTAGTCATTGGAAAATGTATAGAAACTATTTATTTTTTATATATTTTGAGCGCTTTTTCTTGAGTATATTTTGAAGCAGAACATATCTGAAAGACACAGTTAGTACTTGCGACGTCTTTGCCGACCGACGACACCCAGACCTCCTTGGGCAAATTTTGACAATTCCCTGATTGTGACTATTCACATGTTCCTCTGTATATATCTATCTATATATCTGTATGTATCTATAAAAGATATATTGGTCAAGGTATATTTCCGCCGACCACTGTTTTTTCGATTTTGTGCTCTAGGTAATTTCCTTTTACCTATTCGATCGGGCCGGAGCCAAATTCACAGCCAACCGTATTCGGTATTTGTAATATTGAAGTGTACATATTATATCATAAAAAGCGTATTTTTTACGATTTGAGATTGATATCTGATTCGTTTTTACCACCACGTACATACCTTACCTTAGTTATACCTAAAGTTATGCTGTAATACAGCTTTAGTATGTTAATACCTAGTGTAGACGAGTCTACTCTAGAATTTTTAATAGCAACACATCATATGGGATAATGCATGTGAAGTTCTAGTTCTTCAAGTATAGAAGCTATTTGAGGAGACAGGTGTAATAACGGTGATATAGCAATATGTTTATCGTATATAATAGCAGTTGTGCGTACAAAATATTGATGGCGTTACCACGATTCACCTCATCATCTTCTTGGCCTTGTCCTAATTAATTGAGGACGGCGCAACATGTCAATCTTCTTCAAACATCTCTAACTTCCTTTTTTTGCCATATTTTCTTTCACACAATCCGTGCGCTCATGGCTATTTCCACCCGGGGTAGGCAAAGACAATAGCTCGCTACTCTACTCTACCTTTACCTGTTGGACACTTATGCAAGTCTGCTGATTTCAATTTCTTCTATGGTGGGCACCATATTTTTTCTAAATTTAATTGTCATTTGATCAGTGCGTGTAAATCAACGTCGACCCCGCTAGCCCACCCTTTCTCTTGAGCATGGTATACGTGATGTATTCGCTTTGTACTTATTTGCTGTACGTCTTAAACCACCTTATTATACCCTTTTCAATTCTCGTATTGAATTCAAAAAAAATAACTATGTATAAAGTCAAATATGAAAATAGCTCTAAATAAACCACGAGGGCGTTCGGTAAAATAGTTTTATTACGATAAAAATATTATAAAAACGCAAGAAATTAGTTTAGTTTCGTTTAGTTAAACGGATTCTCTTTGGATAAATCCAGAATCCAGCAATTGTTTTCTTTGGTCCTTGGAGATTGAACTTGCATTATTGTCATCACTCATAAATATTAGGTACACCTTATAATCTTGGTCTTCATCAAATGTTTCAACCAGAACGGAGAATCAAACGTATTTCATACTTCTTACATCAGTTCGGGACTCATCGCGATGATTTATGAAACTTACTTTTGCACAAACATCAAACATATTTTACCTTAAATAAAATTACTTTTTGCCTATACCCAGGTCAGTCCTACAATGTATATGCGGCCTGTAACCATAATTGAGTCGAAAAAGAGACAATCGGTGGAGACTTTTCCTAAAAGTAGCACTAAAATACTTGAGATAGAAGTATACCACGGGTATTAAACTCGATAGTGGCTTTTCGTTTATGAGGTGAATTGTATTCGATGTGTTTTGCTCTTGATATAAAACTGTTATTACTGGAATCTATCGCGAATTTAAAGAATATCAACACATTATTTACGGCACTTACCCTTCCGATGAGATGGCTCATCGGAAGGGTAAGTGCCGTAAGAGGCGTCTAACGGAAAAAAAATATATACATATTACTGCGAGAGAAGGAAAACCGCGAAATAAAATCCTGTACCAACCCGTCTGGTGAAACAGTAGGCCATAGATTCTACATTGGGAGAGGCCTATGTCCAGCAATTAACTGCGATAGCCTAGTTTATTGACAGTTAAAAATATTAAAGCTGTATCAAGCCAATCGCGTTAGGTCTGTGAAAAATAGTTAATTTCAACACGTAATATTTGCGATAAATTTCGACGGTTAGGGTCGACGCAACCTGTGTATTTTTCCCAGCCATATCTTCTTTCACATATCCATTCATCGGGTCTTCCAATCCTTGTAACATGTGTATTTAAAATGCTGTATAGCAGTCCACTACAAGCAGATTCCTGACAGCTTCCCAATGGATCACATAGTACCTACATGACTAATTAAACAGAGGAAAGATTTTTTCAAACAGCTTTCCTATTCCTGTTATCAAATGCCTTTTTTAAATGCCCGAAGTTGGACATGTGACTTTACCGTAACTTCTCTTTTATTGGCACTATTAAAGTTCTAGGTACATATCTTTCTATCTTAGCTATAAACTACATAGTGGAGCAGGGTGTTTCTAACAGTAATGACATATAGAGCGTGTTTTGGCCGAAGTATTGGCATGCTCGCGCATCGGTCATTCCACCGCAGTCGTCGCCAATCATATCTCGATATTTATGAGGCTGAGTATCCGCAAAAACTTAAAAAATTTCGTTGACAATACACCCAACTTTTTTATAGTACCTACCCGTCTCGCATTTTTCTGACAAAACTGATTGTTTACCGGAAAAAATTACGTCTGTTATTCGAAACGGTGGGTATAAATAAAAGATGGGGACGGGGAATTTTGATTCGGTGCTTTTTGTTAGGAAGATACCGATTGTTGAGGTCGGAGTAAAAACTCGTACGGTGTACGATGGAGAAAGGAACGTAATGTCAAGTGAACAACTATAGATTTATATGAGAACTAGCAATTTTCGCGAATTCGTCGAGCATACTATAAGAAATAACCTAACCTTACAGGCTTCACAATTTTCGTAATTTATTTCACTAAATCACGTACAAACACCGAATCGAGCATCATCTTAACATTATTAAACATTAAACTATTTAATTTAATATGATGTGTTCATGACCCCAATACTCCGACTACGCACATTCAATGCGATTTACTACGACCATAAAACACTTAACACGTATAGAGCTTAACCCTTTCGTCACTCACGCTTGCCCAATATAGGCCTGTATACATTAAATTTTATAATTTGCAGAACAAATCTTCCGTGTAAACGGACCTTAACGAATGATCATTTAAGAAATTTTAAAAGCAACAACAACAAACTGTGAGACCCGCGGAGTCCAACAGTTCAACCATTAGTTTCTTATGTCAGAGGTTTCAATTCGGTTCCCAGTCACTATCATCATCATCCGTGCTATAATTCGATTCCGAGGCGGTTCCTGGTCATACAATTTTGACTTTTTTACGATCATCACAGCGTTGGTCCTGGTAACATGTTACCATGTTTTGGGGTTCAGGTTTCAGTTATCAACTTTTTCTTCGGCTGTAATTGCGGTCTCAATACTAGAAAATAAACTAGCATTTTATTTATTTAAATGTTTTCCTAGCTACTGCTAATCTGATAGACACGTAGGCAAAAGAATCTAAAAAACTAACTAACCATAATTTATATTGCAAGTTTAGAAATCTGAATGCTTGCTTTTGATAGATATAAAAACAGTTGCGATCGCGTGTTGGATCAACTTATCACACCTGCCACTACTGAACGGAACGATAACGTGGACGTTTAAGGTGACCAGGATGATGAGGGTGCGGAATCATAAATTGGCCAAAAACTTCCATCCAAAAAAAATTAAGTCTAATGGATCAAATCTTCTAGAAAGAAAATGATACAAGACCAACGCGTGAATTAGAATAGATGTGAGAAAGCGGGAGAAATAAAACAGTTTATTATTTCAGCCATAAATATTATAATACTTAAGAGAAAAACATAAGTATATAGATTATTTCTTAAATTATATTTAATTAAAATTTGAATCAAAATAAATAAATCAATTAGGTACAGAATACATTCGGAAGGAGTATCTAATACAGATAGTAGATTTTAATAGGCTAAACATAAAATCATTGATTAAATTAATTTGTCTTGTTGTAGACTATTATAAGAATGTAGAATTAGACCAGTGACATAGAATTGCATAGCTAGGCTGAGGCATGCATGATAGTCACTTATTTCACCTATCAGAAGTTTTGTATGAAAACTTTCGCTGATAAGACGAACAGCTTCATAAGAAAAATATAACGAGCGAGCCTCCCCTTACCATAATTATGCTGATTAAGATAAAAGTTAATATATTTGCTACGTTTAGGCTGCCTGTCTTCTTTTGAGTAGTAAGTGCTCGTATTTTAAGTCAGGCCTTGCCAAATTACTACCGTACATAATAAAACATAATATGAACAGGACACGAAAATATGCCAAAAAGTGCATCTCTTCATTTAAGTACGTGGACACGAAGTTTGAAGACCACTAAATTGGTGGCAGTTAAACTGTGGTCAGCTCCGTGACAAGACACGCGCGGGCGCATACACTGACAATTTTGAACCACTGATGAGGGATAGGTACAATTGTCAAGAACTGGTTCATAGAATTGGATGCTGCCTTATGTTTATATTTTAGAAAAAGTATTGTTTGTGAAAAGAAGGTTATTATATATATTATATATTTATTATATATGTTATATTATATATTCGAATATCTTTTAAGTTGTACACATAATTAAGTAGTAATTGTACACTTAATTGATAAATTAGTATATTATTTCACACCATATAACATTTAAATGACACGTAGTAGGTATAAAATATGGTAGTTTGTGAAGATTTTTAGTTAACTCAACTATGCTCAATAGATAGTGCCTAATAGTCCCTAGTATAAATTTCAGATGCAGATCTGAAATTTTGTACTAAGATATAGGTTCAAACTTCCACAGGAACCCTAGCTAATAGCTTATTAAATATGCATGGAGTCAAAAATATATAATAGTCAATTACTGAGGGTCTAATCCCAAAATCGTTGATGAATTTAAAAAATAATGCAGCACAAATATTGTAACACAAAAAGACCTTTCCAATTTTGCTACCGAATGATCAAACGAATAACTGAGTAACATCTAAAAACTAATTCTAAAGTGTGAAAAGATTAATCGTTCTTATAATTCCAATTTAAAAACTATTTTGTTCGAAGTTTAAAAACGTATGGACCAATCGCATGCGCCTAATGGGCGCGCGCCAGTCGCGTGCGCATCCTGCATGCCTTCGGGCGGCAATGTTGCCAACTCAAAAATTATCAACTAATCATACAGGGTGGTCAACTGGACGGCTGTTTTTACCCCGAATTTAATTGCTTCTTTAGAATAATTTAGCCTTAAACGCTTGTTTCTTGTCCTTCGAGATATTTTTCAAATTATTTCCTGACTTCTAATAATGTCGAGGTAATTTCGTTTGCATTATTTGGATTCATGTTTTAAATACAGACAATTCAAACAGTCACACAATTCCTGTCATTAATTCGAAACTTCGATTCAATAAAAACTTCGACAGTACATAATTTACCTAATCAATGATCATATTTGAACACATTTGCAATAAAAAAATAGATAGATTAGCTGCACACGAGATCATTACGTAACGTACCTTATATAAACTAATAATAAACTTACGTTTTACTGAACCTAGAGGGTTCTAAGACGAGGCTCTTGAATATTACGTAATTAAGGCGACAGATTTGTAGTTGAAATTGGTTATCTTTGACCTCTACCTTTACCGCTACCGCATAGTAAATCAGATGTAAATCAGTATGAAACGCATCATATGAACGATCGCAAAATGCAACATCTCGAGTAATAAGCGATGCATAACTACCATTTATGTATATCAAAATCGATTTAATGACAAAGTAAACAACATTCTCGTACCGCGTTAAACTAATCACCTCTCTTTCAATCGAATAATGATGCGATGGCTGGATCGAATATCGATTACTCGAGACATCGCTTCACATCAATTTTTAATACATTTTGGTTTTAAATTATTATGCCTCGGGGACTTGGGGATGGGTATCGGTACTCGTGATGTTCGTACCTAACTGTCTTGACGAGAACTGGCTTGTTTATTTTTAGTGTCATATGTATGTATGATATTAAAGGAACAAACTTATTTTCAGTATTTTGGTCTGTCATTAAATATGTACACATGAGAAAAAAGAAATGCTGAAAAGAGGGAAATAAATAAGGGATTGCGATATTATAAAGACTTAATTGTCACTTTAATACATTTATACAATAAATAGTTGTTCAATTTAGAAAATTAGATCCACTCAACGAGGTCGTAGCAAAATTGGACTCTCTCTACCCAGATCACCATCTTTGGTACTCAAGCCGAAGTTTTGTTTCGCAGGCTCTCCTCTTAAGTCTATTTGGTCCGACGTTCTGGACCCTTCAGCAGAATATGGCAAAAAGGGGCCGGATCCCTTTTCTTTCCGTGCGCAAATCCCCACGGATACCGCTTCCGCCACAGTAGGTGAAGGTAATTATGTCGGACCCGAACCGATTAGAACGCAGACCGTCTACGGGTTTTTGATTGCTGGAAGTGGGATTACATAAAACATATCTCTCGCACAGGGACCGGACTCCGTTCTGCAAAATTAAAGCTTCAAATGCAATCGAAATTGGCGCTCGTATGAAGAAAATGTTGTAAAGTTCATGGTGTAGTCGCTGTACTATTAAAAAAGAAATCGAGAACATGAAAGAATGAACTCTAATATCGCATACATTTATAGTAGGAACTACTCAAGCAATCACTTATCATGATTTAACATTTTAAAAACATTTGCTTAGTAGTCTAATACTGCAGCAAACGTTTTCCAATTCTCGTCTCTGCTATTTTCTTCAAACCACAGTAGTCCGCATTTCCACAAGACACATTAATATCCTCTTCGAAGCAGATGAAGTGATTCTTTCATATCCGGATGCTTACAGACACCTGATGACCAGCAGTTACGATGTCATGCGGACACGTGCCACTGCCACCTTCGATCGATGGACGGCAGCATAAGGCCACTTAATCACGACACTAAGTGGGCTCCAATGTTCGCGCGTCCAGTTTGATGTCCATGTTATGAAAGTAATGTGAGTTAATTCGCCTAAATAATTGATCACCTTATAATATACTCATAAATATTCTGCGTGTTATTCGAGCAGTGCGTTGCACTTTTTTGCTTAATGTACGTTAACATGGACACAATGTTTAAGGCATGAATTTCGGCAAAATTCATTAGAATTCATTGCTTGTACTGATTTTGCAGGTGGAGGGGCTTTGAGCCCTGAGGCGAAGGTTAGGGCTGCCCTTCGTTCTACCTGAGGCAGACTCAAGAACGCGGTCGCAGCGTGACAGGTCCTAGACAGAAGGTTACCTGAAGTATTTTTTTTACATATGTCAAAGCAGTTCAGAAAATCCTAATAAATTAAGGTAAAATGATGATGACAATGAAGGAAATGAACATGTTCATTCAGGCATTCCAATATTCGTACTGAGTGTGCACTAGCGAGCGATTTTTATTGCCACTGCACAGAGATCATCTAAATAAAAAGTAATTACAAATAATAATAGAATAACTCTTTGCTTGCACGCTCCCACGCTGACGTTGACCCCGCCCCTTCTCACATGCTTGACATACAAACCAGCATATTTGACATGTGACAATCTATGGATTTTCTGCTCCATAGCACAGCGAGGGCCTTATCTGCCTCGCCGTAAATAGTGTACGCTATGAAAGCGATGGACTGCGATACGTTGGGTCCGTGTAGAAGTTACAAAATATTTCACTTTTATAAAATATTCGTATTTTTTAAAATTTAATTAACAAATACTGACTCTGACACATAGTAACTATTTAGTATTCTGTGCTCTGACTTAGCAGTCGAATATTCGCGCAACTTATGCCCAGTGGCGCAGAAGTAGAGTATTCGACTGCTAAGTCAGAGTCGCGAGTTCGATTTTCGCTCACTATGAATAGATGCGTAAATTAATCGTAGACTGTAATACTGCAGAACAGGCTGCTTGTACGGGAATCGCCAGTTCACCTCGGACACTGCTCTGTTTGCTATTTCATTTTTATCTCAATTTGATTTCATCATGGTCATACTGTTAATCCCGGGCCGCCAAACCTTTCACTTTCGGAACCCCTTCAATTGAACGAATATTCTATCGAAGCGCCAGCTCTAGGACCTTCTACAGAACCTTATTCGTGGATTACCTAGAGTCCTAGCTTACAGACCTTGGTCTTGGTGGAGCCTCACACATCCATACATAGAGTTACGAAGCCCATTCCATTGCATATAGTGGGTTAAAAAATCACAGTGACATTATTACCTCAACTTAAATCAAAACAAGCTGACGACTTCTTTCAATATACATACTGAAACTAATTGACCATTATTATCATTACCAACATTGAAAATTCCTCTTCCCTGTCACTAAAAATGTATTTTGCAACAAAATTTCAGGTGTTTATATAGCAATTAGGCTTTTTCTCGGGAATTTTCAATTTTACACCTGGTATTCGTGCTTCCGAAACAAGCAATTAGTTTACTTGGAGATGTAAACAATGTTGCTTGTAATATACAGAGAAGTCAGTCGTAGAAGGTATTAAATCCAAAAACCATTGGGATGAGAGATAATTGTCTGAAAATGTTCAAGTATGTAATCATTCTCTGAGCCTATTCCCAACTCAGTTGGGGTCGGCTTTCCAGTATAACTTAGATGCGACTGAACTTTGGTATTTTCCGTGATGCGACTGCCTTCGGACCTCCACAACCAAATTAGCGATATCGAAGTTCTGTAAATATGCTTATCGGACTTTTAACGGCTCCAACTGGGTAATTGGAGAAAGGGTAGAAAAAGTAACGACTGCCATAGATGTTCGTATGACAACCGAACCCGCGCCTATTGCGTAGCAATCGCGTTTACTACTGCCACGCCACGGAGGCTGTCTGTTTGAGTATGTAGACAATCATAATTTAATACTTGTACAAGAATATCCCTACCTGTTTCTGAGCCTCGTATAGACAAGTGTTGTATGTGGAGTAGATTTGGGTGAAATAGATTTTGCTAGGGTTCATACACTGGTTTTTACAAAAATAATAAGACAACAACAAACAGTGTTAATACCCATTCA
The DNA here is from genome assembly GCA_963691645.1 of Pelosia muscerda. Lineage (NCBI taxonomy): Eukaryota > Metazoa > Arthropoda > Insecta > Lepidoptera > Erebidae > Pelosia > Pelosia muscerda. The sequence goes on from OY829098.1 coordinate 28,267,558, forward strand.
TAATATTACTTAGAGTACGCATCTACCCAACTAAAAGCATTACTATTCATCTACAAACCAAAACGTTCTCTTGTCACTAAACTGGCCGATAAGAATCGCCCCGTCCTATCCCCGAACGGATAATATCGCGCCACCCCATCCCTCATTGAACAGAGGATTACACCGGTCACAAGATCAGTGGTGTCGGCCGATAGGGCCGGCAATTATGTGAATCTGATTTGTTGATAAACTGCTTAAATGGCGTGCGGCGGTTGATTGAAATTAGGGATTTTGGGTTGAACTTTGATTTTTATTTATCTTGTACTTAATTACATTGTATATGTAATTGAAATTGTAATGTTACTCTTTTATGGCATTTCGTGAAAACAATTTCTAAACTAGTACTTGTGTAAACAGCATTGTTATTTTTCTCACAACAACCTGAGAGGAATCAAATACATTACAGGATATCTTGAATGGTAATTCAATAATATGTGTTTAATTTTTTTTATATTTTATTCTAAAAAAATATCATTATTAGTTTTTCAGCCAAAAAATATCAAGATTCGTTCATAAATAACACAACTGTATATTTTCCCCCGCCCCCCCATTTTTCCCCTTATCAAAAATACGACTTGACTGTAATTTAAATCAAAAACGTGTTCTTTGTATGAAAATACATTGCTTTTAAAGCACAACATAGGTATGCTAAGTTTGGCGAACATCGGTTCAAAAATGCACTCCCTAGACCGGAACTGCCACACCCACGGATATACTTAGATAGGGACGAATGCACAATCAACCACCTTGTCGAAACGGAGACTCTCGCTCGCTTATTCGCTCGGTCTATAAATAAATACTACTCAGTGCAATCTAAATCCAAACTATAGGGTTTTCAATATCTGAATAAACGGGCCAAGAGGCTAAATAAAAGTTAAACACTTTGGGTAGTGTTTGCTGTGTGATTACAATATACAAATCTCTTTTATACGAGCAAGTGCTCGAGAATATATTATACGAAGCTTTAAACCAATGCGGTCATTACGCATACTGCTACGAAGTTGAATACCCTGCATGTGTCTATGCTTGTCGAAGTCCGAACCTATTCAAGGTTCGGACTTCATAGGAAGTCGCTTAACAATGGTCATGGAAAAAATCAGGATATCTCTTGGATCTAGGAAATGAATTGATCGCTATGACAAAGGTATCACGAGAAGGAAGTTTCCTTCTACGCCTAGATGTGACATTGTACACAATTTTATCGATTATTGATAATGTCCATATTAAACCATTTAAATTAAAGACCACACAGCACATACTGCCGGCAATATAAATTAACTAGTATTCACCGATAGCGATACAATTAAGGTAACTACAGACATGTGTCGCGGTGCGCAGCGCGTGCGCAGGTGCCATCGACTGATTCCGATAATGTGCGGTTGGGTGATGGGCGCTTTTCGCTGTGGGCGCTCGCCCCCTGTTTCGGCCCTAATGGGTCATTGGGCATCGACTGATGACTAGGCAGGTATTTTTTGTGATATTTTTATTTGATAGGGAGGTATTAATTCATGTTAATTTATTATAAAGGCACTAGGTAGGTACTTGTTTATTGGTCTATTATTTATTATTTGGGGCCATACTGTGGCCACCCATCACGGAGTAAGTACCTACCCAACATTTATTCATTTTGTCAGAAAAAATAAAGTCTTAAAAACTAAAAAGAACATGTGAGGTTGAGACATACAGCTAGGCTAGGCTATGTTCAATTGTTGCATGATAGACATTCTTCGCATAATACTTAATGCTATAATGTAATATGGCCTCCACAACTTCAATATGGCCATAATATGCACATGAATAATTGTTAGTAACAATTGATTTTACTGACCAGCGCTTAGTAAAAAGATTTAAATGAATTTGTAAATTCAATACCACCCAAGCAGTTTTTTATAATTTAATATAATTTAATTTTTATAGACTCCTTATAAATATATTAACATAAATCTACTTATTAAAAAGCAACAACATAATTAAGTATTCCTTTTCCAAGTATTTGTGTAATAGAGTCGGCCTGCGTTAGTTTATAACATGCTGTACCGATTAAGAACGAACGATTGTTTATACTTGAAACTATTTGCATAACTTTGAATGAAATATTGTAATATGTACTTAATCCAATTAAGTATTCAAATAGTATTCGATGCCACCTGCGTAGTTTACGCCAATAGGACCTAACATGTGCAATGATCAATGTTTTGATTTTTAATGTACCTATACTGACAAATGTACTTTTTGGTAATATTTAAGTACCTATACCTTTCGTAACTGACTCCACCCTCACGGAAATAAAGAAAATAACTCAAATACTCACTGTGGCTTACGGGGTCGTGGATATGTCGGACTCGAACTATGATGTGTCGTCATATCATCGGCCTGTGACTGGGAAACCAGGTGTAGGTACCCGAGAAGAGAAATTACTGAGATCTAGACCGGCCTTGAATATAATGTTGGTGACCCTGATCCTGCTTACAGAACTTGAAATACTAAATAAAAGAATTCTTATAATACAGGAGCCAAAAGAGGTGATATTTTTTTTGTTATTTATGAGGATAACCTCTCAGCGTAACGTTTAAAGCGATATAAAACCTCTACCAAACCATCTGGCTAGCGTGAAAACAATATAGCAAAATCTTTTCATATTGGGAGAGGCCTATGTCCATCAATGGACTGCGATAGGCTAATTAAGATTTACACATTTAAATTTTTTTGGCAAAATTGGTACAACTTTAGGAAATTGCAGAAATTCTAGAGAATCAATTTAGCTTCTATAAGTTAGTTACTTTCTAAATAGTTAATTTTGTGTCACTGGTGGGTAAATCCTTGGGTAAAATTTTCCACTGTTTATTGCTCAACAATGCCGCACTTTGTTACTCGAAGAAATTTTACAGTTTTCTGGTTTTCTCAGTAAAAAAAAAGAATATTATTTAAATTTAAAAATCTTCATCGTAATAAAACACGATAATAATAATCTATCAAGATAATTAGATGCGAAACGACAGTGTGAAGCAGAATATAGGCAGGTAATTTATTGCCTCCTGGCAGCATTAATCTTAATTGAGCGCAGTGGGTGCGCTTGCGCATGGCGCCCGCGCGTGTCCCAGGCCTGTTATTACATGGTAATGCGGAATTTATTCACGACTGTTCTGCTAAGTATACAGTTTGGGTCACAATTTGAACAACTAGATTTAAATGGAGCTCACGACACTACTTATTTGTGATTTATATCGATTATTTTACAATAGTGAGTTAATATTATCGACTTGAGTTATATTGCAGTCCAACAACTGATCTGACTGCAGTCCTTCAATATCGCCTATAGGTATAGGTTGTGGAGACCGTAGGGAAGTTGCTTCATGGAAAATATCAAGTCCAGCCGCAACGCAGTTAGACTGGAAATGGTGGCCCCGGACTCCAAGGGGATAACTTCGATGGCGACCGTGATTAACGCAAGTATGAGGAGGAAAGTTTATTCCAAGGACTTCGAGGATAAAAACAATATACATACAATTACACAAAATAATCTATACCTCTTCAAAATTTTAGCCTGTTGTTTAAGCGTTATTAGGTAACGAACAAGTCATCCAATTAGTCGAAGAATCTCAGGAAGAGATAAATTATCTTGGAACCCGCAGTGTAATTAATCAGATTTAAATTTAAAGAGTAAGAAATGTAATAAAATAAAATTATCACGATTAAATCCCGATTGACATCTAAGAAAATATCTCGTTAACTTGTAAAATAATTATGTAACTAGCAACATTATTATTAACGATCACGAAAAACTACCCCAAAGAAACACGAACAGATGCTCTCGAGAATTTTAAAAGGCATTTAAAATCTTTCCAATCATACAGTGGTTAATCAAACCAGTATTGGAAGCTACACATGCCAAGCCTATAAGCTTGTAAACACTAAAGACTCATTAAAATTAAAATGTCTCAAAGACTAATTTGACAGGTGACCGATGACAGATGATTCTAAATTTGTTTTTTTGTCCAAGTTCTGGATAGGTGCCCAATAATTTAAGATAAAGTTAGTTAAGCAACACTACCTATATAAACTTTTGTGTTGACTCTAAACTTACGCATGATAACGCGACCCTTTAAAATATAGTCAAAGGTCAGATTTTGTAATTATGGACAAATAATTTGGATTTGATTTTGGATCTTGTCAAAACCACATAGGCCTCTCCCAATTTTGGGAGGCTTTGGCCCACTATTGCCACGCTGGTCCGACGTTATGGTTACAGGGTTTTATTTTAAGTGTAGGATATCCTCAAAGGAAAGGACGTGGACTTGCATTTGAATCCACATAGTAAATAATGTTCTTTTGTTAGCTATAGTCCATCAATTTACTGAACCCCGCTGAACGGCAAGAAGCAAGGGAGAAGTTCAAAAGTCAAGGGCCCCCAATACCAGATGCTGGAGATCTGAAACTGCTGTTCTCTTTCTTGATGGCCTCAAAACATGCTTATAGAACAGATGCTTGTCAGTAGAACAATGATGACAACAATTTAGTTCTATTTAACAAGAAAGGCAAACTAAAATTACCAATATCCTCTCTAACCCCTCGAACCAGGGACCTCTCGATCGTAAAGCTGACCCCTTTACCACTTAGCTACCGACGCTCAACACAGACGCCCTAACGTACTTTTCTTGACATATACACAAGAAACTGCCACTCAGCCTTAAGCCACATTATCACACACCATCACATTACTTTGACCATTTTTTGCCTAGATAGCAGTCATACGTTTTTTCCCTTACCACGTGCGTTGCACAAAAACGTCACATTAGTTGCGCGCGCGCACCTTGATACCGCTCGCGCTAATAGATTATAAATTACCTGCGTTTGTATTTTTAATGCTACAGTTCAACGTGACAAAAAGGCATGGAAATTATTTTTTATGACGTCATATACATCTTTCAATGCCATCAGGTAAACCAATAATAACTAATGTAAAGGAAAAGATGGAATCTTCTACGCTTGGTTAAACTCTACACAGAGAAGGTGGACCAGATCGGAAGGTTTTGCGAGGTAACGAAAAAGTTTGAAGGGTGCCGTGATTGCTGGATGAACCAGTCTCTCCGCAGGAAATAGATGAAATGGTGTCTCGTCCGTCCGGCCTAAAGTGTTAGATTTTTGATATAATAATGGGTTAGTAAAAAAAGCATACCAAATAGTAAGTACCAGTTTACATGTCATATGATCAATTACCACACCAAAAGAACCACTGTGTTACTATCTACCCCAGAGAGAGAGGTAACACAAGGAGGTGAATGTGGAAACGGATGCGAAGTAAAATACAAGCTCCCTATTTAAATGTATCATACTAAGATTGCTACAGGAAAAAAAATGTTATCATTTACGGTAAAAAGAATTCAGTTGACGGTAATAAACTAGTGCTTGATTATGTGGGGCTAAAAACAGAGGTAACTAAATACACTTCTACGCTTCGCATGAATGTCAACATACTTTCTATATTAAACATACTTAACTATGTTAAGTTAAGTGTAGGTAAGCCTTGTATAAATAATAAAAAATCATTAATATTTTTAAAAAGTTTTCTTCATTAAATATATTTATAACTTGGTAAATTTAAACATGTGAGTACTATGATATTAATGTACCTAGGTACCTACCGAAGTATTAATATATTCAAATTAAACTAATGCATACCTAATCTATTTCAGAGTTCATCATCTGCCCATTATAAGATTTGGTTCGAAATAATAAAATACAAATTTCATCAAAAATTATCATAATCCATTTAGCGTTTACGATGGTTAAATTTAATATTAATACTCTCAGACTGAATAATTTATTCATTTAAATTGATTATATGGTACCATACCATACCATATTGTAGCAATTGCATATTAATTATTTTTTTGTACAGCTTGACGTAAGTACTTCATTCGGCAAACAGCCAATGATCCCAGAGATCTCAGAGACTGATTGCCAAGTTTTTCTACTAGACCGTAACGCATGTAAATAAACACACATATTTGGATGCAATCACAACGTCAGCAACTTATCTATTTAGACACGCCTTTTTATATCGCGCAGTGATAAAGATACCACTGTCTCGTTCCAACGCTTAAGATTCGCTACGTCTGTCTCTTTCGGGTAGCGTAGATGCGGTGAATTTGAATAAAGCCGTAAGTGATAGTCCGATTGGGTGATGCAACCTTTGATATAGGGTCGAGTTTGTTGACAAGTGTATTCTATTGAAAGATGAATGATAAATAATGAAATATTGACGCTCTGTATAGTGTCTAATTTGTAGAACAATCAGATGGTTGTAATGATAGAGTTTGTGCTTTTCTGCAGGTACCTAAGAGTAAGCTGTAAATCCAATTACTGCCGACTTCCTATTTGTGCTGAACAACCAAGTATTATGACTACGACTTTATAACAATCGTTAGTTCATAACAGGTTATGTTTAACCTGTCATGAAGGTTTAATGACTTGATTGAGTAATATTTATCCATCAAAAATTAACATTTTTAAATGATAGGGTTAATGACTATTTAGTCGTTAATGGCTCGTATCACACTTGCCAAAGATAAGATGTTAAAATGGCTATGTTCTTGTCATTTGTATGTAATTGCTACTTCGAGACGGAAGGCAGATGCGTGTGACTACGTTTGAAATTTACGTGTCCTGTATTCCTGCGCACGAAAACTGTGAACTTCGACAAAAAAACCGTTTCAATCTGTTGTGAAACAAAAAAAAATATTATATTCTGTAATCTCATAATACCAACCAATAGGTATGTTATTTATTCACATACATATTAAACACCCACATTTCGCCAAATATGATTTTCGGTCCCACGTAATAGGGGGCGAGCCTATTGCCGCCAATCGGGCACTTTTTTCAAAAAATGAGTAAGCCGAAAATAAATACGTAGCCGAAAAAGTAGTAGCTAAATAAATTTGGAAAAAAATTACCCGATTCCTTGCTATGCGGTGTAAATCGCAAGAAAATTAATTACATGATTTACCCGCAAAAACAATAACAATTAACGTCTTGGAGAGTATCAGACGGTTTTATTATTTTACTTATTAATAAACCATTATTGCCAAATTCTTCTTTAAGCTAATAGTGACAGTTATGAGAAGTTAGCATGTCCTTTTGACATAAAGCCCTCCTCCAGCTCTTTCCCGTCTGCTCTTGATGCTGTTAATCTAAGTCATAGTAGACCGGCTATCTTTGTCGTTTTCTCTGTCTTCCTCTTTTTCACATTTGTTCATTTGCTTTTGATCTCTCTCATCATGTAGCCTGCTCACATGCATTTAAGAGTTTCGGTTTCGACTACAACATCTTATAATCAGGTAAAAAAGTTGTCAAAATTTTAGATTACTAAAAGGCATGTTAATTATATCCTATAGATTATTATAGATTTAACTTATTCTGACCGAGACCAGAAATAATTAATGTCAAAGACTATATTATCTATAAGAAGTTAGCGTACTAATTGCTTTAAATAGTAGTTAATAATGACAATCATTTCTTACAATACTAGCTGACCCGCGCAACTTTGTCTGCGCTACCCCGGTTTCACTTCTGCTCCGCACCAGTTGGTTGTAGCATGATGTTATATACATGTAAACCTTCTACTTCAATCACTCTATCTATTTAAAAAACCGCATCAAAATCCGTTGCGTAGTTTTAAAGATTTAAGCATACAAAGGGATATAAGGACATAAGGATACAGGAACAGAGAAATCGACTTTTTTTATATCTACTATGTAGTGATTATACGCATTTAATATTCTACAAAAAATTCACTCAATTCATTAACAAACACGAACCTTTATCCGGATGTATCTTCAACACCCAGTTGTTCAAAGTTTTCGTGCTCTCCGTACGCAATGTCCAACAATTCCCCTATAATTTGAGGGTGGCCGCAACGCAGATTGTTCCCCAGATAGAGCCCACTCGGCTGCGTCAAACACTTTGGTGCACTAATTGCTTACACCTGGAAAACTCCACTTTCTTTATAACATTAATTTTTGGTTTCTTATTGTACAAAAGGCCGTTACAAGTTTTTGAGAAACCGCGAAATGTGTGTACTTACGACTTAAAGACATACAGTTGCTATCAGGAGTCGCTACCGAACACCTTAGCTCTAGGGCTATTAATAAAACACCTAATAAGTATACTCGTAAATGACTTATTGGACAACTAATACCATAGTTGGAAAACCTTACGTAAAAAGAGTGTTTAAATGAATCGTTGTGATTCGAATAACTCGTGAAAGGAAAACCCAAAGTAAACGTAATTTCCTTTAATTTTTGTAAGAGTTAAATACCTTTTGAGTACAGTCGTATCTACCTGCCTATTTTTTTCCTGAATCACCTCTCTCAGCTATTTCCATCATCTATCTTGGCGCTGTCACGGATTGCATTCAAGCGCATGGAGTCCACTTTTCCTCCTTTCCGGTTGGGTTTTGTTCTACTTTCATATACTGAGAAAGTCATCATTGAGACTCAAGACCCTGCACTTTCAAATACCTATTCACAGTAGCTACTTAGTAAATTCGTTTCATATTTTTTTCTCTTTTAACTAATCTTTTTTCTAATTAATCATTGTCGTTAACACCATCAACTCGTTATTTTACTGTTCTATCGTTAAATACTTAACTGATAACCGTTTCCGAAAAGTTAACTCAAGATATATGTAACTAAATCATATTACAGACTAATTACAGTCTTATCATCGCCCACCTCGCTAGGGCACGCTGAGTTCCGATGTGTGTTACCACATTTAATGTACTAAATTCCTGACTTACGTTCGTAAAATAAGAATTGTTATTAATTCTGACACTTAGTGGCCGGAGAGGATGCGCACTGTGAGCTACGAAAAGAACTTCATCTCATGCACATTTAAGCTGTGGTATGATCATTCCTTGGTTCCTATCTTCGGAAAACCATATCAGGAAGATCTCCTTGCTGTAGTTTCCCTAAACTATAGCTACAATATACCCCCATAAGAGTATTTTTTATAAAAGCACCAGTAGGTTGCACACGTCCACAATAATCTATTTCCATAAAATAGGCCATAGGCTGTCGGTCACCTTTGTGCTGTTAAATAAGTAACTAAAAAGGGGAGCCCAATTCGTATATCGTTAGCCAATCTCTATGATAGAATGATGGATAAATTTCTTATAAAATTAAGAACCTTAGGAATGGCAAATATAACATATCTATAACAATTTATTTTATATAGATATGTAATAATAACATAAATTTCGATAATATCATAATGGAAATCCATTCGTGATGGCAGGGACCTATAAACATAATCTATGACGCTAACTTCACAATCAGATTCGATTAGAGAATACAATGTTAAGCTAAGGCAAGGATAAGTCCGATACGACACTTCTTGTAAGTATCTATATAAAAGAAAAACTTGGTAAAAGTCCCATTGGAGATTAAAATCACCATTAATTTGGGAAATTTCCGCTAAAATGTGAACACTGAATGATCATAGTGCGGTAACTCATCGCAGTGCGCACGGAGCATGTCTGAGTGCGTGAGTGCCGAGAAATGCTGCGTGACGGGCCACTGCGCGTGCTTGGACACCGTGACCAATGTCACCGTGTCCTGTCATATGTGGCACAGGGCAGAGGTGGCAGCGGGTTATACTGTGATTATGAGGCTTATTAACAGATTTCACAATATATGGATTTATTGAGACTTGGAGGTACACTAAGATCTTTGGAGCCCAAACCAACCACACCAGTCAACGAGTAGGTGCACCAGTTGATTGACAGATGCGACTTTGATGGATACTTTACTCTTAACCCCGGCCCCCCAATCTCAAGAGAATGGATGCTCGGATGAATAAAAAGATGTTCTTTATACTGTGAAACTGGTGAACTGTGTGTGTGTTGATTGAGAATAATGTAGGCAATGAATCAAAGAATTGAAAAGCCAGCTTCGACATCTATATGCTCATGTCTATTTAGTAAGTACCAATGTATTTATTAACTTTGTAGAACTGATAAAATATTTAGGCGGAATTTTATAACTTTGACATAATCCTCCGAATCCCAAATAATATTATAAATGTGAAACTTTATGAATATCTGGCGCACGGACTGATTATACTCGCTAATATATACTCATAGGTTTAAACTATTCCACGGGTTGTGAGAACGGGATCATAATTTCACCAAGGTGGAGCCATGAGCGCCAGCCAGTCTAAGTGACACTTATTAGTACCCAAAAAAATGTTTATACCAATATCCATCAAACAATTCAGTCTAATTGCATGCCATTGCCCATTTGTAATTTACTAATGAATAATTCAAACGACATGTCGTTCATAACTTGCACCACAACAATATAGCAGACAGGCGTGTCGTGGCTAAACCCGCAAATATGTGCAACGTTCGACATTTCTTAATTAGACCACACGCTGCGCTTGTATGAAACCTTATATAATGTTATTATAACCGTACCTCCTTCGTAAAAAACTGATACCTACTCATTTCAGTGGGTCAGCTCGTATCATTCACAAACCAACTATTGTCCCTGATTCAGTTCGCTGGGAGTAATTACCCCATTCCAGTGTCACCTAGAAGCATGTATCCAGGATAAAAGTATCGTAAGTGCTATGCAAAATCAAATCAAAAATTATTTATTCAGTATAGACCATTAAACGGTACTTACAAAATGCCAATATAAACAATATTTTATAAATCAGTGAGCAAATGGACCACCGCACCGGTTCGAAACGTGGCCAGGCCTGAGAAGACTCAGGAAAGAAATACAGCGGGCTTTTCTATTTTTTTTTGGTCTATTTACAATCATTTACGTAGTCTAAATACAGAAATGCTTGAGTAGCACGTTGAGTGAACAACTCATTTCCAGGCTTGTTTATCACCCAAATAATCCTGGATTTTATAATGCTTTTTGAGACAACTTTTACTATCTAAATTTTTAAACTTAGGATTGATAAGCCAATTTCTAATTTAATTAGGGAGCTTTTTAAAAAAGCGTATACAATTACACTGAAAAGAATTTGAAATTTTATGGACTCTACTTTCACAGACAACGATAATTATTATTTTTGTATCTGGTATTTAGGTTATGCCTATCAGAAACTCTTGGAAAATTTGTAACCAGTCATCCTATCCTATCCTTGAGCCGAATTTCATCTAGACCCATTCAGTCGTTTTGGCTTAGTAACAAAACTTGTTGGTTTCTATAGGCCAGTGTGTTCCATTGTTGATTACATCATCAAATGAAAGATAGTACCTAGTGAGAAACATGAGACTATCATATCAGAGAATACTATGTTATTTCAAAAAAATTTAGCACCGAAACAAGAAAAATAATTTCATATATGGGTTGTACTTCAAAAACGTGTATCGCGTAAGTTCTTTCTATGTTTTCTGTTTGCGCCCATGCGCATTTACAATACATGCTAGTTATAGCTTGTACCCATGTACAAGCTATAACTAGCATGTATTGTAAATACTTTTAGGTACTTATAGTAACTACTTTTTACTTGTTATATAGGCTGTTTTCAATTCAGGTCGAAATTCCCGCAATGACACATTTTTAAAATTTTATGCTCATGGAATACGGAATTACAGGGATTGTCTTTCGTTTACCCAATTAACTACCTATATCGTAGTCTTAAGTGAAACGATAACATTCAGTTACCAACCGGAACCGACGTGCAACGGTTTCACACGCACTTTAATTGTTATCCTTCGTTTCGTTATTTTCCTTAGTTTAGTTCCTCCGTTGTTAGGAGGCTAAGAATTGAAAAGTGTATTTAATTACGTACAATTTGTTAGAGTCCTAGATTCCTACTTGGCATTAAGATGGAGTAGGACAGCGACACCCTATTTTTCCACCAGACACAAAAATAATCTTGTATTCTGTGATAGTCAGACTTCATAAAATTTGCAATTCTTACCTTTCAGGGTACCTGTATACGAATTTTTAAGAAGCTCCCTTATTAAATTAGGGACTTTCTATAAATATATTTAAAATATATAAGAAAGTTATGCAAAAAGGCTACTACAAAATCCATTATTTGAATGATAAACAAGCATGGAAGTTACGTATGCATTCAATTTGCTACTCCAGCAAATTATACAATTACACAAACGGTAAATAGACCAAAACAAAGAGTGTCCGCTGAGTCTCTTGTCAGAATCTTCTCCGTTTTTCGAACCTGTGTTACGGTGGTCTTTTTGCTCGTCCAACCTATAATATACTTTAAATTTTGACTTTTTTTAAGTGCCGTTTAATGGTCTTAACCGAATATATGATAATATAGGTACCCCGGACTACCACTGCAATAATTTACTGGCGCGAATATATATATATGTAAGACAATATAAAGCTACAATTACACTACAATACAACAATACAATTGGTGTTTTAGAGAGAGTAGTAGACATTAATTTCTATTATTAAAATTATTTGCTAAGTTGCTCGATTTTATTGCATAAAGTCAGTTACTAACACGGAGGCAATGGTGACATCACTCTGCAAAGAATTTACAGTTTTTGGTACAACTCAAAAATTTTAGTGTCATAATTGAATGATAAAGCTCACTGGAGAGGTTTTATGTTGTCAGTGGGAAGACCGAGGGTTATACTGACAGCACAGAAATTGTCTTAACTTTCCCCCTCCCTCCTCTCCTCCCTATAAAGGATCGGGAGCACGAATGTGACGCCACTGGTATTGCAATCGTCTATAGGCTACGGTAACCACTTTCTATCAGAATTTTTTTTTATACTATCACGCCTATATCCCCGAAGGGGTAGGCAGAGGTGCAAGCACCCACATTTCGCCAGTGTATATTTAGGTCCCAATGTAATAGGTGGCGAGCCTATTGCCATCAACCGGGCACTTATAAACCTGCGATAAATACACACATAACTTCGAAAAGCATCGCAGTCATTGGTGTGTGCCATGGTAAACCTGGGATCGAACCCGAGACCTCGTCTCAGCAGTCCACCACCCATACCACTAGGCTACCGCGGTCTCAGTAAATCGGTATCAGAAATATAAAAAAAACGACTATTTCATGTTATGAGTTAGAGTCTACACATTAAAACGTCCATTATTAATAGAAATCAAGATGGAAAAAAAAAATCAAATACTGGTTTAGCAAATGGACCACTTAGGTATATCGAGCTTTTAATTTTGGCTCGTCAGGAAAAAGAATCACAGTTCGGCTAAGGTCTTTGTAGGACTTTTATCTATCGCTGTATAGGTAATAATATGTGGCAACCCTCGAGCTACATTTGACATGGCACAGACTACTGTATCTACTTACCTTCAAGTAAAACGATTCTTTGCCACACTAGCAGTAAGCTCACACTTCGCACTGAAGTGGAGATACTTCAGTGCGAAGCCCCGTAAATTAGCACTCTTAAACAATTCATACGACATCAACATCTTAACAGTACGTATGTATACGCAATATTATCTATTTAATAGTCTTTAGCTCTCCGCCCCGCGGAATACCAGACATTCACTTAACACTTGTCAACATAACAAATATCACCTCTATTTGTAGTCCTGTAAGGTTTCATTTCACCTATACTGTAATGATAATCCGTTACAATAACCGTCCAGTGTGAAAGAGCTCTCTAAATCTAGCATTTACGTCTTGGATGCCAGTGATTGTTTGGGATAGTAGGGGGGGGGAAGGCCATGGTTGTGTGGTCGTTCTAGTAGGTATGAGGGAAGTGTGAAGACGCTAAGAGGTGTATCCCCACCGTTCCGTTCCGCGGTAGGCGGGGCCATGGACACGGTCCGTCCGTTACAAGCACTCCACGCATCGCGCTGAGCTTACGCGCAAAGCTTGGAACGGAACGCACGCTTTTTGAATTCGGAAAGCGATCCTTTTTTTCTGTAATGTGTTATGACTTTTGAAATTGAGTGACAGTTTTGGGTTACAATTTTGAATTTAATTTTTTTTATTATTGTGTATATTAAGGTTAGGGGAACCTTTTTTTTAATTTGAACTTTTAATAAGGTTCATTAGAGTGTAATATGGACTTTTGACGCGAAGAGGTGAAACTGTGTCTTTTGAAGTGAGGTGAGTAGATTTTAATATCTATGCCTATTCATATTATCACGCTTTTACTCGTATATCTCCAAAGGGCAAAGGTGTATTCACACCCACACATTTCAATATTATGTGTCTCCGTTCCATGTAATGTTGACGAACGTATTGCCATCAATCTGGAGCTTTGAAATGTGGGTTGCTATAACTATATGTTTTATATTTATTGTACACTAGCTGTGCGACCTGGCTTCTCTCAGGTATCAAGGTTACCTGGGTGATGCCAGGACTAAGTTTGAATGAAGTAATTTTTTTTAAACGTCATGAGTTGTTCTTCATTCTTGTGAACTTTCCAAAAAAAAAAATCTTTTCTATAAACCTTATCCTGATAATCACTAAAATTAGATAATTTATCCTATTTGGTACAGTCGTTTGGAAGTTCCAAATAGTATAAATTATATATTTTTATTTATTTTTATAGGTTGTTATTAATGTCCAAACAGTTATACGAATTTTTAGATTTGTATAAAATATAATCCACCATATAAAGTCATTCGAGTTTTTCCGATGATCATATTTTTTTTTAGTAAGTGTTTAAGTAGAAATTCATACCACATCCTCAGGTCTATAACGTCTTCAAACTATGTAAAAATCCAAGTTTCTAAGTCAACGCAATGCAAATAAATTGTGGTTAATATAGCGTAATTACGGAAACTGGCGTGCGAATCCGATTCGCACTTGAAATACTTTTTTGTTAATTCTGAACTATTCATCATTGTATAAGTATAGTCACGAGTTTCCTTTCATTTCATCCAAAACGCTTTAGCCGTTCTGGATCGATTAAATTACGTCAAAACCGTCGTAATTTCCTGATTTTTATTAGTAGTAACATTATTAAATAATTATATTTAATCCGCATTTTAGAACCGATATTGCAAGCTATGTTTCTAGCAGAATGTGTATGTGTGTATGTGTAATGTGAATGAAATTTTTTATCTTATATTTATCCGGTAAGTGGTAAGCATTATCTTACCGGTTGCAAAAGTTTTCATCTCATACAGCTTTTGTGGGAGCGACTGTCATCTGACCTCACAACTATGAGAAGGCCTGTGCCTCGTTTATCAATCCAGATTATATCGCCTTAAAGTTAGTCTACAGACACCTAGTTTTGCTTATTATTACTTACATACATAGGTGGACTAACTAGACTAAGTAAATATTTGAAAATAGAATAAAAAAGATAAGCCCGCTGAGTTTCTTGCTGGAATTTCGAACCTGTGGTCCATTTACTAAACTAACCTTTAATAATATATTTTTCAATTTTGTCCATACAGAATACCTAAATGATTTATAAATTTTTTAACTTTACAAGTCGCGGGAAGTTTTTGCTCCGTTAAGCGACGGCGGTTTACACTATAGTCTTTTTGAACAGTGTTGTGTTAAATTATTAATAGATGCTGTATTTGATAATCCCTGTATGTGATGACGGAGAGAGAATATCATCACCTCATCTCATCTGAAGGGTGTCGTAAGACTTCAAACGGAAAAATACGCTGAATATATCAGTGCGAGAGTAGGAAAACTCGAAGTCAAACCCTGTACCAACTCGTCTGGCCAGCCTAGAAACTGTAGGCTAAAGACTACCAACATTGGGCGAAGACTCTGTCCAATATTGGTGTACGATAGACTAATTGATTTAATGTTGGATTTGGCTATCATTTTTCTGATTGATGTACAATTCCCAGAATTAATTGCCAAGAGCCTCTACCAACTACTTCAGAGGCTCTCGTTGGGCAGTTGATCTCGAATTAAATTAAAGGCTCGATAAGGACACGGCACGTATTGTGTGGAGGTTCCTCTCTCTGGAACTCTAACCACCAGGATACCGTACCGCGTAGTCCGTATACCCGATGCCGGTGGGCTACTATTCTTTATATTTTAGATAACATTATTATTACACTGAAATATGCTTTCTAGAATACAGAAATAGAATGTTTGATAGAAAATCGTTCCGATAAAGGTCTAACATCTCTTATAATTCAAAATGTTATATCCTACTACCTATCACATCCAAATACTATGGGGTCTTGAATATGGATATACTAGTATGGATATTACGATACATTTTCCTTTGTCACTCATAAGCCATCAATATATCGACTTGTGAGTGAAGTTGACTTCACATCAAAGGTCTTGGTGGAGCTCCTTACACTTAGATCAATACGATTGTCATTTTGTGTTATCAAGAAAAGACATCAACGCGCGCCATTTGTTTCACTCTCGGATAAGATAAAATATATTTCATTTACAGAAATATACCTTTGTTATGTAAAAATTCTATGTACCATTTACTTACCTAGAGCATGAGCTCAATTGCCATCGACCTTTTTGATTATAGATGTATCTACTGAGGATGTTAATACTAACTGCTGAGATTTTTCTAATAGCAAATTTGGAAGGAAACACTTTGACGAATCTGAATGACATGAATTAATGTAGAGAAACTATACCCGTTACCCGTATGCCGTACCGTTGTACCAAAGACACAAGGATTTTTTATGGTACATATATATAATTGCTGGATATACATTATACCTAAACAAAAAAGACAGGATTCATATTTATTCAGAACGCTGGTGGTTAATAAAAATAATCTTTGGTTTAGTAGAAACCCAAAATAACCGGTGGACCCAAAACTCAAGGACTCTGGTACAGTCTTACCTCTCGGTGTCAAAATTGCATAACGTAACAGACATATGTTTGATGAGAATCCTAGAAAAATATGTACTCGTATGTAATATATCCACAAAATTTCATCCAAATGAATTAATGATTGAAGAAAATATGAGTGAACTCCATTTTGTATAGAACACGCTGCCGGTACTATCATTTTAATTTTATTAATTGCTTTCCCACGTGTCTATAACACACATTTGTATATAAACAGTTGTTAAATAACAACAAAAAACTAACAGACAGTTAATTATTTTATTCTTAAACGTTTGTGAAAGGCAATATTTAGCTTGGAACTCGTTAAGTTCTAATTATCTTAATAATATCTATACCTAATAAATGCAAGTCTATTGATTTCTTTAATTTGTGATTGAATGAATTTGAATGAAATTGAAACATGCTTAGAACTTAATTTTAACAAGGAGTGACACTGTTCTGGTTATATATTCTTATGGGAAAAAGGTACGTACGCAAATCTCATAACTAGAATTCACGAAAGTACGTACCTTCGACTTCACGTTACGTTACGTACGACTTCAGTCGTTCGGTAATTAGAACTCAACACATGCATCTGAGCCTATCTATAAAGTATTAATTATATTAGAGTCTCGATAATCAATCAGCAGATATAATGACTTGAAAGAGAAGACTGGCCCCAAATGTGGGGCTGATAGAACCAATACCGATATAAAGTAACAAAAGTAGCCTAAGAGTACAAAACGCGCTGTCCGAGGATCCGCACATGTAATATTATACACTGTATACCTACTTATTATACACTGTTTACTGTTTTATTTAAATAGTATTATACAGAAAAACATGAAAACAAAAGTAAGCAACTTACTAATGCATTCAAATAATTGCGCTGAGTGGGAATCGATCCTATACCCTTCGAAGCTCTACCGTCACGCCACAGAGGTCGTCGTCGTCTTTTTGTGAAGAGAAATTACACTCTTTCTACCATAACAGAACGTGATTCATCTTCTAAGTAAGGCGACATAATATGGACGGCCCGTCACGGTGTCACAGCGTGGGATTGTAGACGCTGTCTTTAACAAACAATTGTTATACACTTTTATCAGCTTAAGTCGCGCTTTTAATGTTTATCTAATGTGGAGAATGTAAATCAAAGGCGTCAGCGGGAGCGGAAACGCTGTGATATAATTTTTAATGCTGTTTTCTATATGTTGATGTGTCGTTCTACTACCTAACGACATAAAACGTGTATCATAGTAAAATAAACAGTCAAAATAAACAATAACATATTTACATATTCTCTTAGGTATTTTTTCGAAGGGGTAGAAGTGGATTTCTATTATTTAAGTCATGTAAATGTATATATTTTATAATATAATATGTTAAAATCCAGCCCACTACATTTGTCGCAATGGCAGTTACTAGAAACTACTACATCTATCCCTATTACTATCGGTTTTTACTGTTTTGTATTTTAAACTTAATTTTATAAAGTCATAACTTAAACATGAATATATTCTACATCTAACATCAATATCTCATAACTTACACCAAACATCAAACGTCTGCGCTAACTTTGATCTAACCGCCGTTTAATTCGAAGTGGATATACGCGAATTTGGCATTGCATGCTTTGATATTCAGCAATGTTCCCACCGACTACGTACATAATTACACCTTGCACGTGTGAAGGCTTCATATCAAAATCGCTGTTATTTTAATACGTAGTTTCACCGAGGTTTATGATATAACGGCGTTAGTTTACACTGTTCATTGAAATAGTTTTTGATTTATACTTTTTGAGATTCCACCGAACGACATCTCAAGCAAAGCCAACCTCACCTGTAAAAAACTGATGTTTTAGTATCTATTCTGCGCCTGTAACCTGCTAAACAAAGGACTAGGCTCTCCTCTCAGGGGTGGTACTCGTAGATCGGTCTGAGAAGTCGCTTCCTTTATATTATAAGTCAAGATAAAAAGAGGACAGTATTGTCGGGGTACCCAAACTAAGTAAAATATTTTAAAGTATTTGTTCATAACTGTGAGGCAGGTAACAGATGTGTACACTAATATATGTCATGCTGTATAAGCATAATCCAATAAAATATGAACTTCTTAATCGAACGAAAACATTAACAAAACGTAGAACACCAAGACCAACGCTAGCAAGGCGTATCAAATAATCAAGATATAACTCGAGTTACGTAATACCTTGATCAACTTTGATACACCAATTCGTGCCGCAGTAACAAAAAACAAAGTCTCTACCGTTGCGTGTTCTTCACACCCGAATCTGACATAACGAGCCTGCATAATAAGCCTCTTGCACTTTTAACACCCAATCTTCGCACTTGCGACGCACGACGCCCTGTAATTCTGCGCAATTAGTTCCAAATATGAAGTAAAACATCTTAAATGATTCCTCGTTCATTGGAAAAGCAAAAGCATTTGAAATGACTTCGACAAAGATATCTTTGCAGCTGACGAAGTCACCTTCTTGACGGATTTATTCAGAGGGATTATATATTCGACTGAAAGTTTATGTATGTCAGATATCGGCTTCAAGCTAAAGCCCTGGAGTGTTCAGGGCGGTGTCAACTGACGAGGGTGATTGTCAAATTGCAAAGGCGTCAAAATCACAGTGTTAACTACGTATGAAGCCTTGTTAGCGATGAAATTACGAAGAGATGCTTCAGGCATTTCAACGCTTCTGAGACAAAATTATATTCCTTACAGTTATTAAGTAATATTAAAACTTAACAGGCGCAATGTGGCTGTCATTTGCAATACGCACTGACATTATGTGCAATCTAATTTGTTATTAATTTGATTTAGTATCGTGAAGGTACACATTAATTGATTCAATCGAATTTTTAGCTTGGAAACAAATTTTTATATGCGAAATATGTTCTGGCTATATTTAAGAATGTGTATTGATTTATAAATGAACATATATCGTTAAAAACTTTACAGTGTACTACTATGCAATAGTACTAGGTAATACTATTTATAAATGCCATGGTTTAGATGTTCACTGCACCACTCCCTTGATATGCGCGGTGTGGTGAGGGGAGTGGACCGCACGCACCATCGGTTTCTACTGTTCTCATTCGCTCCCAACTCCATGATCTATCTATCTCTTTTTTTGCCGCCATTCCCCACCAATCCCCGCGCATCATAGGAGCAGTACAGCACTTTTGGCCAGACTATGGCTAAACGGTATAACAGTAGAGTAATTAATAATACTCTTACGCCTGAGAACAGTTTGAAAGTAAAAATAAAATCTTTTCACTTTTATTTCTTTATCTTTTCATTTAAATCATAACTGGGACAAGGTCAGACACATGATAATTTTTGATATAAGTTTTAATTCTGGTTATATGTATTCTTGAGGCAGAACTCCACCACATTCCAACATGAACCTAACACATACCACATACCTATGTATTTTGAGCTAAAATAAGGCTATTGCAGGTTCGAAAAGTTCGAAGTTTAGCGGTAACCCCAAAATGAACATTACTCATGAAGTCCGTCGGTAAAATGGAACTGAAAAAAATGGATGGCTGCTTTTATTTTCAAATAGAAGACTCTTTCAAAAAAGAAATTACCATAAGATATAGGTTCAATAATATAATGCGGGCGTTCTATATAAACAAAAAATACAGTCGAATTGAGAACCACCCATAATTTTTGCAATTGGTTAAGCAAGACGGATAGATTAGGGAGATCACAGTAGTTATACCTACATTTAATTGTGTCAACTAGTTTTTCTTACTAGATATTAGGCAGGCTTTTAAACAAGCACACGGTCTAACTATTGGAAAGTGGTCACAGTGGCCTATGGACCTTTGCAACACTTGGGGTATCACACTCGGGCTGCTGACTCTGTAGAAATCTTCTAATGCCCTTCTTGAAGAACTCCATATTGAAGTCGCTTGGAAAGAACGGCACGGAATTCTTTCCTCAGTTTGGGCGTGCGCGGGTTGAAATTCCATTCATACCGCACAGTGCGCACCGTTTGCGGTCGTAATGTGTGAGAACGTACTCTCTACCTGAAGCCAGCGTAAGATGATTGATACTTGGCGTAGGTATCACGTTCAACAATTCTTCTGAACTTAAACCATTGCAAAGTAAAAGTAGGGGACGTAAAGTAGCGAAACCTATGCTCAGGCCCTCTCCGTAAGTAGCGGCGCTGCCGTGAAACATATTACTACACAACTAAGGCAACTTAATGATGCCGTTGATTTGACATAAAAAGTTTAGTATAACGGTAAAAGTACAACACACAAGTGAGGCTAGAGGTTGAGAGGATCCACAACGCCTATGAGTACCTTTGGGATTGTCGTGGTCAGTGACTGGCTTTGCGCCGAGTCGAAGGGGAAAACTGGTATGACGGTGCCTAATAATATAAATAATTTTGACTGACTTGTTCACTACCTTTGTATCGACTGCTCACCGAGTAATTAGAATAATTTTCGTCTGATTGGTTTATTAACTTTATTTGTTTATTGATTTGTTCATTTTGAAACGATTAGTTGCTTACTTGATAGTGTATTGATATCACGGCAAAATTTGTGTTAAAACATAAACATAAAACATAAACTCACGCCTATATCCCCGAATGGGTAGGCAGAGGTGCTAGCACTCACATTTCGTCAGTTTATGTTTAGGTCCTAATGTAGGGTAAGGTTGCGATCATTGGACCAGCGCTTTGTTTGGACCACTTCAATATTTCGCGATCGATTCATGTTTGAACCCAATCGATGCGTCGAAACGCTAGCTTTACAACCCCCCGCATCGCCCTCACACCACCAGTGTCGCCACAGGTAGCGTATGGGACGGAGGTACGTCGTTGTGTTTCTCGGACCTCGAATATAATTTTTACGCGCAAATAATATCATGTAAGTATTGTTCCTTTAAATATTTTAATGTGATTTTTTCTAATAGCATTGCGCAATTTGCTTAGGATACTTGCTATCGTATTTTTTTGTTCAGTAACGTACTACGTTATTTTAAAATAAATATTTTAGTGGATATTAGTGAGTTTCTATCAATGGACCGGCACGAGGCTCTTTCATTGAACCGGTCCAATCATAGCAACTTCTATGATGTGTGTTTTTTAATATTTAATTATTTTTCTATTTGTTTTAGCATGGCAAAAAGAGGGCAATATTATGCTTGGAACGAGGCGATGAAATTAGCTCTACAAGCATTAGCAAAAAAAGATGTATGTTTAGGTACTGTTAACTAAGAGTTTTCTTATATTTTATAGTTAAAATTGTTATTTTTTCCTAAAATTTTTTTTTGCAATATTTCATTGATTTCATAAAGATTTTAAATGCCATATTATAATGGTAGTGTTAGGTGCATATTAGGTATTTTTATATATTGATTTTCATTCCTAGACAACCTAGGTGTATATTAGGCTTTTTATATAAGAATTTATGAAGAGATTTTTGCGTTTAAGTTTTAGTTTTACGTACATGAAAGATTTTTGTGACTTTGCATGCCTAATAAAGATATATAATTAGAGTCGACTGATTAATGTAACTACCTCTCTATTTCTTAAAATAAAGGTAATTTTATAAAATTATTGTTTTATTTAATTCATTTTTTTCACATGCACCTTGAATGGACCAGCCAGTCATAATGCCCTAAGTCCAATCATAGCAACTAAGTGGTCCGATGAAAGAGACGGTGGTTCAAACAAGGAAACCATCATAAAGTTTTATTTTCTTCTTTTGTGCCTATATATATAATACAATTAACTTTATATGTTAGTTACCAATAATTGCTTATACGGACTACTCGTTCACCCAATTTTTGTTTTATTTCATGCTCTATTTTGGATACCAGGTCTGTTTAAAATTAAGTGGTCCAATAATCGCAACCTTACCCTACCTAATGGGTGGCGAGCCTATTGCCAATAACCGGGCACTTATAAAAATAAATAAAAATAATAAACTTGTGTTAGCTTGATAAAATTCATCATTATCATCCTTGCATTAGTTGCGGTCGCATCCGAGACCTTCCTTGATAAAAATATTTTACTTTAACTACACTGACGGACTCATAAACTGCATCAAAGTTATAGACGACTTTGAAATAAATATTTTAACCAAGTATGCATACTTTCTATACAGATTTAAATTGAAACCTCTAGATTGGTTCGTGAACTTTAAAACAGCGTAGGGTCATATCTTTAAGTTTAAGTTTATGTACTGGAAAGGACCTTAAGACTTTTTTTGAAGAAAAAACAGAAATTTAAGAAAAATTGGTTTAATTAAAAAATTGGTTTTAACAATAGACACAAACTTTATGCAAGGGTTTATTTGTGTTTTAATAAGGTGTATTACCCCCACGTGCCCTTATTACGGATTCTAATCGGTTCCGCATAGATTTTATAAGGGTTTTTAAAAGATCTTGCGGAATATTGTCCCATTCTTCTGAAAGTGCTGTTCTTAGTGCTGCCACTGTCGTGGGCGAAGGGTTTCTCGCATATACAGCTCTTTTTAAATTGTCCCAAACATGCTCGATGGGATTAAGGTCCGGGCTGCGTGCTGGCCAATTCATTGTACGTATCCCAACCTCTTCGCAATAATGTTGAACTTGTGCAGCTGCATGCAGCCGGGCATTATCCTGCATTAAAGTAAAATTTTCGCCTATGAATCCCATGTAAGGCACCACGTGATCTTCTAATATCTCTGTTATGTAGCGATGTGCTGTCAAACCCCCTCTATTATCGTTTTGACGGACCATGTCTATGAACACAAGTTCTGTTCGCCCGTTCATCGATATGCCACCCCAGACCATACATGAACCGCCTCCAAAAGGAATACGCTCCTCAATGCAACTTTGAGCATATCGCTCCCCACGTCGACGATAGACTCTTCTGCGACCATCTGCACCATATAAACATGTCCTACACTCGTCCGTGAACAATACAGAGGCCCACTGCTCTTCTGTCCAATTCAGGTGATGACGCGCAAATCTTAAGCGAGCTTGTCTGTGAGCTGTAGACAACTTTGGACCATTTGCTGGTCTAAAAGGGGTAATATCTGCTTCCTTTAACCTTCTTCTTATTGTTCGTGCACACACGTTTACTCCACGCACTTCATTAAGCTCGGTTTTGATGTTAACTGACGTGAGGAAACGATTTCGCAGGGAAGTTATAACAATAAATCGGTCATCACGACCTGTGGTTGCTCAAGTTCTGCCTGTACCACGTCTCCTCCTGTAAGAACCTGTCTCTACAAACCTTCTGTATATTCTAGAAACCGTAGACTGGTTTAAATTTAAATTTCTACCAATCGTTCGTTGATCCAAGCCCTTCCGCACCAATGCTACAATTTGTGCCGCTTGTTCGGACGAAGTATCCATATTATGGTTCAAAAACTCTCGATGTGTTAAAAAACTAACCCAACAATTATGCTGGTAACAATAATTCAATTGACAAAACAAAAAAAATCAATGAGAATCAATTTAAAACTTTGCTATAAATAACACGCAAATCTGATACTACAAGTAAATTTTCTTTTCCCGGCTATATTCATTTGTTTTACTGCAGTTCTATTTTTAAATTTAATTTTTTTTAAGATTAAGAGCCAGTCTTTCCATATTTATATAATTTAATCTAAAAAGTTTGCATACTTATTATAAAAAATCCTTTTAGAGTAAACCTGAACTTTGATGCAGTTTATGAGTCCGTCAGTGTAATTTCTGACTATAGCTCATTAGCGTAGTGTAATTCGTTCCCGATTTGTACCATTGTTGATATTGTAGGTTACATAAAAAGTACCGGCAAAGTTAAGGATTTGAGGTGTCGACCCCTTGATAAGATATAAGTTTCCCCCCAAAGCCCGACTGCAAACGCGACTCGTGGCAACACCAGTGAAGGAGAGAATTTTAACTCTATTAAATATCACGAACATAAAAGGCCTAATGCGGCCTAATGCCCGTTGTGACAAACATTAATACTTACAAATAAATAAAAATGTTTCTCGTTGAAATATTCCTTCTAGTATAAACATTGACATAAATAAATTAAAAAGTTTCGCGTATAATGGCAAACGCCTGGCCATACGTGTTATAAAAAGCAAAACGAATATTTTTCTGTTTAAAATAATGTTATAAATCGTAGCGAAACACTTTGTTCCCGAGCGTACTGTATTAATTATAAAATTGGAACAGTACAGCGCAGCATGTAAATTTTGTGCGAGTTCATTAAAAATTTTAGTGCTTAAATGTACCTACCCGTATCAAGGAGTTTCATGCGACACGAAAATGCAAATATCACAGTTTTTACGTCAAACTAAATAATGAGCTCTTTTTATACCGAGCATTGCAGTTGCTTAATTAGAATTTGAGCTTACTTTGATATTTTGGCTTGCAATTTTTATGATATTAATGCAATTTGCTGCAATGCCTCTTTTGTTTATTCTATGCACTAAAGAAGATTTAGGATTTAATTCAATGTTAAGGCCGGGGTATGGAACTGTAATCACTGGCGTGTGACCCCCCAACTCCGAGAGAAAAGTCTGCGCCATAGTCTCATCCGCCATTGTGTGCTGGCTTACAATTGAGATTAGCATAAACATAAAGATTTGAAGATTTTCTACACCCCCGAAATACAAAATATTAAGTTGGTTTGTGTGCGCTTCTAAACCTGAGCTTCCTTCCTTTCATGAGCTCAAATTTCAAAACAATTTAAAACACACTTTAATAAAAGTTGCTGCTTTTTTCCGCGTCAGATGGTGTTGTCATTAGGTGATGTTTCAAGCTAATTGGTTCTCATCAAAAATCATCTAATCATCTGCCCTAACGTAATTTAAGTTTCCCGAAGTAAGACATTTATGTATGGTTTAGAACTGTCAGTTAAAATGAAAGTTATCTCTCACCTGAGGGTGCCAGGCCGAAGGGATCTACTTGGATTATTGCAGGTCTGCTGACCCCAGTATTCCCTTAAACCGTTTCCTATTTTTCATAACCAAGGTACAAAACAAAGCGACGTGTGTTACGAGGTGGTGGAATGTTCGACTGGAGATAGTGCATTAAATTTTGTATAATTGTGTATAATTGCATTGATCTGGATGTCCTTTATTATCATCTCAAAGCGAAGAGTAGAGTCCAGAGTCCTCAATATGTGTGGTGTAGGTAAAAAATGTAGGTATTTACAAAAAATTAACTCTATTAAGTGTTTTATCCACATTCTAATTACTTATACAAGTTATGCTCAGTTAAGATTTGTAGACGCTGTGTTATTGTTATTATATTCTAGAACATCATCATCATCATCATCATCATCGTCCTTACGTTAATCCCGGTCGAATCAAATGCTGTCACCGCGGAGTCCAGGATCAGCCTTCATCCGACCGAACGAACCGACTGCCATTTGGCTCCCTCATATTTGTACTAAGCGGGAATTGAAACCGCGTCTCTCGCGTAGCAGTCGCGTTTACTACCGCCACGCCACAGAGGCTGTCATATGTCCTAGAATTTTATTTTTTAATTTCCTTTTCAAATCGGTGAGAAATTATTTACAAAATTAACCGTGTGAATGGAAGTCTGAACCACGTCCAGCGTCCATATTCGTCAGTACCTGAGAATGATAAATATTCTATTCTATTAGAAAATTCTCAATAGTAGCTTATGTAACTTCGTCCAAAAGAGTCAATGTAGTCTATCACTCACAGCGCGTGAGCAAGTTATATAATCAAGAACAACATGTAGTTGGTCATAGATATGATGTGTTTGAAGGACCTTATTTAAATTAAATCGACAGTTTGTGCAGAAAATATCCAACTGAAATAAAAATGTTAACTTAAAACTCCATCAACCATTTATCACAAATAATTAATAGAATAGTATATATTCCTAAATAAAAATCCCTAATTATCCACAGTGTCAACATTTCTCATTTTCAATTTCCCAGTATTCTCATTAATTTGCTAATGCGAAAATAATCACTACATAGTATAAAATAAAGTCACGTTCTCTGTCCCTATTTTTCTTCTCCCTTTGTATACTTAAATCTTCTAAACTATGCAACGGATTTTGATGCGGATTGTTTTAATAGATAGAATGGTTAAAGAGGAAGGTTTATATGTATATAACATCATGCTACAACAAACAGGTGCGGAGCAGGAATGAAAAATGATACAAAAACGGGGTGACGCAGACGAAGTTGCGCGGGTCACCTAGTCACAAATAATTAATACAATAGTACATATTCCTTAATAAAAATACCTAATTATCCACAGTGTCCACATTTCTCATTTTCAATTTCCCAGTATTCTCATTAATTTGGTAATGCGAAAATAATAATCTATAATGGAAACATGGTGTCCCGCGCGCGTAACTCTGATATAATGTCAAGCGCGCATTGAAAATTATGAAGGATGATAGCGCTTCACACGCGCCACCCGCCGCGGGTGTCAGTGCCTTCACACATAGCGCGGGTCGTGCGGGCGCGGGTGGCTTCTTCTGCTTTTCTTTAGAGTATAATTCTTATGAAGTTACTGTATTTGTATAATTGTCGATGACAGATGATTACGAACTGAGTAAGGAAAACTTTATAGAGAGGTTCCTATGGAGATAGGAAACCAAATAAGAGCTCGAAAAAGAAAATGGTCGTGAATTCACGAAATCTATAAAAAAGACTAGAAAACGGAAAATTTCATCACTTCTAGAGAATTACAAACAAGCAAACATGTTTAGGACCACATTCAATAATTTTTTCATTGAGATTCATAGCGAAAATGTACTAGTTTTTGTATATAATTACAAAAGCAAAATGACACCCGCGCGACCCGCGTCGCACACGACCCGCACCCGCCGTATGTGTGAACGGTTATAGGAGAATGCGTACATTACGACGAAAACAAACGCCGCTAGCCCGCGCCCACCCGCCGCACCCGCGCCTTGGTTTGTAAAGCGGGTGACACCCGCGGCACCCGCGCTTGACCCGCGCTTGACACGACCCGCGCCCGCGTTATGTGTGTTGTCGTCCATACAATTATAAGGAATACAAAAAAAAATTACCCGTCGCGGGCCCGACCCGCGCCGCACCCGCGCTGTGTGTGTTTTGCGCTTAAAGCGCAAAACACACATAGCGCGGGTGCGTCGCGGATCGGGCCCGCGCTTCACCCGCGCCACCCGCCGCGGGTGTCACTGCCTTCACACATAGCGCGGGTCGTGCGGGCGCGGGTCGAGCGGGCGCGGGTGACTTCTTCTGCTTTTCTTTAGAGTATAATTCTTATGAAGTTACTGTATTTGTACATCTAATTAAGATAATGAAACACTGCAAAGATTATGATACTTCTAGCGTTCTATCCAAAAGCAATGAAGCCGCCCGTTTCAGTGATTGAAAATGTCGGGAAATTCAGACACAGATGAAGAACTTGACAGCCACTGGGGCATAACTGTAGTGAACGAGATTGCTACGCAGGAGACGCGGGTTCGATTTCATTCAGTGCCATTGCATGCATGGTAATCATTACGTGTAGGTGGAGAGGTAAAAATACAACAACTGGTCCAACTTCAATACTTCAATATCGCCAATAGTTTGTGGAGGTCAGCGTCTGTGGTATCAATAGCTTCACGGAAAATACAAACACGGAGTTAGACTAAAAATGCGGATTGCTCCGAGTTCCATACTTCCACTCCCCTCTCTGCCCTCCCCATTCCACCCTCTTCTCTATATGATCGGCGGCACGTAGGTACGTGACGCCCCTGGTGTTGCAAACCTCCATAGGCCACGGTAAACGCTGTCCACCAGGTGGGCTGCGTGCTTCTCTGCCTGCCTGCCTGCTAAGTGGTATAAAAAAATGAAAAAATGGTTGAAGCTAAAATATCACTATTAGGCAAGAAGAAGAAAAACTGTTTCTATTTGTTTTGAAAAGAAGTGCTCGAAAATGAAAATGGTCGTGAATTCACGAAATCTATAAAAAAGACTAGAAAACAGATAATTTCATCACTTCTAGAGAATTACAAACAAGCAAACATGTTTAGGACCACATTCAGTAATTTTTTCGCTGAGATTCATAGCGAAAATATACTAATTTTTGTAAATAATTACAAAAGCAAAATGGCACCCGCGCGACCCGCGTCGCACACGACCCGCACCCGCCGTATGTGTGAACGGTTATAGGAGAATGCGTACATTACGACGAAAACAAACGCCGCTAGCCCGCGCCCACACGCCGCACCCGCGCCATGGTTTGTAAAGCGGGTGACACCCGCGGCACCCGCGCTTGACCCGCGCTTGACACGACCCGCGCCCGCGTTATGTGTGTTGTCGTCCATTCAATTATAAGGAATACAAAAAAAAATTACCCGTCGCGGGCCCGACCCGCGCCGCACCCGCGCTGTGTGTGTTTTGCGCTTTAATGTTTGAAAATAAGTGTAATATTGAATTAATATTGTCTATAGGATGAGGGCTTTTTAGAAACTAGCTGTCGCATGCGTCACTACGCGCATAATTGACATCCTACATTATTAACATATTATTATCTAGCCTCTGACCCTGACGGAAATACATTCTAACAAATCCTCGCCTCACCACAGACCCCACCTTTTTTGTTATTAATAGGCCAAAACGTTTAGCCACCGGGCATCCATCACTTCGATCGATACTTAGACCTAAACCACTACAGACCTCCCATCACAGCATTTGTTTCTAACTAACCTCTCTTTAACCGACCGTAAAAATCGCAGCCAAGTGTTAAAAGAGGTGAAAATTGCAAGATATCTGTGTGGTCTCGCTGTGTGGTATTAAATGCAAATACGGGGCGGTGTCGCCCGGTGTTGCACTATCTTTATCTGCGACGTGCGCCGCTTGTGCCACCGTCGCGTAATGCTCGGCTGACTGATTCATTCATTAGCTCTCTGGGTGTGCCATGGTTTACTATGATAGTCTATAGTATAGTACAGAAGTTGTAACATGTTTCATTTTGTATGTTTTGCAAACTGATGGAAAATAAATGGTGAAAGAGTTAGGACAGCTATAAGCTGCAGGCTTTGTGACAGAACCATGTTTGTGTGACGTACGATAGAAGTTCTACGATAATACCAATAATATTATAATTGGTTTCATATTAAAAACTGTAAAAATAACTTATACAAGAAGATAACTAGACAATACTTTTGTCACCTAACGATAGATACTGGAATGAATCTTCGTAGTTTGACTACATTTTCTAGTACTATCTTCATAATAGAAAATTTCAAATTACGCTACGATGTAAATGAAGCCACGCGCTCGAAAGTGTTAGTATAACTATTTCGTATAATGAAGATATATTCAATAGTCGCTGCTAAACGATTTACTAAACCTTTACACAGTGTGGCTAGACGTTTAATTATAGAGAAAAAGCAAACAGACGAATTACTCAACAAAATTAACAATATTAAATCGGATTTAGTTATGTTATTCTTTCTATTTTCATTTTAAAGTACGAGTAACTCTTGCCTGAACCATAGATTCATAAATAGTTACTACGACTTGAACCTTAACCCGCGTTGCATATGGAAATCAGTTTTTCCTAGTAAGCAAGATTGCCACCACTTCTTTTAAGTTTACTAATCATTTATAAACTAAAAATATGATTAATAAACTTGAATAAAAAAAGACAAATAAGCGCTGTATCTAGTTTTAAACAATGATAGTCCAACACAAATACAAAATGTAAGTATTTATTTAGGTTTATATTTATATAGGTATAAAGTATTACAATGTACTATGAAGTGCTATTTACAGGAACGAATAAAACTGTTTCCTCTTTCATTTATTGCGATCTGCCTGATCTAGTTTTTTGTAAACCTGTGTGTGGTTCTGAATGTAGTATATTATATAATGTTAATCGGTTAACGAAGATAAAAATCTACCGAATTCGTACCGTAAAGGTATCGAGAGAGCGGAGCGACAGACGTCAACTAGGGAGTGCATAAACCACGTCAATCGCATAGCACGCATTCGATAGCTTTCGATAGCATGAGTAACTACAATGAGTTGGCTAATACGAACGCGCATGTTCACGTTACGTTATGGTTCGTCAATCAGGATAAGGGGACAGGTATTGCAAAGATTCATTATCTACCGTGAAATCTTGTGCTTTATCTGTAACGCCGGGTTTCCGCGGTGCGTGGTTTTACAAACGCGGACGCAGACAGACACAGACACATTTACTAAGACAAACGTATCAGCAGTACACGGACTGCTTTCATTTCACCGCGTCTGTAAGACGACGCACCGTGGAAAGGCGCTTTAAGATGTATAGGCACGGGAATGTCATCTGTACAACATCCACAAAAAGTAACTGGTTCACTGATAGCAATCGCGATACCAAATTTTTTCTTCAGCACTGACTGAATAGTTGTATTCTGAGAAGTAATGGAGAAAAACAGCTTATTTTATGCAGTTCCTTTTATAACATTGTGGTTAATTAAAAACGGGACCTAGATACAAAAACCTAGCACCATTGAACTTGGTAGTCCAATGTGGGAGTTACCATAATTTATATGGCATACGGCCTACAGGCTACAGATCTACAGCGAAAAATGTTTTCAAAGAAAACTTTCGGGCCGCACGCGCACTGTTTACCAATCAGGTTCCACTAATTCAATTGTTTTGTCCTCGATACACTGAAATTCTTTTTGTACAAATTCTCTAAGTCGATTTCCTATCGTAAACTTTTAATACAAGTTGGATAATGGATGAATTCGTAGTAGTACGAACCATTTAACATTGTTGAATTTCGAATTCAAGTAGTTGTCAAAAGTTGTGGCAGCTGTCAATGTGAAATACTTTTTCATTTAGAGTTGTCAACTTAAATTAATAGATGATGAGGAGAAGAACTCAAAGGTGTAGGTACGTAGATGTCACTGGTATAGAGATTGCTGTCACTTTTCTGTTGGTCTGTCGTTTTGTAACATATCTATCAGAGAGCAAGGAATATTCTCTGCCATGATTTGTGGCTTGATCTTGTGAATGTCGTCTCAATTTCGCCGTAATTCATATTCTAGAAAACAATTTTTACTTAAAATTTTAAAACTCCCGACTTCACGACTAGGATAGGTATCGTTCTAGGTAGGTAGAATATCAGGTAGGCTGTCGCTTGCCGGACTTTTCTTCCTTCTTCCCCCGTCATGGCTGGGAATTTAATAGTGGGAAACTCTATTTTCATAATATAATTAATGATACTATATTTACACCGAAACACTCCGTCAGACTAACAAACATGGTAAATATCCAGTGATATTTAATAGTGATGAGTACATATTTACTTATGTACCTATATTCAGTCACACATTTTAAAATTACCTTTCCAACGAAAAAATCCCCAAACCTATAAAAATAATAGCGACCTGAAAAAAATATTTAGCAAAAATATGACTACCTACATGCTTTAGATATAATATGAAATCGCGTGGCAATTATGCCGTTTGCTGTTACGGTATACATACGCCTACATATTTTAATTAAAAAAAAGTGATAAAATACATACATACTCGCATATAATACGTACATGAAAGGAAAACTAATACTTCGCAATCTTTCTGAAACGTCATCAAACCATTAGTCGAAAAGAAAAGAAAAACCAATCCCGAGGCGTCTAGTATAAAATTCAGCATAAAATAAAGTCAGCGACTGCATCGCGATAAGGGCGTTACCACACCGAGCTAAGAGACAAGTGGCTTAATTGAGAGGCGACCCGTGGGGGGTCCCAAGGCGTCGGTTTATGCTAATCAATTCAAGCAGTTTGTTTTTTAAACCACAATCGCCACCGGAATCGTCGTCGTTTTTACTCCTTTATAGTTCTTTTTTTATGAAGTGGCCAGTGTGTTAATTCAGTTTGAATTTGGAATTTGTTGATTGATTTAGACTTTGAAACTGTTTGGAACAATTTGGTCTTTTTATTGTGTTTAATGATAATAAGTACATATTTTAACTGACTGGACTTTTATGTAGGTATATTAGACGAACTGTTTAGCACAAAAATTGTTACGGTTTCTAAAATGTGATGAAAGGAGCTCCAAGTAAGTTAGTCTGCCACCTAAGTTGTATATTAAAGAATCAGAAATTATGTATAGCTGATTCTGGACAAGATTAAATATATATCGAACGTAACTATATCTATTTTCATTTTCGTGCCACTTAGTTTAAAACCACAACAAAACATCCGATGAGAAATGTTTGCCGCGAGGCTTATGGATATGTGCAGGAGCATTAAGGGCATCATACACGTACTGTGGACCGTATAAGAACCTTATACAACTATACTTGAATGACTACATATTGTAGCGACTAGGACAAATCCCAGAAGGGTTATCTAATAGAATTCAATTATAAAGGCATAATGTTTAAAAATCTAAATCTAGTCATTCGCCTCTCTAGCCACTCGAGAAATAAATGTGTGGTCGCACCCACTGACGGCCGCCGCAGATAACACCATTATTATAAATAAGTATTATTCCCGGAACGGACAAACCGCTCGACACATATTCGTTAAACAAACGAAGTTTTTATGTCAATGCTCAGTTTATAAGTGATTTAAATCGGATTACAAGAATATCTGCACATTGTTTTTAGATATTTACGATATGTTTATAATCGAATAAAGGCAATGTTTTAATGCACGCAACATAGTAACTGAAATAATATATAATTTTGAAATGTAACTTTGCTTTGTATAAGTGCAGGGGTTTCTTGAAATTGAACCTTAAATATGAGAAAC
This sequence comes from Pelosia muscerda, assembly GCA_963691645.1. Lineage (NCBI taxonomy): Eukaryota > Metazoa > Arthropoda > Insecta > Lepidoptera > Erebidae > Pelosia > Pelosia muscerda. The sequence goes on from OY829098.1 coordinate 28,301,094, forward strand.
GGATGGAACAGTTGATTTAGATTTAGAATCATTTAGATTATTTAGAATCATACAGTTGTTCCCATTGCATTGCGTCCGTAGCTTCTTAATAAGAAAATATGTAATTGTAAACTCCTGCAAGAATTGTCCGAACCTTAATTACATAAATAAGTAGTTCTATTATAATAATAATAATCCTTTTCATTTGAGACAACAAGGCCCATATTAATTTAGTAGGTATTACATTGAAGACGCAATTAATTTTTATTTTAAATATATGTTAGTAGGAACTTTATATAATTAATGCCGCATGAGTGAGGTACTCATGCGATTGATAGATTCATCAAGCCACATGTAAGAAAAATAGTAAGTAAGACTAGTAGTAGTGTAGTGACATTACTTCATACATTTTTTTAATTGTCCAGGTCAGTTTGTAACCCAATAACATACAATACGCTGCAGTTTTTCGTTACAACGGTTATGGATATACCACATTAATTTATGACATAATAACAACCTTACAAAATCATTGGATCGCATAAAATCAAATCGCCAATAAAGATTGGTAACGTCCTATCATCTGGTAAGCAGTAACCCTGAAACAAAACCTTGACTGACTGAACAAGTAATAAACGTAAAATCGTACGATCCTAGGGTTGCCACGATAAAAAATATTAAAGTGTAAAATATGCACAAATTATTAATAGCACGCACTTACCTTCACGCGAAACTTTAGGCTTTGTTACGGATTCTTTATGAAGCGGCTCTGGTCACGCATTTTTAAGGAAATAAGCTTAGCAATTCAGTTTTTAAAATTGCTTAATATACGAGTCGAAACATCACGTTGACATGCCAATTTTAGCTACTGTTGCTGGCAAAGCAACAGATCGTTTCCATCGGCGTTAACCTTTATTGCTTGAAGTGCGTGATACAATTTGAGTATTTATTATTTTTAAAAGTTTTTATTACATTGCAACATTAGTTTTTCTTTGAACTAATGTTATGTATACTGCCGAGTCTGATGTAATTAATCGTTTTGTCTCAATGACGTGATGGGTGGCAGCGAGTACGACTGCAGTGTTAAAAGTTCGGGGTTCCACTCCTGTTTTAAGTAAAGTAATATAAAACTGTTATTTTTAACTTCTCTGATGACAGCATCTCAGTTGCATACTATTAAATGGGATCAAAACCATTATTATCTACTCTCACTACTACTTTTATGAGAGCGATATCCCTAAAATGAAAAGATAAGCAGATAATACAAATGATGGGCCTTTTGCTCAATTCTATTAACCACATAACGGTGTCAGAAAAGTCAGCCAGAACAACCTCAATGGCGTGGCGGTAGTGAACTCGACAGGCCTGCAGGAGATACGGGTTCAATCCATGCTCAGTGCAAATATTTGTGAATATGGTTATTTGAATTTGCACTGGTCTCGTCGTGTTTCAGAGAATACGTTACACAGTTAGTGGAGGCTGTCACACGAACATCTATGATAGTTGTTATGGGTAGTTGAAGTTCTAAAAAGTCCAACAACACTCTTGCGATATAGACTGGAAAAAAGTGACACCAAACTCCGTGGTTACAACTTCGGATGCGACCGGGACCTAACGTAAGGACAATTATGATGATGATGATGAATGATTAATCACTACTGCTTCCCCAGTTTTTGTCATCTATTGATTAATAGGAAGTAGCAGCTAAGATATTAGAACCTATTCCTTGTCCTTTCAATCACCTCCTCTCTTCCCTACGGGAAAAGAGGCACACCAGTTCCTACACTTAAATCTAAAATCTAAACTACCATACGGTATATAAATCATCGTGATATTGCCGAACAAAACATGGACCGTCAAATTCGACTATTTGTCGGTACAATTTCGGTCATTTATTGCGTTTGCCCGTAGCGTGTCGGCCTAACGCAAGCTTGTAATTTAAGCATTTTGTCGTCTGCCATTATGCTAATAGTTTTCATAACATTTTTTGATACGCTCGCCCTTCCTTGCTCGATTTAGGCGCGGATTGAGGCTTTTATGCTATTGTTAATATTATGTTGCCGTAATTTCCTTAGTGTTTTTAGTTGACCTTAACGAAATCTTAGCTGTTGTTCATAAGAGCCCTAATTTATGCCTGATTGATTGCTTGATTAAATTGATGATTAGTAGCAATGATTGTGAATAACTGTACAGATTGCCCTAAATAACCTAACGAATGCTACATGTAGTCATACGTGTACAGTAAACCGATGGAGCTTACTGTACACGTATGACTAGTAGCTCATGAGTGCGTCTGACTACACGACAAAAAGAAAGGGAATATTGGCAGTATTTGGATAATAAAATAAACTAGATCGATGTCCTGTTTCGTTATAAGAAAATAAGTTAAGTAAATATAAATAGTAGCCTAAACTTAATCACATTAATAAGTAGATCTATTATCCAGTAGTTTCTAAACTTATTTTGTGTAGTGTAGTAGTTCATACATTTTGATCAGGAACTATTGGAGCCCACATATTTAAAAAAGTCTGCACTCTCGTAAATTTAGAAATTTTATACAATACATTTTTTTCACGATAATACTGTCCTACCGTCTTCAAATAGTTATGTGGCGATTCTATCATAGCCGAAAAATATCAAATTAAAGAAGTTAGAAGAAAATAATTTAATTTGAGATTATGTCACACATATTTTAAATATTATCTTTAATGGAAATCAAACACTTTTGTTCTATTTGGACGTTGTTTATCACAAATATAATCAATAGTTGAACTAGATGCATAGCAAAGTGTTAAACAAACATAATATATGATCAATTTTAAATTAATTAAGTTTCAAAATCCGGCCCCTTGTGGTAACGCTGGTTCGTAGGTTGGCGTGACACTTCACTAATTAGTGATGGGAATCTATTGGCGTTAGTTGGATTTTATCGATATTGCTATACGTTGAAAATATTAAAATAGTGTATGCACCTGGAGCAATTAATATATTCGATCTTTACATTAGATAATTATGATCAAGTAATCATTTTAAATTTAATCTAAACAAGTGTCGTGTAGTGTGTTACCCTTTATTAGTAGATATTATGTTCTAATTTTATTAATTAAAAACACAAGTAGTAAAATCAATGATATACCTACCTACGTAAAAACGATATGGCAAGGAAGGGGGTTACTGAGGAGATGTTGCGCCCATGCGTTGGCCCAGTAAATAGTGCCAACGATGATGATGAATACAAGAAAACATCCAATATTGGTTACAAAAATACAAAAAAAAATAAATTTCTAATACCTATTTAATTAATTAATATAAAATGTGAATTAGTGCGTTAGTCAAGTGTAGCATAAAACACCAACACTTCACCAATTTACGTGTCAGTATTACTTTAAAATCGTTATAATTCTTATAACACTCTGTATATCTTCGAAAGTGACTGTTGGCATTTATTCGACCAACACAACCCACTTACACCTACGCATCTACAAAATTATTCCATCGATATAGCGCAGTACATCTCTAAACAATGCTGTTATGCAAAACAGAAGGTAGCGAACACTATCAGATCGGTGACCGCGTTGAGCGTGGCCACAATTATTTACGGACAAAATAATTATATATTACTAAATCGCTCTTCGGGCTACCTAAGCAGGGTAGTTAGGAGACATTCTGTGTGAGTGTAATAATTATAAATTTCTATATCGACTTCGGTCACTACACGGACACAACTATTTTGATTTGTTGTTTTGATTTGTGACTATGTGGTGTTACTGGGTTCTTTTCTTGTAATTAAAAAGTAATGTAAGTTCTTGTTCTTCGTTGTGTCATCACCCACAGTGGTAGGCGTACAAGCTCACTATTTGCTTTCTGTCCATATAACACATCACACAAGCATCATAAGCTTGCTTATTATTAAACCTTTTATTTTTCATTTAACTAGCTGGTTTTCAGTTAGTACTTTATTTTTATTTTTTCAATACATCAACAATTTGACCTGGTTGTTTAAGTTCTATGCAGTCGACCTCGGCTTGTCTGCCTACTCACACGATACCTTAGATACATACGTGGTGTACCATTCGCTCATAGTAGGAGCGGCTGGTTGTTGAGACGTCAAATCTTCAGACGAGTGTATAGAGGGTTATCGTGCCCCCTATATGCTTTAGTGACGTGCACGAGTAACTTCAAACGTTCCTTCTATGGCTTCCCTTCTATCAGTACCTACTCATTCATTCTACATGCTCCAACCACCTTAGCATTCTAATTGCCTACTACAATATTCTCTTTCAGACCGTTCCACTCTTGTGTCATCAAGCTCCCTGAAAAGTTTTGTTTAAATAAAACAAAACGGGTTGACCCCCATATAAGGTTTATCTGACCATTCAAGGACTTTGGACCCAATACAATATCTTGCGTCCAAAAATTTTGACACCCAGTTTAATATCACTTGCAAGTTGTTACACTTGATGATACAGTAATGAGGATCTATTACAGCATTCCTGTCGATGTTTTAAGTCCGTAGTTTACTTCACTACCATACCCAAACCAAAGGGTGAAGAAGGTATAAGAGAACTCCAGGCTCAGTGGTAAAAGTCGTACCATGGTAATGATTTCTAACGGGGGCTTTATATCGATCCAAATTTTCTATCATATAATCTGTATCATCCGAACGTGCTTCAACGTGTGTGTCTTTAAAACAAGCATTGTCAAATTTTCTCAAATCAACCAAAGTTTAAACTGATATTTGCGTGCGCCCACGTCTTACAGTTCGTATTTTTTTTTTGGATTTTCACGGTGATCGGCCGCTGAGATACCATCGATTTTACCTTTAACACGCACCGACTCACTTAATTCAAGATTTACTACCGCATCATATTTTGATAAGTATTTTTAATTTGAATAAATTATTATTTAAGGGTGTTATCGTATAATGGAGGCTTGTAATCATGACCACGCTTTCGTTTTGTCACGGGGGCAACTGTGAACTTACTTTGGTTCGAAAAATAATTGTTAATTTACGTGGAAATGTACATGTGTTTGCTCTTTGTGTGAAATTTAACATTCCTATGTTAAATGGTCAGGGTTTTTACCCAATTTGTATGCAAAGAAAAATGTTACGGACGAGTTATATAAATAGAGGGAAAAATATGACAGGTCAGTACTTACACGCAGTGGAAGATATGTCATGTCTATATCAATATTCACTATCAGGCCCATTAGAAATAGAAAAGTCCGTCCGTCGTAAAAGTATAATCAACTCTAGTTGCGTTTCATGGAAACGCAACTAGTGTTGACAAAACTTCAGTTTTGTTCTAGTTACCTAATATAAGAAGGGCCTTACAGACCAACTGGTAATGGAACCGCTGCTCTTAATACATCTATATCTATAGTCATCATTACTGGTTGTATGTGAGAACCTGCCGAGATACCCATACACCTGAAACGTTAAATCTCTTTGTTAAAAACATTTCATAAACTACTCCCACGGCAAGTTTATTTATCGACAATTCGATAAAGATGTCACAGCCCTTAATACCTGACCACGGGCGATTATGGCCCAAGATTACAGCGTTTGCGCGACAAAACAAAAATTATTTATGTACCGTATACATTTTGAGCGATATTTTTCAGTTATAAGCTAACGAATAAGTATTATTCATGTTACTGTTTTTACGATATTCGAGGTTATGTTGCCTTGGCCGCCCGTCGGAGATTCTAAATAGATTAGATACGTTTGTGTTTATACTGAAACTATAAACCTTTAAAAGCAATATGGATGATTGTGCGCTTTAAAGCGGCAATCAAGTTCGCATTAAATTAATTTTACTACTGGACATATGTTTGAACATTAACCAAGTAATGTTTAGCTAATTATTCATTTCATTGCTGGCATGTTAAAAATAAAACGATGTATTTATTGCATTATTGACATGGTTATTTACAAATACTAAGCTAATACACAAGGTGATGTACTTTTTGAGGATTCACGACGAATAGGACGAAATGCAAGCATAACACTTGTAAAATCTGCTCAGATGTTAGGAATTACCTACTTACGTTAAGAACGTGGATACACTAAAATTGCAAACCTTTTATATGTTTTCTGCGAAGTATAGAAAAAACCCATATCTGAAGAAGAAGAATGTCAGCCAATATATTAGTAATACATGAAAGACTGCATGTAGAGAACTTCTTCTTCTCCTTTCAGGGGGAGTTGCTTTAAAATTTCATTATATAGAACATTTAGTGTTAAGGAAATTTGAAAGATGTTGAAAAGTGAATTCGTATCTCTATTATAATATTTAAGTAATATATACGCTATGAATTACGCGTAGTTACAGCAAAAACTTAAATAAAAGCACCCATTTAGGCTAAGATATACAAATGTTAGCTTTTACTGCTTTCTGTTTCAAGTAATATAAGTTATCGTCATAGGTAATTTACATGTTCATTAATACTTTTATTCGTTTTGTTACAGAAAATTTACATCCAGAATGCCGCACACAGGTAATTTCAATTATAATTATTATATTATTACTCTGTAGGTCAAGAACGAAAAACTAATTGAAATTGTTATCAAGTATTTAAACCATTGTACCTACGTATAGTCACGCCTCTTTGGGTTGACAGAAACAACATCTTTTCACTGGCACTCGTCTTTCATTTATTCTATTTTTAGCATTCAATATTTTCATGTACATTTTGCACGTGCGGGTATCCTTAAACTGCCACATCTTTTCCTAATACTAAAGGAAGAAGTTTAAATTTTCCTACAGGTACAGTGGGCTCCAAGTTCCTGGACACCTTAAGATCTATAAATTTTTGACACTCTAAGTCAATTTATCTAAAAGTATCATATTTAAATTGACAAAATAAAAGGCGAACACTAATCATCAGGTGGGCCGTGTGCTTATCTGCCACCTAAATGGTCTAAAAAAAACTAGATCGATATCTTGTTTCTTCATAAGAAAATAAGTAAACTCACTCAAGTAGTAGCTTAAACTAAATTACATTAATAAGTAGATATACAGTAACTTCCAAGACTAGTAGTTGTATACTGGTATCACTTCATACAATTTTTTATTCCAAACAGTATAGGACTTTTAGAACCCGCTGTAGGACATATGAAATGTTTAAAATTAAACACAAAACTGTATCGATCTTCCACCAGCCGCAGAACCACATATCCCCCCAGTCCCCAAAATAAAATTGACAGCATTATCTTAACAATTCATGATATTATACGTTTAACACGAACCACTCACAAACAGCAAAACGTGATATAAGAAGTAGTCTTGGCTCTTATCACAGATACTACTTCACTAAGTACGTAAATATATCAGGGAATGGTAACTGGTAGCTAATGACGGTTGGGGGCCAATGCTCAGATCTTAATTAACTCAACATTTAACATTAAAGAAACCGAAAAAGAAGGCTGTGTTATCGCGAGCCCGGAATTTACCTCACGCATTGAAATCATAAGCGTTTCAAAGAACCCCGAGGGTAGAGACGCCATTGGTTCGATTTTCGATGGATAGTCCTTTGTAGAATTTATTTAAAGGTTACTAAGATTGTTATATAGACGAAGACCGAATACAAAGAGTTTTCTTATAGATATAGTCTGTGAGGATATGTATGCCCGTTCATGGCTTTATTACTGACAATTTTTTGTTTAATTTGCAATGTATGATATATTCCTAAATAAATTCGTTCAAATCTTTATATTTATTTATCTTTTTATTTAAAGTTTTTTATTTATATTTTATGTCTTTCACGCCTACCTATATAACTGAACATGAAAAATAGAGAAGAAAAATAATAAAACAACCAATCAAAATGTGCATAAACGGAATACGCACTATACGCAGTTAATTTTCATACTAAGGGTGGTCCTATCGCTAAAAACAATTTCTAACAACCTTTGGATGGACATTAATTTTAATGGAACTAATAAGTATAATGTAGTTAATGGATAGTTATTGGTGTAATTAACAAACATTTGTATTAAAATGAAACCGAAACTGGACTACGCTGAACAGAAACAATTAAGAAATCATGTTTCGATGAATTCTCTACACAAATAATATTTCACGAGGTTGAGCAATTTTTATAATCACCTTTCTTGATTTATAATTATATTCCGAATATTCCGAACTTTATAATAATTATTTCCCTGAGAAACTGGAGACGCGAAGACTTTTAACCTAAATTAAGTAATTATTTAATGTGACATAAATATCATCTAGACGGCAGAAATCATCATATCATCTAGAAATTATATTTACGCACTCTGTCTTAGCGGCTCGTCAACTTTCCTCGCCTTTCTACTAACTTACCTTATGCTATTTATTCAACTTTAAATAAAACAAAAAATTCAAACTGGAACGATTTTATTTACGCATCATCATTAAAAACTCAGGTAACAGCATCACTAGAGGCAGGACCGTGACAACGCGGTGCAAAATGGGCCTCCCCATACCCGGGGGTTAAGTGGGGTCACCGTGGTCCATACATCCGAAGGGGGTCGAAGTAGAGGCCCCGGGTCTGCCGGGTTGCGAGGAATATGTTGGTTAGTATCTCACCCCCCGCAACTAAAGGACGGCGTTTTAGTCGGTTCGAGTCCGACATAATCTCCCCAACCAGCTCCGGCGGGGGAGGTGTTTATATTATATAAAAGAAACAGGTAACAGTATAACTGATGGTTAGTACTCCCGTCACCTTCGTCTTGACGATAATCGCGGTCCTCCTTAAAAACTTTAGGATTCACTTTTCACGTTTTGGACGACTTATTAGGAGCAACTTACATATGATTATGTAACCCTGAAGAGAAATAATTATACTAGAGCCTCGTTGATCGAACGGTGTACCAGCTAGCTGGTGAGGTTGACTTGATCCCTTTTTTAATCGTGCGCAAAATCCCCACCTCCTCCGGAGCCGGATTCGAACTGAATAAAACGCACGCCGTCTTTGGGTCTTCGGTTGCTGGAGGTGAGATATTACAAGACATATTTCTTGCTTTGGTTGTCTTGAACCCTGCTGTTGGCTTGAACATATTAGTAGAACCACAAAACTTATACAGATAAATATATTATTACAAATTACAATGAAGGGTGGCAGGCTTTTTCGAAAATCCTACTCCATTCACATCCGAAGCTTATCAGGTTCACTGACGGAAGTTATCTACCAAACACATAAATAATCAAAACCTTAAAGAAAAACTCATCACCTTTTTGGTTAATTATCAACAAAGCTCTATTTCAGTTGAATTAATGTGCCTTTATAATACTTCCTGACTATTCCAGCGTCATTAATTTTAGACCATCCGTGAAAGGGTAATAAATTTGTCAAAATAACCCACATTGTCGTAAATTCAATAGAATAGAAATTATGGGTCAAACCGTGATGTTTTGAAGGCTATGAATTTTGACAGTTATAAAAACATTACAAGACAGACGTACACATTGGGTCACCGCGCTGGGTCAGCAAGTTGAACCATCATATTGGAACCTACATTAATCGTAGGTATTTTATAACTTAACCAGTCTGCAAATGGTTTTTATGCACACATCAAACAGCATTGGCAGTAGTTACATTGCAATGGTAGCAAGACTTTCCATATTAAACATATAACATACAAAAGAGAGGGGCCTCGAGCTTCATAGCGCGAGATTTGGCGTCAACCGAAAATGGTTATAGTAAGATAACGCTGGTTCAGCACCTTGGCCCAATGTCTATAAGCGGCTTTAAACGTATTCTAAAGATTTTATGACAGTTGTCAGAGTTAATGTTTACTTTACACACCGATTATGTTTAATTTACGGGAACATTTTATATTTTTCTACGTCATCTATGACATATACCTAATTACGACAAATTTGGTAGATATATCAAACAGTCTAATAATGATTTGTGGTCCTTGCGTTAAGTGTTAAGTTTGAATCTTACCCCACTACGCACTATGTGATTTAGAATTGTTCTAGATTTATTTTTTATTTGTTGTTTTAACAGAATGCGCTTGATTTTCCAGTCTACCAGAGAAGAACTATTCATACACAGAATATTAGTGGTAATTACCATATACCTTTAGGACTTTTCTGTAAAAAGCTATAAGAAGAACCTGCCATGTTATGTTAAACGATATTCTATGTACACAAGTTAAGTTATTAACAAGTCAAAGTTCAGTATCTTATGACATGCAAAGAGTATCTCATTAATTAATGTAACACCGAGCTAAATTGGCCGATATACGTCGTTCAATGTCAACAAAGTATCTATATTTGTAAAATTTTACATAACTAGGTATTCGCTTCGAATAAAAACTAAAAAAATGTTTTCTATTTTCGGGAAAGCCCACAAGACTGACAGTTGGAAAGTGCCAGATAAAGTTAAGCTATTTTGAAATTAAACCTGTTATCTGAAGGCGTTAGATAATATTTATGTACTATCCTTCTTCTATTTTCAAAACTTTCTTATTTTATAAAATAAGTAAAGTACCTATAATTATAAATAAAGTATAACGGACTTTTTGGTCCTAAGCGAGCTACTGATGATAAATAATAAATTAGAGAAATAAAATAAAAGGTTGCGAAAATTCTACTTGTGAGAATTATCGATACTAACCTAGCATAGTCAGAGTAACACACAACACACACTCACTGATACACATTATGCAACTCGACAATAATCGGGACAGTCTCAAAGAAACGCCGAACATATGAACCCTGGTACCTTACTACCGTCCACAACCATTAACGGTAATTAAGAAAATCGAGAGTCAAATCTCGTATCGAGATAAAATCGGATCCGTATCGAGTGAGCCCACCCGCATCAACACTCACTCCGTCCTAATACATTATACATGCCTCGCTCACATTAGTTCCTTATTAACATCTGCCAGCACCGAATTGACCGTCAACAATGTCACCCACATTTTTAAGCAACACTTTGAACCTTATTCCGTAGAAATAAAGAGTTAAATGTAATTAAAGTCAGTGATTATTAGCAATAAAATATCATTTTCATGATACATATCTCATATACAGCAATAATTTCTTCTAAACGTGATAATATCGGAGCATATAGGAATGATTTGTATTTTGTTGAGGATCACACACGAAGTTTCCGGTTTCTAATTTGAATATAAACAACATTTAATATCACATAATAGTTCTCTAATTAACAGTCATACCATATATTGTTGGGAAGTTATTGATAATCGAAAAATATGATCTAGAATTTTATAGAAATTGTTTGGACAGAAGGTGAGGTAATGAACGATGGGGCATACGACACAGTCGCCTATAAAGTTACGTAACACATTTAAATTGTACAAATCTGTTATTCAAAAGACCACACAGTACCTGTTTTAGTATGGTTAAAAGATAAGTATGTTTTACTCCATACATTATTTAAAATATCATGACAAGTTTTTCGCTTTTGAGTACATACATGCTCGCGCCTTTTTCCCACCGAGAGGTAGATAGTGATGATGACATTAATTAATTATAGTCTACTTATACGGAAATTTATTGAGTAAAAGTGGGTATAGTATTCTTTTACCTTCTTTTATACCACTTAGGTGGCAGACAAGTACGCGACCAAGCTGATGAAAAGTAATGTTGAGGCTACCTTTGCAACGCTAGAGTCACACTCGTGCTGCCGACCCAGTGGAAACCTTCTAATGCCCTTCTTGAAGAACACCATATTGTAATCTTGGCAATTCGTTGCCTATTTATTATTCTACGTGTTGAGATAGGTATATTATACTTGTATACATTGATTTGTATAAATACCCAACTGATTCCAATCAGGTCAAAGTATCGATATCAAGTTAACTGTATTTCAATAAAAACTATATTCAAGTTTTCAACATCACACGAATTTGTTTCTCAAGGTTATTTAGAGACTCATAAAGAGATCTTAATCACATCTGCGTAAGAGTGTGTCTATAATACACCGATCTACGAGGTGAAAACTGATTTCGTTCAACAGTGATTTATTTCCTCTCTTGTTGGAAACTAGATTCTTTTCACTAGCTTTATAAAGAGATTTTAGCAACGAAATTACTATTTTCTTCAGCTCAATGGCTTGTGTTAAGGGTACTACTTGGCAGGATTGGAACCCAGGTTCTCTCGAGGCCAGCCATTAAACTATTGTCCACCACCTCCATCTGTTATCGACTTATAATATGTAATGAAATGAGCAATGTAAACATAAGGGGACATTTATGAACTTATATTTTTTGGCGTCATTCAGCAATTTTAGTACTTATAAAAAAAAAATTAGGACAAACTACACAATACCACCTTGATCAATGGTAAGCATAACTTAAATAGCTTATGTTATGGGTTCTAAAATGCAGATAAACATACTTAGAAATACATACATATCATAACATCCAGACCAATGAAAATATTCATATTCATGCACACAAATATATGCACTGAGCGGGAATCGAAACTGCACCTCCTGCGTAGCAGTCGCGTTCACTACCGCCTCGCCACAAAGGTCGTATACCTGTTTAATATTAATTTTATGGTTATAACATATAATATGGTAGATAAAAACCTATAATCGCATGTAATACGAGGCTTTAATGATCATTACCAGATTAAAAGCATTACAAAGTAAGGAGATATTTACGTGGCGACCCATCAAATATAACTGACTTTTTATAAGTTTTCTAATAAATGGTCTGTTAAACACCAGTTTCACTGCATTTATACACCAGGTCCTTTAATATACTTACTTATCCACGGCACGGTTTATACACACCCTGGATTCACTGTGTATACCTTGGAGAAGGTTTAGTGTTTACCCCATATAAAAATGATTCGTGAAATATGTTGCTAAGCGGATAATTCGAAGACGCCTGGACCAATTCGAGTAATTTTTATTTATACATTCTTTGAATTTTAAAGAAGGCTTTTATAAAGTAACGGGACGTGATCAGAAGTCCGTCAGAGCCTTGCGTAATAGCTACATTAAACACTAAGAATAATAATATAAGTTTTACCTACATTACGAATATTTAGACTTCTTGATTTGTTTCTTGTGTATTTTAAATTTTTAACTCCCGTCGTAAAAACGACGGGGTGTTATAAGTTTCACGTGTCTGTGAGTGTGAGTGCGTGTGTGTGTGTTTGTGCCATCGTAGCTCCCGAACGGATGAACCGATTTCGATGTAGTTTTTTTTGTTTGAATACTTGAATGCTGAATTAGTTGAGAGTGTTCTTAGCTATTTTTGATGAAAATCGATCCAAGATGGCCGTCGCCGCCGCAAAATGATGCACTACATATTTTTGCACAAGTCCCTCAATATGGAAGTCGAATGAAAGGGTACTAGTAAAATACATCAAAATATCATTTATATACCATTCTAAAATACCAGCGAATTCCTACTTGTCTAAGGCCTAGGACGTGATTCGCCTTGTAAAGTTTTCATGGAAAAGTTTTGGGCGAGAAACAATTTCGAACTCGCAATGACACTAACGTCACGCGCCGATAGACATCAGAATAGGTAATGCGTGAAGATAATACCTAAGTCATTAACTTATAATACCTACCAGTAGGCATTTGAAAAATAAAATTGTGATCATAATTCACATGTGACAACAAACAGTTCAACGACTTCTTCTTGTTTTCGTCGGCAGTACCGAGACGTTGTAAAGCAGAACAAATCAGCTACTATTTAAATTGTAAACTATTACAAAAACAAAATTAATATCTCTAATATAAATTTCAACCATCGGATGTAACTGACACCTACACGCTATCGGACGATCGGACGGATCTCTCGGCTGGAGACGCGACGTTTGTACACCACTAAAAGCGACAACGCGCCTCGATTGACGCCAAATTAACTCATTGAGTAGGCATGGGCGGGCTTAGCACGGTGCGAGGAAGGCTTAGTGTGGCTACGCCCATTAGACGCCTGTTTTATTTTAATTCAAGCGATAAATCTTTAAAAATCCTGTTTTTAAGCTAACACAACAATAAATAAGTCATTTCTACTTTAAAATATCTGTGTAATTATTTGAATAGTTTAAACATTGATTAGAAACTGGGTTTAATAGTTAAATGTTGAATTAATATTATTAATTAATTTAATATAGTAAAAAATCTAATAAATTGTTACCTTTTTGGAGCAATTTCTAATATAAATAAAGTATTTAATACGAAAGAGGCATGTAACAAGACAGTCGGAATAGACCTTGAAAAAGAATGAACGTACACATTAGTGATGTCCTGGGCAAAGAACACATCTAAAACGCCCATAACACGGTAAACTACATAATAAGCACAGCGAGTATGAAAGGTTTAATGACAGTTAAAAAGCTGGTAATGTGTGTAATATCAGGGCAGAAATAATTCACTATTGAAGTCATCTTGCTGGAATGCCAAATGAATAATAATAATAACATATGTATTTAATAAACAATTAAGTATTACAATATTATTGATTGATTATATTAACATTTAAATGAATCAATCTCATATTATTAAATTGAACTTTATCATGAATTACGAATTTAATATTATTTTTTGCAACTGCTGATAATCGATTTCTCATAACGAGATTCATAATGAAGAAACACGATATGTAAAACGGTTTTACAACCCTGAAGTTTTTCAGTATTGATAAACATTTATACTTTACACAAATTATAACAAGCCAATAAGGTCTCGTCCTTCAATTAGCAGATGTGCTGGTTTGCAGATGATATCCCGAAGATCTTGGTGAGGCCATGATCTACACCCGCATTACAGTTTCTATGTGATTATGCAAATTAGAAAAAAACGGGAAAGAACAAAAGTTTAATAACTGTGTAAGCTTAGTACATTTTTGAACCGATAGCAATTATGATCTTATCCATATTTAGTCAACCATTGCCACCCGGTCTAAATCAAATGAGTCCATACATCAGATTCGATTTTCTAGTTCGATATTTACAACTCTGTTACAATTTTATATCATAAAATTTATTTCTTTTTATTGTGGTTCATTAATTATTGCTTAAAACTTGTCTGGACGACCATAAAGATGTTTATCGGCGTATTAACGGTATACGCTCATTGTAGCTGAAATTCATAGCATTGTAATAGAGGCTGGAGAAGAGTATTCTAGCATTCAATTTAAAAAAAAACTATAATTTGACAAATAGTAGGTACTCGACATTGAATTTGGATGTCGAGAAGAGTGAGAGTCCGAATAAGATCTCCTTGCTTCGATTTCGTAGAGCGATCTCATTGTCGTACAATAATTGGAGACATCTATATTTTAACACTCTATATAATTATGTACTGTTATTTCTTGTGGTGACGGAGACAGAATATTACCACTCCATCTCATCTGAAGGGCAAAAACTCGAAAAATAAGCAGACGATATCATTGCGAGAGTAGGAAAACTCGAAATTAAAGCCTGTATCAACCCGCCAAAGGAAATAATAGGCCAACGCTTTCGAACATTGGGAGAAGCCTTTATCCAGGAGTGGACTGCGATAGAAAAATTGATTATTATATAAGTGTATAATAATCGCTGCAAACGGACACTTGGTCATACTCCCAAACTTGAACAGATAAGCAAGTGCCATATTAAAAGTCTTTAAAGAATAAATTAATGCTGCTTGACTTCATATTTTTCTTCTCGACCCAACAACTTCCCAAAAAATCTGGTACTGTAGGAACCGGTGATGGAGATCCATTAAAGCATTAACGTGAGCGTACCAACATCTATACCTATTAGACACTCAAAGTAATTAATACACTAAACTTAATAATATTATAATATCATTGGTACGTGAACAAAATACTTACCGAATTGAATCAGAACATTCCGTTCCATAATTATCCGACAATAAATATTATGTGTGTGTCTGTGCGTATAAAAAAAGAAAGATATTTTATTTTTGTGTTCATTTATTAATGAATAGTTTTAGTTGGCGCCGGCGCCACCCCGGCGGCTATGGCTGTAAACTGTATGCCAGTGATAGGTAATTAATTTTAATATCATTAATTGCCAATTCTTTAGCTAAACGTATGTAATTCGTCTTATTACAAAATGGCTGACTAAACATCACATAGAATAATCGTGGGAATAAAGGAATATTACTCTATTCGAAATTACTAGTATTCATTATTCCTCCTAGTCAAGACTAAGAATTAGGATTAGGAGTAAATGCAAGTCGGGATTTCAAGTCGTGTTTCGTGATTTTGTGATGTTGTTTTCGGATTTCGTGATTGTATTGCAGATTGTGACAGAGAAAAATAATAAACTTCAGTTTAAACCAGATAAGCATTTTAGATATTGGGCATGTATCCACTGTTGCTACGGGTTCAATCTAACGGAAGTTTTAACAATATATAATAATAATTATTTAACTGCTACATCATCACGATAACGGGCGACGCGACGGCGCGGTTGTGAACGCAACTTCTACGCAGGAGGCACGGAGGATGTATTTGTATGCATGAACATCGCTATATGCATTGGGCTGGTCATGCCTCGGGAAAACTTTAAGCCACTGGTCCCAGTTTGCATAAAAGTCCAACAATTGAACCGGAAAAAGCGTGTCTTGGACTACGAGGTGATAACTTCGAATGATGATGGTGCATGTCGATAGTGTGGCCAGGATTCAAACCCAGGATCTGTCCATCGTAAATCGATATTGGAATCGAACTACTAAGCCATGCTTGGTTTGATTATTACTAATCTCGTTTTATAATAAAAAGCTATATTTTCAATTATCTATTGTTTCAAACATGTCTAATTTGAATGGCGTCATGTAGGGGCACCACATCTCTTCAATCTTGCGGATATTCTCATTCAGCGGGGTCTCCGACTCCGCAGCGGGAGGCACCTTCTTCCACGCCTTAGGTTTCAAGAAACGGTAGTCGTTATGGCTTATGCCGTTTCTTATCCACGCGGTTACGTACGGTGACCCTAGAAAAATTTACAAAGTATGGTTAGTACAACAATAATCTATATAATATACTCGGGAATTCGTATTCTTTAAGGAATAAGTAACGATGTAGTAACAGTAACAGCCATTAGTATTAGCATTTAGGGACTTGATATTTATAGCGATTTTTTCCCAGACTTTGTTCGTGTGGAATGATTGATGTCAATCATGCAACAAATCTATGACTAGTACGTGCACTATTATCAATGAATCAATTAGTCTACTGCAGTTCACCGCTTTACATGGACCTCTCGCAATGTCCCGCTTCGGCCTACTGTTTTCACGTTAGCCCGACGGGTTGGTACAGATTTTTATTTGGACTTTCGAGTTTTCCTCTGTGTTTCTTATGACACCCATCGGATGACATGGGGTGGCAAGTATTAGTACTCCATCACAAAAGGAAAAACGCCATTATACAAATTGTTTATAAGTACTAAAAATGTATCGGAGTGAAACAGTAATGTGGTAAAGCCTTCTTACTCCAATGTCTTCGTCCCACTGAAATTTCCCGAATTGAAGAGAACAATACTCTAAATTTTCCATAAGCATTTTGGAAAATTTCTGTCAAATCCGTGAACCTGTTTTGCGTGGTTAACGTACAAACTTAAAATCGCATTTGTAATATCAATAAAGATTTGGTGTACCACAAGTTTCGATGGTCACGGGTGGGAACAGTATGCCTTATAAATATTGCCGATATATATCTAATACGGCTGCAAGTCACGAAAGTTTAAAAATCTAGTATTCTTTTATTGAGAAATAAATATGCGTAGGTAAGCCCACCAGCTGCGAAGAACTATAACATTTCCAAAAAGTAAGGCGATAAGCCGTGGTATGTGTTTTTAAAAGTGTGTTTATAAAAATATTAAAGGTTATAAGGTAAATGTTTATGGGCAGATTACTTAACACTTTAAGTGGGCTGATTTATAAAATCAAGAAAAAAGCCTAACAGGGTACCTAACTAATCTTAACTCATAGTATAAATATTTAGTGTTTGTTTATTACGCATTCACACCTTAACCAATTTATCCGATTATTTTGAAACTTTGATACAAAAACTGAATTTACGTCATCGCGTCAAACAGAAAACAATATGCGATAGTTTTTTTTGTATGCCGCTTAGGTGACAGACAAGCACACGCTATTCCTGATTGTAGGATAGGAACCTTCTAAAGAGAAAACGATGACGTTATTCTTCTTTAGAATAACCCAATCATGTAGACCAGATTTAAGGGCTACAGACTTATACCTACTGCGTAAGTTGTAGCGCAGAGTAACTCAACAGTGGACGTTGGAAACTGTGTTGGGGTTTTGTAGCCCGTGTTCACGAATCGGTCAATAGGTCCCGGGTTCTAATAGAATCTACCTATGTGGATCCACTCCTAACACAAGGAATTTAGTTTAGCTATTGGGGTTACTACTCGTATTGACTTTTAATACTATTTTTTTTCTGTTAAAAGACAAAATGTATCATAATGATATTATATTGAAAATATCGAAGTTCAGCCTCATCTTAGACTAGAAAGCCGACCCCAACTTGGTTGTGTCAGCTTGATGGCCTCTGTGGCGTGGCGGTAGTCAACGCGACTGCTAAGCAGACGCGGTTTCGGTTCCCGCTCATTGCAAATATTTTTGTATGTATGGATATAACGATTTGCATTGGCTTTGATCTTTCTATGTTTAATGTGAATGTATTGGCAAAATATGTATCTAAATATGTATATACACATTTTAAAACCAGAACACAATCTAGTGAAGCTATGCTAACCATGTATCTAGATGCGTTGTATAGATTGTCCTCGAATATTTATTTATTAGATATTAATCTCGAATAGACAGTGTAACATGGTGAATATTTTAAAGAACTTTCAAGAAAGCAAAAAGCCCTCAGTCAACCACATTCCGTTTATACTCATCCCCCAATAATGGGAGTAATAATGGCAGTAATGATTCACATACGTTTCCAATCATTATAAAGATTGAAATTAACGGCACTCACTGTCGAAATTAGCGTGAATATCAGGGCGCAGGGTGCCCACGGTGTAGATCTTCAATTTCTTGACAGCTGCGGCGTATTCCTCGCAGCGACACCGGTCCATAATCACATACAGCAATTGCACCGAATAAAAGTAATGTCTTTTCTTATAATTGGTGTGTTAAAATACGAGTTACATTTATGTACAACAGTCTGTATGATTTACATCGTCTACATCTTGGCCTCTGAGATCAAAATTGTCAATTGTCAATGGCAAAAGCATTTAGAAACGTCAATATATATGTCGCATAAACGGTATTCTTTGTCTATGCGCATAAACAATAACTTACACAATCAACAAGCCAACCATCTAAGGAGTTCCCTGAGAAATGAGGTCGTAATGCGCGCGGATTTATGCCACACATGTAATTTCATTACATTATTACAGTTAGGATTTAAATATCGTGGTACTAAAACTACATGTAGATGCGTAAATAATAATTATTGATTATTTATTCAAACATCAATATCATAGACCCCTAAGAAAAGTCTTTATGCTTTTTATTCAATGATTTACTGTAATATTGTAGACGTGTGTCGTCAGTGGCGGGTAGCAATTTCTATTAGGTACCGATCGCTAATAAAGTAATCCACAAGAGGCTGATCTAAAGAATGCTTGAAGCTTTCATTCAAATTGGTCCAGCTCTTTTGGACTGTATGAAGATTTTTTTATCACTTAGGAGTCAAACAAGCTCGCGGTCCACCTGGTGGATAGTTACCGTAGCCTACAGTTGTTTGCAACACCAGATGCGTCACTCTCGTGTTGCCAGCAATATAAAGCTACAGCACTTTTACTAAGAAGACACGTCACAGATTAAAGTGTGAAGTAGGTATATGATGATTAAACTCAAGAAAAACGAGAGACTCAGTGAGCGGGGACCACCATCTGTCATCATCTGAGATATAGTATTAGTACTTTTTCTTGAAACCTGTTTTTCCAATATCTTAAATTAAGGTCGAGAGCACGAATGTGAAGCACCTAGTGTTGCAAACGTCCATAGGCCACGATAACCATTTTCCATCAGGTGGTCTGCCACCCAAGTCTTATATAAAAGAATGTCTAATGTGCTACTCTACTGTACTTTATCTCCATATTCAGTGATTTGAAGGATATTGGATTGAGCGATAAATAATCTACGTTAACTTCTCTTCTGCCTAAACTTTATCGAATTTTATGTCTAGCGATTTCCCCAGGTCCGCCAACAACTCTCTCAAAGCAATTACCAAAGGCGCCAACCTATGCAGTTTACAACCTAAACAAAGTCTTTACCCGTAACTTAAGAGTACGACATCCAAATACCCATCAACGCTAAAGGTATGGAGCGAAAAATCGTTGCTTCTGTGCCTAACGCGAGCCAATCGGCGGTGTAGTAAAATCGGTCACAAGATGTAAAATGCGCAATAACGTGGACGATATACTGTCGATATACGAAGAAAAAAACCACGAAGTTTTACTGCCAACCGATTGTAAAACTGGGAGCATTAAGGTTATAGCGATCCCGAGACGCGTGGAGTTCGAATGTTAAATGTCTTCCACGAAATCTACACTGCACTAGTTTTGTTGGACAGGTTTAACTGGCGATCGACAATTTCTTTGCTGTTGTCAATGTAATAAATAGAAAAATGCAGGGCGTATTTATACGGTCTTCGGGGCCCAAGCTGACCTGTAAAATGATACCTATAATATCTGCTGACTAGCCCATATAAACGAAAAAAGAAGGAGTAGAATATTGGAAACAGAAGCTTTAAATACAACCGGCATTGGCGATTGGTAAAGTATACCATTATTGCACCAGCTACGCTTTTTTGTACACCTCCTGCCGTCCAGGGAAGTCTATGTCCGTGCTATTATTCAGCAACAGCTTATGCCATGGGACCAATGGTGCATTTTTTATGATTGACTATTCCGAGACACATTCTCTCAAAGACATAAGAATCCTACAAATTTCTAATATTTCTTCCATACATGCAAAGGCAAAGACTTTAATATGGATACACATCGCATTACCAAATTCTGTTTAAGGAAAAACTACACGTGTACCGCTACCTAATATATGTACTAGGCCGCGGCTTTGCCCGTGTGGACTGCTGATCCCGTTCCCGCTGCTCCATAAAAACCTTCCGCAGAGTTTATGGAACAAATAAAAAAGAATCACTCGAATTGGTCCAGTCGTTTTCGAGTTTTCAGCTCAGCAACATATTTTGCAATTCATTTTTATTTATATTGATATCGATTGTTGGAAAGCAAAAGGTGCACCCTTTTATTACATGATCACGCGAAAAGAATCCCAAACGACATTATAAACATTTCACTGAAAACTTATTTTACTGTGAAGTGACCTGGCACCTGGATGAAATTTGACGCAGAGATAGATCTGGAAAAGAATACAAATATTCACTTCAACTGACTAGAACCCTGTCTGCTTGTATTACTAGGCAAGGTGCGCTCTAATCCTCTGAGTCTTCTTTGGTTTAAAAAGTTGAAGTCCTTCTTCTTAGAATTTTCATGAAGCGACTGCCTGAGTGACAACAGGGGCCGACGGCTAAACCTAGTCCCCGAGACACGAGGCAGGAGGAAGACTACTACCCTAGTAAAGATAGTATATTTGAGTCCATATAGTTAGACGACTGTGTATACATATCGCAATCAAATATTATACTCCTTATAAAACTCTCACCTTGGCCAACGTCTGCCCTCACTTGAAATCAAAACCTTTAATATATCAATTTTCACACATCGAGTGTTACTTCAGCTACCAGCTATAAAACAGAACTGTAAACTGCACAATTAATGTTGGCGGCTGTGTCGGAGGCATTGAGGGCTGTAACTGCGCCCGATTGGCGAGAAATGAAAGCTACCGGTATTGTGAGATTAGGTATAACGCACAACATGCGCAAATCCCGCTGGACGCGCAGGTGCTCCGAATGTTTCGACTCTATTTCGTTAAGAATAAAGTCTATATTGATTTACCATTTATGCTGAGTATCATACGCTGAGTAGTTTAGATGTTCTGCATTGTAATGACTACAGATGTTTAATAAGATGGAAGAGGATTCGATCGCAACTCTATCAATCATTGTTGACTTTCGTTGTGAATCTCAAAACACAGTAAAATAATTAGGTTGTGTACGAAACTCTATGTCTGGATTAAACTAAATATTATACTGTCGTCGTTGCACCGGTGGTAGTTTGAAATGACATCAAATTATGCACTCATAACCATTGCAACTAACTACACATTCTTAATATCTGCAATTCAAATATAAGGTCCAAACACAGAAATCTGCATGATTCCTTTACTGATATGATGATTGACATGATAATGAGACTGTTGTTGCAAACTTTCATAAGCCACGGTAACCAGTTTCCATCAGGTGGGCCGTGTGATTATCTGCCACCTAAGTGGTATAGAAAAAAAAAGATTTATCATAATTGATAAGTATTTGATATTTGAAGTACTAAATCTTCTCCATAATTCTAACACAGCGATTGTCTGGTCCAATGTGCGTTGAAGTTTATACATTTACGATCGCTTTACTAAATGAGAATTTATCTGCGCTTCTTTTACTTTTACTCTCGCGAAGACCTCACCGAAATGAAAAAAGAAAATGTTCAATTTTGATATTTTTACTACTGAGTTTGAACAACTTTCCTACTGTATCATTTAATGATTCCTCCTTTACATCTCTTATTTTTTTTATTCTACAATATCTCATCCAAGACTCTTACCTTCTGAGGTTCGCCTACCGACTCTTATTCTTCCACTATGCACAGTCTTGAACATACCTACATATCAAACGCACCAAATATATTTATAACGAAATCAATATTTATTTGACCCGCTAGAGAAGAGAAAAAAAAACTTTTGTAGGCTTTTTTTGGTCTATATACAAAGGTAAAGATACAATAATTTGCTTGAGTAGCATGTTTGATGAACAGCTCAATTCCAGACATGGCGTCCAAAGAATCTTGGAAAGATTAAACTAACACTGATAAAGATCCAATTAGAATTACCCTTCTTGATTAACCATAAAACCCCTTCTTGGCGGCATTATCCACCCTAATAAACGAATAATATTCGCACGCGTGAATGTCAATTATCACGCAGTGCAATATAGCCTATGTTACTAAGGGTAAATGTAGGTTTCCAATGGTAAAGAATTTTTGAAATCAATATGACAGAAAAATATATATAAATTGTATATAAAAGATATCATACACCACGGCTTACAAATATTAGATACCTAGCTGAACTCTATTATTCGAGTAATATGCTATAAGACGAATTACTTCTACTCGTAAGACGTCGCCATCAACTTGCAATTGCTCATTGTGTACAAGATTGGAACCGAGTGTATCAAGAGCCGACGGTTTCGGAGAATATTGGACATCTATTGACCATCTGCGAAGACCATCTACTATCTAACTTTTTTCTTTTAATGACACTTTGCCTATCAAACAAAATTAAAGTTTAATAGCAACCACTAAAGGCTTATTTTCTGTGAATCGACGTAATCATTACGAGTTGCGGCCTGAAGAAGAAATCGTAAAGCAAGGAAAGTAATTTGCATCCTTGGATCGGACCGCGCGACAACACCCGTGAAATCGCGTATAGGCGGGTGCGGTACCTCACTTTAAAGTAAAACGTCATAAACCTAAATTACTGCAGACAAATTAGAACGCTAATTTTATATGAGCTAAGGTTGTAAAAGGCTTGGCATCGACGAATTGTTTTATTACTTTATAATGGTCAGTTAATAGTAGCGGTTACGTCGATGTCTGGATTTAAATCAGTCGTCTAGAATGGGTTTTGGTATAAACGTGATTGATTTTTCTCATTAGTGATGTATGGGTCGGGAAGCAGCTTTATTACTGAATTAGTGTGTGATTTCATTATTAATAATCGGATTATGAACGGATATGGAAGTGTGAAGATCTTTTGGCAAATACGTATCAGTAATTTATGGGCTCGTGACATATTGCCTATAAAATGAAAATGATTTTGGTATATCATAGGTATATCTAATTTATCTAATAAACGTTTATCGAATTTTAAAATCAGAAGCAGGAAGTGGGAATGATTTGAAAACTGTTTTATTATGATTCGAATTTTTCAAAGGTTACATTTTAAATACATACCTACTCACGCTTTAGCGTTTCTACCTCTCAGAAATAAAACAGTCGATTATTTATGTACTTCTGTCCGTACACGGTTCACGAGTTACTTCCACTGTATAACTTTTAAGCTAGCCCAGAGATTTTGAGGGTTGTTGACCTGCCCTATTCTCAATTTATCTCGAATTTGACCAGTAAAGGTATGTGATACGAAAGCGAATCGGGTTCGCTTGCCCACTTACACATGACTTTATTACTTGTGTCACTCGGCACTCATTTGTTCATCGTGCGGATCGTGCCTAATAAATACAATGTCAGTATTTTGGCAATCGCTTCATAGAAAATCAACCCCAATTGAATCTTTATTTCAAGGATTGGAAGTTGAGGATGTTGATGGTAATGTTACATCTTTCAATCATAGAATTTAATGATAATGATTCCGATTGGGCTTACAGGTTGACTGTGCTAAAGTCTGTGCCTATGGCTGCAGACCACCCACTATCGTACTCATAAAGCTGAGTACCATATGCAAAACAATTATATTTATTTTTATGATGACAATATCGTATAATAAAAAAAAAATTACCCAGTTAACATGAATGGAGTGTATAATGATAAAATCGAACTAAACATCTTTGTTGAACATAGTCGATAACTGTCATGACACAAATACTAACAAGTAGTAAAAAAGCCCTCTTTTTATTATAAGAAATAAAAAAAAACATTCTATACAATTTATAATTACATAAAAATAGACAAAGCATCTCATTATACCCTTAATTAACGACTTGGCCGATAAATTTCAACGACAATATCTTTCATCTAAGACTTTTTTTTCAAAATGGCGGTTCCGAACAACGGTATTCAAGGTAACGATACAAATTTGGCAATCAAATAAATATTAGGACGAAATGGAGACAGGTGGACAAGGGGTTTTTGTAATTGAGATATAAATGTTGTTTTTGATTAACTGCAAGTTGAAGGCTTGCAGTTAATCCATAGTACGTTCTGTGAATTAATGGTGGTTAAAGTTATTTTGTGTTATTAATGACGATGTGCAGATAAATACGTTTATACGACAATGGCAATAGGTATTTAAGCAAGAATTGGTTAATTATTAATATAGTTGAATTTAATAACTAAATATTCTGAATCTACTGATAAAAAAATTGAAAAATTGAATATTTTAATTTTTTTTTCGTGCGTGAAATCCCCACGGATATAAGTATATATATTTATTTTTATTATGACAATATCGTATATTATACTAATTTATATTTTTAAGGATGTGTACCCACTGCCGTAAAATAAATTTTAAAAATCGCTAGGAGCATGATTATGAAGGTGATGACTGGTGCACACCTTTTAGATTTACCTAGGTGCTCAACAAATAAGAAATTCCTTTAGCATGACAGTGCCAAGCACGTTATATTCCCATAGGCGTGTAATAACACTTATCGTGCGTGTCATATTACTACCGTGGCTGTCAAAGTTCTATTAGGCAAGCTTCACGTCCATTAAGCAATAACATTTCAATGACTACTGAAATCTAGTAGGTAACTTCTAACGACGGCTACTTCAAACAAATACTTATTTTCCCATAGAGCATTGTCGTGCCGATAAATCAAGGTTTTGCTAAAAATAAATATGGTTTTTCTTTCATATGTTTTTGTTCACGCCTGTACACTGTACACCAAGAGATAACCACATGAGATTTGCTAATTGTAGAGTATCACTTAGATAGACTGTGTGCTAAGCAGTGGAACTAAATAAAATTTAATTTGCTGTGGGTAGGTACTCTGGGATCCTTAGGCCTATGCTATAGGTACTTGACGCAAATTCCATAGTGAATCTTTTGGTCTTGGCTTCCGGCAACCAATACTTATCTATTATATCTAAAGAGCGAGGAGAACCGAGAAATATGCTTGAATGAAGAAGTACCAGCAGTAATAATATCCCTCTCTCCGCAGGCCAAGCCGGTGTGAACCAGCTCGGCGGCGTATTCGTAAACGGCCGCCCTCTCCCCGACGTGGTCCGTAAGAGAATAGTCGAACTGGCCATCATGGGTGTCCGTCCTTGTGATATCAGCCGTCAACTGCTGGTCTCCCACGGCTGCGTGAGCAAGATCCTGACTAGGTTCTACGAGACTGGTTCTATTAGACCCGGGTCTATCGGCGGGAGTAAAACGAAGGTGAGTTTTTTCATTTATTTTTTTATTATATACTAGTGACTCGGTGACTGTTTGCGAAATATATCATTATTTAGTACTTATAAAATTAAACGTGTAGATATATCGGTAAATATGACGTAATATACTTAACCTATAGTTAACTGTGTTCTTACATTTATTTTATGAGTTTTTAAGGACATAGGTGGCGAAACCTTGTAATTAAATGATGACCAACACCAGCCTTCCATGTAATTTTTTCGCAATAAGGACAGATGACAATGAATAAAATAAAAGCATGTAAAAGAAATTAAGGGCAATAAAAACTTAACAATAAAAAACTAACTATAAGAATGGGGATACAAGAAATAGTTATTATATTCACCTAAATTAAAAAAAATAAAATATACATTTTCTACTTAGGGGAAACTGGGAACACTTGAGCCCTATGGGAGACAAGGTACACCAATATTTTTTGAATTACTAAGCGTATTAGAGTATTATTTATGTGGTAACAATAAGTCAACCTTGGTGCCCTTAGTATTACCACATTAAAAACGCCACGAGAAAGAGGTTGTCTCGAACCCTAAATATCATAGTAAACCTATTTACACCTACCACAAAAGCCACTAAACAGTCGGCTGATAAATTTTTATTCTGTGTTTAACCATAGACTCGAACTAATGTCTTTTAGACGCATTTAGATGAAGTTACATGCGCATGCAGCCTAATTAATATGTTTTTTAGAGAATCAACTCGGCATGTCATAATGTCTAGGCGAGGCGATATAATCGCACCTTTCGTCACGGGTCCATGACATACATACTTGATGTTCCTATTACGCCTGCTAATTGACTAGGGCAGAGAAAAATGAAATACAAATATGAAAACAACCAAGTCTATTAGAATAATTTATTCGCTTGAATATAATTTTAGATGAATTATGCCTCCTTTTATCGTATACCTATTTTTTTAGATTAGAATCATGTCCATGGTTTTAAATTTAGAATAAGACAATATTGAAATGAAACGAGGTAGGTGCGAAAACAGGCATATATGAAAAATATTCTTGCCTACACTTGATGAAGATAAAACCATAACGATATAAACATCTAATTCTATTAGCCTACTACTACTTTTTATATGAAGAAACTTTACATTAAAAACAAACTAAAATAACTTTATACCTAAAAATATATAGGCGACTGGATGGCGGTAACTAATAGACTGGAATACTTTTTATCCTGAGATTCGATTGCAGTAAAGAGATCAATATTATTCTGTGTAACAATCAGTAAAAAACTTTGATTAATCATGATAAAAATTCCTTAATTATTATTCCTAAACTTAAATATCATGATATAGGTATCAATATCAATATCAATGATAACTATAAACCTAATATAATCAGGATCGCAAAAATATCGGGATATTTCTTAACTATCTAAAGATATCTCTAAAAAATGTTAACCCTTTAGCAAACGTTTGGGGGCAAAAAATGTAAATCAACAGTTGAGCTGGCGGATCATGGGTCACGCCGGCAATCACTGGTAATTATAAACTATAAAATTTTACCGAAGCCGGCTTTCGGCTTCTTGAGATGGCGTTTCGACACGGTGCGGCCCGTGTGATTGGTGCCTTGTCGAGGTTCCGTACGCACATTAAAATGTTACACGAATTTTGTTTATATGGCAATATCGTTTTGATGTCAAAAAATGAATTTGGTAATTTACCTTATTTTTCTTTCATTATGACAAGTAAATTAGTAACCACTATTCCAAGTAAAAATAAAAAAATGCTGATTAAATAAAATGTGAACTCAAGCTTTAAAACGGTTAATAATATTATCAGCTAATATTTTAGTTTTTCTAGCTCTTAAAATTTTGACCAATACAATAAAATTAGGCTTCGCGTTAGTTATAAATTCTGCTCCAGATACGATAAAGACCTTTAGCGAATTGAAATCAAATGAAGAATCCAAAACTGTTCCAAAATTAACTTGAACCAATCACACGTGCATGCATAACTAGTGCCGTTCTCTTTTCAAAGGTTTTCCCGCCAGCTGGCTATACCCTAGAGCGAAGTCCGGTAAGCGTATTCGACACCGACCTCACTAAATTCGGTACGCCAATAAAACGACCATTTGTTCTTCCACAAACGGACGCCGACATCAAAAAATTGATTACAACAAAATACTTCCAAATCACCGAATACTTTTATTGGCGGTGTTATGGGAACACTTAATTGACTACTAATCAACGTGCTCAATCGTCACGTTCGACTCGATACTTCATCGATATACGTTTAATCGAGAATTATATCGATATGACAGTGATCTCATCGAACCGATTGTGAATTATGTAAAACGTTTCGTCTTGTAATTATATTTTTGCGTTTCTTCAGATTATTTTATGGTTATATATTGCTATTTTATTATGTTGATTGAATAAATAATAGCGTGGCCTTTTACTGATATTTTCGATTTATTTTCCTGCGGCATAATAATCTTGACCGTATTTTTTTACTTTCTAAAATACAACGTTTGCAAAGATCTAAGTATAAATCATTTGTATATGAAATTGATTGTCCCAACGATTGTGGAAAATATGCTTTCACATCCATTTAGAAATCTCAAAATCGTCGATCATGCTAATTACATGGGAAACATTGAATATGTTTCTAAAAGGTTAATTAATTAATGAGAACTAAAGTTAATCCTAAACGGTGCAATTTAGTGAGAGCTCAATATGTACGTATTACCTAACATACATATATACATACACACATAATATATATTTAAGGATCCTTAACCTTCATTAACAGTAGAATTTTAGTATTAAGTTTCCTTTTCCTGAAACTAAATAAATAGTTTGAGCCTTACATTCAGAAATCTTGACATAACAATACACAAAACATTGACATCGACTTCCATGAATATTACGTAATAAACAAAATGTTTTTCAGTAATTTAGGTCATTTCATGTAAACTGTTGAAATAGGGGTAAAACCACATCAATCTCTCCATTATCCATACATATTCAATACGTTCGTATTGAGACTGTAATCCGACCCCAACTGAGCTATCCACGCTCTTATCTCTCTAAGGAGGTTCAACAATAAAATCCCGTTTGTTAGCTACCCTTCAAATATGGAAATATGAACACCCTAAATCTAAACAGGAAAATATTGAAGCCTGATACATGCCTTACCAAAATATGCTGCTGCATCAATTAAACTGTCCAACAACCTCAATCAACACTACATCAGAATCAAAGGTAAATGATAAACAATAACGATTTCTCTGTGAAAAATCGTTTGATTGGATCATTGGACGATCAGCCCAACCTTCGGCGTCTAAAGGTTAAAACAATATCGTTGGAGGCACCTTGAGCTGCATCCTAAAGATACTCAATTATTATCCTCTCGAAACACATTTTATTCGTACCTAATGTACAATTGGATCTTTATTTTTGTTTATGTAGTTTTATTAACGGCCAAATTGCGACGTTTATTTATTATAAGAATCATCATCTGGACCCTAGCAGGCCTGAGCTGCGGGTCAGTGTACCAGCTTATTACCAGAAGAGCTCTGGTGTAGGGTTTTCTCTCAAGGCAGTCAGATGAAAATGCAGTTTTCCTTGTTCATCAAAACAAAAGTAGTACCAAGTTAGATTAGGGAGAATTAAATCACAAATTGGGTGGTTAGTGTTTTCAATCCAATTTCCCATATTTCAGTAATATAGGTAGATGGGTTTTCTGGGGTATTGTCTGTTAATATAAATGTTTCCAAAGTCTCCGTTCCATTAACATTACACCTTAAAGCAGGTTGTCATTATGCGAGGACGACGCAGACCGAGACAGAATATATTCGTATGTAGAACGGTACATGCTCGCAGTTGCAATTACACAATAACAATACCAACACCGATGGATCCATCAAAATTACTCCATAGTTGTATACGCAAGAACATTAAAAATAAACGTGAAACATATAAAAATCGTACACATCTATTAATTTGACCAATTCAACCACTAGTGTGGGAACGCACGCTAACTTTTACGATATTTTTTCTAACAAATATTTACCGTTATTAATATTACACCTGTTACGAATAGCGAAAACTCGAGATAAATGCTCGATTACACCGTGTAGCTATTATAAAAATATGATACGCTTTTTCTAAAATAATTGTTGATCACTACAGAAGCATATTTTTAAAGTTCTACTGGCCGGTTTTGCTTCCACTTTTAATTAAAATTAAAATGATTACGAGTCGTTTCCGTACGTTCGTTAATATAAACTGAAGTTGAACACGAAACTTTTACCATCGGTAATGGCTCACATACTAAATGGTAAACAAACGAATCGCTTTTGAGTTGTGCTTTTATTTTATTGTCTATGGCTTAGCCTAGAGTTGTATTGACTTGTTGCCAGAAAGCACTGAAGTTATAAAGGTGCTGAAGTTCGCCAGTGCAATATTCAATCAGATCTCAACCTTGTTAAAATAAAAAAAGTATACTTTTTTAGATTGAGTTGGGTCTTTGACACAGTAATATGGTACTAGTACTATTAAGTAGGTGGCATATTATAAGACACTGCAGTTGCGCACGTGTCATGAATATTACTGTTAGCCTATCCACAGATAGTTAAAATCTCTGCAGTTACGAGATTATATTATCTGTTGACTTCGGTCTGTGGACATACACTTCAACAGCAAACGATATCACTGCGAAAGAAGGGAAACGAAATAAAACCTTATACACACCCGTCTCGCCAGTGTGGAAACAGATGGCCAAAGCCTGCCAATATTGGGAGAGGCCTATGTACAGCAGTGGACTGCTATATACTAATTGATTGATTGAAGAATAATATAATCACTATGCACTTGCAAAAAACACAAGACAAATTGAGAAACAATAAGACAGGAATAGAACGGGAATACTGTATACACGTGTCTACAAAAATGTGTAACTAATGATGACATAAGAACAAGTAATATATAAATTGAATAAAGTTGATATTACTACACAGAAATAATAAATCGGCTACCTCTTATTATGTATGGTGCTACCTTTTGAATAAGTTGCATCCAGTTGCATTTTTTTAACATTTAAGGAGTAAATTCAAATTATTCTACTTGTTGGTGATTCGTTACAGTATCACACGTTAAAAAATGTTTTTAATAGTTTTATATATTCATTATTAATTTAATATTTATTATTATTAAAGTCAGGATTTGGCGCTGTAGCAAATACCTACCTATAGAAAAAGGTTAGACAACCGGAAATAGGCATTTTGTAAACTTTAATAACTTTCTAGTTTTAAATAAATCTTACAGGTTGAGTAGTGTGTTAGATCAACTCTCTAGACTTCTTATTAATAAACATTTTCAATTATAATAACTGTCTATCTTTTTGTTACCATAATACAGCCGATGACCAATTGATATTTTTGTATATAATATTTATATGAATTATGTGTAGTTTCAAGGTTTTTACCGCCATAGAATACTTCAAAACTGATTAAGATTATATTTAAAAGGTTGCCAACGCTAGAGAAACATATATATATCCATAAGCAAACCAGCTTACCTTGTTACCAGGTTTTACTTGATACTCGCAATATGCTGAGTGAGAAATTCAGGGGTCTGAAGCCACGTTAAAATCGAGACCAAATAAACCTCACCTGTGAGTTGGTATTAGTGGTGAGTGTCCCATATGAGCTGATTTCCATCGGCTTCCCTTAGATGAACTGGTAGAGTTTATACTAACTGCAGGGTGCGTAAAAAACTGATCGATTTAATTTCGGCCACTTGGAGTTGATAGGACAACGGCAGTCACACAGCCATATCTAAGCATTAAGTGGACCCTGGCTTCTGAACTCTGTTGCAGTCGAGTACCACACTGAAATAATGACGATGATGTTAAGAAAAACTATTCGATTTCAATTTCGATACCAATTTCCAAATAACAATAACAAAATTCTAGTTATAATAAATAGAGTCGAGACATTCTAACATTTTCAAATTATACATTTCTTTTTTTAAAAAAAGAAGAACAAAATGATTTTTTTTTTAAAGTTTACAGTAACGGAAATATTACAAACAGCATAAGATCAACCCTTCAACTGCCATGGGGTAACTGAAGGCGTTTGGATAACCAAAAATTTGCATACATCGAACATATCCCTATCCGTTTTACGAGCGCGAGTTATGGTCTTTATGATCGATGGCCAGTATTTATGGCTAAATGACCATAATTAGTGGGGCCGAACACCACCGCAGTTTATAGCGGCGGCAACCGATTGAACAGCGCTTTCACACTGAATTTTAGTGTTTCATATGGTACTGTATTTGTTCTGCTCGGGGATTTGGTGTTTAGCGGTACAATTTAATTGAATCGGCAGAAGCAAATTGTCGATATTTTTGAATGTATATTGAGTTGGATCTTGGATCGAACGTTTTATGATTACGAGTATAGTGAGTTGTGTTGAAGTTTTGATGCTTTTCAGATTCTAACTGTTTATTCTGACAAATAAAAGTTCGTTTCCTGTATAAAGTCTTTGTCTTATGGTGGTAAACTCAATTTAAGATTAATCGCTTCAATCTTACATTCAATAGTATAAATATGATTCATGAGACTATTCGAAAGATATGGTGTAAAAAATTCATTTAATGGTAATAAATCATGCTTGTGTACAAATTCAGCATATTTTTCTATGCTACCAACATAGATAAATTTGCTGAATTTGTGCAGAAGCATGATTGATGCACATTGATGCATGATTGACGATGGATGAGAAGTATGCAGTTTTGACAAGTGTGTCATTACGACATGTTTCAAAGATTTTATCACTTAGTATTGAAGAATCACTACCTTCGCCGCCCACTTGAAAATAATATACTAAAATGAAGCTGCCACCAAATATTTTCAACAAACTCCCTACAATAGGGTGTATTGTCGAAATATTTCTTGTTAGTTAAATAATAAAAATCACAAGAATTTCCAGAAGAAAGAAGTAAAGGAGAAAGTGTAATCTTCTCGGAAAATTTGTCTGAAAATTTATATTCCACTTAGGTGTCAGACAAGCACACGGCCCACGTGTGCGTGCAACAACAGGGACGTCATACAGGCGCTGCCGACCCTGCAGGAACCTTCTAATGCCCTCCTTAAAGAACTTTATATTGTCTTGAACAACGACTGCAGCGAGTTCATTCCATAACCTGATATCTATCTGTGAGGATGAATTCCCGCCTATGAGGAGCGGTGCGATAATAGAATGGGATTCTAGGCATCGTGTCGAACAGTTCCTCTGAATAGAAACTATTGTACAGGC
Source organism: Pelosia muscerda (assembly GCA_963691645.1). Taxonomy (NCBI): domain Eukaryota; kingdom Metazoa; phylum Arthropoda; class Insecta; order Lepidoptera; family Erebidae; genus Pelosia; species Pelosia muscerda. The sequence goes on from OY829098.1 coordinate 28,334,680, forward strand.
TGTGAAACACACACACTTACTTGCTTGCTGCTTGAAACAAGAAGAACGTTAAAAAGTTAAAAAGAGGTCATTAAATGGCCCAATACATTTTGTTTACTCAACCGTGGCGTTTAGATCGGATTACAGCGATTATGGTGACAAATAATATGACAGTTCACAATCAGCTCAATTAAGTATTTTAAGTCTAGATTCATCCGATCAATTACCGATTCCCAATTTATTCTATCACAGTAGACAGCTGGACATAGGCCTCTCCCAAATGTTGGGAGACCTTGGCCTCTTGGACTGGGTTAAAAAGTCGCTTTATGTTCATCCAAACTTTAATCAATCAATGTGATTGAATAACAAACATCTTCACAAACTTATATTACTAGTACGCACATATACACACTGAAAGTTGTAAAGAGAGGTCGAGAAAACAAATTTAGAAGGTGCAATTAGACTCAGCTAGTCAGTACACTTAAGTCATATACATAGCTAATTTCACACTACCTAATCATAGCCGTTTTAAATTATCCTCTGAAATCCGCCCACAATACAGCCTTACCATGCACTTTCCATCAGTTTCTACCATAAAAGCTACACCTCCGTGGCCAATTCGAGGTGTTACTGCGAAGCCTTGGGATATTCATTGTTTATGACCAATTAGGAGGTTTGCGCAAACGCGCGAACTGCGTTATGCCACAAAGTTTACAGCTTATTGTCTACCGTTCTGATATATGGAAGTAATGGTAAAACGAATCCTCTTTAGAAAGAGGGAATTGATATGTTGAATAGCATGCGGACCAATCGCGGAGCAATCATCCTAACTAATGTCGAGAGATTTAATTATTCAACCGTTATCAGAGGAACAAAAAAGGACCTATAGGGTACTTTCAGGCATTATATTAGACAACCTTGGTTTAGAACCTCGACGGTAACGAGAGCAAAATTTTGCTCCAAAATTGATTCAATACTATAAGTTGTTCTCTTCTGTTCGTTCCCCGCTCAGTGCAATTATTTGTATGCATGAATATGACTATTTGCACTGATCTGGTCGTGAGAGCACGTCAAGCCATTGGTTCCGGTTGCTATAAAAACATCTATGGTAGTCGTTATGGGTAGTTGGAGCCCTCTAAAGTCCGATTAGCTTAACTACAGAACTTCGATATCGCCAATTTGGTTGTGGAGGTCCGATGGCAGTCGCTTCACGGATAATATCGAAGTTCAGTGGCATCTTAGTTAGACTGAAAGCCGACCCTAACTGAGTTGGGAATTGGCTCAGAGAATTATGATGAACGACATGTATTATTAAAATGTTTTTGGCATATCATAGGTCATCGGCGTACGTCTGGTCGTTGGATGATGGAGAGAGCATCTCATTGACCTTGATTATTACCGATACACTTCAAATACAGAATACTTTTGTACGACTCTCCAAGTTGAATGAAGCGATCCGTTTCTTAACCACATGTAGAAACTCACTTCCGTTTTCTATCGCCTAATTTAATAAGAAAGAATACTTTCACATCCAAAAGTTACCCCTTTATTAATTAAAGCTGACTAAAATATAGGCTTTCCCATGTAAATCCTCATTGTAATTAATGCATATCGATTATGAAAGTGTTGAGTATTACGAAAGGACAATGTTCACAATTATACAAACACAACCCTCACGGGCCAATTAAATACAATACATCCGATCGCCCCTAATATCCGGGGGTAGGGGACACCGTTTATCTTAATAACATGTTAATACATCGTATGTCGCGATCGGAGGGTTATTTTTTACCTGAACGCGGTTTGTGAACGCTCATTTGCGGTATCTCTATTAGATCTTTACTCGGAAATACGTATGAGAATTGTTATTTTTTTATTCTTTTTTTAAATATGATATTGTCGAAAGTTTATGCGAGTACAGGTTAAATTGAAACTAATTTTAACGGATCGTAATTTATAATGGGTTGCTTTTGTATCTACGCTAGACGTTTTGGGTTGCTTCTCAGTAAACTTGGTCGCAATGTATCTAAGATAGCAGTAGTCCTAAGTCTTGAGATATGAGGGATTGAAGTCCTGCATTTTATCAGGTTCTATTCCAACTTCAATTAAGTTATCTGTTTCAATTAATCATCGTTATTACAGGGGGGTTTATCGTGCTATTATTTCTCTTGAAAATTAATTTGACCCTACAAACAGAACAACACATGCATGGCTTATATGTCTCACACATACGTACAGTGCAAAAAAAATTCGACACGATTAAAATAATAAATTATCTATATTGAAATTTCAATGAAATTTAAATGAGCATTAAATAATATTAATATTAATATATTAAAACCGAGTAAATACACATTAGCAAATATAGGTAACATTATAGACGTTTTAAACATGGATAATACCCGATCGAACAGCAAAATTTTAAACAATTTCTATGAATTTAAATTGCTTAATAACAATTATATATTATTGAAAAACAATAGATAGTGATCAGTTGATCGCCATGACATGCCAAAGTGACATTAACAGCTTTGTCAAACAATATAACACGACAATATTAAATATTCATCGGTGGCAACACATTACCCGTACCTACGTGTTTTTAATTGATCTGGCAACACCAAATAGTTATTCGGAAAACTGAATTTACGTGGGTATTTCAATGTAGTTACGTATTTATAGGTACGTAAGTGTTACCACAGATAAGTAATATGTAGCGAGGTAACTCGCAAATGGAAGTCAAGACCTAGTGAACGCTCAGCTTGGACTTCTGTACTCACACTCCTTAACTTCTTACGTGGGTGAACTCTTCTTAGTGATGTTAATACTTGCTAGGTAGCTTGAAAATAAGTATAGAAAATATAGACGATCTTTCAGGTACATATAAGTTACCCTTTATCATTCGGATAACTTTATCTCTGTTGCGTATAATAAGTGAATAATAAAAATATCTTCGTTATATTTCAATCTCTAAAACCCAGGGAACAGACAAAACCGCAATAAATTAAAAAAGAAAGATATCGCTTTACACATTTGTATTAGATAAAAGGTTTATCTAATCGACTTTTTATCTTAGCTTTTGAAAAATTAAAGCGGAAACTGAACACTTTATTAAGCCTGACAATCGGTATCTATGAGACAATTTTTTGCGTACGAACCATAAAGAAAAAAGTAAAAAAATCAAAGTGTTTGTCATAGATATAATATTACCAGCATGAAGTGTTTGTCTATTTATAGCACTGGTCAGTCACTAACGTAAGTTTATATTAGGTTTAAGTTAAGTTAAGTAAGTTCAGTCATAGTGTATAAGCGTCGGTAACTTACTGGTTAATTAGTTAGCCTTATCATTGAGAGGTCCCGGGTTCGAATCCTGACATTAACTACTGGCGTGACGTAGCTGGAGTTCCTGATTTCAGTTGGTAATATTCTTTAATTATAACAATGAGCTAAAACAGTCTTAATACGTATGGTTAAGTACACTTCGGTTCCCTAGGTGGCAGAAAGTCTATTTGTATTACATACTAAAGTATAAAATTAATATTCATTCATAAAAACAGTATTATTTTTATTTATGACTACAACATAAGCGATATTTGTTCGAATACCTACACGTTCACATTCTAATCAACAAAATGACAGATTATAAAAAATATTAGAATACACAAAAATACTTCGTGTAATTAGGTCTTCCGCACACAATCGGGGGTCGGATCAAAGGGTAATTTGTAACAATAATGGTGCGATTGGTCAAGCGGGTCATGGGACTGAGCACCTGTCAACCGATGTCAAACTATCACCGCTCTTATCTGTTAAGGCCCTAATCACACGTGTAGAAGTACGGACAGGATACGGGAATTTGATCGTATGAATTTGACCGTTGATTTTCGATTGTGAAGATTTTTTAGCAATTATTTTATTGGTTTGATATTTCTTTCTAATATTGGTTTTATGCAATGTGTTTCTACAGGTACGTCGAGGTACGTACTGGTGCAAACTTAATTTTTTTTAGGAATATAAACATAATTAAAGTTGTTATATTTTAAAAATTCGCTATTAGTTTTTTTTTTCTAAAATTTGATCAATTTTGAATCGATTTAGATCGGAAAAGTGAACTCGAAGCCGTGATCATTCCCTTACAGAGCGAATGCTCTAACCGCCGTACTAGTACTACTACCCCTAATGTTCCCACCTTCGCCCGAAGACAGTTGTATAGAGAACTATGAGGTAATCTGTGGTATAGGAGAATTTTGGATGCACAAGTCGTGGCTCCGTGCCCGGTAAGGAAAAGAGCGCTATAAGAAGATAAGAATACAAGAAGATAAATATTACATAAATTATGGTTAATTAAAAGACGTCAATAGTAATTAAAACCATGTCCAGAAGAAAATGAAAACAACTGATTTGCCAAAAAAAGGCATAATGATTACTGATGCCTATTGAAAGAAAAACGCTGTAAAAAAATATGGGATCGCAAAACTGTCATAAAACTATGAATTTTATGTTAATATCTACTTAATATTCGCTACGATCTCCCACCTACTCATGGAACAAGACATCTCAATAATAAATACGCGTAGTTTATATGTACAATGACGGCAGTTTCAACTACATGATAAACTGGACGTATCAGCTATAATTTCCAATATGTTTTATGGACCAGCTTTACGGTATTAAGAGGCGAGTAATAATATTGACAGGGTAATCCATGAGCGAACCATAAACGGAATATTATCGGTGCAAATCCGACTTAAGTTGCGAAAATCCGGACGATCAATTCAATACCCCGAGCGTGTGTGCGTGCTTGTGTGTATGTGTGTGTATGCAGAGTGTATTTGTTAGACCGTGTTACCCGCCTTAGAATATTTACCACTAACGTGGGATAATTTAGTTGGAAGTCACCTGTTACTTGATAAGCAGTCAATGACTACAGATTTTTTTCTATACCCTAAAAAAAATCGTGACGGGACACCGTGTTATTCGGTGCATCGTACATCGTGCTCGGTTCGATTATAAACCGTGTGATATGCAATATGATATAAATACTAGGAATTCTTTACCAATGCTCCTTGGCTGTCGTTTTTCCTACAGTTGCGAGTCATTTAAGCGAGATATGAAAAAGAATTAGATAAATCATTTCTAAGAGACATGCCGTGACATCTATAAAATTTAAAGAATGTGGACAATGGACATTTACGAATATAAAAAATGACAGGTAAATATTTTCATGTTACTATTTGCTTATATTAAATTTGCTTTTCCAGTCTCTTAATTATTTAAATCTATGAATTTTTCGCATTGTAGGTACTGCTTTTAGCTGAATAATTTCTAAATGGCATACATACCAAGCCCACAATCGAAAGGTATACTGAAAAATTGCTATGGCAACATTAGTTTAAAAGCTTAAGTTAGGCATAACTACCAGTAGCATACGATCCGTTCAGTGTTAATCCTACTGATACTTTAGAAGGTGCTTTATTATTGGGTACTAATATTGACTACCCTATGCAAATACTTACAGGTTGGCGTATAACATCAAAGTATCTATAAGAATTAGAAAACAAACCCGCAAATCTTGACGATGAGACGAGGCTGAGGTGTTAACTGGTAACCATCGCCTAGTATCTATCCAAAAGGTAATGATATTTTTAAACAACAGAAAACGCCATGCAGCTATGCGACAATGCTGTTAAAATGTTCATTATTATTCGCAACGCGACTGTCTACTAACTTTGAATCTTGTGTTAAAAATGCTAACCAATCACCTCTATCTTGTGTGCCATATTAATTCCCATATTTTTCCTGAATTATTTCTTAATTCGCCGGTGAAGCCAGTTTTTCTAGATCTTTCACCGACTCTCACCGGGTTGAACAAAATCGGGTCTCACTTTTTACGAGCTCTGCGAAACTTTTTACGACCCCTGTAGCATACCCGGGTCTTAATGTCTAAATACGCGACACAAAAGAGAGTAATGTTATCCTTTGTGGCGCTCAGAGACCAAACGTCATAGTTGATTTGGATAATTATGCTATGAGATGTAGGCTTATAACCTTGCATGTCGATAGTCTACATATGAATATACTTACAGACGCGTTGCGATTGTAACGATAATGCTTATAATTAACAGCACATATCTTGACCCCAATTACGTCACAACATCTCCACAAGAGTTCCATAAGAACAGTACGGAGTCAAATCCACGATACATAGAATTAAACAAACCCCCGCGCAATTGGCCACGTTTCTCTCGTGACTTGGGGTCATAATATATGCTGGTAACTACACAGTGATCAAACTCCGTAAATATTCATATCTACCTATATTCTTGGTCTGTAGCTTCTCCGGTTGTGCAACGGTGCGGCGGCGGTGAACAAAACTGACTTCGATAAAGAATAGAGTAAGACTTCTACCTCGTTACAACGGATTGCCCTCCTTGGATCATCGCGTCCCTAGAGTAAGAGAACTAAACACTTCGCTTACCTGCCCTTACCAAAGCAGCCGTGATAAATAAGGTAAATAACTGTACCTACCTATTGATATTCTGATCTAATAAAAAGTTATAATTTATTTGTATGCATTTGTTTGTATGTACCTCTCATCCGATTGCTATGGAGTTAGGTCAAGTTATTCCTTATAACTTACGCGAAAGTATACCTACTTTTTTATCGAAATGATTTGAGGGGAAGGAGAGCGGTGTTCCTACCACTCACCTACGGTTTAACAATCTCAACGATAGTAATAGCATAATGCCCTAATTGTCAGCAAAAGGAATGCTAAAACGCAAGCAAGTAATAGGAAAATGTTCCCATGCAGAACCGTGTAGGTAGTAAAATACAGGTTATTTTTCGACAATGAGGCAAAAGGCGCGTCCTCAAGATGTGGTATTTTGTGTTTAGACCGTCTATTTAACTATATATATCCATGATGACTAACCTTTAACTATATCCTCCGTCATCCAAAATCATGGTTCTGACTGCGTTCCTGTATTTTATACCTACCTGATGGTCGTTCAGTAACGGCAAACTAACCTCTAACTGTGTGAAATTTATTTTAATGTATGATAATTTCATTGTATCGTATACTAGCCTCAAATGGGGCCTAATTAGCAAAACGTACGCCTTGCTAATTGGGCAAAATATGAAAACAAAAACTGCCTATAACGCCGGCATGTAATAATAATGTTTTAAAAAGCGACTAATTGTGTATTGTAGAGTGTATTTAGATGGATATAGAATATAATCATCACACGTAAATTCATTGCGCACGTGTCCATTTTATAAGTAAGCACTGAAAGAAATCGCTACAATCGGTTTCCAGGTTTTTTCCACTAAAATGGTAATACTTGAACAGTTCATAGTTTCATGTCATACAAGAACGATATGAAAAAAAACTACGTGTTTAAATTGTGAACACCTATGAAGTTTTCACATTTTAGCTTGACAATAATAAAATAATGTAGTTTACGGCCGAAACAATTATATCACTTAAATCATGAATGGTTTGAACACATGCATAAGTAATCAAGTTAATAAAAATTGTTAGTAATCAACTCAGTACATACCGATTGTATATAAACTATGAAGCTTATCTTACATAACAATATGATCGCTTATTAACAGCTGAGAGGCGCGAATCTATTATCAATAGAAGACATTACCTATAGTTACTTCTAATTTCACACGGTTTATATAATGTGACTGTTAGAGCCACAGGCTCTCAAACTATATAGCTCTACGTATCCCTATTAGACTTTCAGTTTCAAGAAAACATCAAACTGTAAATTATTATTGTATACTTAGTTCTGTGTGAACTAAGGAATCTAATTTGTCATACTAACTAGACCTCTATTCCTGTCCAAATTTTATCGCGTACGTGTATTTTTTTTCATGCGTAAAACTTCACAGGCCCCCATCCAGTCTGCCAGTGGGAATGGCTGTATATTTAAAACTCATTCATTCATAACGCACGGCATTTCGAGTCATTTGTATATACGTATGTAGGTATAAGATGGCGCTATAAGGCAATTCGTGGCCTTGCCGACTCTGGGTCTGAAGGCTCCTTCGCACCATATCCGCCATCATTTTGTCGAAACGGGTACGTAACCTCACTTTGAGAAACACTGTGTTAGACTAGTCAAATAAATCTACGATGACATTTTTAAGTATTTATAATGGTAATTTTATTAATGCGCTACTGCGTGAGGTCCGCCTATCGATTCTCGAGTCGAGTAAAATGCAAATGGGTTCATTTGAAATTCTCACGAATAGCACGACATCTAAAATAATTGGCCACTCACAAAAAAAATGTGATAATAAATATTTTGAGACCTTACCACGTTTCAGAAATAACATTTTAAAAACTAAGGTCCCTAGGTTATACTTCATCCACAAAAGAGATCATATACTCTTTAATGTGTCGTAAAAAGCTAATTACAAATCGTTTCCGTCGGAGAAATAAGCCACCTTAAGTTGGTAATTACTGAGAGATGGCTGCTGGTACGATTCGACCTTGATTGTTGGGAGACAGCCTTGAGGGGTACGTTACTCTCGTTAAATGCAAGTTTTAGTGCAGTGAGATTGAGGTAACAATTCATTCGTGTCTCGGGAAAGGAATATCATTTTGTATCGAACTCATACTAGAATATTGTGGCGAAAATGAAATGATTGAAAATCAGTTAAGAAACTTACACAAGTAATATCTCTAGCTCGCTTCGCTAACATGGTCAAAAGCTTTCATGATATCACTACGAAGTAAAACCGGCGGTGTTACATGCAATATTTTAGTTGTGATTGATTTCATCAAACTGTTTAGAGCAGAAGTTGTATCGTGGTTCCTAGGAAAGGCGGGAATAATTTCGAATTTGGAACAGAACGCAATAACTAGTGAAGGCCAGAGTTGAGCGTGAGGGATATGCCAAAGACAACCCTGGCGACTGAAGGCTCGAGACTGTTGTACGGTCGGTTTGAGTTTGATATAACCATATAACCACTCTGACATCGGCGGCGTGTAGTCACGTTAGAGCACTCAGATGAATCAATGAAAGAAACGTAAATAGAATACAGACTCCTTCATCACTGCGTAACCGAATTTAAAACGTCAGTGGCAGTGACTACCAGGGGCTCTAGTCAAAATGCATTCGTTCCGAATCTACATTCGTCATCGCTCTGAAAATGTATGGGAGTGACATTTGTTGTCGGAATCGGATCACATGACATTCGACAACAAATGTCAGTCCCATGCATTTTCAGAGCGATGACGAATGTAGATTCGGAACGAATGCTTCTTGGCTAGAGCCTCTGTAGTGACTTCACTGCAATATACGTTTCTGTTAAAGTTATCAACTTGGTTTATAAAAATAAGTTTCACGGTCCGTATCATCGGTCACTTTCTCACGCCTAGGTTTTGTATAAATATACGTATGTCACTCACACACTTTGTTTCTATTCTTAAGGATAATTTTATGCGGCATACCGACATTCTTGCTACAATGCCACATCACTGACCAAATCGCTGTTCAGTACCCACCTTTCAATTTTAATTGTAATTTGTTTTTAATCGATTCCAGACTTCGAAGTACGTACCTACAGCTTGTTCAACAAAAAATAATAATTTCGACAATGTTACAAATGAACACATAAGAATGACAAGCGTGAGCTTCTTCGTTTGAATTTATTAAGGGTCCCCCACACAGGTGCGTCCGTATGCGGTATTACGATAATGCGGCCATAATCCTCCTTGTGTCGTCATTATTGCAGCAGTGCGACTTCTGTAGTAGTCGTCCTAATGTATAATTTGCTAAAATTATAAATCGGAAAAACACATTCGATATAATCGATCGATTACAGAGCGCCTGTGTGAGGGAGCCTTTACTCTAATTAGATCACAATCTGTGCAAACGTCACATAATAAAAAGCCATGCACGCATCCTTCTTTTTAAGTCTGTAAAAAGGGATGATTCATACGAGAAAGTTTTAAAAGCGCATCTGAAAGTTTAGAAAGGACAGAATATCCTGTTGACGAAAGGTGCTTGTACACATTTACCTACCCCAGGGAAGTTACAGGAGTGAGTATCTATTGTACTACCTACATGCTGGTATAGATGAAGAAGGCGGCTGCCCAGGCACGCCACTACCAGCTCTAAGTGTTTATATAATCATAATCTAATTATGTTTATTAGTCACCTTCTAAAATTCATTTACACGTAACTTAAACTATGCATACTAAAATGTCTTAGAATATTTTATTATTTATGCACTGTAATAATGTACTTCAAAAGCAAACTGTAAGAACAACTGAATAAAAACTACACAAGTGCTTTCATTAAATCACTTCATTCCATGAATGTTGTTTAAACGATGCACTTAATAATGTCCGGCACATTATAATCATTAATTTAATTCACACACTGCACCTGACACCAGTAACCTGTTAACCTCAAAATTAATGACAATCGCAACAATGTACTGATCATAGTTCAAAAAAAGATAAACCATTGATTCATTTGCGCATAGATTACCTGAACTCTGTTGTCGCAGCTGATGGCTTCTGTGCCGCCAGACCGCAACACAATAACCTATAATTATAGCTGTACCTTAGTTCCTTATAAGATACAACATTAATGAACAACCAGTGACCCATTTATTACTCGAGAAAAAAGCTTGTCAACTCCTAGACACCTGCCTACATTAAGCGATTATTAACAATCTTCCCTCTTATTAATTTCGAATCAATGTGTCATTAAAGCAACGGATCTCACGCCCCGGGAAATTATCTCTCACCCCATCAAACGTGGAAAGCCTAATAGAAATCGGTAATAAGAAACACTAATCGTAGTTGGACAGTTACCGGGTAGCTTGCGTTGCGGCAACATGTACCGGTGTGCAAAAACATTATATTGGATGTGTCAAGCCATGATTGATGTGCGCGAGAGGACAAAAACTGCGTTGAACGGAACACTGCGTGACGTGGCGGGGAATGCGCCTTGCAGTTCTTAGGTTGTATTGCGCTCGTGAGTTCATTTGGTCGTGGTTGCGTTTATAACTTGTAAATGATCGAGGCTTGCTCGATGGGTTTGGTAATGGTGTGTTGGGCTATATCCGTTAACTCATGTGTCTAGAAGTATTTTTAAGTTTTTATTTAGTAAACGTCGTAGTCGCTAACTTCGTGCATGGTTTCGCAATCGACCTTCAGATTTCGAGATTCTATGTTAGATGCCTGGCTTAGGTACACTACCGAATGAGGCAGCAAAAGGAATACCTACTATACCTTTGATTTCTAATAGGTATGCTTTGGAAAAGGTCGTGAATTGATAGGTATCTATCATAATATCTATTGACTAAAAAGTATTCAAAACCTTTTGTGTTTATAAAATATTAAAACTATAGCATCGAGTTTAACTAATCTATAAAGATAGAAGAAGCTATAGACATGTAGGTACTGTGCGACAAAGATTGCTTATCATCTTGCTTTGGTTCTGTAGAGCATTCTCTACAGAACCAAAGCAAGCTGATTTCAGTCGGAATCTGACCCTTCTCTCTGACTGAAAAGCCTCAGAACCTCTCAGCAGGTTGACTTAGGCCCGAAAGATCTTGGTGGTCTTCTTAGCTATCTATCCCAATAATTGGGAAAGGTGTTTAGGTATGAACTTAAAAAACCCTCTTAGTAGGTTAAATGATAACAAGATAATGTTATCAAATCTTTAAGGAAATTCTTTGTAGAACACGTACTTGGGTAAGATAAAGTTAATTGTTGGAATTTTCCCAGCCTCGTCTAATAGATTCACATGGCAGCCAAGGCACCAAGCACTTAGCGTGTACGTGGTTCTGTTTAACAAATATTCATATTTTTCTGCTAGCTAATGCCCTGCAAGTCCACGTAGATGACACCTCTCTGGACAGGTACCTATAGATACACATAAATTATAATTATAAAATATTTACCTATAAATAATTACTAATAAATACTGACTGACAGCCTCTGCGACGTGACGGTATTGGACGCAACCGTTACGCAGGAGGCGCGGGTTCGATACCAGCTCTGTGTAAATAATTATATGCATTATGAATATAGCTATTTGCATTGATCTGGTCGTGCCTCAGAAAGCACTTCCAACTAATGGTCTAACTACAATGCTTCAATGTCACCGGAAAATATCGAAGTCACACGCAGTTAAACTGATAAAAGCGGGCATCACTCTCCGAGGTGAAAGCTTTGGAAGCGACTGGGGTGAAGGTTAGAATGAAGAAGAATAGGTATAATAGTGGGCCTCGATTCTACTAATTTTCAACTATGGTCAAGGTTAATTTTTGACTCTAATTATACACCTTTTAAGTTCAGAATTGCATTCTGTAGTGTGAATGAAACGGTGTAATAAATTCTTTTCCATTAATTTTGAACTTCACCATAACGTTAGTAAAGACGTAAGTGCCATGACAGTTTTAGTGATCTCAGTCGTGTGACTATGGTTAAGGATTAGTAGAATTGAAGTCCTGGCCGACTGACTCATTAATGCAGAGCCTAGTTTATAATGATTTTTTGTACATTTTTACCTTGAGGGAGTAAAAAATAAAAATTTGCGCAGAAACAGACAGTAATCATAAAATAATTGTGTATTTAGAATCGTTAATATAATACCAATAACCCAAGTATAAGCATTAAATGGTTCAAACGTAAAGGAAGAACTGATTTACAATTTTATGTTAATATAGCTAGTATTGCTTTCACGTTATTTACAACTGCTATTTGTACCGTGAATGCAGGTAATTAAAGTATTAAGTACGTAACTATTAATATTATTTATGTTGTCGTTAACATCTAAAATACTTGCCACATTACGGTCCCTTCAAAGACTACAAAATTACAAAATGTAAATTAAGTATGGTCTTTTCGTATGAATCGAATGAAATTTGCCTCATGTTCTACGTCTGAATAGCTTTATTATGGTTTGTTGTGATGAGAATAAATATATTAAATAATATATGTGACATGACTAATATCTATATAAATAAAGATGAATCGCCAAATATATTGCTAAACGTAAGACAAATTCGAGTAGGTAATTTTTTATACTTATATACCTTGAACTCTAACTATAACTCTTCCTTAGATTTATATTGTGAAGCAGTGGGAACAGGATCAGAAGACCACAAGAGCGGAGCCGCGGGCAACAGCTAGTAAATAATATGATTGTATAAATTTATAAGTGACGTCCTCAAAATATTGAATGCCAATATGGCGTTGAACATAGCTGATCATATTATGTAAAAAAATCTAATTGGTACCTACAATAAAGTATTTGTATTATGACCAGTTTTAGATAAAAACATAAGAAAGAACGATAATCTTGGTGTACAATAGGAGATTGCTACTCCTACTTGTAATCTAGAGTACTTACCTACATTGTAATGCGAAATTGATCGTTAGTAGTGCATATCCATTAAATATCACATTTCCCGTCACTGCGTTATATATCTACCAGTATACTCGTAATATACGTAGGCATAATGTTATATACTTATAGGAAAAGTACGCCTTTTACTTTCATTATTCTTCACTAATAATGCGATTTTACTAATAAAACAATTTTTTTTGCATGTGTCAAGAAGCGCTAGAGATATTCATAATACTTAGGCCCATTTGCGTCCCGTTCCCGATTGCGAGATAAATACGTTTGCTTTGGTCAGAAACTTCGGTTGGCTGATAAAAGCTGATTTCGTGGTAGGCAGTCATAGTAGGGTCATCTGTTCGTAGATAACTAGTTAGACTAGTACAGATACATGATTCCGTCCTAGATTAATATAATTCTCTTTAATAGATATCTTTACTGAATTTTCCAGTCTTGCAATCCATAAGTAGACTAATTTCTGCTGAATAGGTACTGCAGTCATTATACTCAAAACACGTACAAGTACACGTCGTGTCTATAAAGAAAATGACATCTACTCGTTCATTTAAATCATGTAAAAATAAATATTCGAATTGAGAACCTTTTTTCTTTTTAAATTCGTTTAAAAATAATGAACACTCGTGTCACAATATTCAAACTTTTTAGAACGGTTTCAAACTTCTTTATACTTTTTTTTGTTATAATTGCATCAATTTCCGGACACTACCTACATCTGTTGAGTCGAATCAATAAGTTCAACAATTATCTAAATTCGAACCAAAATCCATTATACCATAATTTTTTCCTTCTTTTTTAATGTGACTTCCACGCATGTAGTTTTAAAAAATAATTATAGGACTTTTAAGTAGCCTGTCAAAGTTAATGTGTAAATAGTAGGTTTGGGGCAGAGGTGTGGCGAGGAACTCGGTTGGATGCAAGGCGTCAATTTTGTAGGGTAACCGATCATTACGCCATTAGAAGCTCAATCGATATCACTATTGAACGAATGATTTAATGCCGAATGCACACGCGGACCGCAGACGGTAGATTACACCAAAGAATGAAGTTTTAAAATATGCCAGTGACTTTTTGCACAGATATTCAAATAGATATCTTGGCTATCTCATAAAAAACAGTTGGTGGTTCGAAAGCTTACACTATACACAAACTCTGTAGACACAGTGATAGCTAGTACAACGTGGCGTAAAAAATAATTACGTGCATAGGTACATTGACAGCTTATAGAATAAAATTAGCATTAGCTTACTTACACATTACGCATATTTCTAGCCGTTTTTGCGATGCAGTTTAAGGCAGTTTGTTAAGATTGTTATGTCTAGATAGGTAGTCAAAGCTTGAAGAAGTTATCACAGTATCACAAGATTATAGCACAAGAAGGCGCGCTCCTTCTATACAGATAGGTCTAAAAATTTATTTGCTAGATTATCTAGATATTAAGTCCCATATCTTTCCCTGATGCCCGCCTCACTCGCGAACAATACGACAAAATCTCTCCTCGGGTAAGAAGTCTTTTAACTTGCTTTGCGGGAAGCGGTTTGGCATTCCTTTCTATGACAATTAGTAATAATTTGCTATTGTTATCGTTGGAATTATTAAACCGTGGGTGAGTGGTGGATTCTTCTCCTTCCCCCAAACCATGTTTTCTTGCAATGGATTTCTACGATATAACGCCTACTTCTATATCGTAACTATTATTGTTCTAAACGGCAATACAGTTAACACATAGAAGTCCCATAACAAATATACTTATTGTGTCACTATATCCGGCATAAATTACTGGTTTAGCTAGTTGAAACATAGCGGAAAAATTGGAAAAAAACACACAAAAGATAGTCATCGTTCGAGTATAAATGCGACGAGCCTCTCACGTTAGTGCGAAGATTACACGCGATAGACTCCTGGTAGTCGAATCTGATATATCGAGTACTCGACTATCGACTAATGAGCAAAGCCATCGTGCTAAGAGTCATTAAAGCCCACAGCTGACCGTTCACACGGACTTTCATTTCGCTGATAGTCACATAGTCGATATAGGTGTAATGAAAATTCCTACACTAATAAAGTGCGGTAGTAGTGTTTGTTCATTGACGATAAGACTGATAAGGTCTTTAGAACATGGTTTTTATAGTTATTGGAACCCTGCAAAGGCTATTATACTGTAAGCAAACATTTTTACTAGATACTCCCTAAAGTGGTGTTAATGATCATGGAGCTTGGATTTGAACAGTGCCGAAATATCGGATACTCGAAGAGCATAAAAAACTTGGTAAATATCTCGGCGAGTTACACTATTAAGTTGAAGTTTTTAAGTGAAAATCACGCGATTTATTTTATTCTTATCTGTTTGAAACCCAGATAAAGGATTGAACAACTTTTAAATATTATGTTCGATTTCATTAGTAAAATACTTTCAACCCACGAATTTCTTAGTAAAAATCAGTATGTAAAAACTATGATAAATATAATTTGTTTTCACCAAAGTTCTGGATTTTAAACAGATTTGTGATTCAATAATAGACATCTAACCGTAAATTGTTCTTAATATTATGACGGGAGCATTCGATACGCGTCCCTTATACTTAATTATAGACATAATAGTATGTTCCCATGGCGTGAGGTGCCATTAGTTTACAAAAAAAGTTGGCGTTTTTACAAGATTTCGACATTAAAATTACAAGTAGGTGTAGTGCCTATTATTTTTTGCCTTTCACTCTTCGTCCTTAAAATTGCAAGCTCGCCATTTAACAACCACGGAGCGTTCATCAATCTAGAATAATGGAACATACTTACCTATGTGCGCATTAAGAAGTGGTTATTGTAAATAAATCATATTGCGATTAGAATTCCACCCAGGTCTTCGGAACCAATTTAATTTCATCTGAAAGCTGGTATCTACAACTTCCCTTTGGAAGTTCAGACGGTAGTTACTCACACACAGTGGCAGATTATCCAGAAGGCGAAAAAGGCACGAGCCTATGGGCGTGAGGGCAGAATTGGTAAAAGAAGAAGTAGGCCCTGCGGCCCCTCGGAAGTAGTACAACTATGGTGAAAAGCACAAGCGCATAGGCTGAGTTAGCTCCTTTCTACGAGCTAGTAATACGATGAAGCCGATGAGAAGCTTCAACGTTTAATCCACCTCTGGCCCCGCAAAAGTCAAATGCGCAAAATCAAGAATTAAGAGTAGGTGAGCAGAGCCCGGTACACGGTTTGGATCGTAACCACTGACGTGAGATGATTGTAAACCCGGTACACGTTTGTAAATTCTATGCAATCATTGTAACTCAACAAAATCAATAAAAGTACAATGTGAAAATTCGCTACAGGTGGCAGCGGTCATGATTGCTTATCTAGGTACACGATGAAAATGCTGTTCGTCAACCCAAATGATTTACGAACAGTTTTTGATATTTGGTAGATTGAGGTTACACCAAATTTTGAACACGTTTAAATCAGTAGATTTTACTTTGTCCATTTTCAACCAACAATTTGTAAAGTGTAACCTGTTTAAAACAAAGTCTCGATCGAAGTGAAAACACGATCATGTGGCAAATATTAATGTAAAAAACCATATTATGATCACATAGTATATATTAACCCGGTATGTGTATGTATTAACCCGGTTTTCCCTAACCATATACCATGTACTCGTAACACAAAGAAGTGGTTAACGAGATAAAAAGTTTTCTTTCATTTTATTTTTATATTTTTATTTTCATATTCTGGCCGTACGGAATTCAATGACTACCTATAGGTATTCTTTTAACGCCATGCGGCATTCGGTAAACGTTATGACATTAAGTACGTAACAATGCGAGTTGAAAATTTATCTCTCACCCAAAGTTTTCTGTGAGAACTGAAGTATGCGCCTAAAGAAGTTTACACTTAAAAACGGTGTCACAATTCCTGCGTGAGACGGAATTTAGAATTTCAAATAACTAGAGCTATACTTACGAGTACATACAAATCTATGATACATGTAATAAAAAATCTATGGTACAACTAATGAACATGAATCACACCAACCGTAAGCCAATGGGTTCGAACCCACAACAGTTACCAAGGTGACCAACAATTAAAACACAGGTGTCATCCGTTTAGTAGATGTTATATTGATTATCCATTTAATTAAGCTAGTTAGGAAGGCGACATTAAAGGAAGGTAAACCTAAAGCTACATTCCGAAACATACTTCGGGAAATTCCTGACCGGAACCGGGATTTAAGTGGGGAATTCTTTAGCTACGAGACTTGGAATGTCCGGAGTTGGGTGGTCCAAAGGAAGGTGCCATTACATCGATAATTAATATTGACAAATGTAACCTTATTAGAATTATTACTTATCAGAAACGAATATGAGATTTCCAATGTTTTTCTATCAGAAATCGTTCACCAATCACCGCTGAAACATGCTTGCTACTCAGGCGATTTCCCTTTGGAATTAGAAAGACACCACCGCCCATACTAGGCCATAGTCCCAGCATATACAAAATATATTTTAATTACTATTAGAGCAATTATATTATAATATTTACCGCGTACCTATTGGATGAAGTTTCTGAAATAACACCGTTGTTGTTACGACCAATACTCCAGCTCCTCTGTGTGTAACTTAAATACCTATACAAAATATTACCAGGGAATACATTGGGGAAGTAGGGGATCCCAACTGTCATCCCCAATTCTAATTTTCCCAACGGTAACAATAACAAAATATTATTAATTGTCATAGAAAGGAATGCACAAACCGCCCCTCTCAAAGCAAGTACTTCTTACCCGAGGAGTGAGAGATGTTATCGTATGTGCAATATTCCGCAAGTGCAAAGAACAAACTTTGACACATGTTTCGCCTCTACACGAGACATCTTCAGAAGCGTTATCAAGGGAATCTCATATATATTGTTTTAATAATGAATAATGCAGTAGGTGATTTTGTAATTCGTATTTTAATGTTGGTGGGTGGTTGGTGAAAAGCGGGTGCTATTCGTGACTTGATTCATGCATCTGAGTCTGAGTCTGCCCTGTATATATCTGATGTTAAACAGCTCTAACCGTTAAGCGCAAAACACACATAGCGCGGGTGCGGCGCGGGTCGGGCCCGCGCCACACCCGCGCCACCCGCCGCGGCTGTCAGTGCCTTCACACATAGCGCGTGTGGTGCGGGCGCGGGTCGAGCGGGCGCGGGTGGCTTCTTCTGATTTTCTTTAGAGTATAATTCTTATGATGTTACTGTATTTGTATAATTGTCGATGATAGATGATTAGATAGATGATGAACTGAGTAGTGAAAACTTTTTAGAGAGGTTCCTATGGAGATAAGGAACCAAATCAAAAAATCTAAATTTACAGTAATATGCCACTTTCCTACATTTGAGCACTTTATTTAAGCCCTAAGCTGATCCTCCACCATTTTTATGCATAAAAACTCGAACTTACATCTAATTAAGATAATGAAACACTGCAAAGATATGATACTTCTGGCGTTCCATCCAAAAGCAATGAAGCCGCCCGTTTCAGTGATTGAAAATGTCGGGAAATTCGGACACAGATGAACAACTTGACCGCCACTGTGGCATAACTGTAGTGAACGAGATTGTTACGCAGGAGACGCGAGTTCGATTTCATTCAGCGCCATTGCATACATGGCAATTGTTACGTGTAGGTGAAGAGGTAAAAATAAAACAACTGGTCCAACTTTAATACTTCAATATCGCCAATGGTTTGTGGAGGTTAGATAGCAATAGCTTCACGGAAAATACTGAAGTTCAGCCAAACACGGAGTTAGACTGAAAAATGCGGATTGCTCCGAGGTCCATACTTCCCCTCCCCCTTCCACTCTCTTCTCTATATGGTCGGTGGCACGTACGTGACGCCCCTGGTGTTGCAAACCTCCATAGGCCACGGTAACCGCTGTCCACGAGGTAGGCTGTGTGCTTCTCGTCCACCTAAGTGGTATAAAAAAATGAAAAAATGATGGAAGCTAAAATAACGCTATTAGGCAAGAAGAAGAGAAACTGTTTCTATTTGTTTTGAAAAGAAAAGCTCGAAAAAAAATGGTCCTGAAACGAAATCTATAAAAAAAGACTAGAAAACGGATAATGTCATCACTTCTAGAGAATTAAAAACAAGCAAACATGTTTAGGACCATATTCAATATTTTTTCATTGAGATTCATAGCGAAAATGTACTAGTTTTTGTAAATAATTAAGTCGCCTTGTACGACACCGCATGGGAATACATAGGGTGGTCCAAATTCCTCTCTTAAAATTACACTCAATTCTAATAGTCCTAACCAAAAATTTTGTCATACCTAAATCTATTTGTAGTAATAACTATGACAACTGAGGTGAGAACTAGAAAGTCTCACAATAATCTCTATAAAATATGAACGAGCGCATCATATACACATAAAACCAACAAACAGATCGTTATGTGACTCGTTTAATAACCACGGCTGTCACAAAACATTTGATTTTCACAGTATAAACCATATAAATGATAGCGCTCCTGATTAACATCGTATCTTGCGCGAGGTGTTATTATATCGCCATTACAGACACCGCTTCCTATTGCAGATATACTGTTAACTGTGGCGCAGCTCATGTTATACTGCTCGATGTGATATTCAATTTAAAATATCGATTATAAGATACGTCAAGTTCGTAATAATAAATTTCACCAATATGACACTTTTGAAGTTATATAATCAACTAACTATTGCCCATGTAGATATCATATTTAGTACAATTCACAAAATAAATTGTAGCCTATGTGTTATTCTGATGTATAAACTATATTATTGTAAAGTTTCATTAAAATCCATTCAGTAGTTTTTACGTGAAAGAGTAACAAACATATGTACATCCATCCAGCCATACTTACAAACTTTCACGTGTATTATTAGTGGGATAACGAAATAAGTTGGTTTGTTATCGGCTTATGAGTAAATAGTTGCTGTAAATACCTGCTATATTTATGAATATAGGGTACGCATCGGAAACAACATATGGAGCCCAGCGTCTCATCCATCAATTAACAGCCTTCCTTCATTTTTCGAAGTGGTTGGATTGGATCTCAAAGATATTGGATCCCCATACACCCAAATAATATGTCGGCTTCTTAAAAATCCACTCCGGATGACATCACCGCGACTGCGACCGCTAAAACTGTACTAAATATCATCTCATCTTTTCAGCAAGTCGCAACGCCGACAGTGGTGAAGAAGATCCTTCGTCTGAAGCAAGAAAACCCTGGGATGTTCGCGTGGGAGATTCGCGAGAGGCTGCTCAGCGCGAGAGTGTGTGAACCTCACTCCATACCTTCGGTGTCTTCGGTGAACAGGATACTCAGGAACAGTGGGCTCGCGTGGAGTGATGACGACACTAGGAGTGGGCACGGTAAGTTGCATTAGCAATATAGCTGTTATCTACGGCTACGTCTGAGTAGTGCACGTTTCCGTTACACTGTCTACAGGAATCTATTGCTATATCAATATGTATTAATCACATGTATGTGTATCTTATCTAATTGTTATCATGACAACTGAAATTGTTAACGATATTAGCGCCAATGTATAGAAATCTACCGGATCTATTGAGATTTATGATTGTTACTCCGCTCCCTTGAATGGTAGCGTGATGATATGTTACACCTAGATATTGTAGCTTTCTATTAGTGAAAGAATTATTTAAATCGGTCTAGTAGTCTCGGAGCCTATTCATTTCAAACGAACAAACAAAAACACAAATCTTTCCTCTTTATAACATTAGTGTAGATGTGAAAGTTTGTGAAGATGTTTGGACGTTTGTAACTCAAGCACGCTCCAATGTCTGGACGTCTCCGACTGAAATTTGGCATTGGGAAGATTAGAGCCTGAGACGATAATATATTGGTACTTAAATGTTTTATCCCGTGCAAAGGTTCCTAAGTGTTAAGGGTACAGGTTCAAAATACCACGCGTGCAATCGTGAATAAATAGATATTCCATATATACCTATTAAATAGAATATAAAATATGCATAGCTACAATGTAACTTTTGAGACCTACAGGTGGTAAAAATTGATAAAATCAAATTTCTAACACCTGAAATAAGATTCAAATCTATAGTTAACACGTCCAACGCCTAGTTAAAAATGAAACGTTAATTGCTACTTCGTCAACTATAACTTAAATAAAATGTGGTCATCCGAAACATCAAATTGAAATAAACCACATGAGTTGTCAGCTTTAAAAACAAACTGAATCATTAACTAATTAATGACATATTAACTGAACGGGTGGACATAAATTGTCGCCACCTACTGCGACAGGTGTCATCGAATGGAAGTAGTGATAGAAAATCTTTATATTTTATTTTATTATACGTAATAATTGGACAGCAAATGCATTAAATCACAACTATGTGTAAATAGCGGTGGCATTATTATAACTATGAGAGTTGATAGTTTATTTGTAGGTACTTGAGTCATTTTTAAATTGCCACACGCATTCTAAACAGACATGTGTCGAAACTAATTGACATAATAATCTAGTTCTTTATTTAATATAACAGGAAAGTACCTTATTCTTTATAATCTTGATTGATTTCATCGAACTTATTGAAAGTTAAAAAATCAAATATTCTGTATAGACCACTAAATGGAACTTACAAAACGTCAATATCAATAATAGTGATCAAATGGACCGCGGCGGGTTCGAAACGCGGCGCCGCGCCGGTCTGAGCAGATTCTGGCATGAAACTCAATTTGCAAATACTTATAATAATATATAATAAATTAAACTTTTCTAATTCCAGAATCTTACCACCAACCGGACTTACCACCAAATATGATGGACTACATGTCGCTGAAGAATTCGCTACCA
The DNA here is from genome assembly GCA_963691645.1 of Pelosia muscerda. Taxonomy (NCBI): domain Eukaryota; kingdom Metazoa; phylum Arthropoda; class Insecta; order Lepidoptera; family Erebidae; genus Pelosia; species Pelosia muscerda. The sequence continues at coordinate 28,356,919 of OY829098.1, forward strand.
CCAACGCCGCTACCACCGCAGCACAGCCCTCCATACTTCGCTCACTCAGCAGTCAGAGTCCCAGCCCCACCACACACGGACCCCACACACCTCTACGACAGAAGACTAGCTACATCCTGGCTTCTTGCCAACCAGGTTCAAGCGCAAGGCCTTTTAAAACCCTACCCTATCAACCCATGGCAGCGAATAATGATGCCTTACCACGATACGAAAAATTTCTCTCCTTACGCTCTGAATCTACACAATGACCTTTTAAATAGGATCAATACAGATGAAGTGAAATCGGAAAATTCGGAACATATTTCGGTAGAAGCCAGTGATGACAGTGTTGATCGACCAGACGTAGATGAAGAACAGAAAACAGTTGATAAAGAAAAGAAAAAGAACCCGTATTCAATAGAAGAGCTGTTAAAGAAACCGGATAAAATGGTGAATGTGAATCCTATTGGATTCCAGAACTTTCTCAGGCAGCCAAGCGGGAGTATGATAGAAAGTACCCAGAATTTAAGTAACAGAAGTTCACCGGCAAGTTTCTGTTCAGTTCAGAGTGGAGTTTCAAATGATTGTTTCTCCGAATCTGCTAACTCAGAAATCAAAGCGGGAAATTAGATTTTCGGCATTCTAGTCCAATATCGTCTGTTGTTATGACAATAAATCTGTCAGGAATTAAAGTGGAATCAATCTACTGAAGATCATATATTTGTTACGGAATTTGTAAGAAAATATAGTTTAATTCATATAGAATTAATTAAGGAACATGTAAAACATTTTACTTCATAGATTACCTGTATTTAAAAGCTTTCGATGAAAAAAAATGTAGAATAATGTACATAGGATACTTAAGTAAACGTGAAATCACTCATCATCAGGATTATTATTATTGTTCTGTCAAGCAGCTGGGAAAATATTGAATATCCAAGTGAGGAAAAAGGATAGGGTATCGCTCCTAAAAACGATAACTGGCAATATTACTGAACGACGTCAAAAAAACAACTTACACAGCTATTATTTTATTAGCTATTATTTTTTGAACTCATAGTTTGTAGCAACTAAAAGATTCTAAAACTGATGATTTCAAAAAATGATTTTTATGGCGATGGAAAAATTCTATTGATTTTACTATAGTGTCGACAGATCAACCAACAGTAAAAATTGGAGATGATCTGGGGTCCAAGACAAGTAGCAATTCGTTGGTAGTCGTTTTATTGAATGGAATAGAATATAATGTTCAATGTACGGGATTGACACGTTCAGCCGTGAACAAATCAATCACTCAATTATACAAATCGATAATGATAGACAAGTGTCTAGACCCCTTGTGGTAGTATCATAGTTTCATTTTCGTTAGTATTTCCTTTATCCTGTATAGGTCTATCCTTCTTTCCTTCTCTCTTCACATCCTCAAAACACAAACACTTGTAAACGCGCATGTTAAGAACTTTATTGATTTTATAATCGGTGACTACGTTATATTTTTAGCTTTAGTAAATATCATATATTAGCCATCTTTAGACTAAGTATAAATAAAAACTAACTATATAAATTAATTTACGTTAATACTTATCTACGTCTAACTTTGCTTTCTTAGATTTTATCGATGTAAATTAGGTAAATGCCATGTTCAATAATAATTAAGTAATATTACTATAATTTATAAATATTGTATTTACTAAGTTGTAATAAATTATTTTTTTCTGTATTAAGTAGGTAGATGTCGTCTCTTTACTTCATTAATGGTACGATATCTGAAAAGAAAACAGGACCTAGATTTTACTACATTGTCAAACCACGGAGCATACGAAAACTACCATTGTATTTCAAAATTTACTGTTATGCTGTTAAAGTCAAATTAAATGGCATCTTGTTGAGTGAATGAAACGAAATAATGAATCTTTTAATCTTTTAAGTTTATGTGGACAAAGCCAGAAATTCAATGGCAGTTTTTGTAATCTCAGTGGTTTGACAATGGTTAACAATTAGTAAATTTGGGGCCAAGGCAAAAGTATATCTAGTATAAGGAGATAAATTAGGTTTAGGTAGGTACTTAAAGATGATTGTGCATATTGGATCTAAGAGTAACATGTAAAAGCTCTATGAAATTATAACTACTGCCCGTTCCGCTTTCAATTGTCAAATAATCGTAGGTATTTTGACCCAGAGTTGTTTTTATTTTCTTTGTTCCACGTTGATGAATAGCGTCGGTGGCTTAATGGTTAAGAAGTCAGCCTCGCGATTGAGAGACCCCGTATTTGAATTCTGGGCAATGCACTACCGACGTGAACCTTCTCCTAACATAAACCATTGAGCTTAGCTGGAAGGGTTAGATGGAATATTAATAATACCGGTTGCTTTAAAACAAAATGGATATTAAAAATTGCGACCATTTATTATTACTCTATTCGCTGAACTTTTTTTAATTGTTCAGTATTCTCTTACTAGAACTGTTCGAATTAATGTTCAGAGTCCCTACCACCACCTCCTAAAAGTAATTTTTTTTAAAGTGTGATTCGGATTCGCATTGTTGTTATTCATCGAGAGTTTAAAATAAAATTATTATTATTTTCTTTTTTTTCTTTTCTTTCTTATTTGTGTACTTACTATAGGTAAAAGCATAAATTCAAACAAATTAAACAAATAAATGTATCCACTACATCAATAGAAACGGTTCGACCCATTTGACCCATATAACACTATTGTAGTATTCTAACGGACGCTAATATGACGGTCTGAATCTCACTGTGGGAGTAAAGTAAGATTGTACTAAAATTACTTTTTAAAAGTGGTGGTAGTGGTAGGGCCTCACTACCCGATTAGTATATAATATTAATGTATGCAATATATTAATTTTTAGAGAGCAGTAGTAATGGACAACAATCTATTTTACCTACATTTTAAAATAACATATATTATGATTCTGTGATACCCTAAGATATATGTATACTTTATTTCTATTAAATTCCTTAAATTTTAATCATTCCTTTATTCCATTGTTTAGTGCTACAGATAGTAATTATGTAAGTAATTAAGTACTTTATTTTAGTTATAGTTGCATTGTATATAAGGTAATCACGGTAGTTGTTTATTTATGAAAAAGCACAATAAACCAAATACAAATTTAAAGTACCATTTTTTTATACTTGCCCTTCTTAACCGAACGCCGAATAATAACAGTAATAAGATAAGATAATAACAGTAAGCTAAACGAACATGCACAAAATATATGATTATTGTGCAAATTTCATTAACGTGTATTTGCACAAGCCTATGCTTGCGGCATTATACTCGAACATGTTTGGCTGCCATTATGTTTCCGGCAATATACATATTATATAATCCATCCATCCACATTGTTAAGGATATCTAGGCAATGTATAGGTACTTCGAAGTATCAAAAGGTATAGATATAAACTGATAGTCTCTTTGTGTATTCTAACTTGTAATATAAACATAATTATTGTGTTGCATACAAAGTAACTTAGTCCCACATGATCTCTAGTGAACGAGCTCGCCCGACCCGAATGTCAGGGGTCAGCTATTTACCGCGCATCGGCTGTCACCATGACAGGTCAATCAAGAACCCACAACTTACTTGCATTACCTACCTAAACGTATTTAATATGTAGTATAAAATATATCTAAGTTATTGGCTTAAAGACTTTATATACCATGCCAGGTAAGATAATGTATAAAATGTTAACATAAAATATAAATATTTGATTTATTTCAATAACACATTCCTATTACAAAATCAATGGAATATTTACCATTTAGAACAATCAAGGTAGATATATTCCATGTTATACATATCCGGGTATATTAATTCCGTGATCATGGCGCAATCGATTAGGTACACAACACAACATCTTACAAACATCGATTGTGGATAATTAACATCGGTAACTTTAAAATGACATATATTGGTAAAATTAGCTCATATTATTCCATGCGTAATCAGAGGTAATCACCCCTAGCGTATGCAAATTGTGTATAATAGATGTATGTATTATGGAAATACATGGTCAGCCGGAAACTTGGTAATTTCATAGATTTTGTTTTACTTCTGTGGAATTAGTCATTTCACGCGACATTTCTGGGCAATAAAAGGCGACATGAATATTTCGTAATTACATACATAATACTTATATTACACATACCTACGTAAAGTGTATTCAAATTAGGTCAATTTAAAGTTAACATAAATATACGAATATGTATACACAGGTACATTAATGTATAGCGAATAAGTTTCCATCACGTTCCCGCCCGCGCCAGTCATGGGCATTTATGTCTAATAATTTTTATAACCAATATACATAGTCTTATACATATATATACATAATAATATATAGTTTCTTACACACTTGTATATATAATACACAAACACAACGCAAATAATTTAGGTATGTGCATTGCGTGTCTATTGCTTAGAAATATTTGACTATATATGCTAACGATTCACATGAAACTTGATTAAAATAGCCAGAAAAGTGTGCGCAGGTAAGGGTGTAAAGTTTCCGTATATATTGTAATTGTATTATTGATTTATTACCAACGGTCTAAAATAACACGTGAACCAGTTCTTAAAGACCATAATATTAACTTGTGGTATTTTAAAAGATTTGAAATAGGTCATCATTAAAACATAGTCGTTTTAAATCAAATCAAATCCTTGTACTCAACAGGAACCAAAACCAAAAGGTGCACCTACCACCACCCACCTTTGCCCCTGGCACAGTGAGGGTCGGGTCAATTGATTAATATTGACACCTTTTATGAATTCAAAATGTAAATCATTGTAAAAGTATTCACTTTTTTAAACTAAGACCAGCAAATGTGAACTAAAGTTTAATTCTATTTTGTATTTTTTTTTAATGATTAAAATCAAATTTTATTGTTAATACACTGTAAAATAAAGTCACCTTAATACTAAACAGACAATACAATAATTCAACCGAGTCTCTCAACAGGTGGGCCTCAAAATGAATATATGGACAAGACCCAGGTTAAGGCGAATGCTCATATTCTAAGGCCCTCCCCAGTGTCAATTGGAGGCTCGACCCTCGAAGTTGTAGACAAGTACGTCAACCTTGGACAGATGGTCCGATTAGACGGATCAAACTTCGAGGCGGAGGTCAATCGTCGAATCCAACTCGGCTGGGCAGCGTTCGGGAAGCTACACACACAGTCTTTTCGTTCAAAATACCTCAGTGCTTAAAGACAAAAGTCTTTAATCAGTGCGTGTTGCCAGTAATGACCTATGGCGTTGAGACGTGGACTCTCACTATGGGCCTCATAAGAAAGCTCAAGGTTACACAGCGAGCTATGGAAAGGGCTATGCTCGGAATCTCTCTGCTGGATCGAATCAAAAATGAGGAGATCCGCGAACGAACAAAAGTGGTCGACATAGCCTACAAGGTTAGCAAGCTGAAGTGGCAGTGGGCGGGGCACGTAGCAAGAAGAACAGATTGCCATTGGAGCCGAAAGGTTCTCGAATGGAGACCACGTACCGGTAGACGAAGCGTGGGACGGCCTCCTACGACATGGACGGACGACATAGTCAAAGTCGCGGGTACACATTGGATGCAGACCGCCTCCAACCGGTCGGATTGGAGGTCCATGGGGGAGGCCTATGTACAGTAGTGGATGTCTTGTGGCTGAAATGATGATGATGATGATGACAATAATTATGTGCCAATTTAATAACCCGCCCCTGATCGCTCCCGGTGCAAAGGTGCCCATCACACTTGCCGCGTTTTCACGCTGGATTGCTTTTGTAATTGAATTATATTAAGGCTCTACTAATTACCTCACGGACTTCATTTTTTTAACTGAAATTAGTAACTTGTGGTTATTGAAATATTTCACGTTCCAACATTTAAAATTAAAACAATTACCTGTAGAACAAAGGTTCAATTACACAGTTCACTTTACAATATTAATTAATTAAGGTACTTACATTACATGTTTATTCTTATGAAATTATTTGAACAATTCACATGCATCTTGATTCGAATAGGAAACGAAGTGTGCAGGAAAATTTCATTCTATATTGTAATTGTAACGTTTTAAATACCACATGAACCTGTTTGTTTAAGAACATAATAGTAACGTGTGGTATTTTAAGGCTTCCGAATTAGTCTTAGTCACTCAAGTTAAAACCACTAGGTCTACTTAAAGAATGAAGTTGTAGTCACATAAACAGTTCACTTTTTAACATTTAACGTTAAAACTAGTAGTTTATTTCACATACCTAGTCCACTTTCCAGTATTAATTAAATTAATTAGGGACCCGCGTTACAATATACAATATAAATGTATGTGTATAACAATATTCGAACAATTCACATGCGTCTTGATTACAATAGCAAGTGAAGTGTGTAGTAACTAGCGCTTCATTCTTTAATGTACTTCTTTTAACGATTATATATAAATATATAACAGCGGTGGCAGTCATTCAGTCAAAAATTGCGGTTTCAAACAAAAATCGGCCCTGCGGTGGTGGAGGAAGGTACATAATTCTTTGAAAATTACACTAATCACCAACCCCTTACGAAACCAACGTACAGCGTTACAGATTGCCCTAGACCGGGATCAGTCAAATTTAGACACCGGACTAAGAAAGACGTCAACGCGCAGCGCCCAGGCACTTCGTCCGTACATTGAAAACAAAATTATATTCATAGACATGGATAATTTTCAATTAAAGGTACGTATGTTGAATATATTATATACTTGTATAATGTAATGTGTTATTCATAAATTAGTGTAGATTTTATCTGTGTACCACTTGTATGTTTTTTCCACATTCATGTATTTTTTTTATTTTCTTCACCAGAACGAAGAAGTTGAAGCGCTCAGCGCCATATACACGAATGAGTGGACCACAGAGAGTGAAGCAGCCGGAATCTATGGGATTATAATTAAAGTCGGCCACTATGAAGTGAAGTTAGAGGTGCACCTACCGGATAACTACACTATTCATTCCCCGCCTACGTTCGAGATATCCGCTCCCTGGATGGGAAGGAATATTAAGAAATCCCTTATTAATAAAATCAACGAAATATATATGTAAGTATTTTATAATTCAATGTATGCATGTATAGTAATAACCAGTATTTTGTACTTTGTGTATTTTGTCTAAGTAACAGTTACGTAACGTAATAGCCAATAATACAATTAATAAATGGTGGAAAATGACCCTTTTATGTAACGAACTAAACCTTCATTCTACAGTTACTTATTTAATGATTATTTGAAAATCTTTAAAATATCACATGTTATTATTATATTATTAAAGAATAATAATAACATGAGGTATTCTAAAGTGTGCGATATTCGATATAATCATGAAAAGGTACAGTACAGTAGGTATAGAATGAAGCTTTACTTACCTACTCAATTTACTTACTATTTTAATCAATGATGATGAATTGATGAGGCATGTAAATTGTTAGAATATTTTTCTAAGGAATATACACGTCATGTAGGTACCTTATTAATTAATTGAACCTTTGTTCTACAGGGACTTGTTTTATATTTAAATGTTGGGAAATTAACTGTTTATGTGACTAAACCTTCAATCTGTAGGTTGCTTTAATGATTATTTCAAAACCTTTAAAATACCACACGTTAATATTATGTTCTTAAAGAACTGGTTCATGTGTTATTTTCGACCGTTAGTAATAAATCAATAATATAATTATAATATACCTACTGGACGCAGACTTTACACCCTTACCTGCACACTTTTCTTGCTATTTTATTTACTTTTCTAAGTAATAGACACGTAATGTACCTAAGTACTAGGTACTAACGTAGGTACATCAAGGTGTAAAATAACCTACGTATTGTATTTACATTGTGTGTGTGGTGTGTCTATATAATGTGCTCATATCGCCATATAAAATCGCTTTTTACTATTTCGGACCACCCATCCTCACCAGTTCATAATATTAGTAGATAGTACGTATTTGAACATGATAGTACTTGGATCATAAAATCACCCTGCCGCATGTGATATTTCCTATTCTGTATTGGTGCGGTGTCGAGAGTTCGGTTGCTATTTCTATTTGATGCATAAAGATACTCTTAGGTATTGAATCCTTATTGTGGTTGATACATTTCGAGATAACTCTTATAATTCGTTATCTTTTACAGGCAACATAAGGGAGAACCCGTTATTTTCCTCTGGGTTGAAAAAATTAGAGAAGTCTTGCAAAATATGAAAAAAAACAATAAGCAACATAAATCAGCCGTGTCATCTGATTCGGCCCACGTAAGTTATTTTTTTTTCTGTTCGATAGACTCGCGTTTGGCCACTATCTCACCTGGTGGTAAGTTGTGATGTATTGTGGTCGACGGTGGAACACGCTTGCCTAAAAGTTACCTATTTACTCTAATCTTGAAGACTTCCAAGTAACTAGCGACTAGTTCACCAGTCACACTCTTAAAATTGCCTACCATTATGTTACAGTTGAGCGTCTGTTGTCCACTAATAACTCACGGTCCGGTCATATCGGATCGTAAGAGCAAATTCCAAGGGCACGCAGCACAGGTGCGCAGCATTGATGATGTTAAGTAAGTGCATACAAATATAATAGGTATAATTTATCTTCACCTCCATCAAATCAAATTTTCTTTATAACCATAATACAGGCTGAATTTCCAGCTGAACGATTCTAGACTAACTTATTACCAACTTATTATGAATAGGCCATTGAAACAGTACACAGTTACAGTTTATTTTAAAGCTTGATTTTCGTCTATTCTTGACCGCGACTCCCAACAATAATATCTTCTAAATTCCAGGTTGGTTTTGAACAAACTAAAAGATAATCGTAAAATTCAAAACGCAAAGCACAATATTTACGCATACCGCATTCAACAAAACACAACAAAAGGATCAACAATCATTCAAGATTGCGACGATGACGGAGAAGCGCACGCCGCAAACCGACTTTTATATTTAATGGAATTACTTAAACAAACCAATACGATGGTTGTGGTGACGCGCTGGTAAGTAGTATTTTTTATACCACCTAGGTGGCAGACAAGCACGCGGCCCCCTGATGGAAAGTGGTTACCGTGGCCTATGGAGGTTTGCAAATATAGAGAAGAGGGGGGCAGGGGAAGGCGTGGAGGGGAGAAGGTTAAGAGAGTCTCTGTGCTGTCACTGCAGAAGACAAAGAAGGGTTTTCTAGGTCTTTCCACTGACATCACAAAACGTCTCCAGTGAGCTCTGATTCCTTCGATCGAATAAAAAGTGATTCAGTTAATACTAGACACGGTAGGGTCCTTCCTCTTATGACCGTGCCTATGACATGCTCTATTAATGAGACTTACATATTTTCTTTTTTTTCTAGGTATGGCGGCATACATTTGGGGCCGGACCGCTTCCGGCATATAAATAACGCCGCAAGACAAGCCCTCAATGAAGCGGGTTTATTGAAACAATGACGGTGGCGGTCTCCCGGATCCTGAGAATGTTACTTGGCACTGATGAATTGTATTATAAGTTTTAAGTTTTGTATAATATAACCTTTTTGTACCTACCTATAATATATGTGTATATCTATTATAAGTCTTTTCGTTCGCAAAAGTTTTTCGAATAGTCAGTCAATTTATAAAAAGATTATATCTGCAAGAGTGGTATAGTTCCCGGGTATATAATATAATATCTTGACCCCAAGTTGCGGCAAACGTATGATCAACACCATATTATTTGCAGAATTGACCTCCGCCACATGAAAGTGATGTCCGGCACATCACTTGCCTAGCTTTCGTGACTAATGTTATGCTTCCATAACTTCATGTGTCTACAAATCTAAACATCAATAACCTTTTCACCGTGGGTTATACGGACGGCATTACGATCTTAATGTAGGGGTTGTTTGATCGCATGAGAGAGAGCTAGGCTGGCTGCTCTAGCCTGTAACTCTGCACGCCCAATGGCTCAAAATGGAGAGTCCCAATCCAAGCCAAACCAAACCAAGATTCGACATTATCACTTCGTTATCAATTTGTAATGTACTTATACTTGTATATGTGAAACATTTGAACTATCTTTAACTTACCGATCTAAATCGAAAGGAAATACATGTATAGATAATAAAATATGTACTTACATTTTCTATTAAATCAGCGTTTCAAGTTAACTTGATATGAGTCACTGTCTCCAAATAAAAGCTAATAGGTAAGTATTACACTAAATAACGTCACCATGGTTAGATAGGAAGTTTAGTGTTTACCTGTCTATCAAGTAGAAAGAAAGTGGAATTGGTACCAGATGGAATAGAAGTCACTGTTTCTAATCGTATTAACTCACTAAATACAAAAAGCTTATATGAAATGTGCTTTAATTACCTATCATAGAAAAGACACCACGTCGCACATACATTTTCACCACATTAGACATTTTTTATTTTACCTAAACGTTTTTCATTTCACATTATAATATCTTATTTAATCCATATATCCATATACCAAATATTATAAACTATGTCTGTCTGTCTGTATGTTACGCTTTCACGACTAAACCACTCTACCTACCTTGATGATTCACCTTCAATTTCATCAGATTCAAATAAAGTAGGTATACCTATGTAATATGAAACGTCGAAGTCAAGTTTTGCAAGAAAGTGTACTAAAGTCACATTAACCACGCCGGTACATCAGTTGCCGTGTATATATCAGCCTATCAGCTCCCTAGGGTTTGAAATCAGCATTAAGTATAACAAGTACCTATAGACTGAAAGTTTAGTTACATAAACAGATAAATGGATAAACAGCAAGGTTCAACATGTTTTAATTATTAGTTATTCCGTTACGTTTGATACCTCAGTTTACCTTCAATGAAATCCAGTGTCCTTTCTTTGATGAAGAATTATACGAGGTGATTTTGAGACGGGGCTTAGGTAACTGTTGTAGTTACGGCAAAACGTTCTTAGGATTCATAACTTTTTTAAATTCCAAAATGCATTCCCATATTTTTGCAAAGTCATAAAGTCAAGTCAAAGCAAGTAAAAGGCTAAAATTTATATTTTATGCCAACCAATCCTATTTCATGTACCTACGTAGATTTTATGCCAAATTTATATTTTATTATTAAATTTATATTTTATGCCAACCAATCCTATTTCATGTACCTACGTAGAGATCAATGGACTACATTTGCGGTACAAATACTAGAAAGTCTAGTGGGACAGAAATGACTGTAGTGGTGTACACGTCTTGCGACTGCCACCTGGCCTCGTAAGCGACCTCACAACTCGTAAGCGATGTCGAATTACTGCAGTTAAACCGGTTGTTGAACTTTTCAGAGGTCTAACTACCCGTAACTACTACCATAGATGATCGAATGTGCGGACGATCCGAAGCACGAACAGACCCGTGCAAATATGGCTGTTTGCACCACTGAGCTAGAATAGAACCCGCGCCTCCTGCGTCACGGGCACATTAACCACTAAAGGGCTCAAAATTAAAAATTAAATTCCTTTATTGTGTTCTATTCCTTCTTTAAACGGCACTTACTAAACGTCAACATCAATTATATATTATAAGTTAGTGAGCAAATGGACCACTGTTTCGATACGCAGCCCCGGCCTGTGAAGATGCCGACAAGAAACTCATCAGGCTTTTTATTTCTTCATCTATTTATAAACATTTAGTTACTTAGTCTAGATACAATAATTTGTTTGAGTAGCAAGTTGAGTTAACAGCCCATATTCACATTTGTATATCATTCAAAAATCTTGAATTTTAATAGTCTTTGGGCACAACTTCCTTTGGCATAGCTTTCCATAAATATATTGGCGTGGCGGTAGTGCACGCGACTGCTACGCAGAGGCGCCGCGGGTTCGATCCCCGCTCAGTGCAAAAATTGGTATGTATTGCACTAATCTGGTCGTGCCTCGGGGAGCACGTTAAGCAGTCGGTCCCGTTGGCCTACAAACATCTATGGCAGTCGTTACGGCTAGTTGGAGCCCTCAAAAGTCCGACCAGTCTAACTTGGAACTTCGATATCGCCATTGGTCATTGGACCATTGGTTGTGGAAGTCAGATGGCAATCACTTCACGGAAAATATCGAAGTTCAGCCGCATCACAGTTAGACTGGAAAGCCGACCCCAATTGTGTGTTTCTCTTATTTTTTCTACCCATTACTGTATTGTTCGTTCGCCAAAATAGTTTCTGTGAAACGTAATAGATTTTAAAAGTTATCTCGGAATGAAACAACCCCAATTAAGCTTCAATGAGAGCGTCTTTTACTTTATGCATCACAAAGAGTTAGGGATTATATCAGCGTTAGTCCCTATTATGAATACTATCATTAATGTGAACGCTGGTAAGGGAATAGCATAATGGGACCTTCTAATTCCGAGAATACGTGAGGATTGAACATAAACTTAATATAGACAAACAATGCAAATAATTTATGTAGGTGCATTACCTACGTGTCTATTGCTTAGAAATCTTTGACTGTATACCTAATGGTAACCATTCTCTCTGTAACTCATCTGTCATCACTCTCATCATCTCATTTGTATTATTGATTTATTACTAACGGTCTAGAATAACACATGAACCAGTTCTTTAAGAACATATAATATTAACGTGTGGTATTCTAAAATTTGGATTTTTTTTAAATAGTTAAATTACATTAAAACAAGTTCCTGTACAACAAAGGTTTAGGTACACTGTTCACTTTTCAATATCAATTTAATTAATTAGGGAACGGACACGTAATGTAACGTGTCCGTTCCTTAAAAAATATTCGAATAATTCTCAAGTCATCAGACAGCTTGGCTTGCCCGCAGTTCGGCGGCGAGAAGTCCTGTCACAGCTCATGTCAAGCGTGCTTGGGACGATGGCATTTCTGGAAGGAACGTTCGTACCTGGGGCAGAGGTTGGCAGTTGAATAGCAATCACATGGGTACCTTTGCCCCTAGCACAGTGAGTCTAATATAGGTCGGGTCAATATCAATTGGCCCGACCTATATTGACAACTTTTATGAATTCAAAATGTAAATCATTGTAAAAGTATTCACTTTTTTAAACTAAGACCAGCAAATGTGAACTAAAGTTTAATTTTATGGTGTAACTTTTTTAATGATTAAAAATTTTTTTTATTGTTAATACACTGTAAAATAAAGTCACCTTAATACTAAACAGACAATACAATAATTATGTGCATATTTAATAACCCGCCCCTGATCGATCCCGGTGCGAAGGTGCCCATCACACTTGCCGCGTTTTCACGCTGGATTGCTTTTGTAATTGAATTATATTAAGGCTCTACTAATTACCTCACGGACTTCATTTTTTTAACTGAAATTAGTAACTTGTGGTTATTGAAATATTTCACGTTCCAACATTTAAAATTAAAACAATTACCTGTAGAACAAAGGTTCAATTACACAGTTCACTTTACAATATTAATTAATTAAGGTACTTACATTACATGTTTATTCTTATGAAATTATTTGAACAATTCACATGCATCTTGATTCGAATAGGAAACGAAGTGTGCAGGAAAATTTCATTCTATATTGTAATTGTAACGTTTTAAATACCACATGAACCTGTTTGTTTAAGAACATAATAGTAACGTGTGGTATTTTAAGGCTTCCGATATAGTCTTAGTCACTCAAGTTAAAACCACTAGGTCTACTTAAAGAATGAAGTTGTAGTCACATAAACAGTTCACTTTTCAACATTTAACGTTAAAACTAGTAGTTTGTTTCACATACCTAGTCCACTTTCCAGTATTAATTAAATTAATTAGGGACCCGCGTTACAATATACAATATAAATGTATGTGTATTACAATATTCGAACAATTCACATGCGTCTTGATTACAATAGCAAGTGAAGTGTGTAGTAACTAGCGCTTCATTCTTTAATGTACTTCTTTTAACGATTATATATAAATATATAACAGCGGTGGCAGTCATTCAGTCAAAACTTGCGGTTTCAAACAAAAATCGGCCCTGCGGTGGTGGAGGAAGGTACATAATTCTTTGAAAATTACACTAATCACCAACCCCTTACGAAACCAACGTACAGCGTTACAGATTGCCCTAGACCGGGATCAGTCAAATTTAGACACCGGACTAAGAAAGACGTCAACGCGCAGCGCCCAGGCACTTCGTCAGTACATTGAAAACAAAATGGACATGGATAATTTTCAATTAAAGGTACGTATGTTGAATATATTATATACTTGTATAATGTAATGTGTTATTCATAAATTAGTGTAGATTTTATCTGTGTACCACTTGTATGTTTTTTCCACATTCATGTATTTTTTTTATTTTCTTCACCAGAACGAAGAAGTTGAAGCGCTCAGCGCCATATACACCAATGAGTGGACCACAGAGAGTGAAGCAGCCGGAATCTATGGGATTATAATTAAAGTCGGCCACTATGAAGTGAAGTTAGAGGTGCACCTACCGGATAACTACCCTATTCATTCCCCGCCTACGTTCGAGATATCCGCTCCCTGGATGGGAAGGAATATTAAGAAATCCCTTATCAATAAACTCAACGAAATATATATGTAAGTATTTTATAATTCAATGTATGCATGTATAGTAATAACCAGTATTTTGTACTTTGTATATTTTGTCTAAGTAACAGTTACGTAACGTAATAGCCAATAATACAATTAATAAATGGTGGAAAATGACCCTTTTATGTAACGAACTAAACCTTCATTCTACAGTTACTTATTTAATGATTATTTGAAAATCTTTAAAATATCACATGTTATTATTATATTATTAAAGAATAATAATAACATGAGGTATTCTAAAGTGTGCGATATTCGATATAATCATGAAAAGGTACAGTACAGTAGGTATAGAATGAAGCTTTACTTACCTACTCAATTTACTTACTATTTTAATCAATGATGATGAATTGATGAGGCATGTAAATTGTTAGAATATTTTTCTAAGGAATATACACGTCATGTAGGTACCTTATTAATTAATTGAACCTTTGTTCTACAGGGACTTGTTTTATATTTAAATGTTTGGAAATTAACTGTTTATGTGACTAAACCTTCAATCTGTGTGTGTAGGTTGCTTTAATGATTATTTCAAAACCTTTAAAATACCACACGTTAATATTATGTTCTTAAAGAACTGGTTCATGTGTTATTTTCGACCGTTAGTAATAAATCAATAATATAATTATAATATACCTACTGGACGCAGACTTTACACCCTTACCTGCACACTTTTCTTGCTATTTTATTTACTTTTCTAAGTAATAGACACGTAATGTACCTAAGTACTAGGTACTAACGTAGGTACATCAAGGTGTAAAATAACCTAGTATTGTATTTACATTGTGTGTGTGGTGTGTCTATATAATGTGCTCATATCGCCATATAAAATCGCTTTTTACTATTTCGGACCACCCATCCTCACCAGTTCATAATATTAGTAGATAGTACGTATTTGAACATGATAGTACTTGGATCATAAAATCACCCTGCCGCATGTGATATTTCCTATTCTGTATTGGTGCGGTGTCGAGAGTTCGGTTGCTATTTCTATTTGATGCATAAAGATACTCTTATTGAATCCTTATTGTGGTTGATACATTTCGAGATAACTCTTATAATTCGTTATCTTTTACAGGCAACATAAGGGAGAACCCGTTATTTTCCTCTGGGTTGAAAAAATTAGAGAAGTCTTGCAAAATATGAAAAAAAACAATAAGCAACATAAATCAGCCGTGTCATCTGATTCGGCCCACGTAAGTTATTTTTTTTTCTGTTCGATAGACTCGCGTTTGGCCACTATCTCACCTGGTGGTAAGTTGTGATGTATTGTGGTCGACGGTGGAACACGCTTGCCTAAAAGTTACCTATTTACTCTAATCTTGAAGACTTCCAAGTAACTAGCGACTAGTTCACCAGTCACACTCTTAAAATTGCCTACCATTATGTTACAGTTGAGCGTCTGTTGTCCACTAATAACTCACGGTCCGGTCATATCGGATCGTAAGAGCAAATTCCAAGGGCACGCAGCACAGGTGCGCAGCATTGATGATGTTAAGTAAGTGCATACAAATATAATAGGTATAATTTATCTTCACCTCCATCAAATCAAATTTTCTTTATAACCATAATACAGGCTGAATTTCCAGCTGAACGATTCTAGACTAACTTATTACCAACTTATTATGAATAGGCCATTGAAACAGTACACAGTTACAGTTTATTTTAAAGCTTGATTTTCGTCTATTCTTGACCGCGACTCCCAACAATAATATCTTCTAAATTCCAGGTTGGTTTTGAACAAACTAAAAGATAATCGTAAAATTCAAAACGCAAAGCACAATATTTACGCATACCGCATTCAACAAAACACAACAAAAGGATCAACAATCATTCAAGATTGCGACGATGACGGAGAAGCGCACGCCGCAAACCGACTTTTATATTTAATGGAATTACTTAAACAAACCAATACGATGGTTGTGGTGACGCGCTGGTAAGTAGTATTTTTTATACCACCTAGGTGGCAGACAAGCACGCGGCCCCCTGATGGAAAGTGGTTACCGTGGCCTATGGAGGTTTGCAAATATAGAGAAGAGGGGGGCAGGGGAAGGCGTGGAGGGGAGAAGGTTAAGAGAGTCTCTGTGCTGTCACTGCAGAAGACAAAGAAGGGTTTTCTAGGTCTTTCCACTGACATCACAAAACGTCTCCAGTGAGCTCTGATTCCTTCGATCGAATAAAAAGTGATTCAGTTAATACTAGACACGGTAGGGTCCTTCCTCTTATGACCGTGCCTATGACATGCTCTATTAATGAGACTTACATATTTTCTTTTTTTTCTAGGTATGGCGGCATACATTTGGGGCCGGACCGCTTCCGGCATATAAATAACGCCGCAAGACAAGCCCTCAATGAAGCGGGTTTATTGAAACAATGACGGTGGCGGTCTCCCGGATCCTGAGAATGTTACTTGGCACTGATGAATTGTATTATAAGTTTTAAGTTTTGTATAATATAACCTTTTTGTACCTACCTATAATATATGTGTATATCTATTATAAGTCTTTTCGTTCGCAAAAGTTTTTCGAATAGTCAGTCAATTTATAAAAAGATTATATCTGCAAGAGTGGTATAGTTCCCGGGTATATAATATAATATCTTGACCCCAAGTTGCGGCAAACGTATGATCAACACCATATTATTTGCAGAATTGACCTCCGCCACATGAAAGTGATGTCCGGCACATCACTTGCCTAGCTTTCGTGACTAATGTTATGCTTCCATAACTTCATGTGTCTACAAATCTAAACATCAATAACCTTTTCACCGTGGGTTATACGGACGGCATTACGATCTTAATGTAGGGGTTGTTTGATCGCATGAGAGAGAGCTAGGCTGGCTGCTCTAGCCTGTAACTCTGCACGCCCAATGGCTCAAAATGGAGAGTCCCAATCCAAGCCAAACCAAACCAAGATTCGACATTATCACTTCGTTATCAATTTGTAATGTACTTATACTTGTATATGTGAAACATTTGAACTATCTTTAACTTACCGATCTAAATCGAAAGGAAATACATGTATAGATAATAAAATATGTACTTACATTTTCTATTAAATCAGCGTTTCAAGTTAACTTGATATGAGTCACTGTCTCCAAATAAAAGCTAATAGGTAAGTATTACACTAAATAACGTCACCATGGTTAGATAGGAAGTTTAGTGTTTACCTGTCTATCAAGTAGAAAGAAAGTGGAATTGGTACCAGATGGAATAGAAGTCACTGTTTCTAATCGTATTAACTCACTAAATACAAAAAGCTTATATGAAATGTGCTTTAATTACCTATCATAGAAAAGACACCACGTCGCACATACATTTTCACCACATTAGACATTTTTTATTTTACCTAAACGTTTTTCATTTCACATTATAATATCTTATTTAATCCATATATCCATATACCAAATATTATAAACTATGTCTGTCTGTCTGTATGTTACGCTTTCACGACTAAACCACTCTACCTACCTTGATGATTCACCTTCAATTTCATCAGATTCAAATAAAGTAGGTATACCTATGTAATATGAAACGTCGAAGTCAAGTTTTGCAAGAAAGTGTACTAAAGTCACATTAACCACGCCGGTACATCAGTTGCCGTGTATATATCAGCCTATCAGCTCCCTAGGGTTTGAAATCAGCATTAAGTATAACAAGTACCTATAGACTGAAAGTTTAGTTACATAAACAGATAAATGGATAAACAGCAAGGTTCAACATGTTTTAATTATTAGTTATTCCGTTACGTTTGATACCTCAGTTTACCTTCAATGAAATCCAGTGTCCTTTCTTTGATGAAGAATTATACGAGGTGATTTTGAGACGGGGCTTAGGTAACTGTTGTAGTTACGGCAAAACGTTCTTAGGATTCATAACTTTTTTAAATTCCAAAATGCATTCCCATATTTTTGCAAAGTCATAAAGTCAAGTCAAAGCAAGTAAAAGGCTAAAATTTATATTTTATGCCAACCAATCCTATTTCATGTACCTACGTAGATTTTATGCCAAATTTATATTTTATTATTAAATTTATATTTTATGCCAACCAATCCTATTTCATGTACCTACGTAGAGATCAATGGACTACATTTGCGGTACAAATACTAGAAAGTCTAGTGGGACAGAAATGACTGTAGTGGTGTACACGTCTTGCGACTGCCACCTGGCCTCGTAAGCGACCTCACAACTCGTAAGCGATGTCGAATTACTGCAGTTAAACCGGTTGTTGAACTTTTCAGAGGTCTAACTACCCGTAACTACTACCATAGATGATCGAATGTGCGGACGATCCGAAGCACGAACAGACCCGTGCAAATATGGCTGTTTGCACCACTGAGCTAGAATAGAACCCGCGCCTCCTGCGTCACGGGCACATTAACCACTAAAGGGCTCAAAATTAAAAATTAAATTCCTTTATTGTGTTCTATTCCTTCTTTAAACGGCACTTACTAAACGTCAACATCAATTATATATTATAAGTTAGTGAGCAAATGGACCACTGTTTCGATACGCAGCCCCGGCCTGTGAAGATGCCGACAAGAAACTCATCAGGCTTTTTATTTCTTCATCTATTTATAAACATTTAGTTACTTAGTCTAGATACAATAATTTGTTTGAGTAGCAAGTTGAGTTAACAGCCCATATTCACATTTGTATATCATTCAAAAATCTTGAATTTTAATAGTCTTTGGGCACAACTTCCTTTGGCATAGCTTTCCATAAATATATTGGCGTGGCGGTAGTGCACGCGACTGCTACGCACGGGCGCCGCGGGTTCGATCCCCGCTCAGTGCAAAAATTGGTATGTATTGCACTAATCTGGTCGTGCCTCGGGGAGCACGTTAAGCAGTCGGTCCCGTTGGCCTACAAACATCTATGACAGTCGTTACGGCTAGTTGGAGCCCTCAAAAGTCCGACCAGTCTAACTTGGAACTTCGATATCGCCATTGGTCATTGGACCATTGGTTGTGGAAGTCAGATGGCAATCACTTCACGGAAAATATCGAAGTTCAGCCGCATCACAGTTAGACTGGAAAGCCGACCCCAATTGTGTGTTTCTCTTATTTTTTCTACCCATTACTGTATTGTTCGTTCGCCAAAATAGTTTCTGTGAAACGTAATAGATTTTAAAAGTTATCTCGGAATGAAACAACCCCAATTAAGCTTCAATGAGAGCGTCTTTTACTTTATGCATCACAAAGAGTTAGGGATTATATCAGCGTTAGTCCCTATTATGAATACTATCATTAATGTGAACGCTGGTAAGGGAATAGCATAATGGGACCTTCTAATTCCGAGAATACGTGAGGATTGAACATAAACTTAATATAGACAAACAATGCAAATAATTTATGTAGGTGCATTACCTACGTGTCTATTGCTTAGAAATCTTTGACTGTATACCTAATGGTAACCATTCTCTCTGTAACTCATCTGTCATCACTCTCATCATCTCATTTGTATTATTGATTTATTACTAACGGTCTAGAATAACACATGAACCAGTTCTTTAAGAACATAATATTAACGTGTGGTATTCTAAAATTTGGATTTTTTTTAAATAGTTAAATTACATTAAAACAAGTTCCTGTACAACAAAGGTTTAGATACACTGTTCACTTTTCAATATCAATTTAATTAATTAGGGAACGGACAAGTAATGTAACGTGTCCGTTCCTTAAAAAATATTCGAATAATTCTCAAGTCATCAGACAGCTTGGCTTGCCCGCAGTTCGGCGGCGAGAAGTCCTGTCACAGCTCATGTCAAGCGTGCTTGGGACGATGGCATTTCTGGAAGGAACGTTCGTACCTGGGGCAGAGGTTGGCAGTTGAATAGCAATCACATGGGTACCTTTGCCCCTAGCACAGTGAGTCTAATATAGGTCGGGTCAATATCAATTGGCCCGACCTATATTGACAACTTTTATGAATTCAAAATGTAAATCATTGTAAAAGTATTCACTTTTTTAAACTAAGACCAGCAAATGTGAACTAAAGTTTAATTTTATGGTGTAACTTTTTTAATGATTAAAATTTTTTTTTATTGTTAATACACTGTAAAATAAAGTCACCTTAATACTAAACAGACAATACAATAATTATGTGCAAATTTAATAACCCGCCCCTGATCGATCCCGGTGCGAAGGTGCCCATCACACTTGCCGCGTTTTCACGCTGGATTGCTTTTGTAATTGAATTATATTAAGGCTCTACTAATTACCTCACGGACTTCATTTTTTTAACTGAAATTAGTAACTTGTGGTTATTGAAATATTTCACGTTCCAACATTTAAAATTAAAACAATTACCTGTAGAACAAAGGTTCAATTACACAGTTCACTTTACAATATTAATTAATTAAGGTACTTACATTACATGTTTATTCTTATGAAATTATTTGAACAATTCACATGCATCTTGATTCGAATAGGAAACGAAGTGTGCAGGAAAATTTCATTCTATATTGTAATTGTAACGTTTTAAATACCACATGAACCTGTTTGTTTAAGAACATAATAGTAACGTGTGGTATTTTAAGGCTTCCGAATTAGTCTTAGTCACTCAAGTTAAAACCACTAGGTCTACTTAAAGAATGAAGTTGTAGTCACATAAACAGTTCACTTTTCAACATTTAACGTTAAAACTAGTAGTTTGTTTCACATACCTAGTCCACTTTCCAGTATTAATTAAATTAATTAGGGACCCGCGTTACAATATACAATATAAATGTATGTGTATTACAATATTCGAACAATTCACATGCGTCTTGATTACAATAGCAAGTGAAGTGTGTAGTAACTAGCGCTTCATTCTTTAATGTACTTCTTTTAACGATTATATATAAATATATAACAGCGGTGGCAGTCATTCAGTCAAAAATTGCGGTTTCAAACAAAAATCGGCCCTGCGGTGGTGGAGGAAGGTACATAATTCTTTGAAAATTACACTAATCACCAACCCCTTACGAAACCAACGTACAGCGTTACAGATTGCTCTAGACCGGGATCAGTCAAATTTAGACACCGGACTAAGAAAGACGTCAACGCGCAGCGCCCAGGCACTTCGTCCGTACATTGAAAACAAAATTATATTCATAGACATGGATAATTTTCAACTAAAGGTACGTATGTTGAATATATTATATACTTGTATAATGTAATGTGTTATTCATAAATTAGTGTAGATTTTATCTGTGTACCACTTGTATGTTTTTTCCACATTCATGTATTTTTTTTATTTTCTTCACCAGAACGAAGAAGTTGAAGCGCTCAGCGCCATATACACGAATGAGTGGACCACAGAGAGTGAAGCAGCCGGAATCTATGGGATTATAATTAAAGTCGGCCACTATGAAGTGAAGTTAGAGGTGCACCTACCGGATAACTACCCTATTCATTCCCCGCCTACGTTCGAGATATCCGCTCCCTGGATGGGAAGGAATATTAAGAAATCCCTTATCAATAAACTCAACGAAATATATATGTAAGTATTTTATAATTCAATGTATGCATGTATAGTAATAACCAGTATTTTGTACTTTGTATATTTTGTCTAAGTAACAGTTACGTAACGTAATAGCCAATAATACAATTAATAAATGGTGGAAAATGACCCTTTTATGTAACGAACTAAACCTTCATTCTACAGTTACTTATTTAATGATTATTTGAAAATCTTTAAAATATCACATGTTATTATTATATTATTAAAGAATAATAATAACATGAGGTATTCTAAAGTGTGCGATATTCGATATAATCATGAAAAGGTACAGTACAGTAGGTATAGAATGAAGCTTTACTTACCTACTCAATTTACTTACTATTTTAATCAATGATGATGAATTGATGAGGCATGTAAATTGTTAGAATATTTTTCTAAGGAATATACACGTCATGTAGGTACCTTATTAATTAATTGAACCTTTGTTCTACAGGGACTTGTTTTATATTTAAATGTTGGGAAATTAACTGTTTATATGACTAAACCTTCAATCTGTGTGTGTAGGTTGCTTTAATGATTATTTCAAAACCTTTAAAATACCACACGTTAATATTATGTTCTTAAAGAACTGGTTCATGTGTTATTTTCGACCGTTAGTAATAAATCAATAATATAATTATAATATACCTACTGGACGCAGACTTTACACCCTTACCTGCACACTTTTCTTGCTATTTTATTTACTTTTCTAAGTAATAGACACGTAATGTACCTAAGTACTAGGTACTAACGTAGGTACATCAAGGTGTAAAATAACCTAGTATTGTATTTACATTGTGTGTGTGGTGTGTCTATATAATGTGCTCATATCGCCATATAAAATCGCTTTTTACTATTTCGGACCACCCATCCTCACCAGTTCATAATATTAGTAGATACTACGTATTTGAACATGATAGTACTTGGATCATAAAATCACCCTGCCGCATGTGATATTTCCTATTCTGTATTGGTGCGGTGTCGAGAGTTCGGTTGCTATTTCTATTTGATGCATAAAGATACTCTTAGGTATTGAATCCTTATTGTGGTTGATACATTTCGAGATAACTCTTATAATTCGTTATCTTTTACAGGCAACATAAGGGAGAACCCGTTATTTTCCTCTGGGTTGAAAAAATTAGAGAAGTCTTGCAAAATATGAAAAAAAACAATAAGCAACATAAATCAGCCGTGTCATCTGATTCGGCCCACGTAAGTTATTTTTTTTTCTGTTCGATAGACTCGCGTTTGGCCACTATCTCACCTGGTGGTAAGTTGTGATGTATTGTGGTCGACGGTGGAACACGCTTGCCTAAAAGTTACCTATTTACTCTAATCTTGAAGACTTCCAAGTAACTAGCGACTAGTTCACCAGTCACACTCTTAAAATTGCCTACCATTATGTTACAGTTGAGCGTCTGTTGTCCACTAATAACTCACGGTCCGGTCATATCGGATCGTAAGAGCAAATTCCAAGGGCACGCAGCACAGGTGCGCAGCATTGATGATGTTAAGTAAGTGCATACAAATATAATAGGTATAATTTATCTTCACCTCCATCAAATCAAATTTTCTTTATAACCATAATACAGGCTGAATTTCCAGCTGAACGATTCTAGACTAACTTATTACCAACTTATTATGAATAGGCCATTGAAACAGTACACAGTTACAGTTTATTTTAAAGCTTGATTTTCGTCTATTCTTGACCGCGACTCCCAACAATAATATCTTCTAAATTCCAGGTTGGTTTTGAACAAACTAAAAGATAATCGTAAAATTCAAAACGCAAAGCACAATATTTACGCATACCGCATTCAACAAAACACAACAAAAGGATCAACAATCATTCAAGATTGCGACGATGACGGAGAAGCGCACGCCGCAAACCGACTTTTATATTTAATGGAATTACTTAAACAAACCAATACGATGGTTGTGGTGACGCGCTGGTAAGTAGTATTTTTTATACCACCTAGGTGGCAGACAAGCACGCGGCCCCCTGATGGAAAGTGGTTACCGTGGCCTATGGAGGTTTGCAAATATAGAGAAGAGGGGGGCAGGGGAAGGCGTGGAGGGGAGAAGGTTAAGAGAGTCTCTGTGCTGTCACTGCAGAAGACAAAGAAGGGTTTTCTAGGTCTTTCCACTGACATCACAAAACGTCTCCAGTGAGCTCTGATTCCTTCGATCGAATAAAAAGTGATTCAGTTAATACTAGACACGGTAGGGTCCTTCCTCTTATGACCGTGCCTATGACATGCTCTATTAATGAGACTTACATATTTTCTTTTTTTTCTAGGTATGGCGGCATACATTTGGGGCCGGACCGCTTCCGGCATATAAATAACGCCGCAAGACAAGCCCTCAATGAAGCGGGTTTATTGAAACAATGACGGTGGCGGTCTCCCGGATCCTGAGAATGTTACTTGGCACTGATGAATTGTATTATAAGTTTTAAGTTTTGTATAATATAACCTTTTTGTACCTACCTATAATATATGTGTATATCTATTATAAGTCTTTTCGTTCGCAAAAGTTTTTCGAATAGTCAGTCAATTTATAAAAAGATTATATCTGCAAGAGTGGTATAGTTCCCGGGTATATAATATAATATCTTGACCCCAAGTTGCGGCAAACGTATGATCAACACCATATTATTTGCAGAATTGACCTCCGCCACATGAAAGTGATGTCCGGCACATCACTTGCCTAGCTTTCGTGACTAATGTTATGCTTCCATAACTTCATGTGTCTACAAATCTAAACATCAATAACCTTTTCACCGTAGGTTATACGGACGGCATTACGATCTTAATGTAGGGGTTGTTTGATCGCATGAGAGAGAGCTAGGCTGGCTGCTCTAGCCTGTAACTCTGCACGCCCAATGGCTCAAAATGGAGAGTCCCAATCCAAGCCAAACCAAACCAAGATTCGACATTATCACTTCGTTATCAATTTGTAATGTACTTATACTTGTATATGTGAAACATTTGAACTATCTTTAACTTACCGATCTAAATCGAAAGGAAATACATGTATAGATAATAAAATATGTACTTACATTTTCTATTAAATCAGCGTTTCAAGTTAACTTGATATGAGTCACTGTCTCCAAATAAAAGCTAATAGGTAAGTATTACACTAAATAACGTCACCATGGTTAGATAGGAAGTTTAGTGTTTACCTGTCTATCAAGTAGAAAGAAAGTGGAATTGGTACCAGATGGAATAGAAGTCACTGTTTCTAATCGTATTAACTCACTAAATACAAAAAGCTTATATGAAATGTGCTTTAATTACCTATCATAGAAAAGACACCACGTCGCACATACATTTTCACCACATTAGACATTTTTTATTTTACCTAAACGTTTTTCATTTCACATTATAATATCTTATTTAATCCATATATCCATATACCAAATATTATAAACTATGTCTGTCTGTCTGTATGTTACGCTTTCACGACTAAACCACTCTACCTACCTTGATGATTCACCTTCAATTTCATCAGATTCAAATAAAGTAGGTATACCTATGTAATATGAAACGTCGAAGTCAAGTTTTGCAAGAAAGTGTACTAAAGTCACATTAACCACGCCGGTACATCAGTTGCCGTGTATATATCAGCCTATCAGCTCCCTAGGGTTTGAAATCAGCATTAAGTATAACAAGTACCTATAGACTGAAAGTTTAGTTACATAAACAGATAAATGGATAAACAGCAAGGTTCAACATGTTTTAATTATTAGTTATTCCGTTACGTTTGATACCTCAGTTTACCTTCAATGAAATCCAGTGTCCTTTCTTTGATGAAGAATTATACGAGGTGATTTTGAGACGGGGCTTAGGTAACTGTTGTAGTTACGGCAAAACGTTCTTAGGATTCATAACTTTTTTAAATTCCAAAATGCATTCCCATATTTTTGCAAAGTCATAAAGTCAAGTCAAAGCAAGTAAAAGGCTAAAATTTATATTTTATGCCAACCAATCCTATTTCATGTACCTACGTAGATTTTATGCCAAATTTATATTTTATTATTAAATTTATATTTTATGCCAACCAATCCTATTTCATGTACCTACGTAGAGATCAATGGACTACATTTGCGGTACAAATACTAGAAAGTCTAGTGGGACAGAAATGACTGTAGTGGTGTACACGTCTTGCGACTGCCACCTGGCCTCGTAAGCGACCTCACAACTCGTAAGCGATGTCGAATTACTGCAGTTAAACCGGTTGTTGAACTTTTCAGAGGTCTAACTACCCGTAACTACTACCATAGATGATCGAATGTGCGGACGATCCGAAGCACGAACAGACCCGTGCAAATATGGCTGTTTGCACCACTGAGCTAGAATAGAACCCGCGCCTCCTGCGTCACGGGCACATTAACCACTAAAGGGCTCAAAATTAAAAATTAAATTCCTTTATTGTGTTCTATTCCTTCTTTAAACGGCACTTACTAAACGTCAACATCAATTATATATTATAAGTTAGTGAGCAAATGGACCACTGTTTCGATACGCAGCCCCGGCCTGTGAAGATGCCGACAAGAAACTCATCAGGCTTTTTATTTCTTCATCTATTTATAAACATTTAGTTACTTAGTCTAGATACAATAATTTGTTTGAGTAGCAAGTTGAGTTAACAGCCCATATTCACATTTGTATATCATTCAAAAATCTTGAATTTTAATAGTCTTTGGGCACAACTTCCTTTGGCATAGCTTTCCATAAATATATTGGCGTGGCGGTAGTGCACGCGACTGCTACGCACGGGCGCCGCGGGTTCGATCCCCGCTCAGTGCAAAAATTGGTATGTATTGCACTAATCTGGTCGTGCCTCGGGGAGCACGTTAAGCAGTCGGTCCCGTTGGCCTACAAACATCTATGACAGTCGTTACGGCTAGTTGGAGCCCTCAAAAGTCCGACCAGTCTAACTTGGAACTTCGATATCGCCATTGGTCATTGGACCATTGGTTGTGGAAGTCAGATGGCAATCACTTCACGGAAAATATCGAAGTTCAGCCGCATCACAGTTAGACTGGAAAGCCGACCCCAATTGTGTGTTTCTCTTATTTTTTCTACCCATTACTGTATTGTTCGTTCGCCAAAATAGTTTCTGTGAAACGTAATAGATTTTAAAAGTTATCTCGGAATGAAACAACCCCAATTAAGCTTCAATGAGAGCGTCTTTTACTTTATGCATCACAAAGAGTTAGGGATTATATCAGCGTTAGTCCCTATTATGAATACTATCATTAATGTGAACGCTGGTAAGGGAATAGCATAATGGGACCTTCTAATTCCGAGAATACGTGAGGATTGAACATAAACTTAATATAGACAAACAATGCAAATAATTTATGTAGGTGCATTACCTACGTGTCTATTGCTTAGAAATCTTTGACTGTATACCTAATGGTAACCATTCTCTCTGTAACTCATCTGTCATCACTCTCATCATCTCATTTGTATTATTGATTTATTACTAACGGTCTAGAATAACACATGAACCAGTTCTTTAAGAACATAATATTAACGTGTGGTATTCTAAAATTTGGATTTTTTTTAAATAGTTAAATTACATTAAAACAAGTTCCTGTACAACAAAGGTTTAGATACACTGTTCACTTTTCAATATCAATTTAATTAATTAGGGAACGGACAAGTAATGTAACGTGTCCGTTCCTTAAAAAATATTCGAATAATTCTCAAGTCATCAGACAGCTTGGCTTGCCCGCAGTTCGGCGGCGAGAAGTCCTGTCACAGCTCATGTCAAGCGTGCTTGGGACGATGGCATTTCTGGAAGGAACGTTCGTACCTGGGGCAGAGGTTGGCAGTTGAATAGCAATCACATGGGTACCTTTGCCCCTAGCACAGTGAGTCTAATATAGGTCGGGTCAATATCAATTGGCCCGACCTATATTGACAACTTTTATGAATTCAAAATGTAAATCATTGTAAAAGTATTCACTTTTTTAAACTAAGACCAGCAAATGTGAACTAAAGTTTAATTTTATGGTGTAACTTTTTTAATGATTAAAATTTTTTTTTATTGTTAATACACTGTAAAATAAAGTCACCTTAATACTAAACAGACAATACAATAATTATGTGCAAATTTAATAACCCGCCCCTGATCGATCCCGGTGCGAAGGTGCCCATCACACTTGCCGCGTTTTCACGCTGGATTGCTTTTGTAATTGAATTATATTAAGGCTCTACTAATTACCTCACGGACTTCATTTTTTTAACTGAAATTAGTAACTTGTGGTTATTGAAATATTTCACGTTCCAACATTTAAAATTAAAACAATTACCTGTAGAACAAAGGTTCAATTACACAGTTCACTTTACAATATTAATTAATTAAGGTACTTACATTACATGTTTATTCTTATGAAATTATTTGAACAATTCACATGCATCTTGATTCGAATAGGAAACGAAGTGTGCAGGAAAATTTCATTCTATATTGTAATTGTAACGTTTTAAATACCACATGAACCTGTTTGTTTAAGAACATAATAGTAACGTGTGGTATTTTAAGGCTTCCGAATTAGTCTTAGTCACTCAAGTTAAAACCACTAGGTCTACTTAAAGAATGAAGTTGTAGTCACATAAACAGTTCACTTTTCAACATTTAACGTTAAAACTAGTAGTTTGTTTCACATACCTAGTCCACTTTCCAGTATTAATTAAATTAATTAGGGACCCGCGTTACAATATACAATATAAATGTATGTGTATTACAATATTCGAACAATTCACATGCGTCTTGATTACAATAGCAAGTGAAGTGTGTAGTAACTAGCGCTTCATTCTTTAATGTACTTCTTTTAACGATTATATATAAATATATAACAGCGGTGGCAGTCATTCAGTCAAAAATTGCGGTTTCAAACAAAAATCGGCCCTGCGGTGGTGGAGGAAGGTACATAATTCTTTGAAAATTACACTAATCACCAACCCCTTACGAAACCAACGTA
Organism: Pelosia muscerda; assembly: GCA_963691645.1. Lineage (NCBI taxonomy): Eukaryota > Metazoa > Arthropoda > Insecta > Lepidoptera > Erebidae > Pelosia > Pelosia muscerda. The sequence goes on from OY829098.1 coordinate 28,385,963, forward strand.
CAGCGTTACAGATTGCTCTAGACCGGGATCAGTCAAATTTAGACACCGGACTAAGAAAGACGTCAACGCGCAGCGCCCAGGCACTTCGTCCGTACATTGAAAACAAAATTATATTCATAGACATGGATAATTTTCAACTAAAGGTACGTATGTTGAATATATTATATACTTGTATAATGTAATGTGTTATTCATAAATTAGTGTAGATTTTATCTGTGTACCACTTGTATGTTTTTTCCACATTCATGTATTTTTTTTATTTTCTTCACCAGAACGAAGAAGTTGAAGCGCTCAGCGCCATATACACGAATGAGTGGACCACAGAGAGTGAAGCAGCCGGAATCTATGGGATTATAATTAAAGTCGGCCACTATGAAGTGAAGTTAGAGGTGCACCTACCGGATAACTACCCTATTCATTCCCCGCCTACGTTCGAGATATCCGCTCCCTGGATGGGAAGGAATATTAAGAAATCCCTTATCAATAAACTCAACGAAATATATATGTAAGTATTTTATAATTCAATGTATGCATGTATAGTAATAACCAGTATTTTGTACTTTGTATATTTTGTCTAAGTAACAGTTACGTAACGTAATAGCCAATAATACAATTAATAAATGGTGGAAAATGACCCTTTTATGTAACGAACTAAACCTTCATTCTACAGTTACTTATTTAATGATTATTTGAAAATCTTTAAAATATCACATGTTATTATTATATTATTAAAGAATAATAATAACATGAGGTATTCTAAAGTGTGCGATATTCGATATAATCATGAAAAGGTACAGTACAGTAGGTATAGAATGAAGCTTTACTTACCTACTCAATTTACTTACTATTTTAATCAATGATGATGAATTGATGAGGCATGTAAATTGTTAGAATATTTTTCTAAGGAATATACACGTCATGTAGGTACCTTATTAATTAATTGAACCTTTGTTCTACAGGGACTTGTTTTATATTTAAATGTTGGGAAATTAACTGTTTATATGACTAAACCTTCAATCTGTGTGTGTAGGTTGCTTTAATGATTATTTCAAAACCTTTAAAATACCACACGTTAATATTATGTTCTTAAAGAACTGGTTCATGTGTTATTTTCGACCGTTAGTAATAAATCAATAATATAATTATAATATACCTACTGGACGCAGACTTTACACCCTTACCTGCACACTTTTCTTGCTATTTTATTTACTTTTCTAAGTAATAGACACGTAATGTACCTAAGTACTAGGTACTAACGTAGGTACATCAAGGTGTAAAATAACCTAGTATTGTATTTACATTGTGTGTGTGGTGTGTCTATATAATGTGCTCATATCGCCATATAAAATCGCTTTTTACTATTTCGGACCACCCATCCTCACCAGTTCATAATATTAGTAGATACTACGTATTTGAACATGATAGTACTTGGATCATAAAATCACCCTGCCGCATGTGATATTTCCTATTCTGTATTGGTGCGGTGTCGAGAGTTCGGTTGCTATTTCTATTTGATGCATAAAGATACTCTTAGGTATTGAATCCTTATTGTGGTTGATACATTTCGAGATAACTCTTATAATTCGTTATCTTTTACAGGCAACATAAGGGAGAACCCGTTATTTTCCTCTGGGTTGAAAAAATTAGAGAAGTCTTGCAAAATATGAAAAAAAACAATAAGCAACATAAATCAGCCGTGTCATCTGATTCGGCCCACGTAAGTTATTTTTTTTTCTGTTCGATAGACTCGCGTTTGGCCACTATCTCACCTGGTGGTAAGTTGTGATGTATTGTGGTCGACGGTGGAACACGCTTGCCTAAAAGTTACCTATTTACTCTAATCTTGAAGACTTCCAAGTAACTAGCGACTAGTTCACCAGTCACACTCTTAAAATTGCCTACCATTATGTTACAGTTGAGCGTCTGTTGTCCACTAATAACTCACGGTCCGGTCATATCGGATCGTAAGAGCAAATTCCAAGGGCACGCAGCACAGGTGCGCAGCATTGATGATGTTAAGTAAGTGCATACAAATATAATAGGTATAATTTATCTTCACCTCCATCAAATCAAATTTTCTTTATAACCATAATACAGGCTGAATTTCCAGCTGAACGATTCTAGACTAACTTATTACCAACTTATTATGAATAGGCCATTGAAACAGTACACAGTTACAGTTTATTTTAAAGCTTGATTTTCGTCTATTCTTGACCGCGACTCCCAACAATAATATCTTCTAAATTCCAGGTTGGTTTTGAACAAACTAAAAGATAATCGTAAAATTCAAAACGCAAAGCACAATATTTACGCATACCGCATTCAACAAACCACAACAAAAGGATCAACAATCATTCAAGATTGCGACGATGACGGAGAAGCGCACGCCGCAAACCGACTTTTATATTTAATGGAATTACTTAAACAAACCAATACGATGGTTGTGGTGACGCGCTGGTAAGTAGTATTTTTTATACCACCTAGGTGGCAGACAAGCACGCGGCCCCCTGATGGAAAGTGGTTACCGTGGCCTATGGAGGTTTGCAAATATAGAGAAGAGGGGGGCAGGGGAAGGCGTGGAGGGGAGAAGGTTAAGAGAGTCTCTGTGCTGTCACTGCAGAAGACAAAGAAGGGTTTTCTAGGTCTTTCCACTGACATCACAAAACGTCTCCAGTGAGCTCTGATTCCTTCGATCGAATAAAAAGTGATTCAGTTAATACTAGACACGGTAGGGTCCTTCCTCTTATGACCGTGCCTATGACATGCTCTATTAATGAGACTTACATATTTTCTTTTTTTTCTAGGTATGGCGGCATACATTTGGGGCCGGACCGCTTCCGGCATATAAATAACGCCGCAAGACAAGCCCTCAATGAAGCGGGTTTATTGAAACAATGACGGTGGCGGTCTCCCGGATCCTGAGAATGTTACTTGGCACTGATGAATTGTATTATAAGTTTTAAGTTTTGTATAATATAACCTTTTTGTACCTACCTATAATATATGTGTATATCTATTATAAGTCTGTTCGTTCGCAAAAGTTTTTCGAATAGTCAGTCAATTTATAAAAAGATTATATCTGCAAGAGTGGTATAGTTCCCGGGTATATAATATAATATCTTGACCCCAAGTTGCGGCAAACGTATGATCAACACCATATTATTTGCAGAATTGACCTCCGCCACATGAAAGTGATGTCCGGCACATCACTTGCCTAGCTTTCGTGACTAATGTTATGCTTCCATAACTTCATGTGTCTACAAATCTAAACATCAATAACCTTTTCACCGTGGGTTATACGGACGGCATTACGATCTTAATGTAGGGGTTGTTTGATCGCATGAGAGAGAGCTAGGCTGGCTGCTCTAGCCTGTAACTCTGCACGCCCAATGGCTCAAAATGGAGAGTCCCAATCCAAGCCAAACCAAACCAAGATTCGACATTATCACTTCGTTATCAATTTGTAATGTACTTATACTTGTATATGTGAAACATTTGAACTATCTTTAACTTACCGATCTAAATCGAAAGGAAATACATGTATAGATAATAAAATATGTACTTACATTTTCTATTAAATCAGCGTTTCAAGTTAACTTGATATGAGTCACTGTCTCCAAATAAAAGCTAATAGGTAAGTATTACTCTAAATAACGTCACCATGGTTAGATAGGAAGTTTAGTGTTTACCTGTCTATCAAGTAGAAAGAAAGTGGAATTGGTACCAGATGGAATAGAAGTCACTGTTTCTAATCGTATTAACTCACTAAATACAAAAAGCTTATATGAAATGTGCTTTAATTACCTATCATAGAAAAGACACCACGTCGCACATACATTTTCACCACATTAGACATTTTTTATTTTACCTAAACGTTTTTCATTTCACATTATAATATCTTATTTAATCCATATATCCATATACCAAATATTATAAACTATGTCTGTCTGTCTGTATGTTACGCTTTCACGACTAAACCACTCTACCTACCTTGATGATTCACCTTCAATTTCATCAGATTCAAATAAAGTAGGTATACCTATGTAATATGAAACGTCGAAGTCAAGTTTTGCAAGAAAGTGTACTAAAGTCACATTAACCACGCCGGTACATCAGTTGCCGTGTATATATCAGCCTATCAGCTCCCTAGGGTTTGAAATCAGCATTAAGTATAACAAGTACCTATAGACTGAAAGTTTAGTTACATAAACAGATAAATGGATAAACAGCAAGGTTCAACATGTTTTAATTATTAGTTATTCCGTTACGTTTGATACCTCAGTTTACCTTCAATGAAATCCAGTGTCCTTTCTTTGATGAAGAATTATACGAGGTGATTTTGAGACGGGGCTTAGGTAACTGTTGTAGTTACGGCAAAACGTTCTTAGGATTCATAACTTTTTTAAATTCCAAAATGCATTCCCATATTTTTGCAAAGTCATAAAGTCAAGTCAAAGCAAGTAAAAGGCTAAAATTTATATTTTATGCCAACCAATCCTATTTCATGTACCTACGTAGATTTTATGCCAAATTTATATTTTATTATTAAATTTATATTTTATGCCAACCAATCCTATTTCATGTACCTACGTAGAGATCAATGGACTACATTTGCGGTACAAATACTAGAAAGTCTAGTGGGACAGAAATGACTGTAGTGGTGTACACGTCTTGCGACTGCCACCTGGCCTCGTAAGCGACCTCACAACTCGTAAGCGATGTCGAATTACTGCAGTTAAACCGGTTGTTGAACTTTTCAGAGGTCTAACTACCCGTAACTACTACCATAGATGATCGAATGTGCGGACGATCCGAAGCACGAACAGACCCGTGCAAATATGGCTGTTTGCACCACTGAGCTAGAATAGAACCCGCGCCTCCTGCGTCACGGGCACATTAACCACTAAAGGGCTCAAAATTAAAAATTAAATTCCTTTATTGTGTTCTATTCCTTCTTTAAACGGCACTTACTAAACGTCAACATCAATTATATATTATAAGTTAGTGAGCAAATGGACCACTGTTTCGATACGCAGCCCCGGCCTGTGAAGATGCCGACAAGAAACTCATCAGGCTTTTTATTTCTTCATCTATTTATAAACATTTAGTTACTTAGTCTAGATACAATAATTTGTTTGAGTAGCAAGTTGAGTTAACAGCCCATATTCACATTTGTATATCATTCAAAAATCTTGAATTTTAATAGTCTTTGGGCACAACTTCCTTTGGCATAGCTTTCCATAAATATATTGGCGTGGCGGTAGTGCACGCGACTGCTACGCACGGGCGCCGCGGGTTCGATCCCCGCTCAGTGCAAAAATTGGTATGTATTGCACTAATCTGGTCGTGCCTCGGGGAGCACGTTAAGCAGTCGGTCCCGTTGGCCTACAAACATCTATGACAGTCGTTACGGCTAGTTGGAGCCCTCAAAAGTCCGACCAGTCTAACTTGGAACTTCGATATCGCCATTGGTCATTGGACCATTGGTTGTGGAAGTCAGATGGCAATCACTTCACGGAAAATATCGAAGTTCAGCCGCATCACAGTTAGACTGGAAAGCCGACCCCAATTGTGTGTTTCTCTTATTTTTTCTACCCATTACTGTATTGTTCGTTCGCCAAAATAGTTTCTGTGAAACGTAATAGATTTTAAAAGTTATCTCGGAATGAAACAACCCCAATTAAGCTTCAATGAGAGCGTCTTTTACTTTATGCATCACAAAGAGTTAGGGATTATATCAGCGTTAGTCCCTATTATGAATACTATCATTAATGTGAACGCTGGTAAGGGAATAGCATAATGGGACCTTCTAATTCCGAGAATACGTGAGGATTGAACATAAACTTAATATAGACAAACAATGCAAATAATTTATGTAGGTGCATTACCTACGTGTCTATTGCTTAGAAATCTTTGACTGTATATCTAATGGTAACCATTCTCTCTGTAACTCATCTGTCATCACTCTCATCATCTCATTTGTATTATTGATTTATTACTAACGGTCTAGAATAACACATGAACCAGTTCTTTAAGAACATAATATTAACGTGTGGTATTCTAAAATTTGGATTTTTTTTAAATAGTTAAATTACATTAAAACAAGTTCCTGTACAACAAAGGTTTAGATACACTGTTCACTTTTCAATATCAATTTAATTAATTAGGGAACGGACAAGTAATGTAACGTGTCCGTTCCTTAAAAAATATTCGAATAATTCTCAAGTCATCAGACAGCTTGGCTTGCCCGCAGTTCGGCGGCGAGAAGTCCTGTCACAGCTCATGTCAAGCGTGCTTGGGACGATGGCATTTCTGGAAGGAACGTTCGTACCTGGGGCAGAGGTTGGCAGTTGAATAGCAATCACATGGGTACCTTTGCCCCTAGCACAGTGAGTCTAATATAGGTCGGGTCAATATCAATTGGCCCGACCTATATTGACAACTTTTATGAATTCAAAATGTAAATCATTGTAAAAGTATTCACTTTTTTAAACTAAGACCAGCAAATGTGAACTAAAGTTTAATTTTATGGTGTAACTTTTTTAATGATTAAAATTTTTTTTTATTGTTAATACACTGTAAAATAAAGTCACCTTAATACTAAACAGACAATACAATAATTATGTGCAAATTTAATAACCCGCCCCTGATCGATCCCGGTGCGAAGGTGCCCATCACACTTGCCGCGTTTTCACGCTGGATTGCTTTTGTAATTGAATTATATTAAGGCTCTACTAATTACCTCACGGACTTCATTTTTTTAACTGAAATTAGTAACTTGTGGTTATTGAAATATTTCACGTTCCAACATTTAAAATTAAAACAATTACCTGTAGAACAAAGGTTCAATTACACAGTTCACTTTACAATATTAATTAATTAAGGTACTTACATTACATGTTTATTCTTATGAAATTATTTGAACAATTCACATGCATCTTGATTCGAATAGGAAACGAAGTGTGCAGGAAAATTTCATTCTATATTGTAATTGTAACGTTTTAAATACCACATGAACCTGTTTGTTTAAGAACATAATAGTAACGTGTGGTATTTTAAGGCTTCCGAATTAGTCTTAGTCACTCAAGTTAAAACCACTAGGTCTACTTAAAGAATGAAGTTGTAGTCACATAAACAGTTCACTTTTCAACATTTAACGTTAAAACTAGTAGTTTGTTTCACATACCTAGTCCACTTTCCAGTATTAATTAAATTAATTAGGGACCCGCGTTACAATATACAATATAAATGTATGTGTATTACAATATTCGAACAATTCACATGCGTCTTGATTACAATAGCAAGTGAAGTGTGTAGTAACTAGCGCTTCATTCTTTAATGTACTTCTTTTAACGATTATATATAAATATATAACAGCGGTGGCAGTCATTCAGTCAAAAATTGCGGTTTCAAACAAAAATCGGCCCTGCGGTGGTGGAGGAAGGTACATAATTCTTTGAAAATTACACTAATCACCAACCCCTTACGAAACCAACGTACAGCGTTACAGATTGCCCTAGACCGGGATCAGTCAAATTTAGACACCGGACTAAGAAAGACGTCAACGCGCAGCGCCCAGGCACTTCGTCCGTACATTGAAAACAAAATTATATTCATAGACATGGATAATTTTCAATTAAAGGTACGTATGTTGAATATATTATATACTTGTATAATGTAATGTGTTATTCATAAATTAGTGTAGATTTTATCTGTGTACCACTTGTATGTTTTTTCCACATTCATGTATTTTTTTTATTTTCTTCACCAGAACGAAGAAGTTGAAGCGCTCAGCGCCATATATACGAATGAGTGGACCACAGAGAGTGAAGCAGCCGGAATCTATGGGATTATAATTAAAGTCGGCCACTATGAAGTGAAGTTAGAGGTGCACCTACCGGATAACTACCCTATTCATTCCCCGCCTACGTTCGAGATATCCGCTCCCTGGATGGGAAGGAATATTAAGAAATCCCTTATCAATAAACTCAACGAAATATATATGTAAGTATTTTATAATTCAATGTATGCATGTATAGTAATAACCAGTATTTTGTACTTTGTATATTTTGTCTAAGTAACAGTTACGTAACGTAATAGCCAATAATACAATTAATAAATGGTGGAAAATGACCCTTTTATGTAACGAACTAAACCTTCATTCTACAGTTACTTATTTAATGATTATTTGAAAATCTTTAAAATATCACATGTTATTATTATATTATTAAAGAATAATAATAACATGAGGTATTCTAAAGTGTGCGATATTCGATATAATCATGAAAAGGTACAGTACAGTAGGTATAGAATGAAGCTTTACTTACCTACTCAATTTACTTACTATTTTAATCAATGATGATGAATTGATGAGGCATGTAAATTGTTAGAATATTTTTCTAAGGAATATACACGTCATGTAGGTACCTTATTAATTAATTGAACCTTTGTTCTACAGGGACTTGTTTTATATTTAAATGTTGGGAAATTAACTGTTTATGTGACTAAACCTTCAATCTGTGTGTGTAGGTTGCTTTAATGATTATTTCAAAACCTTTAAAATACCACACGTTAATATTATGTTCTTAAAGAACTGGTTCATGTGTTATTTTCGACCGTTAGTAATAAATCAATAATATAATTATAATATACCTACTGGACGCAGACTTTACACCCTTACCTGCACACTTTTCTTGCTATTTTATTTACTTTTCTAAGTAATAGACACGTAATGTACCTAAGTACTAGGTACTAACGTAGGTACATCAAGGTGTAAAATAACCTAGTATTGTATTTACATTGTGTGTGTGGTGTGTCTATATAATGTGCTCATATCGCCATATAAAATCGCTTTTTACTATTTCGGACCACCCATCCTCACCAGTTCATAATATTAGTAGATACTACGTATTTGAACATGATAGTACTTGGATCATAAAATCACCCTGCCGCATGTGATATTTCCTATTCTGTATTGGTGCGGTGTCGAGAGTTCGGTTGCTATTTCTATTTGATGCATAAAGATACTCTTAGGTATTGAATCCTTATTGTGGTTGATACATTTCGAGATAACTCTTATAATTCGTTATCTTTTACAGGCAACATAAGGGAGAACCCGTTATTTTCCTCTGGGTTGAAAAAATTAGAGAAGTCTTGCAAAATATGAAAAAAAACAATAAGCAACATAAATCAGCCGTGTCATCTGATTCGGCCCACGTAAGTTATTTTTTTTTCTGTTCGATAGACTCGCGTTTGGCCACTATCTCACCTGGTGGTAAGTTGTGATGTATTGTGGTCGACGGTGGAACACGCTTGCCTAAAAGTTACCTATTTACTCTAATCTTGAAGACTTCCAAGTAACTAGCGACTAGTTCACCAGTCACACTCTTAAAATTGCCTACCATTATGTTACAGTTGAGCGTCTGTTGTCCACTAATAACTCACGGTCCGGTCATATCGGATCGTAAGAGCAAATTCCAAGGGCACGCAGCACAGGTGCGCAGCATTGATGATGTTAAGTAAGTGCATACAAATATAATAGGTATAATTTATCTTCACCTCCATCAAATCAAATTTTCTTTATAACCATAATACAGGCTGAATTTCCAGCTGAACGATTCTAGACTAACTTATTACCAACTTATTATGAATAGGCCATTGAAACAGTACACAGTTACAGTTTATTTTAAAGCTTGATTTTCGTCTATTCTTGACCGCGACTCCCAACAATAATATCTTCTAAATTCCAGGTTGGTTTTGAACAAACTAAAAGATAATCGTAAAATTCAAAACGCAAAGCACAATATTTACGCATACCGCATTCAACAAACCACAACAAAAGGATCAACAATCATTCAAGATTGCGACGATGACGGAGAAGCGCACGCCGCAAACCGACTTTTATATTTAATGGAATTACTTAAACAAACCAATACGATGGTTGTGGTGACGCGCTGGTAAGTAGTATTTTTTATACCACCTAGGTGGCAGACAAGCACGCGGCCCCCTGATGGAAAGTGGTTACCGTGGCCTATGGAGGTTTGCAAATATAGAGAAGAGGGGGGCAGGGGAAGGCGTGGAGGGGAGAAGGTTAAGAGAGTCTCTGTGCTGTCACTGCAGAAGACAAAGAAGGGTTTTCTAGGTCTTTCCACTGACATCACAAAACGTCTCCAGTGAGCTCTGATTCCTTCGATCGAATAAAAAGTGATTCAGTTAATACTAGACACGGTAGGGTCCTTCCTCTTATGACCGTGCCTATGACATGCTCTATTAATGAGACTTACATATTTTCTTTTTTTTCTAGGTATGGCGGCATACATTTGGGGCCGGACCGCTTCCGGCATATAAATAACGCCGCAAGACAAGCCCTCAATGAAGCGGGTTTATTGAAACAATGACGGTGGCGGTCTCCCGGATCCTGAGAATGTTACTTGGCACTGATGAATTGTATTATAAGTTTTAAGTTTTGTATAATATAACCTTTTTGTACCTACCTATAATATATGTGTATATCTATTATAAGTCTTTTCGTTCGCAAAAGTTTTTCGAATAGTCAGTCAATTTATAAAAAGATTATATCTGCAAGAGTGGTATAGTTCCCGGGTATATAATATAATATCTTGACCCCAAGTTGCGGCAAACGTATGATCAACACCATATTATTTGCAGAATTGACCTCCGCCACATGAAAGTGATGTCCGGCACATCACTTGCCTAGCTTTCGTGACTAATGTTATGCTTCCATAACTTCATGTGTCTACAAATCTAAACATCAATAACCTTTTCACCGTGGGTTATACGGACGGCATTACGATCTTAATGTAGGGGTTGTTTGATCGCATGAGAGAGAGCTAGGCTGGCTGCTCTAGCCTGTAACTCTGCACGCCCAATGGCTCAAAATGGAGAGTCCCAATCCAAGCCAAACCAAACCAAGATTCGACATTATCACTTCGTTATCAATTTGTAATGTACTTATACTTGTATATGTGAAACATTTGAACTATCTTTAACTTACCGATCTAAATCGAAAGGAAATACATGTATAGATAATAAAATATGTACTTACATTTTCTATTAAATCAGCGTTTCAAGTTAACTTGATATGAGTCACTGTCTCCAAATAAAAGCTAATAGGTAAGTATTACACTAAATAACGTCACCATGGTTAGATAGGAAGTTTAGTGTTTACCTGTCTATCAAGTAGAAAGAAAGTGGAATTGGTACCAGATGGAATAGAAGTCACTGTTTCTAATCGTATTAACTCACTAAATACAAAAAGCTTATATGAAATGTGCTTTAATTACCTATCATAGAAAAGACACCACGTCGCACATACATTTTCACCACATTAGACATTTTTTATTTTACCTAAACGTTTTTCATTTCACATTATAATATCTTATTTAATCCATATATCCATATACCAAATATTATAAACTATGTCTGTCTGTCTGTATGTTACGCTTTCACGACTAAACCACTCTACCTACCTTGATGATTCACCTTCAATTTCATCAGATTCAAATAAAGTAGGTATACCTATGTAATATGAAACGTCGAAGTCAAGTTTTGCAAGAAAGTGTACTAAAGTCACATTAACCACGCCGGTACATCAGTTGCCGTGTATATATCAGCCTATCAGCTCCCTAGGGTTTGAAATCAGCATTAAGTATAACAAGTACCTATAGACTGAAAGTTTAGTTACATAAACAGATAAATGGATAAACAGCAAGGTTCAACATGTTTTAATTATTAGTTATTCCGTTACGTTTGATACCTCAGTTTACCTTCAATGAAATCCAGTGTCCTTTCTTTGATGAAGAATTATACGAGGTGATTTTGAGACGGGGCTTAGGTAACTGTTGTAGTTACGGCAAAACGTTCTTAGGATTCATAACTTTTTTAAATTCCAAAATGCATTCCCATATTTTTGCAAAGTCATAAAGTCAAGTCAAAGCAAGTAAAAGGCTAAAATTTATATTTTATGCCAACCAATCCTATTTCATGTACCTACGTAGATTTTATGCCAAATTTATATTTTATTATTAAATTTATATTTTATGCCAACCAATCCTATTTCATGTACCTACGTAGAGATCAATGGACTACATTTGCGGTACAAATACTAGAAAGTCTAGTGGGACAGAAATGACTGTAGTGGTGTACACGTCTTGCGACTGCCACCTGGCCTCGTAAGCGACCTCACAACTCGTAAGCGATGTCGAATTACTGCAGTTAAACCGGTTGTTGAACTTTTCAGAGGTCTAACTACCCGTAACTACTACCATAGATGATCGAATGTGCGGACGATCCGAAGCACGAACAGACCCGTGCAAATATGGCTGTTTGCACCACTGAGCTAGAATAGAACCCGCGCCTCCTGCGTCACGGGCACATTAACCACTAAAGGGCTCAAAATTAAAAATTAAATTCCTTTATTGTGTTCTATTCCTTCTTTAAACGGCACTTACTAAACGTCAACATCAATTATATATTATAAGTTAGTGAGCAAATGGACCACTGTTTCGATACGCAGCCCCGGCCTGTGAAGATGCCGACAAGAAACTCATCAGGCTTTTTATTTCTTCATCTATTTATAAACATTTAGTTACTTAGTCTAGATACAATAATTTGTTTGAGTAGCAAGTTGAGTTAACAGCCCATATTCACATTTGTATATCATTCAAAAATCTTGAATTTTAATAGTCTTTGGGCACAACTTCCTTTGGCATAGCTTTCCATAAATATATTGGCGTGGCGGTAGTGCACGCGACTGCTACGCACGGGCGCCGCGGGTTCGATCCCCGCTCAGTGCAAAAATTGGTATGTATTGCACTAATCTGGTCGTGCCTCGGGGAGCACGTTAAGCAGTCGGTCCCGTTGGCCTACAAACATCTATGACAGTCGTTACGGCTAGTTGGAGCCCTCAAAAGTCCGACCAGTCTAACTTGGAACTTCGATATCGCCATTGGTCATTGGACCATTGGTTGTGGAAGTCAGATGGCAATCACTTCACGGAAAATATCGAAGTTCAGCCGCATCACAGTTAGACTGGAAAGCCGACCCCAATTGTGTGTTTCTCTTATTTTTTCTACCCATTACTGTATTGTTCGTTCGCCAAAATAGTTTCTGTGAAACGTAATAGATTTTAAAAGTTATCTCGGAATGAAACAACCCCAATTAAGCTTCAATGAGAGCGTCTTTTACTTTATGCATCACAAAGAGTTAGGGATTATATCAGCGTTAGTCCCTATTATGAATACTATCATTAATGTGAACGCTGGTAAGGGAATAGCATAATGGGACCTTCTAATTCCGAGAATACGTGAGGATTGAACATAAACTTAATATAGACAAACAATGCAAATAATTTATGTAGGTGCATTACCTACGTGTCTATTGCTTAGAAATCTTTGACTGTATATCTAATGGTAACCATTCTCTCTGTAACTCATCTGTCATCACTCTCATCATCTCATTTGTATTATTGATTTATTACTAACGGTCTAGAATAACACATGAACCAGTTCTTTAAGAACATAATATTAACGTGTGGTATTCTAAAATTTGGATTTTTTTTAAATAGTTAAATTACATTAAAACAAGTTCCTGTACAACAAAGGTTTAGATACACTGTTCACTTTTCAATATCAATTTAATTAATTAGGGAACGGACAAGTAATGTAACGTGTCCGTTCCTTAAAAAATATTCGAATAATTCTCAAGTCATCAGACAGCTTGGCTTGCCCGCAGTTCGGCGGCGAGAAGTCCTGTCACAGCTCATGTCAAGCGTGCTTGGGACGATGGCATTTCTGGAAGGAACGTTCGTACCTGGGGCAGAGGTTGGCAGTTGAATAGCAATCACATGGGTACCTTTGCCCCTAGCACAGTGAGTCTAATATAGGTCGGGTCAATATCAATTGGCCCGACCTATATTGACAACTTTTATGAATTCAAAATGTAAATCATTGTAAAAGTATTCACTTTTTTAAACTAAGACCAGCAAATGTGAACTAAAGTTTAATTTTATGGTGTAACTTTTTTAATGATTAAAATTTTTTTTTATTGTTAATACACTGTAAAATAAAGTCACCTTAATACTAAACAGACAATACAATAATTATGTGCAAATTTAATAACCCGCCCCTGATCGATCCCGGTGCGAAGGTGCCCATCACACTTGCCGCGTTTTCACGCTGGATTGCTTTTGTAATTGAATTATATTAAGGCTCTACTAATTACCTCACGGACTTCATTTTTTTAACTGAAATTAGTAACTTGTGGTTATTGAAATATTTCACGTTCCAACATTTAAAATTAAAACAATTACCTGTAGAACAAAGGTTCAATTACACAGTTCACTTTACAATATTAATTAATTAAGGTACTTACATTACATGTTTATTCTTATGAAATTATTTGAACAATTCACATGCATCTTGATTCGAATAGGAAACGAAGTGTGCAGGAAAATTTCATTCTATATTGTAATTGTAACGTTTTAAATACCACATGAACCTGTTTGTTTAAGAACATAATAGTAACGTGTGGTATTTTAAGGCTTCCGAATTAGTCTTAGTCACTCAAGTTAAAACCACTAGGTCTACTTAAAGAATGAAGTTGTAGTCACATAAACAGTTCACTTTTCAACATTTAACGTTAAAACTAGTAGTTTGTTTCACATACCTAGTCCACTTTCCAGTATTAATTAAATTAATTAGGGACCCGCGTTACAATATACAATATAAATGTATGTGTATTACAATATTCGAACAATTCACATGCGTCTTGATTACAATAGCAAGTGAAGTGTGTAGTAACTAGCGCTTCATTCTTTAATGTACTTCTTTTAACGATTATATATAAATATATAACAGCGGTGGCAGTCATTCAGTCAAAAATTGCGGTTTCAAACAAAAATCGGCCCTGCGGTGGTGGAGGAAGGTACATAATTCTTTGAAAATTACACTAATCACCAACCCCTTACGAAACCAACGTACAGCGTTACAGATTGCCCTAGACCGGGATCAGTCAAATTTAGACACCGGACTAAGAAAGACGTCAACGCGCAGCGCCCAGGCACTTCGTCCGTACATTGAAAACAAAATTATATTCATAGACATGGATAATTTTCAATTAAAGGTACGTATGTTGAATATATTATATACTTGTATAATGTAATGTGTTATTCATAAATTAGTGTAGATTTTATCTGTGTACCACTTGTATGTTTTTTCCACATTCATGTATTTTTTTTATTTTCTTCACCAGAACGAAGAAGTTGAAGCGCTCAGCGCCATATATACGAATGAGTGGACCACAGAGAGTGAAGCAGCCGGAATCTATGGGATTATAATTAAAGTCGGCCACTATGAAGTGAAGTTAGAGGTGCACCTACCGGATAACTACCCTATTCATTCCCCGCCTACGTTCGAGATATCCGCTCCCTGGATGGGAAGGAATATTAAGAAATCCCTTATCAATAAACTCAACGAAATATATATGTAAGTATTTTATAATTCAATGTATGCATGTATAGTAATAACCAGTATTTTGTACTTTGTATATTTTGTCTAAGTAACAGTTACGTAACGTAATAGCCAATAATACAATTAATAAATGGTGGAAAATGACCCTTTTATGTAACGAACTAAACCTTCATTCTACAGTTACTTATTTAATGATTATTTGAAAATCTTTAAAATATCACATGTTATTATTATATTATTAAAGAATAATAATAACATGAGGTATTCTAAAGTGTGCGATATTCGATATAATCATGAAAAGGTACAGTACAGTAGGTATAGAATGAAGCTTTACTTACCTACTCAATTTACTTACTATTTTAATCAATGATGATGAATTGATGAGGCATGTAAATTGTTAGAATATTTTTCTAAGGAATATACACGTCATGTAGGTACCTTATTAATTAATTGAACCTTTGTTCTACAGGGACTTGTTTTATATTTAAATGTTGGGAAATTAACTGTTTATGTGACTAAACCTTCAATCTGTGTGTGTAGGTTGCTTTAATGATTATTTCAAAACCTTTAAAATACCACACGTTAATATTATGTTCTTAAAGAACTGGTTCATGTGTTATTTTCGACCGTTAGTAATAAATCAATAATATAATTATAATATACCTACTGGACGCAGACTTTACACCCTTACCTGCACACTTTTCTTGCTATTTTATTTACTTTTCTAAGTAATAGACACGTAATGTACCTAAGTACTAGGTACTAACGTAGGTACATCAAGGTGTAAAATAACCTAGTATTGTATTTACATTGTGTGTGTGGTGTGTCTATATAATGTGCTCATATCGCCATATAAAATCGCTTTTTACTATTTCGGACCACCCATCCTCACCAGTTCATAATATTAGTAGATACTACGTATTTGAACATGATAGTACTTGGATCATAAAATCACCCTGCCGCATGTGATATTTCCTATTCTGTATTGGTGCGGTGTCGAGAGTTCGGTTGCTATTTCTATTTGATGCATAAAGATACTCTTAGGTATTGAATCCTTATTGTGGTTGATACATTTCGAGATAACTCTTATAATTCGTTATCTTTTACAGGCAACATAAGGGAGAACCCGTTATTTTCCTCTGGGTTGAAAAAATTAGAGAAGTCTTGCAAAATATGAAAAAAAACAATAAGCAACATAAATCAGCCGTGTCATCTGATTCGGCCCACGTAAGTTATTTTTTTTTCTGTTCGATAGACTCGCGTTTGGCCACTATCTCACCTGGTGGTAAGTTGTGATGTATTGTGGTCGACGGTGGAACACGCTTGCCTAAAAGTTACCTATTTACTCTAATCTTGAAGACTTCCAAGTAACTAGCGACTAGTTCACCAGTCACACTCTTAAAATTGCCTACCATTATGTTACAGTTGAGCGTCTGTTGTCCACTAATAACTCACGGTCCGGTCATATCGGATCGTAAGAGCAAATTCCAAGGGCACGCAGCACAGGTGCGCAGCATTGATGATGTTAAGTAAGTGCATACAAATATAATAGGTATAATTTATCTTCACCTCCATCAAATCAAATTTTCTTTATAACCATAATACAGGCTGAATTTCCAGCTGAACGATTCTAGACTAACTTATTACCAACTTATTATGAATAGGCCATTGAAACAGTACACAGTTACAGTTTATTTTAAAGCTTGATTTTCGTCTATTCTTGACCGCGACTCCCAACAATAATATCTTCTAAATTCCAGGTTGGTTTTGAACAAACTAAAAGATAATCGTAAAATTCAAAACGCAAAGCACAATATTTACGCATACCGCATTCAACAAAACACAACAAAAGGATCAACAATCATTCAAGATTGCGACGATGACGGAGAAGCGCACGCCGCAAACCGACTTTTATATTTAATGGAATTACTTAAACAAACCAATACGATGGTTGTGGTGACGCGCTGGTAAGTAGTATTTTTTATACCACCTAGGTGGCAGACAAGCACGCGGCCCCCTGATGGAAAGTGGTTACCGTGGCCTATGGAGGTTTGCAAATATAGAGAAGAGGGGGGCAGGGGAAGGCGTGGAGGGGAGAAGGTTAAGAGAGTCTCTGTGCTGTCACTGCAGAAGACAAAGAAGGGTTTTCTAGGTCTTTCCACTGACATCACAAAACGTCTCCAGTGAGCTCTGATTCCTTCGATCGAATAAAAAGTGATTCAGTTAATACTAGACACGGTAGGGTCCTTCCTCTTATGACCGTGCCTATGACATGCTCTATTAATGAGACTTACATATTTTCTTTTTTTTCTAGGTATGGCGGCATACATTTGGGGCCGGACCGCTTCCGGCATATAAATAACGCCGCAAGACAAGCCCTCAATGAAGCGGGTTTATTGAAACAATGACGGTGGCGGTCTCCCGGATCCTGAGAATGTTACTTGGCACTGATGAATTGTATTATAAGTTTTAAGTTTTGTATAATATAACCTTTTTGTACCTACCTATAATATATGTGTATATCTATTATAAGTCTTTTCGTTCGCAAAAGTTTTTCGAATAGTCAGTCAATTTATAAAAAGATTATATCTGCAAGAGTGGTATAGTTCCCGGGTATATAATATAATATCTTGACCCCAAGTTGCGGCAAACGTATGATCAACACCATATTATTTGCAGAATTGACCTCCGCCACATGAAAGTGATGTCCGGCACATCACTTGCCTAGCTTTCGTGACTAATGTTATGCTTCCATAACTTCATGTGTCTACAAATCTAAACATCAATAACCTTTTCACCGTGGGTTATACGGACGGCATTACGATCTTAATGTAGGGGTTGTTTGATCGCATGAGAGAGAGCTAGGCTGGCTGCTCTAGCCTGTAACTCTGCACGCCCAATGGCTCAAAATGGAGAGTCCCAATCCAAGCCAAACCAAACCAAGATTCGACATTATCACTTCGTTATCAATTTGTAATGTACTTATACTTGTATATGTGAAACATTTGAACTATCTTTAACTTACCGATCTAAATCGAAAGGAAATACATGTATAGATAATAAAATATGTACTTACATTTTCTATTAAATCAGCGTTTCAAGTTAACTTGATATGAGTCACTGTCTCCAAATAAAAGCTAATAGGTAAGTATTACACTAAATAACGTCACCATGGTTAGATAGGAAGTTTAGTGTTTACCTGTCTATCAAGTAGAAAGAAAGTGGAATTGGTACCAGATGGAATAGAAGTCACTGTTTCTAATCGTATTAACTCACTAAATACAAAAAGCTTATATGAAATGTGCTTTAATTACCTATCATAGAAAAGACACCACGTCGCACATACATTTTCACCACATTAGACATTTTTTATTTTACCTAAACGTTTTTCATTTCACATTATAATATCTTATTTAATCCATATATCCATATACCAAATATTATAAACTATGTCTGTCTGTCTGTATGTTACGCTTTCACGACTAAACCACTCTACCTACCTTGATGATTCACCTTCAATTTCATCAGATTCAAATAAAGTAGGTATACCTATGTAATATGAAACGTCGAAGTCAAGTTTTGCAAGAAAGTGTACTAAAGTCACATTAACCACGCCGGTACATCAGTTGCCGTGTATATATCAGCCTATCAGCTCCCTAGGGTTTGAAATCAGCATTAAGTATAACAAGTACCTATAGACTGAAAGTTTAGTTACATAAACAGATAAATGGATAAACAGCAAGGTTCAACATGTTTTAATTATTAGTTATTCCGTTACGTTTGATACCTCAGTTTACCTTCAATGAAATCCAGTGTCCTTTCTTTGATGAAGAATTATACGAGGTGATTTTGAGACGGGGCTTAGGTAACTGTTGTAGTTACGGCAAAACGTTCTTAGGATTCATAACTTTTTTAAATTCCAAAATGCATTCCCATATTTTTGCAAAGTCATAAAGTCAAGTCAAAGCAAGTAAAAGGCTAAAATTTATATTTTATGCCAACCAATCCTATTTCATGTACCTACGTAGATTTTATGCCAAATTTATATTTTATTATTAAATTTATATTTTATGCCAACCAATCCTATTTCATGTACCTACGTAGAGATCAATGGACTACATTTGCGGTACAAATACTAGAAAGTCTAGTGGGACAGAAATGACTGTAGTGGTGTACACGTCTTGCGACTGCCACCTGGCCTCGTAAGCGACCTCACAACTCGTAAGCGATGTCGAATTACTGCAGTTAAACCGGTTGTTGAACTTTTCAGAGGTCTAACTACCCGTAACTACTACCATAGATGATCGAATGTGCGGACGATCCGAAGCACGAACAGACCCGTGCAAATATGGCTGTTTGCACCACTGAGCTAGAATAGAACCCGCGCCTCCTGCGTCACGGGCACATTAACCACTAAAGGGCTCAAAATTAAAAATTAAATTCCTTTATTGTGTTCTATTCCTTCTTTAAACGGCACTTACTAAACGTCAACATCAATTATATATTATAAGTTAGTGAGCAAATGGACCACTGTTTCGATACGCAGCCCCGGCCTGTGAAGATGCCGACAAGAAACTCATCAGGCTTTTTATTTCTTCATCTATTTATAAACATTTAGTTACTTAGTCTAGATACAATAATTTGTTTGAGTAGCAAGTTGAGTTAACAGCCCATATTCACATTTGTATATCATTCAAAAATCTTGAATTTTAATAGTCTTTGGGCACAACTTCCTTTGGCATAGCTTTCCATAAATATATTGGCGTGGCGGTAGTGCACGCGACTGCTACGCACGGGCGCCGCGGGTTCGATCCCCGCTCAGTGCAAAAATTGGTATGTATTGCACTAATCTGGTCGTGCCTCGGGGAGCACGTTAAGCAGTCGGTCCCGTTGGCCTACAAACATCTATGACAGTCGTTACGGCTAGTTGGAGCCCTCAAAAGTCCGACCAGTCTAACTTGGAACTTCGATATCGCCATTGGTCATTGGACCATTGGTTGTGGAAGTCAGATGGCAATCACTTCACGGAAAATATCGAAGTTCAGCCGCATCACAGTTAGACTGGAAAGCCGACCCCAATTGTGTGTTTCTCTTATTTTTTCTACCCATTACTGTATTGTTCGTTCGCCAAAATAGTTTCTGTGAAACGTAATAGATTTTAAAAGTTATCTCGGAATGAAACAACCCCAATTAAGCTTCAATGAGAGCGTCTTTTACTTTATGCATCACAAAGAGTTAGGGATTATATCAGCGTTAGTCCCTATTATGAATACTATCATTAATGTGAACGCTGGTAAGGGAATAGCATAATGGGACCTTCTAATTCCGAGAATACGTGAGGATTGAACATAAACTTAATATAGACAAACAATGCAAATAATTTATGTAGGTGCATTACCTACGTGTCTATTGCTTAGAAATCTTTGACTGTATACCTAATGGTAACCATTCTCTCTGTAACTCATCTGTCATCACTCTCATCATCTCATTTGTATTATTGATTTATTACTAACGGTCTAGAATAACACATGAACCAGTTCTTTAAGAACATAATATTAACGTGTGGTATTCTAAAATTTGGATTTTTTTTAAATAGTTAAATTACATTAAAACAAGTTCCTGTACAACAAAGGTTTAGATACACTGTTCACTTTTCAATATCAATTTAATTAATTAGGGAACGGACAAGTAATGTAACGTGTCCGTTCCTTAAAAAATATTCGAATAATTCTCAAGTCATCAGACAGCTTGGCTTGCCCGCAGTTCGGCGGCGAGAAGTCCTGTCACAGCTCATGTCAAGCGTGCTTGGGACGATGGCATTTCTGGAAGGAACGTTCGTACCTGGGGCAGAGGTTGGCAGTTGAATAGCAATCACATGGGTACCTTTGCCCCTAGCACAGTGAGTCTAATATAGGTCGGGTCAATATCAATTGGCCCGACCTATATTGACAACTTTTATGAATTCAAAATGTAAATCATTGTAAAAGTATTCACTTTTTTAAACTAAGACCAGCAAATGTGAACTAAAGTTTAATTTTATGGTGTAACTTTTTTAATGATTAAAATTTTTTTTTATTGTTAATACACTGTAAAATAAAGTCACCTTAATACTAAACAGACAATACAATAATTATGTGCAAATTTAATAACCCGCCCCTGATCGATCCCGGTGCGAAGGTGCCCATCACACTTGCCGCGTTTTCACGCTGGATTGCTTTTGTAATTGAATTATATTAAGGCTCTACTAATTACCTCACGGACTTCATTTTTTTAACTGAAATTAGTAACTTGTGGTTATTGAAATATTTCACGTTCCAACATTTAAAATTAAAACAATTACCTGTAGAACAAAGGTTCAATTACACAGTTCACTTTACAATATTAATTAATTAAGGTACTTACATTACATGTTTATTCTTATGAAATTATTTGAACAATTCACATGCATCTTGATTCGAATAGGAAACGAAGTGTGCAGGAAAATTTCATTCTATATTGTAATTGTAACGTTTTAAATACCACATGAACCTGTTTGTTTAAGAACATAATAGTAACGTGTGGTATTTTAAGGCTTCCGAATTAGTCTTAGTCACTCAAGTTAAAACCACTAGGTCTACTTAAAGAATGAAGTTGTAGTCACATAAACAGTTCACTTTTCAACATTTAACGTTAAAACTAGTAGTTTGTTTCACATACCTAGTCCACTTTCCAGTATTAATTAAATTAATTAGGGACCCGCGTTACAATATACAATATAAATGTATGTGTATTACAATATTCGAACAATTCACATGCGTCTTGATTACAATAGCAAGTGAAGTGTGTAGTAACTAGCGCTTCATTCTTTAATGTACTTCTTTTAACGATTATATATAAATATATAACAGCGGTGGCAGTCATTCAGTCAAAAATTGCGGTTTCAAACAAAAATCGGCCCTGCGGTGGTGGAGGAAGGTACATAATTCTTTGAAAATTACACTAATCACCAACCCCTTACGAAACCAACGTACAGCGTTACAGATTGCTCTAGACCGGGATCAGTCAAATTTAGACACCGGACTAAGAAAGACGTCAACGCGCAGCGCCCAGGCACTTCGTCCGTACATTGAAAACAAAATTATATTCATAGACATGGATAATTTTCAATTAAAGGTACGTATGTTGAATATATTATATACTTGTATAATGTAATGTGTTATTCATAAATTAGTGTAGATTTTATCTGTGTACCACTTGTATGTTTTTTCCACATTCATGTATTTTTTTTATTTTCTTCACCAGAACGAAGAAGTTGAAGCGCTCAGCGCCATATACACGAATGAGTGGACCACAGAGAGTGAAGCAGCCGGAATCTATGGGATTATAATTAAAGTCGGCCACTATGAAGTGAAGTTAGAGGTGCACCTACCGGATAACTACCCTATTCATTCCCCGCCTACGTTCGAGATATCCGCTCCCTGGATGGGAAGGAATATTAAGAAATCCCTTATCAATAAACTCAACGAAATATATATGTAAGTATTTTATAATTCAATGTATGCATGTATAGTAATAACCAGTATTTTGTACTTTGTATATTTTGTCTAAGTAACAGTTACGTAACGTAATAGCCAATAATACAATTAATAAATGGTGGAAAATGACCCTTTTATGTAACGAACTAAACCTTCATTCTACAGTTACTTATTTAATGATTATTTGAAAATCTTTAAAATATCACATGTTATTATTATATTATTAAAGAATAATAATAACATGAGGTATTCTAAAGTGTGCGATATTCGATATAATCATGAAAAGGTACAGTACAGTAGGTATAGAATGAAGCTTTACTTACCTACTCAATTTACTTACTATTTTAATCAATGATGATGAATTGATGAGGCATGTAAATTGTTAGAATATTTTTCTAAGGAATATACACGTCATGTAGGTACCTTATTAATTAATTGAACCTTTGTTCTACAGGGACTTGTTTTATATTTAAATGTTGGGAAATTAACTGTTTATGTGACTAAACCTTCAATCTGTGTGTGTAGGTTGCTTTAATGATTATTTCAAAACCTTTAAAATACCACACGTTAATATTATGTTCTTAAAGAACTGGTTCATGTGTTATTTTCGACCGTTAGTAATAAATCAATAATATAATTATAATATACCTACTGGACGCAGACTTTACACCCTTACCTGCACACTTTTCTTGCTATTTTATTTACTTTTCTAAGTAATAGACACGTAATGTACCTAAGTACTAGGTACTAACGTAGGTACATCAAGGTGTAAAATAACCTAGTATTGTATTTACATTGTGTGTGTGGTGTGTCTATATAATGTGCTCATATCGCCATATAAAATCGCTTTTTACTATTTCGGACCACCCATCCTCACCAGTTCATAATATTAGTAGATAGTACGTATTTGAACATGATAGTACTTGGATCATAAAATCACCCTGCCGCATGTGATATTTCCTATTCTGTATTGGTGCGGTGTCGAGAGTTCGGTTGCTATTTCTATTTGATGCATAAAGATACTCTTAGGTATTGAATCCTTATTGTGGTTGATACATTTCGAGATAACTCTTATAATTCGTTATCTTTTACAGGCAACATAAGGGAGAACCCGTTATTTTCCTCTGGGTTGAAAAAATTAGAGAAGTCTTGCAAAATATGAAAAAAAACAATAAGCAACATAAATCAGCCGTGTCATCTGATTCGGCCCACGTAAGTTATTTTTTTTTCTGTTCGATAGACTCGCGTTTGGCCACTATCTCACCTGGTGGTAAGTTGTGATGTATTGTGGTCGACGGTGGAACACGCTTGCCTAAAAGTTACCTATTTACTCTAATCTTGAAGACTTCCAAGTAACTAGCGACTAGTTCACCAGTCACACTCTTAAAATTGCCTACCATTATGTTACAGTTGAGCGTCTGTTGTCCACTAATAACTCACGGTCCGGTCATATCGGATCGTAAGAGCAAATTCCAAGGGCACGCAGCACAGGTGCGCAGCATTGATGATGTTAAGTAAGTGCATACAAATATAATAGGTATAATTTATCTTCACCTCCATCAAATCAAATTTTCTTTATAACCATAATACAGGCTGAATTTCCAGCTGAACGATTCTAGACTAACTTATTACCAACTTATTATGAATAGGCCATTGAAACAGTACACAGTTACAGTTTATTTTAAAGCTTGATTTTCGTCTATTCTTGACCGCGACTCCCAACAATAATATCTTCTAAATTCCAGGTTGGTTTTGAACAAACTAAAAGATAATCGTAAAATTCAAAACGCAAAGCACAATATTTACGCATACCGCATTCAACAAAACACAACAAAAGGATCAACAATCATTCAAGATTGCGACGATGACGGAGAAGCGCACGCCGCAAACCGACTTTTATATTTAATGGAATTACTTAAACAAACCAATACGATGGTTGTGGTGACGCGCTGGTAAGTAGTATTTTTTATACCACCTAGGTGGCAGACAAGCACGCGGCCCCCTGATGGAAAGTGGTTACCGTGGCCTATGGAGGTTTGCAAATATAGAGAAGAGGGGGGCAGGGGAAGGCGTGGAGGGGAGAAGGTTAAGAGAGTCTCTGTGCTGTCACTGCAGAAGACAAAGAAGGGTTTTCTAGGTCTTTCCACTGACATCACAAAACGTCTCCAGTGAGCTCTGATTCCTTCGATCGAATAAAAAGTGATTCAGTTAATACTAGACACGGTAGGGTCCTTCCTCTTATGACCGTGCCTATGACATGCTCTATTAATGAGACTTACATATTTTCTTTTTTTTCTAGGTATGGCGGCATACATTTGGGGCCGGACCGCTTCCGGCATATAAATAACGCCGCAAGACAAGCCCTCAATGAAGCGGGTTTATTGAAACAATGACGGTGGCGGTCTCCCGGATCCTGAGAATGTTACTTGGCACTGATGAATTGTATTATAAGTTTTAAGTTTTGTATAATATAACCTTTTTGTACCTACCTATAATATATGTGTATATCTATTATAAGTCTTTTCGTTCGCAAAAGTTTTTCGAATAGTCAGTCAATTTATAAAAAGATTATATCTGCAAGAGTGGTATAGTTCCCGGGTATATAATATAATATCTTGACCCCAAGTTGCGGCAAACGTATGATCAACACCATATTATTTGCAGAATTGACCTCCGCCACATGAAAGTGATGTCCGGCACATCACTTGCCTAGCTTTCGTGACTAATGTTATGCTTCCATAACTTCATGTGTCTACAAATCTAAACATCAATAACCTTTTCACCGTGGGTTATACGGACGGCATTACGATCTTAATGTAGGGGTTGTTTGATCGCATGAGAGAGAGCTAGGCTGGCTGCTCTAGCCTGTAACTCTGCACGCCCAATGGCTCAAAATGGAGAGTCCCAATCCAAGCCAAACCAAACCAAGATTCGACATTATCACTTCGTTATCAATTTGTAATGTACTTATACTTGTATATGTGAAACATTTGAACTATCTTTAACTTACCGATCTAAATCGAAAGGAAATACATGTATAGATAATAAAATATGTACTTACATTTTCTATTAAATCAGCGTTTCAAGTTAACTTGATATGAGTCACTGTCTCCAAATAAAAGCTAATAGGTAAGTATTACACTAAATAACGTCACCATGGTTAGATAGGAAGTTTAGTGTTTACCTGTCTATCAAGTAGAAAGAAAGTGGAATTGGTACCAGATGGAATAGAAGTCACTGTTTCTAATCGTATTAACTCACTAAATACAAAAAGCTTATATGAAATGTGCTTTAATTACCTACCATAGAAAAGACACCACGTCGCACATACATTTTCACCACATTAGACATTTTTTATTTTACCTAAACGTTTTTCATTTCACATTATAATATCTTATTTAATCCATATATCCATATACCAAATATTATAAACTATGTCTGTCTGTCTGTATGTTACGCTTTCACGACTAAACCACTCTACCTACCTTGATGATTCACCTTCAATTTCATCAGATTCAAATAAAGTAGGTATACCTATGTAATATGAAACGTCGAAGTCAAGTTTTGCAAGAAAGTGTACTAAAGTCACATTAACCACGCCGGTACATCAGTTGCCGTGTATATATCAGCCTATCAGCTCCCTAGGGTTTGAAATCAGCATTAAGTATAACAAGTACCTATAGACTGAAAGTTTAGTTACATAAACAGATAAATGGATAAACAGCAAGGTTCAACATGTTTTAATTATTAGTTATTCCGTTACGTTTGATACCTCAGTTTACCTTCAATGAAATCCAGTGTCCTTTCTTTGATGAAGAATTATACGAGGTGATTTTGAGACGGGGCTTAGGTAACTGTTGTAGTTACGGCAAAACGTTCTTAGGATTCATAACTTTTTTAAATTCCAAAATGCATTCCCATATTTTTGCAAAGTCATAAAGTCAAGTCAAAGCAAGTAAAAGGCTAAAATTTATATTTTATGCCAACCAATCCTATTTCATGTACCTACGTAGATTTTATGCCAAATTTATATTTTATTATTAAATTTATATTTTATGCCAACCAATCCTATTTCATGTACCTACGTAGAGATCAATGGACTACATTTGCGGTACAAATACTAGAAAGTCTAGTGGGACAGAAATGACTGTAGTGGTGTACACGTCTTGCGACTGCCACCTGGCCTCGTAAGCGACCTCACAACTCGTAAGCGATGTCGAATTACTGCAGTTAAACCGGTTGTTGAACTTTTCAGAGGTCTAACTACCCGTAACTACTACCATAGATGATCGAATGTGCGGACGATCCGAAGCACGAACAGACCCGTGCAAATATGGCTGTTTGCACCACTGAGCTAGAATAGAACCCGCGCCTCCTGCGTCACGGGCACATTAACCACTAAAGGGCTCAAAATTAAAAATTAAATTCCTTTATTGTGTTCTATTCCTTCTTTAAACGGCACTTACTAAACGTCAACATCAATTATATATTATAAGTTAGTGAGCAAATGGACCACTGTTTCGATACGCAGCCCCGGCCTGTGAAGATGCCGACAAGAAACTCATCAGGCTTTTTATTTCTTCATCTATTTATAAACATTTAGTTACTTAGTCTAGATACAATAATTTGTTTGAGTAGCAAGTTGAGTTAACAGCCCATATTCACATTTGTATATCATTCAAAAATCTTGAATTTTAATAGTCTTTGGGCACAACTTCCTTTGGCATAGCTTTCCATAAATATATTGGCGTGGCGGTAGTGCACGCGACTGCTACGCACGGGCGCCGCGGGTTCGATCCCCGCTCAGTGCAAAAATTGGTATGTATTGCACTAATCTGGTCGTGCCTCGGGGAGCACGTTAAGCAGTCGGTCCCGTTGGCCTACAAACATCTATGACAGTCGTTACGGCTAGTTGGAGCCCTCAAAAGTCCGACCAGTCTAACTTGGAACTTCGATATCGCCATTGGTCATTGGACCATTGGTTGTGGAAGTCAGATGGCAATCACTTCACGGAAAATATCGAAGTTCAGCCGCATCACAGTTAGACTGGAAAGCCGACCCCAATTGTGTGTTTCTCTTATTTTTTCTACCCATTACTGTATTGTTCGTTCGCCAAAATAGTTTCTGTGAAACGTAATAGATTTTAAAAGTTATCTCGGAATGAAACAACCCCAATTAAGCTTCAATGAGAGCGTCTTTTACTTTATGCATCACAAAGAGTTAGGGATTATATCAGCGTTAGTCCCTATTATGAATACTATCATTAATGTGAACGCTGGTAAGGGAATAGCATAATGGGACCTTCTAATTCCGAGAATACGTGAGGATTGAACATAAACTTAATATAGACAAACAATGCAAATAATTTATGTAGGTGCATTACCTACGTGTCTATTGCTTAGAAATCTTTGACTGTATACCTAATGGTAACCATTCTCTCTGTAACTCATCTGTCATCACTCTCATCATCTCATTTGTATTATTGATTTATTACTAACGGTCTAGAATAACACATGAACCAGTTCTTTAAGAACATAATATTAACGTGTGGTATTCTAAAATTTGGATTTTTTTTAAATAGTTAAATTACATTAAAACAAGTTCCTGTACAACAAAGGTTTAGATACACTGTTCACTTTTCAATATCAATTTAATTAATTAGGGAACGGACAAGTAATGTAACGTGTCCGTTCCTTAAAAAATATTCGAATAATTCTCAAGTCATCAGACAGCTTGGCTTGCCCGCAGTTCGGCGGCGAGAAGTCCTGTCACAGCTCATGTCAAGCGTGCTTGGGACGATGGCATTTCTGGAAGGAACGTTCGTACCTGGGGCAGAGGTTGGCAGTTGAATAGCAATCACATGGGTACCTTTGCCCCTAGCACAGTGAGTCTAATATAGGTCGGGTCAATATCAATTGGCCCGACCTATATTGACAACTTTTATGAATTCAAAATGTAAATCATTGTAAAAGTATTCACTTTTTTAAACTAAGACCAGCAAATGTGAACTAAAGTTTAATTTTATGGTGTAACTTTTTTAATGATTAAAATTTTTTTTTATTGTTAATACACTGTAAAATAAAGTCACCTTAATACTAAACAGACAATACAATAATTATGTGCATATTTAATAACCCGCCCCTGATCGATCCCGGTGCGA
Source organism: Pelosia muscerda (assembly GCA_963691645.1). Taxonomy (NCBI): domain Eukaryota; kingdom Metazoa; phylum Arthropoda; class Insecta; order Lepidoptera; family Erebidae; genus Pelosia; species Pelosia muscerda. The sequence continues at coordinate 28,415,125 of OY829098.1, forward strand.
AGGTGCCCATCACACTTGCCGCGTTTTCACGCTGGATTGCTTTTGTAATTGAATTATATTAAGGCTCTACTAATTACCTCACGGACTTCATTTTTTTAACTGAAATTAGTAACTTGTGGTTATTGAAATATTTCACGTTCCAACATTTAAAATTAAAACAATTACCTGTAGAACAAAGGTTCAATTACACAGTTCACTTTACAATATTAATTAATTAAGGTACTTACATTACATGTTTATTCTTATGAAATTATTTGAACAATTCACATGCATCTTGATTCGAATAGGAAACGAAGTGTGCAGGAAAATTTCATTCTATATTGTAATTGTAACGTTTTAAATACCACATGAACCTGTTTGTTTAAGAACATAATAGTAACGTGTGGTATTTTAAGGCTTCCGAATTAGTCTTAGTCACTCAAGTTAAAACCACTAGGTCTACTTAAAGAATGAAGTTGTAGTCACATAAACAGTTCACTTTTCAACATTTAACGTTAAAACTAGTAGTTTGTTTCACATACCTAGTCCACTTTCCAGTATTAATTAAATTAATTAGGGACCCGCGTTACAATATACAATATAAATGTATGTGTATTACAATATTCGAACAATTCACATGCGTCTTGATTACAATAGCAAGTGAAGTGTGTAGTAACTAGCGCTTCATTCTTTAATGTACTTCTTTTAACGATTATATATAAATATATAACAGCGGTGGCAGTCATTCGGTCAAAAATTGCGGTTTCAAACAAAAATCGGCCCTGCGGTGGTGGAGGAAGGTACATAATTCTTTGAAAATTACACTAATCACCAACCCCTTACGAAACCAACGTACAGCGTTACAGATTGCCCTAGACCGGGATCAGTCAAATTTAGACACCGGACTAAGAAAGACGTCAACGCGCAGCGCCCAGGCACTTCGTCCGTACATTGAAAACAAAATTATATTCATAGACATGGATAATTTTCAATTAAAGGTACGTATGTTGAATATATTATATACTTGTATAATGTAATGTGTTATTCATAAATTAGTGTAGATTTTATCTGTGTACCACTTGTATGTTTTTTCCACATTCATGTATTTTTTTTATTTTCTTCACCAGAACGAAGAAGTTGAAGCGCTCAGCGCCATATACACGAATGAGTGGACCACAGAGAGTGAAGCAGCCGGAATCTATGGGATTATAATTAAAGTCGGCCACTATGAAGTGAAGTTAGAGGTGCACCTACCGGATAACTACCCTATTCATTCCCCGCCTACGTTCGAGATATCCGCTCCCTGGATGGGAAGGAATATTAAGAAATCCCTTATCAATAAACTCAACGAAATATATATGTAAGTATTTTATAATTCAATGTATGCATGTATAGTAATAACCAGTATTTTGTACTTTGTGTATTTTGTCTAAGTAACAGTTACGTAACGTAATAGCCAATAATACAATTAATAAATGGTGGAAAATGACCCTTTTATGTAACGAACTAAACCTTCATTCTACAGTTACTTATTTAATGATTATTTGAAAATCTTTAAAATATCACTTAGTCATTATTATATTATTAAAGAATAATAATAACATGAGGTATTCTAAAGTGTGCGATATTCGATATAATCATGAAAAGGTACAGTACAGTAGGTATAGAATGAAGCTTTACTTACCTACTCAATTTACTTACTATTTTAATCAATGATGATGAATTGATGAGGCATGTAAATTGTTAGAATATTTTTCTAAGGAATATACACGTCATGTAGGTACCTTATTAATTAATTGAACCTTTGTTCTACAGGGACTTGTTTTATATTTAAATGTTGGGAAATTAACTGTTTATGTGACTAAACCTTCAATCTGTAGGTTGCTTTAATGATTATTTCAAAACCTTTAAAATACCACACGTTAATATTATGTTCTTAAAGAACTGGTTCATGTGTTATTTTCGACCGTTAGTAATAAATCAATAATATAATTATAATATACCTACTGGACGCAGACTTTACACCCTTACCTGCTCACTTTTCTTGCTATTTTATTTACTTTTCTAAGTAATAGACACGTAATGTACCTAAGTACTAGGTACTAACGTAGGTACATCAAGGTGTAAAATAACCCCCGGTGTATTGTATTTACATTGTGTGTGTGGTGTGTCTATATAATGTGCTCATATCGCCATATAAAATCGCTTTTTACTATTTCGGACCACCCATCCTCACCAGTTCATAATATTAGTAGATAGTACGTATTTGAACATGATAGTACTTGGATCATAAAATCACCCTGCCGCATGTGATATTTCCTATTCTGTATTGGTGCGGTGTCGAGAGTTCGGTTGCTATTTCTATTTGATGCATAAAGATACTCTTAGGTATTGAATCCTTATTGTGGTTGATACATTTCGAGATAACTCTTATAATTCGTTATCTTTTACAGGCAACATAAGGGAGAACCCGTTATTTTCCTCTGGGTTGAAAAAATTAGAGAAGTCTTGCAAAATATGAAAAAAAACAATAAGCAACATAAATCAGCCGTGTCATCTGATTCGGCCCACGTAAGTTATTTTTTTTTCTGTTCGATAGACTCGCGTTTGGCCACTATCTCACCTGGTGGTAAGTTGTGATGTATTGTGGTCGACTGTGGAACACGCTTGCCTAAAAGTTACCTATTTACTCTAATCTTGAAGACTTCCAAGTAACTAGCGACTAGTTCACCAGTCACACTCTTAAAATTGCCTACCATTATGTTACAGTTGAGCGTCTGTTGTCCACTAATAACTCACGGTCCGGTCATATCGGATCGTAAGAGCAAATTCCAAGGGCACGCAGCACAGGTGCGCAGCATTGATGATGTTAAGTAAGTGCATACAAATATAATAGGTATAATTTATCTTTACCTCCATCAAATCAAATTTTCTTTATAACCATAATACAGGCTGAATTTCCAGCTGAACGATTCTAGACTAACTTATTACCAACTTATTATGAATAGGCCATTGAAACAGTACACAGTTACAGTTTATTTTAAAGCTTGATTTTCGTCTATTCTTGACCGCGACTCCCAACAATAATATCTTCTAAATTCCAGGTTGGTTTTGAACAAACTAAAAGATAATCGTAAAATTCAAAACGCAAAGCACAATATTTACGCATACCGCATTCAACAAAACACAACAAAAGGATCAACAATCATTCAAGATTGCGACGATGACGGAGAAGCGCACGCCGCAAACCGACTTTTATATTTAATGGAATTACTTAAACAAACCAATACGATGGTTGTGGTGACGCGCTGGTAAGTAGTATTTTTTATACCACCTAGGTGGCAGACAAGCACGCGGCCCCCTGATGGAAAGTGGTTACCGTGGCCTATGGAGGTTTGCAAATATAGAGAAGAGGGGGGCAGGGGAAGGCGTGGAGGGGAGAAGGTTAAGAGAGTCTCTGTGCTGTCACTGCAGAAGACAAAGAAGGGTTTTCTAGGTCTTTCCACTGACAACACAAAACGTCTCCAGTGAGCTCTGATTCCTTCGATCGAATAAAAAGTGATTCAGTTAATACTAGACACGGTAGGGTCCTTCCTCTTATGACCGTGCCTATGACATGCTCTATTAATGAGACTTACATATTTTCTTTTTTTTCTAGGTATGGCGGCATACATTTGGGGCCGGACCGCTTCCGGCATATAAATAACGCCGCAAGACAAGCCCTCAATGAAGCGGGTTTATTGAAACAATGACGGTGGCGGTCTCCCGGATCCTGAGAATGTTACTTGGCACTGATGAATTGTATTATAAGTTTTAAGTTTTGTATAATATAACCTTTTTGTACCTACCTATAATATATGTGTATATCTATTATAAGTCTTTTCGTTCGCAAAAGTTTTTCGAATAGTCAGTCAATTTATAAAAAGATTATATCTGCAAGAGTGGTATAGTTCCCGGGTATATAATATAATATCTTGACCCCAAGTTGCGGCAAACGTATGATCAACACCATATTATTTGCAGAATTGACCTCCGCCACATGAAAACCCTATAGGTCACCCTAGCAGAAGCAGGCCACGGCAATGGCGCAAAATGCCACCCCATACCCAGAGGCTAGATGGGGTCACCATGGTCCCCACATTGGGGGAAGAAGGTCATCTCAAAAGAGATGTCCCCGGGTCTGCCGGGGTGCGAAAGATATGTCATGTATAATCTCACCTCCGGCAATCAGTGACCCATGGACGGCGTGCGTTTTGGTCGGTTCGAGTCCGACATAATCACCTCCATCGGTTTTGGTGGAGGTGGTATACGTGGGGATTTTGCGCACGATAAAAAAATGCCTGTAACTATGCACGCCCAATGGCTCAAAATGGAGAGTCCCAATCCAAACCAAACCAAACCAAGATTCGACATTATCACTTCGTTATCAATTTGTAATGTACTTATACTTGTATATGTGAAACATTTGAACTATCTTTAACTTACCGATCTAAATCGAAAGGAAATACATGTATAGACAAAAGTATGTACTTACCTTTTCTATTAAATCAGCGTTTCAAGTTAACTTGATATGAGTCACTGTCTCCAAATAAAAGCTAATAGGTAAGTATTACACTAAATAACGTCACCATGGTTAGATAGGAAGGTTAGTGTTTACCTGTCTATCAAGTAGAAAGAAAGTGGAATTGGTACCAGATGGAATAGAAGTCACTGTTTCTAATCGTATTAACTCACTAAATACAAAAAGCTTATATGAAATGTGCTTAAATTACCTATCATAGAAAAGACACCACGTCGCACATACATTTTCACCACATTAGACATTTTTTATTTTACCTAAACGTTTTTCATTTCACATTATAATATCTTATTTAATATACCGAAATCATATACCGATCGTCATCAATTTAACGTTCGGTCGTGTTTGTAGCACATAATATCGGTTTTTAAAAGAATTCCAATACTTGTCAAAGTTTTCTCGGACCCCTAGCCGTATAACTTTTTTGTCACTTTGATTTTTTTTTGTGAAGTACCTATCGAAGTAAAAATGTCGGATAAGTGCGGTGTCTGCAGTGAACCAATAACGGATGGTGCGCAGTGTGCTTCATGCAACCTCGTGATGCATTATCACTGTGGTGGAGTCAATGAAACCGGATACAGGAGGCTGGGTGACCGAAAGCAATCATGGCGCTGCATCAAATGCAAACAGGCAGGACATGCCATACCAGTTTCACCAAAATCCCCTATGTCAGGATCCGACTCCGCTGTCCTACAGGAGATACGTGCGCTGTCTCTTAGATTTGCTGCGTTGGAGAATATGAAGGACGAAATCGTGGCTTTGAAAAATGAATTCAAGGAGCTCAAAACCTCCCTCACTAGTCAGTACAATGAAGTCATAAGGGAAGTTACTGGCAAAATCAAGGCCATGGAACAACGCATAGTCCAAGTGGAAAAAGTTCAAGGTCAAGTTGAACTGCTACAACTTCGCATAGACAAGTTGGAGGAAGAAAACAATAATAAAGACCAATGGTCTCGGATGAACAATGTTGAAGTTAAGGGAATACCACAAAGCACAAATGAGAACCTATTTGATATATTAACCAACATCAGTAAAAAAAAAAATTACCCTATAATGAAAAATCAAATTAACTTTATCACTCGAGTACCAACAAGTGAAAAGAATGGTATAAAACCTGTAGTGGTCTGTTTTAATCAACATTACGTGAAGGAGGACTTTGTAGCAGCCGCAAGGCATGAACTAAAGACTTCACATCTGACCCCAGCTAAAATTGGGTTAAGTGGGAACCATAAAATATTTATCAATGACCACCTTACGATAAAGAACAAAATGCTGTTGTCCAAAACTAAGAAAATTGCAGCCGAAAAGAATTTTCGATACGTCTGGGTCAAGAACGCGAAGATATACGCAAGAAAAGACGATACGTCGCCGATAGTGATGGTCAAAGCCGACAAGGATACATCAAAAATAATTTAAAGTACTTGCTAATATCTATGATTAATTTATTATATTTCAAATTCAAGGTAAAAAAGTTTGAGAATCATAGTGAGATGTGTGCTAGTTGCGTTTTCCAATTGATTTTGTGTCGCTGCACTGTGCCCTTAGATAGACTATTGACTTATTACATTTGCTATAACACGCTTTGTTGCGGAAGTTTAAACCATGTCTGTTGCGAAATACGGTGCGATTTACCTTGCGAGCGGTATCCGCTTATGACTGATTGCTCGGTGCTATCCTTATCTCAGTACTGGTCGCTGCCTATTGTGTCCTTACAAAACACATGTTTTCATATAGCTATTTCTACCGAGCACTGTGTATTGCTGTGCCTATTAACTTATTTGCTCACTACCTGCCGTGTGCCATATAAAAATATAATTAAGGATTTGCATAATGCATTCGATTTTTTGCTTTTTTCTACTTGTATTTAACCTATTTTGGCCATTAGTTTATACATTAAATAATTATTTGACTATAGTTATAAATTGTCATGGCTACACTTAGAATTTACTACCAGAATGTGCGTGGTTTGCGTACGAAAACGGATGGACTATTACGGAATGTGTGTCTTAGTTCTTACGATATAGTTATAATTACGGAAACGTGGCTTGACGATAGTTTTTATTGCGGTGAACTGTTCGATAGACGATATCTTGTGTGGAGACGAGATCGTGACTACCTCCGAACCGGTCAAGAATATGGTGGCGGTGTCTTGATAGCTGCGAAACAGGAACTCACAATTGTCGAGAGGCCGGATTGGCGTAGTTCAGCCGAGGATATTTGGTTATCACTAATACCCAACAGGACCAATCCACAGGTAGGCTCTAACTTACATATATGTGCACTTTACCTGTGTAGGGAAAACCTAGGCAACTCATATAGTACACAGTTATTTAACTTCACAGATAAACTTAATAGCCTAATTTTGGCCCATCCACTTGACAGCTTCTTAATAGTAGGCGACTTTAACTTCTCTGACAAAGTTGAGTGGTGTCAAGGGGATGTAAACAACAGCCATTTAATCCCTTATAATATCACATCTCAACCTATCCTTCAGTTCTTTGATACGGTTGAAACATTTAACTTGTTGCAATATAACGGTGAACGTAACGAAATTGACAGAATACTAGACTTAGTATTTTGTAACGATTCTGTGTCGGTCACGGAAAGTTTAGAGCCATTGGTGCAGCCTATTGATTCTCATCACAAGCCGATAATTATTGAGACTAGGTTTAATGAAATTATAAAACTTGTTGATAAACCTACGCTACGCTACATCTTCTCGAAAGGTGATTATGAGGCTGTTAAGTGTGAGCTTGATTTAGTAAATTGGCCCCAATTATTACAGACATGTAACTTGGAGGGTGCTGTGACTAAGTTCTATAGTATATTGTACGAGCTACGTGACAAACATATCCCTGTAAAATCTCTTAAAAAATCTAATTATCCTCCCTGGTACACCAGTGCGCTAATTAAAGTTATTAAAGAAAAACATAAATTTCACAAAAAATATAAAAAATATAACAATATAGCCGATTACAATTCGTTTTCTGCGCTTCGTAGCAGAGCTGTTGACTTGGAAAAAACGTGCCACGTTAAATATATGGAAAATATTGAGGCTTCCATTGTAAAAAATCCTAAATCGTTTTGGACCTACGTGAAGACCAAGTGAAATACTGGCACATTTCCTAAAGTAATGTACTACCGTGATACTATAGTAAACACAGGAGAAGATATTAGCAACCTATTTGCTAGCTATTTTCAGTCCACATTTTTAGCACCTGAACTGACAGCTGGTGACCGATACACTGCCGATGAGGGGGACAGTAGTGCGGCGGTGTCGGTTAGCACAGTTGAGATAAATCATTCACGCGTATTAAAACTTCTTAAATCATTGGACATCAGCAAATCAGGTGGACCTGATCAGATACCACCAATATTTATAATCAACTGTGCTGACAGTCTTGCCGAGCCTGTGTGTATCCTGTTTAGGCGTTCTCTCTCTGAAGGCATAGTTCCGCGAATTTGGAAGTCTGCTTTCGTAACCCCTGTGTATAAAAAGGGCGAACAAGCCAATATAGAAAATTACCGGCCGATATCTAAAATATGCCTGTTTTCCAAGGTACTGGAACGTATTGTTCATACTGATGTATACACGGCCCTCAAGTCTAGTATTGGAGACGAACAGCACGGTTTTGTTAGAAACCGCTCCACTACGTCAACTTACTTCTGTCACATGAATTTATTACGAGTGGCATGACACTAGGACAGACTGATGTAATTTATACGGACTACAGCAAGTGTTTTGATCGCATTGACCATCGAGTGCTTCTGGACAAGTTAATGCTCGCTGGAATACACGGAGACCTGTACCAGTGGTTCTCCTCTTACATTGAAAACAGAACACAGGCTGTGGTTCTTCAGGGCTATGCTTCCGGCTGGAACTCTGTTCCATCAGGTGTTCCCCAAGGCTCCATTCTAGGACCTTTATTGTTTACTCTCTTCATTGCAGATGTCAAACAGTGCTTCCATCATTCCTACATCTTACTTTATGCTGACGACATGAAAATTCATAAAGTCGTGCGACACATCTCCGACGCTCACGAGCTGCAAGATGATCTATGTAGGTTTGAGAGGTACTGTTATCAAAACAAGCTTGAATTAAATGTATCCAAATGCTTTCAATTAACATTTTCACGTCGCACATCCGTAATCAGTTACAAATACACTTTAAATCATGTAATAATTAGCACAGTAAATAGCATTAGGGACTTGGGGATCACACTGGACAGTAAGCTTCTCTTTGAACAGCACATTAACAATGTTGTTAAAAAAGCATCGAAAGCTCTGGGATTTATACTGCGAGCTACGGCCTGTTTTCAGTCTTTAAAGCCCGTTAAAATTCTGTATTGTTCTTTCGTACGCAGCCACTTGGAATACGCATCCCAGGTCTGGAACCCCCAATACGAGATTTATAATTCCCGTATTGAGGGCGTCCAAAGAAAATTTCTTCGTTGCCTTGACTACAGGGCACAGCAATATTCAGATGACTACTATCATCGTTGCAATAGATACCATTTCTTACCATTAGAAGTAAGGCGCAATATCGGCGACATATGTTACTTATCCAATCCCGCAAACGGTAAAATTGACTGTCCGCAGCTCTTGGCCACTGTATCGTTGCGAACAAACGTATTGGGCCTTCGTCAGAGGCCGATATTGGATGTTCCGATGGCCACTACCAACTACAGGTCAAATGCTTTCTCCATCAGAAGCGCATCACGCTTCAATGAACTTCCGAGGCAACTAGACATAGACCTGTTTAGCACCAGTGTAGCGACAGTTAGACGACGGTTGACGGACGCATACTTTGACGGGAGAGGTACCGACCAATTGGCACGAACACTACAGGGTTAAAGTATGTTAAGTGTATGTTTTTGATATTATGTTTAAATCTAAATGTGGAGGCTTGTTAATAGCCATTTGAATAAATTGTTTGTAAACACACTTGTGGATTAGTCTGTAAGCCTTCTTCAAAAATAATAAATAAATAAATAAATTAATCCATATATCCATATACCAAATATTTGCAAGTTTTGCAAGTTTTGCAAGAAAGTGTACTAAAGTCACATTAACCACGCCGGTACATCAGTTGCCGTTTATCTATCAGCCTATCAGCTCCCTAGGGTTTGAAATCAGCATTAAGTATAACAAGTACCTATAGACTGAAAGTTTAGTTACATAAACAGATAAATGGATAAACCACAAGGTTCAACATGTTTTAATTATTAGTTATTCCGTTACGTTTGATACCTCAGTTTACCTTCAATGAAATCCAGTGTCCTTTCTTTGATGAAGAATTATACGAGGTGATTTTGAGACGGGGCTTAGGTAACTGTTACAGTTACGGCAAAACGTTCTTAGGATTCATAACTTTTTTAAATTCCAAAATGCATTCCCATATTTTTGCAAAGTCATAAAGTCAAGTCAAAGCAAGTAAAAGGCTAAAATTTATATTTTATGCCAACCAATCCTATTTCATGTACCTACGTAGATTTTATGCCAAATTTATATTTTATTATTAAATTTATATTTTATGCCAACCAATCCTATTTCATGTACCTACGTAGAGATCAATGGACTACATTTGCGGTACAAATACTAGAAAGTCTAGTGGGACAGAAATGACTGTAGTGGTGTACACGTCTTGCGACTGCCACCTGGCCTTCACAACTCGTAAGCGATGTCGAATTACTGCAGTTAAACCGGTTGTTGAACTTTTCAGAGGTCTAACTACCCGTAACTACTACCATAGATGATCGAATGTGCGGACGATCCGAAGCACGAACAGACCCGTGCAAATATGGCTGTTTGTACCACTGAGCTAGAATAGAACCCGCGCCTCCTGCGTCACGGGCACATTAACCACTAAAGAGCTCAAAATTAAAAATTAAATTCCTTTATTGTGTTCTATTCCTTCTTTAAACGGCACTTACTAAACGTCAACATCAATTATATCTTATAAGTTAGTGAGCAAAATGGACCACTGTTTCGATACGCAGCCCCGGCCTGTGAAGATGCCGACAAGAAACTCATCAGGCTTTTTATTTCTTCATCTATTTATAAACATTTAGTTACTTAGTCTAGATACAATAATTTGTTTGAGTAGCAAGTTGAGTTAACAACCCATATTCACATTTGTATATCATTCAAATAATCTTGAATTTTAATAGTCTTTGGGCACAACTTCCTTTGGCATAGCTTTCCATAAATATATTGGCGTGGCGGTAGTGCACGCGACTGCTACGCACGGGCGCCGCGGGTTCGATCCCCGCTCAGTGCAAAAATTGGTATGTATTGCACTAATCTGGTCGTGCCTCGGGGAGCACGTTAAGCAGTCGGTCCCGTTGGCCTACAAACATCTATGGCAGTCGTTACGGCTAGTTGGAGCCCTCAAAAGTCCGACCAGTCTAACTTGGAACTTCAATATCGCCATTGGTCATTGGACCATTGGTTGTGGAAGTCAGATGGCAATCACTTCACGGAAAATATCGAAGTTCAGCCGCATCACAGTTAGACTGGAAAGCCGACCCCAATTGTGTGTTGCTCTTATTTTTTCTACCCATTACTGTATTGTTCGTTCGCTAAAATAGTTTCTGTGAAACGTAATAGATTTTAAAAGTTATCTCGGAATGAAACAACCCCAATTAAGCTTCAATGAGAGCGTCTTTTACTTTATGCATCACAAAGAGTTAGGGATTATATCAGCGTTAGTCCCTATTATGAATACTATCATTAATGTGAACGCTGGTAAGGGAATAGCATAATGGGACCTTCTAATTCCGAGAATACGTGAGGATTGAACATAAACTTAATATAGACAAACAATGCAAATAATTTATGTAGGTGCATTACCTACGTGTCTATTGCTTAGAAATCTTTGACTGTATACCTAATGGTAACCATTCTCTCTGTAACTCATCTGTCATCACTCTCATCATCTCATTTGTATTATTGATTTATTACTAACGGTCTAGAATAACACATGAACCAGTTCTTTAAGAACATAATATTAACGTGTGGCATTCTAAAATTTGGATTTTTTTTTAAATAGTTAAATTACATTAAAACAAGTTCCTGTACAACAAAGGTTTAGATACACTGTTCACTTTTCAATATCAATTTAATTAATTAGGGAACGGACACGTAATGTAACGTGTCCGTTCCTTAAAAAATATTCGAATAATTCTCAAGTCATCAGACAGCTTGGCTTGCCCGCAGTTCGGCGGCGAGAAGTCCTGTCACAGCTCATGTCAAGCGTGCTTGGGACGATGGCATTTCTGGAAGGAGCGTTCGTACCTGGGGCAGAGGTTGGCAGTTGAATAGCAATCACATGGGTACCTTTGCCCCTAGCACAGTGAGTCTAATATAGGTCGGGTCAATATCAATTGACCCGACCTATATTGACAACTTTTATGAATTCAAAATGTATATTTTTTAAACTAAGACCAGCAAATGTGAACTAAAGTTTAATTTTATGGTGTAACTTTTTTAATGATTAAAAATTTTTTTTATTGTTAATACACTGTAAAATAAAGTCACCTTAATACTAAACAGACAATACAATAATTATGTGCAAATTTAATAACCCGCCCCTGATCGATCCCGGTGCGAAGGTGCCCATCACACTTGCCGCGTTTTCACGCTGGATTGCTTTTGTAATTGAATTATATTAAGGCTCTACTAATTACCTCACGGACTTCATTTTTTTAACTGAAATTAGTAACTTGTGGTTATTGAAATATTTCACGTTCCAACATTTAAAATTAAAACAATTACCTGTAGAACAAAGGTTCAATTACACAGTTCACTTTACAATATTAATTAATTAAGGTACTTACATTACATGTTTATTCTTATGAAATTATTTGAACAATTCACATGCATCTTGATTCGAATAGGAAACGAAGTGTGCAGGAAAATTTCATTCTATATTGTAATTGTAACGTTTTAAATACCACATGAACCTGTTTGTTTAAGAACATAATAGTAACGTGTGGTATTTTAAGGCTTCCGAATTAGTCTTAGTCACTCAAGTTAAAACCACTAGGTCTACTTAAAGAATGAAGTTGTAGTCACATAAACAGTTCACTTTCCAACATTTAACGTTAAAACTAGTAGTTTGTTTCACATACCTAGTCCACTTTCCAGTATTAATTAAATTAATTAGGGACCCGCGTTACAATATACAATATAAATGTATGTGTATTACAATATTCGAACAATTCACATGCGTCTTGATTACAATAGCAAGTGAAGTGTGTAGTAACTAGCGCTTCATTCTTTAATGTACTTCTTTTAACGATTATATATAAATATATAACAGCGGTGGCAGTTATTCAGTCAAAAATTGCGGTTTCAAACAAAAATCGGCCCTGCGGTGGTGGAGGAAGGTACATAATTCTTTGAAAATTACACTAATCACCAACCCCTTACGAAACCAACGTACAGCGTTACAGATTGCCCTAGACCGGGATCAGTCAAATTTAGACACCGGAGTAAGAAAGACGTCAACGCGCAGCGCCCAGGCACTACAAAATTATATTCATAGACATGGATAATTTTCAATTGAAGGTACGTATGTTGAATATATTATATACTTGTATAATGTAATGTGTTATTCATAAATTAGTGTAGATTTTATCTGTGTACCACTTGTATGTTTTTTCCACATTCATGTATTTTTTTTATTTTCTTCACCAGAACGAAGAAGTTGAAGCGCTCAGCGCCATATACACCAATGAGTGGACCACAGAGAGTGAAGCAGCCGGAATCTATGGGATTATAATTAAAGTCGGCCACTATGAAGTGAAGTTAGAGGTGCACCTACCGGATAACTACCCTATTCATTCCCCGCCTACGTTCGAGATATCCGCTCCCTGGATGGGAAGGAATATTAAGAAATCCCTTATTAATAAAATCAACGAAATATATATGTAAGTATTTTATAATTCAATGTATGCATGTATAGTAATAACCAGTATTTTGTACTTTGTGTATTTTGTCTAAGTAACAGTTACGTAACGTAATAGCCAATAATACAATTAATAAATGGTGGAAAATGACCCTTTTATGTAACGAACTAAACCTTCATTCTACAGTTACTTATTTAATGATTATTTGAAAATCTTTAAAATATCACATGTTATTATTATATTATTAAAGAATAATAATAACATGAGGTATTCTAAAGTGTGCGATATTCGATATAATCATGAAAAGGTACAGTACAGTAGGTATAGAATGAAGCTTTACTTACCTACTCAATTTACTTACTATTTTAATCAATGATGATGAATTGATGAGGCATGTAAATTGTTAGAATATTTTTCTAAGGAATATACACGTCATGTAGGTACCTTATTAATTAATTGAACCTTTGTTCTACAGGGACTTGTTTTATATTTAAATGTTGGGAAATTAACTGTTTATGTGACTAAACCTTCAATCTGTAGGTTGCTTTAATGATTATTTCAAAACCTTTAAAATACCACACGTTAATATTATGTTCTTAAAGAACTGGTTCATGTGTTATTTTCGACCGTTAGTAATAAATCAATAATATAATTATAATATACCTACTGGACGCAGACTTTACACCCTTACCTGCACACTTTTCTTGCTATTTTATTTACTTTTCTAAGTAATAGACACGTAATGTACCTAAGTACTAGGTACTAACGTAGGTACATCAAGGTGTAAAATAACCCCCGGTGTATTGTATTTACATTGTGTGTGTGGTGTGTCTATATAATGTGCTCATATCGCCCTATAAAATCGCTTTTTACTATTTCGGACCACCCATCCTCACCAGTTCATAATATTAGTAGATAGTACGTATTTGAACATGATAGTACTTGGATCATAAAATCACCCTGCCGCATGTGATATTTCCTATTCTGTATTGGTGCGGTGTCGAGAGTTCGGTTGCTATTTCTATTTGATGCATAAAGATACTCTTAGGTATTGAATCCTTATTGTGGTTGATACATTTCGAGATAACTCTTATAATTCGTTATCTTTTACAGGCAACATAAGGGAGAACCCGTTATTTTCCTCTGGGTTGAAAAAATTAGAGAAGTCTTGCAAAATATGAAAAAAAACAATAAGCAACATAAATCAGCCGTGTCATCTGATTCGGCCCACGTAAGTTATTTTTTTTTCTGTTCGATAGACTCGCGTTTGGCCACTATCTCACCTGGTGGTAAGTTGTGATGTATTGTGGTCGACGGTGGAACACGCTTGCCTAAAAGTTACCTATTTACTCTAATCTTGAAGACTTCCAAGTAACTAGCGACTAGTTCACCAGTCACACTCTTAAAATTGCCTACCATTATGTTACAGTTGAGCGTCTGTTGTCCACTAATCATTCACGGTCCGGTCATATCGGATCGTAAGAGCAAATTCCAAGGGCACGCAGCACAGGTGCGCAGCATTGATGATGTTAAGTAAGTGCATACAAATATAATAGGTATAATTTATCTTCACCTCCATCAAATCAAATTTTCTTTATAACCATAATACAGGCTGAATTTCCAGCTGAACGATTCTAGACTAACTTATTACCAACTTATTATGAATAGGCCATTGAAACAGTACACAGTTACAGTTTATTTTAAAGCTTGATTTTCGTCTATTCTTGACCGCGACTCCCAACAATAATATCTTCTAAATTCCAGGTTGGTTTTGAACAAACTAAAAGATAATCGTAAAATTCAAAACGCAAAGCACAATATTTACGCATACCGCATTCAACAAAACACAACAAAAGGATCAACAATCATTCAAGATTGCGACGATGACGGAGAAGCGCACGCCGCAAACCGACTTTTATATTTAATGGAATTACTTAAACAAACCAATACGATGGTTGTGGTGACGCGCTGGTAAGTAGTATTTTTTATACCACCTAGGTGGCAGACAAGCACGCGGCCCCCTGATGGAAAGTGGTTACCGTGGCCTATGGAGGTTTGCAAATATAGAGAAGAGGGGGGCAGGGGAAGGCGTGGAGGGGAGAAGGTTAAGAGAGTCTGCTCTATTAATGAGACTTACATATTTTCTTTTTTTTTCTAGGTATGGCGGCATACATTTGGGGCCGGACCGCTTCCGGCATATAAATAACGCCGCAAGACAAGCCCTCAATGAAGCGGGTTTATTGAAACAATGACGGTGGCGGTCTCCCGGATCCTGAGAATGTTACTTGGCACTGATGAATTGTATTATAAGTTTTGTATAATATAACCTTTTTGTACCTATAATATATGTGTATATCTATTATAAGTCTTTTCGTTCGCAAAAGTTTTTCGAATAGTCAGTCAATTTATAAAAAGATTATATCTGCAAGAGTGGTATAGTTCCCGGGTATATAATATAATATCTTGACCCCAAGTTGCGGCAAACGTATGATCAACACCATATTATTTGCAGAATTGACCTCCGCCACATGAAAACCCTATAGGTCACCCTAGCAGAAGCAGGCCACGGCAATGGCGCAAAATGCCACCCCATACCCAGAGGCTAGATGGGGTCACCATGGTCCCCACATTGGGGGAAGAAGGTCATCTCAAAAGAGATGTCCCCGGGTCAGCCGGGGTGCGAGAGATATGTCATGTATAATCTCACCTTCGGCAATCAGTGACCCATGGACGGTGTGCGTTTTGGTCGGTTCGAGTCCGACATAATCACCTCCATCGGTTTTGGTGGAGGTGGTATACGTGGGGATTTTGCGCACGATAAAAAAATGCCTGTAACTATGCACGCCCAATGGCTCAAAATGGAGAGTCCCAATCCAAACCAAACCAAACCAAGATTCGACATTATCACTTCGTTATCAATTTGTAATGTACTTATACTTGTATATGTGAAACATTTGAACTATCTTTAACTTACCGATCTAAATCGAAAGGAAATACATGTATAGACAAAAGTATGTACTTACCTTTTCTATTAAATCAGCGTTTCAAGTTAACTTGATATGAGTCACTGTCTCCAAATAAAAGCTAATAGGTAAGTATTACACTAAATAACGTCACCTGTTTACCTGTCTATCAAGTAGAAAGAAAGTGGAATTGGTACCAGATGGAATAAAAGTCACTGTTTCTAATTGTATTATGAGAAATACCACACCGAATACAAAGAGCTTATCTGCTCAATTACTCTGCTTACTGAATCAAATAATCACAGTATCTCCCGTCCATAGACTGGTAACATGACACGACAATGACACGATTGTTCTTTTGCAATTGTATATTTCTCTTATTTCTTATATTCGCCAACATACATAGATTCTGTGAAACGTAATGGATTTTAAAAGTTATCTCGGAATGAAACAACCCCAATTAAGCTTCAATGAGAGCGTCTCATCAAATAGAGTTAGGGATTGTATTGTACGGACTAGAGTAGTGAATTAGCGTTAGTCGCTTATAAGATACCTACCTACTATCATTAATGGGAATGCTGGTGAGATCATCGTCTCGATGAATGACGGTCCGTAATAATATGAATATAATGAGACCTTCTAATTTCGAGAATATACCTTAGTGAGATATGAACATTAACTTAATACAGACACACAATACAAATATTTCATTATCATCAACTATAGTGTGACAAGAAAGTGATGGTATCCCTATTATATTGTGACTAAACAGTCTTGATCATTAATTTTTAATCTACACTAATATTATAAAGAGGAAAGATTTGTACCTATTTTTGTATGTTTGTATGTTTGTAATGAATAGGCTCAAAAAGTACTGGACGATTTAAAAAATTCTTTCACCAATAGAATGCTACATTCTTCCAATTTGACATAGGCTACATTTCATTTTGAAAAAAAATTAGGGATCCTTGGTAAAATTTGAACAATGTGACCGAAGGTGTAAAAAATGAGTCTTAAAATGTCTTTCGTCGAATGCGCTGCCGAAACTATTAGCGATAGAACAAAATAATGTAGGTACAACAATATTGAAGAACATCATAATGTCTACAAAAAACTCCGCGGTAGCATATGCGTACACTACAACAACTTTTTTCATTTTAAACATTAATGAAAATGCTAACCAAATTCAAACCATGCTATTTATGTGTTTATATTAATCCTTATCCAAATAAATTATTTTATAGTCGGACCATTTAACTACCTATAAAATGTTTTTAAATTATTTAAATTTGGACTTACCATTCAAAAGATATTACGAATTAAAAAATTGTGTTTTATATCCAAATTTCCAAACATAAATAATTGTCTACCCTGTACGAAGCCGGGACGGGCTGCTAGTCATGATATAAAACATTAGGGTAATAGAATGTTTTGTTCACGCATAAATATATTTATAATATTACTCCTTTTTTTAAAGCCCTTTTTTCACACATAGTAACCTCTACTACTACCTAAAGGTGTCCACGTTTTGTAGTACGTTTTATTTGTGCTAATATGGTATTAAAAGTAGTAGTAAATTCCACCACTCATATCAATTATTTACTAAGTAGGTAATGCACGGTATTAATGATGGTTGTATGTGTGAGTTTGGCGGCATCGGTTCCGCTACTATGGAACTATCGTGTCGCACTTCTACTAGTTTTTTCTGTTCCGTGATGTATCTGAATACATCAATTGTTGTCTATATACACATTTGTATCCATGCATTTTATTATAATATTACTTGTCTGGGTATCACCGTACGCAATAGATATATGACATGGCAGCTAATATCACAGTTTCGCAGTTGTTGAGTGTGACATGTAGCAAGAAATATTAGTTTTTGAAATATTTAATCCATTACTTTGTAATGCACTATAGGGTATAGGGACTAAAAGGTTCTACAAAATACGTAAGACTTAACGCAAAAGTCCTAGTTACCATCTTCTTCTTATTTTCTTAAAATGGCTTCTGCAGCAGAATAGCTGCAATTTTGCCAGTCTCTAACGTCTTATAAAATTAATGGCGAGACGCCAATGTCAAGTTTCAAGTTTTAAAAAAGTCTACCAGAGCCACGTTAGCCACGCCAGTAAAATTTACTGGCGTGGCCCCTCACGAGATCAGGTAGTGGATCAGAACGTGTGGTTGGATTTTAGGGAGCTAGTTACCATCTCTAAATCAAAACAAACCCAAAATTAAAGAAATGACAATACTGTCAAAAGTAAAGGGTGTCACACATTTCGCAGATACGGTAAAGGGTGTCACACATTACGCAGATACCTACGGTAAGAGATATCTGTATCAATCTGTCAATATAGCTCTCTATATAAATTGTATGAGCTGCCACACACTACGCAGATAATTTATATTTTATCGTAGAGTATCTGTGAGCACCGACATATATGGACAGATGGTGAGCTTATTAACTGCGTATACAAAAATATATACCTAGGTACTTAGATGGACAAATATATCATATTTAAAAATAAATAATTGGGTGCATGTGTTTTTCATAATCTAGAAGCTATGACAATTCAGAAAAACATGCACAAGCAGTTTCTCAACCTTAATGAGATTTCTTAAATATTCCTAACCAGTAGCCCAAGCACTGATAAATAATGTCATTATGGTCAAAACCTATTACTCCTAGTCGACCATTTGGCCTGTAACCTAATTGGACAGCAAAACCTCAAAAATTACCATAAAATTTCTAAATATTGTAACTAGGTAGGTAGGTACTTGGTATAAAAATATCTAACTAGTTACATCAATGTACCTACCTACTTACTACAATGTAACCAGGTGGAATAGACTGATAAATCATGGAGATATCAAATTCGCCTCGGTCCTTTATAAGTTTTATATGTCGTTCTATCCAAATTATTCGCGTTTAATCAATGAAGCTAGACGTGCATTAAAATTCCAAATCAGAATCATCTTCTGACGAGCTGTCTAATAAATTCAGTAGCAATAAACGCGTCTTTTTCATGAAACGCGAACTCATTGGCATTTGGTAACACTATATACTTAAACATTTTTTTACCAAAAAACGGGTCGTCAGTCTGAAGGATAACGAGAGGGAATGCATAGTGAAAGTATTCTCTAGTAATACTACGTAAGAAGTACCTAAATATATCTTTTCCTATATTATCGTATCTGCGTGGTGTGACATGCTTAAACTTCTCCTTGACTTCTCCATACCAAGTCTAGAGAGTCAAAGTGAGGATTACTGAGTATCTTCTCTGTACCTATAAAAAAAAGTATCCCAAAATAAAAGGCCCGTTTTGACAGTTCGCGCCCATGAAGTTTTCAATTTTTTACCAATTGAATGTTATAAAGGTAATTACATTTTTCATTGACAGGTACCGCCCAAACAGTAGAGGCACCGCCCACTCGGCTTAGTGCTGTGCATAACGATTTTTATTACGTTGTCCACAGACTATTAACAATCAGTTAAATGAAAAAAATTGAGTAAGATATGTTTTTCAAGCCTGATTTTTATTTATTTAAACGGATGTTTAGACTAAAATTAAATACTGAACTTCACCGTGTAGTGATCTTTTACTGAAAATTATGAGCTTGGAGCTTAAAGCAGTAAATAATGGCAGCAGACTCGGCGATGTTTTTGGATTATCTCCGACTTTCCGGTATGGGAGATGCCGAGACAACTCGAATCTTCGAATATCTAATGAATTCGAATTCGAATACTACCGAGGCTCTGGCAAAGGCACACATAGATTTGACTTGAACAGCCATGGCTCCACCGTTTCTACGGGTCTCCCTGTTGGACGGGTAGCCTCGCGCTTACTGGTCCCATTTGTGCTGCGACTACCACCACTTCTGCCCGGCTATGCACTTGCTGAACGCAATACAACCGAGGTTAGATTACTATGAAGGGTTTTCCGCATATGTGCATGGTGGTACAATTTTTAACAAATTCGTGCCATCAAATTTCTACCACCAGATTCTTATTGTTCTTGATATTCTTGTTGTTTTGGTGATTGAGTGAATATTATTGTAACAAAAATATTAAATAAAAGCAAATTGACTTTTCATAATATTGTATCATTTTATAATACCTACAATATCAAAAGTTAAGCTAATTTTTCTAATCAGAACTTCAATCCAATGTGCTTTACATACATATTCAAATCGATGAAATCCCCATGCAATCTAGATTCGATTCATCGTAAGTATCGAGTACCAAGTCGTATTGTTACATCACTAGTTACGCCATGAAGGCAAATGCCAAAACGGGCCTTTTCTTTTGTGATTGATTAGTTAGTGTTTACGTTATACTATAGAGGTTAAAATTGTTAAAATAAAACTCTGTCTGAGTTTAATTCTTGAAAGAGTTGGGAGCAGTTCAGCTAAGCACATAAAATGGATATGGATAATGCAGCGAAACAGGTACGCGTGTTAAAAATTTCATATTTTAGAATTTATTCTCCATATAAAAACCACGTTCAAGTTATTTTTTATTTTCTTGAATAGGCAGAGGAAGTTGAAGCGTTGAGCTCAATTTATGGCGACGAGTGGGTTACAGAGAGTGAAGAATCAAGGTCTTACAGTATCACAATCGAAGACAATAAAAATACTGTACAATTATACGTTACTATGCCGGTGGATTATCCTACTCATTCTCCACCTAGCTACGAATTATCAGCGCCCTGGATGGAACGTAAAGCTAAGCAACAACTTCACAAAGATTTAGACGAGGTTTATTTGTAAGTGTTTATGAAATTTTGTATATTGCGTTCATTGTATTACTTTTGTAACTTAAGTACTCTTTATCCAGAAGATTGTGTGAAAACTTAGCATCAATAAGCGAATATATTTTTAAGGAGCAAGGTTCAGAGCGAATTAATATATAATCCGTGTAAATATGTTTATTCATTATTTGCTGTATTATTGTGATTCTGTGCACAAATCATAAACAGATACCAATCTCGGGGCGATGTGGTGGCAAAGCAAAAAGAACCCTTTAGCATAATAAAAAGATTCCTATCTCCAAGGGGCCAGTTAAGCTGTCCGTCCTAGTTATCATAAAGAACATTTATGGTAGCCGTCATATAAGGTGAATGAATAAAATAGCCCACACAAGGGCTGATTACTCGCCCAGTTAATGGTACTTGCAATAGCAGTAGAATTGGTAGTAAAACAATGATCTATGAGTAACCTCTAGTAGTCCATATTATGTAATACACTATAATTGAAAAATTATTATAACTTTAATTCCAAGATAACTTTAATAATCCATTATTTTGTACAGGGGAAATATTGGAGAAACTGTAGTGTTTCAATGGGTAGAAAAAATTAGAGAAGTTTTACAAGCTATTAAAGTAGAAGACAAAGAAGAAAAGAAACCAACAGCAGTAGCATCATTGGATATGACTGTTGTAAGTATAATAACGACTAGTAAACAGTATATTTTTACTGTTTTATTTATTACTTTTTTCTAATGGTGTATAAGCCGCTTGCACTGACTAGAATGCACCAATTAACAACTCATAAATTATACTTAACCACTTATGGAGGCAAATGGCTCGCATCAATGGTTGATAGATTCTACTAATATTTTTGTGGTTGATTCACAGATTGCAATTGTGCGAAATATCAATATTTTCTTTTTCAAAAATGTTTAGCGAAATTATATTAACAAAAATATACAGGCACCATGTGTTTTATTTGGAATAATGTTTAAAAGAATATGGAAGAATAATGGTTAGCTCCTGATTTTGCATGTGCTGCAGCTGCTTCTCAAATCGCTGTTACAATATTACCATTACAATACATGTGTGTTACAGTTGAACATTACTTGCCCACCTATAACCCATGGGGAAGTCATAATGGACCGGAAGAGCTCATTTCAAGGGCATGCGGCAGAAGTACACTGTCTTGATGATGTGGAGTAAGTGCATATAAATATAATAATACAAACATTTTATTTCAACCATATAAACACAAGTGCACCCGCTTTAAGCTGCTAGTGTATCAAACAATAAAATAATTAAGTATTGATTATCTAAATTTCAGTGCTGTGTTGGCCAAATTGAAACTTAACAAAAAGATCCAACACGCCACACACAACATGTATGCATATCGTATAGAGCGGACGACAGCCAAAGGCACTACAATGCTGCAAGATTGTGATGATGATGGGGAGGCAAATGCTGGAAGCAGAATGCTGCATCTCTTGCAAATATTAGACCAGAAGAATACGTTGGTGGTCGTTTCACGGTGGTAAGTATTCTTTAAACCAGTGGCAGACAAGCACACGGCCAACCTTATGGAAAGTGGTTACCAAGGCCTATAGAAGTTTGCAACACCATGTACCATTTGTGCTGACGACCGTGTCGACAGGAGAGAAGGGAGTTTTCTGTGTTGTCGGACTCAGACTTCCGTCAAAAAGATTATCCTTTCATTCATAAAAATCGATCAAATAATACCACGGGCCTGTGAGCGTGTCACGTGTTTATACTCTATAATGTTTGAAACTTACTAAGTTACAATTGTGACTATAGGTTATTTAATTTTTTCTAGGTATGGCGGTGTTCAGTTAGGGCCGGACCGGTTTCGTCATATTAATAACGCCACAAGACAAGTGATACAGCAAGCGGGCTTATTAAAAAAATGACTATCAAATGAGTAACTTTTGAGGATCTGAAGTTATTGTCTCTCATGGTCCCTGGAATGGCCCAAGAGCTGTGCAGTTGTTACTTAAATTGTTACAGATAGCATACTGCTATGGTTTATTATTATATACGTAAATGAGTGTAATAGTATCTGAATTTTGATTTGGCATGTCGCGATGAGTTCGTTTAAAATATGCTTGCTTCGGTTCATTATAGAATAAGTGTTTATAAAATATACTTAAATGTTTAAGTCTTATAAATCGATTGCTAGTGACTATATGCGCTATGTGTTAATGGGATTGTTTGCCCAAATATGCCAAATAAGCAGCTTTACATAGTATTCTTCCGGACTTTTCAGATTAAAAGTTGGGTATTTATTGCCCTCAAACTAAAAGAAAAAGATATATGCAATTAGCGTGTGAACCCGTCTAAAGTAATACTAAAACAGTACCATTTCGTTCACTCTCTTTATTTCTGCCGTACCTATGCTGCGACCGTGCGTTTTCACCGTGCTAGTTCTATGCGCTCTGTCTATATTAGTGTCTAGACACACTATGCCGAACGCCCGCGACCGAAGTTCGGCATGATTACCTGCAATGTTATTTGTATTACTGACGGCACAGTAAGCCGAAGTTACATTGCGTTATAAACGCAACGTAATTACGGTCGGGCGTAAGTTCAGCGTAGCGTTCAGCTGTAGTAGACACATTATACGCAACCGAAGTTCGGTTCGATTGCCGATGAACATCTAGCGGAAGAGGGGAGTAGGGGAGCAGTCACTACTTACGCAACTGAATTTCCGTTGCGTAAGTTCGGCACTTATAGCGTGTCATATCAGCCGAATAAGTCGGAACGTAAAATCAGCCGTGCAACTTCGGTCACGTAACTTCGGCATAGTGTGTTTAGACACTTACTCTTTTAGTCGCATTTATTGTCATCTGTATGACATTATTTAAAAATAACATAAGCGTATCACCCGACAGTCAACTTGGAACTTCGATGAGTGTCTTCGTGGAGGTCATATGGCAGTCGCTTCACGGAAAATGACGAAGCTCAGCCGCATCACAGTTAGACTGGAAAGCCGACCCCAACTGAGTTGGGAAAAGGTTCAGAGAATGATGATAAGCGTATCACCCGAATATTTAAGCAGCTGTCAAACGTAAAGATAGTCTGCTTTCAACAAATCCAATATTTCTATTTTTGTATAGGACTGTGTCTGTAATCTTTGGAAATCAAGTAATGCCTTGTATAAGGCAATATTCATGTTATAGTAGTGTTATGATAAATTATTTATTGCCATTAATAATAAATTAATAAATCATTGATTTATTATCATTTATAATAATGATGCGTTAACAACTGTTAATACTTGTTATTTGTATGTTATCTACCCTTTCTGGGTAGTTGGTACAATTCGTAATTTGTATAACGATTTCTGAAGTGTTAATTCAGCAATATTTTTTTTCCTAATTTGTTCAATTCCTGACAATATATCCATTGTAGCTAAAAATGTACTGATCGTCAAATAATATAACCCAACTATTTTCTTTTACTATCTTCAATGTAGGCTTCATTCAGGTGTATAATAGTATAGGTACATACCTATCGACTGCTATGCAGGAGGCGCAGATTCATTCCTGCTCAGTGCAATTATTTTCCGATCCCGGTTCCGATTGTCATACGAACATCTATGGCATTCGTTGCAGGTTGTCGAGTCCTAAACAATTCAACAACTGGTCTAACAGCAGTTGGTATTAAGATATCACCTATACCTATCAATTGTTGAGGCCAGGTGGCAGTCGCTTCACGGCTAATTATTAAAATTCAACCGCAACGCAGTTTTGACTAGAAAATAACAGACCCCGGACTCCGGATTATCGTAAAGATGATTATAATTATGAGTATACATACTTTTTATGAAACAGGTATAAATTGTAAACAGAAAAATTTAAGCAGAGGAATGTCGGTGACCTGTTCCGCATCAGGCATTTTGCGCCATTGACTAACCTTAAACCTCTAGGTACTTTTATAATACAGACCTTACTTCTGTGTAAATTGTGATATCTACTACTATACCGAATTATCAAATGTGATTTAATTTATTTGATACAGTCACAACAAACTAGTAACTATATTCCATTTGTTTAACAATCTTAGTAAGTATATCTTTTTGATATGTATTGCTTAAAAACTAAAAGAATTTAAAGAACTAAAAACCGGTATCGAACCACTAGTTAGTTGGTTAGCCCAGTTTATTTGTTTAACAATGTTTTTATAAGAAGTTGCCACAAGATTGTTTACTTTTATTTAAGTACTTAAACAAATGGTGTATAGATCTATTAGTGTTGTGTATTATATATTTAATCTTATTGTAGGTTTATGGACTGAAATATTGAACACTCAATGCATGCTGTGTGGAGTGTTCAATACATGTTGTATTATAGTATTATAATATGAATCATAATAATCTATATGACAATAAACAATACAACACGAATCATAAAATATCCCGTTAACTATACTAATGTTGTAGATGTTGATGTTATATGAATAAGACATTTTAACTATTATGAATGTTAATCTTTAGGAATTGGTTGGAATGGAATTTTGTGACAAATACGTTAGTGTAATTAAAAAAAAAACATTTGAGAATATAAAATTGTATTAACAAAACCAGACGCGTGCCCGGTCTCACTGGACTGGTCGCATATTTCTAAACCCAATATCACCCTTAAACAAATAAAATAATATGACCATAGATTTTAATTTTTTTTAATTGTGTATGGTAATAAATTCAATCTTTGGCAATTATGAATACTGCTCTGCTCCCCTGAGTAGTAATGATTACCCTCCGGCCGCCAGGTTCGATCGCACAGTGCGATTAATCGAACTATGAGGAATTGTATATCCTTATGGTTCGATTGAAAAGTCGAACTGTGCGGAGTTTACTATTTTAAGTAAACTGTGGTTGGATTGATCGAACCATAAGGAAATAAAATATCTCGTAGTTCGATTAATCGAACTGTGCGACCTTCCTTGTTAAACAGAGCATTCAACGCGAATGATAAGTTTTGAATCTGAATCTGTAAGTGAGTTAAAAAGAACAAACTCTTCAGCTTCGTAATCCTACTCCTACTAATATTATAAAGGCGAAAGTTTGTTTGGATGGATGGATGTTTGTTCCTCTTTCACGCATAAACGGCTGGACTGATTTGGTTGAAATTTGGTACAGGGGTAGATTAGAACCTGGAATAACACATAGGCTACTTTTTATCCCGGGAAAAGGTTCCCAAGGGTTGCGGGAACGGGAACAAAATTCCACGCGGGCGAAGCCGTGGGCATCAGCTAGTGTTACTATATATTCAACTCAAATAGTTTATTGAAAACCATTGTTGCTAAGTAAATTCAAATATAATTATATTTCAGTATAAACTTGACCATGGAAATGAATAGTCACACTGTCAAGTCAATAGATCTACAGAATTTACTGTTGATCTATTGACTTGAATCCTATTATTGAACTCAATAGATCTACTAATTAAGGTGTTAAATCAAACAAAATGTTTAAATAAAATATACTTTATATCAATATTTTACAATTCCATGATTATTTATATGTTCAATGTTGTGCTATCTTTTGTTCCTAGTGTTGTTATCTGCTGTTTTAACTGTAATGCATTTCTTGTCTAAGAATCTCAATAAGTCCTGTAACAAACAAAAATTTATGACAACCAATAAAGTTTAAAAAAACAAGTTGTTTATTTTTTACCATTATGTAGTCCAACCCATTTTCAGAAGAAATTTCCGTTATGGGGCTCTTGGTTACAGTATAGAGATATATTTAAACGGAGATTATTCTAATCTAAAAGCACACTGACCAATCAATGGTTTTCGAGAGGGAGCCGAGGGATGGTGAATTAAAATGCTTACCTCTACACACAAACCAGCATGCATACAGTTCTGGGAAGAGCACAAAATCACCACTTCATAATGGTGATCAGTCAGATACAGTAAACGATTGAACAATAAGACATTATATACATGCCTATATGCATTTGTTTAGTTACATAATAAAAGGTAAACAATCTTGGTGTGTCTTTTTAATAAGTGTTGTCCAAAAATTCTGTATAAAAATAGGTACTTTTCTGCTTAGAAACATTATAAAAACTAAAAATCAGTAACGAACCACTAGTTAGCTATCTAGTTAGCTCAGTTTATTTGTTTAACACGTGTTTGGTTACCTTTTTTTAATTACCCTAACAAATGGAGTATAGGCATGAGCCGAGGGACCTTCATATACATCAAATGAGCCTCCGACGAAACTAACTTCACCAGTATCAAACTTACAAGCGTTCTCCGACGAGTTTGGGTGGTTTGAATGATTTATCCGGGCTCACGCAAAAACCGTACCATGATGTGCAGTTGCAGCATACCATACCGTATAGGGTGGCCAAACAGCAAAGTAGCAAATGCACTTAATTAGCTAATTAACCTACTTCTTGACAAGAGATGTCAAGAAATATTTTTGCTGCATTAATTTCTCGAGGTAATTTGTGTGCTTGCTGCATGCTGCTTTGGTGCATAGCCCTCTTTAATAGGTTGTTATTCAATTTGACATAAGTACCTTTGAATCATAACGATGTCCATATGATACTAAATCCTTATGAATGACATCAATGTTAACTGGTTCGTATTTGAGTATAGCTTCTCTCAGACCACGTCGACTTGATACATAGTTGTGGAATGCTACATGTAACGGCACTCGACATGAATGGACCTGTAACATATTCGAAAATATTTTATGGTCTTAGTCGATAGAAATGAATATATCACATAAATTTTGATTCAGCTGAGGTGTCTGCGGTGAATGGGACCAGATATTAATGCAAGTATGATTGACATTGCACACATTCCTTGACCAACGGTAGTCATTTTCCATCTGGTGGGCCGTGTGGTTGTCCGCCAACTAATTAGTATTAAAAAAGGCATAATATTAAAAACTACACAAGTTTAGGATACTACCTACTTACATTAGTTTATGTATTTTCTTTTAAAGAAACAAGACATTAATCTAGTTTTTTTTAATGAAATCTATTTATGTTACCTTTGATTAAATTAGCCTTAAGCTGTGTAAGTATTATAGATCTTAATGTGTCCAGGAACTTTTGGAGCCCACTGTACATGCACACTCACACAAACACACCACTCATTATTGTAACGTAAATAGTAGCTTAGCCTGCAGACAGTACTTTTTAAGGTTAGACAAATTATTTAGAAGGGACTGAGACGAGTTTATTACTATACAACCACATACAAACCTTAGTTTTCTCTCTTTTCTGGAACACCCAATCCTCAGGGCTACAATCAATACTCTTTATATTTGGCAAATCACTTGTAATTTCATAAGAATTACCAGTTTCTTTACTACTGATTTCTTCTAATCTTGGAGACTCGATATTTTCACTAACTTGCCTCGGAGATTTTGAACTATTACCTGAACTTGCTTTTCTTGAGGATTTTACTTTGACTGTGTGTCTAGATTTCTTTTTTGAGACTTGTGAAGATTCAATTGATTCGTGCTTTGGTTTTTTTGATGACGATGGTTGGCCATCATCAGAATAGGGCTCCATTATTGGATGTGTTTGGTTGTATAAGTGTGTGAGAATTTGTATAGCTGAAAATTATAGATTCGTTAAGATGCGTTAAAGATTTCTAATATGTAAGTAAATAAATAAATAATAGTATCAGATGTAGTATTTCTTTTAGTACAGCGGGGTTTGGTGGACAGACAGCATTTCTGGTGGTAAAACTCGTGTGGATTGAGGCCCTACAGTTTTCTGGTTATATTTGACAGAATTTACCTCTTTTCCTTTTGAAAGGTTTCAGTCCATATTTATCTAGTTCTTTATTTCGTTGAGGCGTTGTCAGTGATGCATAGTCTGTCATTGGTGTAACTTCTCCTGTTTTAACTATGTATTTGCTATTTTTAGGTGTCACTATACAAAAAGTTTCACTTTGATTATCATTTTGAACATTTTTGTGTGAAGAATTAAATACATTATTATTGTATGCTGGTCGATCACATTTGTCTTGCTGTTTAATCTCTACTTCGGGTAAAAAGCTTTCATCTAAAGTGTTATTGCCAGTAGTAACTGAATGCTTTAAAGATTTGGTAGGACCTCCAAGTTCAGTATCTATAACAGATATATCTCCAAAATCATTACTATAATTAGCGATAGGATCATCAAGTCTTGATTTATGAAGAGAATAATTAAGTTCCTTATCTGTAAGATTAAATACTTCAGAATTCTGACTGCAATTTAATATAAAATCATTATCTCTATCAGTCGTTTCTACACCATTATATACTTGAGGTTTTGAAGAATTACATCTTGAAAAAATCTGACTATTCCTATTAGTATCTTTGGAGACATTTCCTATATCTTTTTCAGGTACATAATCACAAACCTCATCATAATCAATTGAAATATCATCCCTTTTTCCAAGACTACTGTTGTTTGGCGTATTTTCATTTGTGGTGATTGGCCTTGGAGAAGTAATGTCTTCTTCACATTCATTCGATGACTGAGTTAAATCAATATCTTTATTTCCTTTATTGGTATTAGGAGACCTATCATTGGCGCTGTAGTTTTCGTCACCATCGACATTTTCCTTACTATCTGAGTGATCATGTATGTAATCATCATAGAAGCTTTTATTACATTCTTTAGACTCTCCTTTATTAATTATATTATGTTTTTCTGAAGAGAAACCTTCAGATTGAGTTAAATCAAAAACTTGATTGTCTTGAGTAACTACAGAATGCTTCACTTTACCATTAGCATCTATATATTCCTCTTCATTTAAAATTATAGTATCATCTAGGCTAGCTTGGTCATTTTGTGAATTGCCCACATTGATTTCAGGTAAGTCATTGATATCAAGACTAGATTTGGATGACTGAGTTAAATCTACAGATTCAGTTTCTCCATTGTCAAAGTTTGCCATTGTTAATCTATTATCATCTTCATTAGAGCTTTGAGTTAAATCAATATCATCACATAGAGTTCCACACATTTTATTGTTACTGTCAGAAACATTTTCTAAAGTTAGGTTTTCAGGTTTTGTGTATGTCATTCTGTAATTTTGAGTCAGATCAATATCTATATTCTGGCCAGATATGCTGTCTAGGCTTTCAGCTTTGCACTTCTCATTCTGGCTTATATTGTTATCTGGGTGTAAAGCTATATAATTTAAATCACCATCAACTTGACAACTCTTCTCTAATATTGACTTTTCATCAGAGCTTTGTGTCAAATCAATTTCTTTTATATTTTGATGAATACCTTGTGATATGGTAACAGCACATTCTGTCAACTCCATTAGATCATTTGATTTTCTTTTTGTTGTGTTTACAGACAGCACAGGCTGCTCATAATTAATATCGGTTACACACACACATTCTGTTAACTCCATAAAATTAGTTTCTTCTGTAAATACTTTAGTTTTCTCTTGTGATAAAACTGGTTTAGATATTTCATTTATACTAATCACTTCATCATCAAATATATCTGGAGAACAACTTCTGTATTGTTGTATTGGAGATTTTGTGATTTCTATAGCAGGTGATTTCACTTCAGTGTTATCTGGGATACAAACTTTATCAATATTAATTGACCTATCATAATCAATATCTTCTTTTCTTTCTTCATTTATCACTACTTTTGTTGTGTCACAAACCATATCTGTGACATTATTAATATGCTTAGATGTAATTATTGCATATGCAGACTTAATAGGCCCACTAAGTATTACATCCAGCTCATCCTGTGAACATATGATTTCACTAAAATCCATTGCACTGTTATTAAATTGTACAGGACTGACTGGTCTTCCAGGTATTTCAGAATATTTTCTTAGTAATGATCCTATAGTAGTAGACCTTTCAATTAATTTTTCTAAACTATCAACATAGAAAATATCATTATTCTTCATAAGGTCATAGTTTAAACTAGATGCTAAGTTATAAATTGGTGTATCAGGTTTGTTCGGTGAAACTACAGGTAACTTGTGATCTAAAGACTTATTTAGTACTTCAGAATATTTATTTCTAATTGTGCTAGCCTTTTCTTCTTCAGTTGTATTAAGAAGTTTATATTGCTTTTTGTGTTTTCTAACTTTTTTATTAGTTGCAGTTATTTTATTTTCAGGGACCTTGAAACCATACTCTTGTAAAGTTGTTCTTATTCTTACAATCCTACTCTGAGTAGTTAATGATTGGGAAGTAGAAGCATCATCAAAGGTTTCAGCTTGAAGTGATTTTGACAAAGCTATAGCTACTTGCAGCTGTTCTGCGTCAACATCAAGCCCAGACTTCTTACAAACATTGTCAAATTCTTTAGTGTATGATATTAAATCACTTTTCTTTCCTTTTAAGGCAGTTCTTATATCTTTTTGACCTTTAATACGCTTGCTAACTTTTCGAGCCTTTGATTTAACCACTTTCTGTGTAGTTTTGGGACCTTTACAGTTTGGCTTAGTCTCCTGAAAATCAGAAAGACTTTCTTCCATACCAGTCTTGCTCACAAAGTATTTACTTCTAACACATTCTCTGGAACTAAAAAAAAATAAAACATATTATTTATTTAGAATGTTTTATTTACTACATACATGATTTAAAAAAATATTTACCTAGTATTGGCTATGCTCATACTACTATTTATACGGCAGGTCCAATCTTTCGCTCTCTTCTATTGACTTTCTGATGGCTTCAACTGATCTGTTGGGCAGTCCGCTGGCAATCATTTGTCTCCTCTCAACTTCTTCTATAGGATCTTCATATAAACCATCTACTGCTTTGCGCAAATTTGTAGTAAGTGGAGCGAAACTAAAACATTAAATAAATTATTGTCATTGAGTAAAATAAAACATTTTCAAGCAGTATTGGTCATAGATTTATGTTTACACACTTTGGGCAAGGGATACTAAAAAGTATTTTGACAATGTGTTTTTCTGCTACCTTCGTTCATAAGTACATATAAATGCAAAGGAATACAATGTAGATCAACATGTCAATGATTTTACAAATGTGAATATAGGTACAACACGATACAAACAAAAATAGAAAGAATAAGTTTGGTTACATGTTTGGAATGTGTATATCACCATTACATACTAAATAAGTTTAATGAAAACTTTAAACAATTGGTTACGCCGACGATGTATAACAAAGTTTTTACACAAAAACATTTAGGTACTGTAAATAACAACAAGTACCTATGTAATGTTAAGTTTTGGTGAGTCAACCTCAAAATTTACACTGGGTTTGCATATTTGTTGATATAGGTACTCACTGAAAAAATGCTCCACATGCTAAACCTACAGTTAGCACACTAATTCCTAATATATTCCGGAATGTTGCTGCTGGAGTACCTCTAATATGTCTTGGTTTCCATTTTGACGTATCAACTCCAATAGCCATTTTTGAATTATGATCCGCTTCCGTTCCGCCACCGGTTCCGCTTTGGTCACTCCGCTCCGTGCGTACCGTGCGTGTTCGAAAATTCAATTCAATTTTCTTTCCTAAAAAATTAAAAAAATTGTATTGTTTATTGCACAAAAAACTTTATTGGAATGGAAGTCGAATATTATATTTTTGAAACGATCCAAAATAAGTAAAGAAACATTACTTTTTTTTTGTTTTGACCACAGAATTGGAAAACAGTAGATACGTGACACGATGGTTTCAGTTGCGGAACCGATGCATGTCGCCAAACTCAGACATACACCTGTTAATAATACCGTGCATTACTAGTAAATAATTGCTTTGAGTGGTTGAATTTACTACAACTTTTAATGCCATATTAGCTCAAATCAAAATGAAAACACACTTGTCGCAAAGATTCCTTCACTAATTCACGAATTACAAACTCCTTTATCATTCAGACTCGTTGATTGACCGTTTAGTGGCCGTTTAGCAGATTTTAAATTTATGCTATCTTATTTGATAATGAATGTCAAGTATGGACATTTTGTAATCACGGTCTGCATTTAAGAGATTAATTGCGTTATATAAACCCAATATCTAAGAGAGAGAGAGAGAGAGAAATATGAGAAGTACCGAAGTCAATCAGAAGACCGTATTTTTTAGAAAGATAAAAACGTTTATTTATTATTCACGCAAAATTATTATTCACTATTTTTTCATGAGTGTAGCATGTTACCGCTCTTTTTAAAGATAGGTTAACCCAATCGTATTAGTATGCGTAAATCCACCACTTCTACGATAGGAGAAGGCACAACACTAACGTAGTAAAACGTCCATTCATAAAAATGGAACGTAGGTAAAGACACAGCGGTTTGTAGGTAGGGCCCATCCCCTCCTTTATACATCAATGTAGGAAATACACGGCCCGCCAACCAAACTCAGCTTATATAGTTGTTGTCAGTTGCTGTTACTTGTCAGTTGTCATATAATTGGTTGTATTTTCCTGTTGAAATAATATTTTAAAATGTCTTTGATGCAGAATTTATCATACGAAGAATATAAAAATGCTCTAAAGTTTAGCTTGCGCCAATGTGATATTATTGCAAGACTAGCTGATTTACAGTAAGTATCCATTACCTACAAAGTACCTTCAAGTTTTTTTAATTAACTAACTACATTAAAGATCTTGTTGAACTTCCAGAATAACATTTACTGATGACAAGACACCAGGAGAACAACTGGTAAAAGCGTTAGACCGTGCTGGTTGTTCAGCAAATCAGTATAAGAAATATGTCTCTACGTCCCTGAGTGTAAAAGCAATCACTACATACTACAGACCACGATCTAAAGTAGCTATTTTAATAGCCAACGATAAATACTTACATTTATCTAAATTGGCTACACCATCTGTAGATTGTGAAGCCTTAGCTGTACACCTGAATAACTTGGGATTTATTGTTATAATAATTAAGAACACCACAAGTGGGAATCTAGCAAGCATTTTAACAAATATATTTGACGTTCTGGAGCAAGATTCTTACTGTAAGTATTTTAATTTCTTTTTAATTTCCAGTAGTGGGTAGATATCATTTATTATTGGTCCTATATTGTATCACATTCTGTGTGCTGAGCTGAGATGTCAGGATCCACATACTGCTCAGAGGCTACCATGATTACCATATACACAATAAAAGTAGCCTATGTGCCATTTCTGACTATAATTTCTACCATTGTACCAACATTTCTTTCAGAACCAGCCAGTTTGCAATAAGTATTAATATTGTTATTTTATTCAATAAGTGTTATTATAATACTTCATTTCATTGCATTTTTCTCAGCATGGACACTAGTCATTCATATAAAAATATCCTATATATTCCAGGTTTTTTCTTCTACGCTGGACATGGCTGTCAACTTGTCAATACAAAAATCATGCTAGGCATAGATTGTCCTGCCCAAGACATACATTTAGAACACTGTATCACTGAAAATTTCATCTTAAAACAGGCTGAAAAGAGCAAACTGGATCTTTGTATACTCATTATGGATATGTGTAGAATATATTTGGACAGGTATAGTACCATAAACTTTTTGCAAATTGCATCGATAAATAAACAACTGCTGGAGAAATTCTCAGCTGCCTAGTAGCATTAACCTGAGAATTGCTCCATTATGTAATCTATACATATAGGTAAGCACATATTATTTTCGTTTAAAAATTTTAGAGTACAAATTTAATGTATATTTTCAGGAAAGCAAACCCCTCAATCTACTCCTCTATCCACACTGTAGATGGATACTTTATTAACAATAATCTTCTGATCACTTACTCCACTCAGACGTCACAGGCTGCTTACGAAGTATTACAAATAGAATGCTCTACTAGCATGGCTGTGGACGTCACATATGAATTACAAACCGGAGATACAGATAGAATTATACCTGGGGCTAGTCAGTATGTTAACGTTTTATGTACGAGGATTACAGATGATTTAGATGTTAGCAGGATGTTGGATAAAGTTCATGAAGGTTTGTAAAACATATTGTTTTTTTAAACTGCCCACTCTCATAATATTAATAAACTATGTCCCCATAGGTTCCCAACTGCGGAAGTACCACCCCATATTCAATACTTTACCCCAAAATGTGCGAAATAGTACCGAAATTTATAATTGCGTTTCCTTCATTATATTTGGCTGAGCGTACGTTTAGTGCAGTAGCTTATTAACTGTCTAAGAAAAGAAGTACCTAACCTGCAAACCTATGGTGATGTCAACTAAATTGAAACCTCATTGCATTCTCATTGTGTTTATTTTATTGAATACTAGCGAAATTATTTTGATAAATCTCGTAGCCTGCGTTTGCAATGTAAGCGATAAAAATGTAATTAAATAATTACATTTTTATCGCTTACGAGATCACATTAGAAACCTCAAAAATAGCAGTATTTCTCCACTATTTAATGGATGTTATTCTACATATAAACGTTCCTCTTGAACCAATCTCACTATTAAAAAAACCGCATCAAAATCCGTTGCTTAGTTTTAAAGATTAAAGCGTACAAAGGGACATAGGGACAAGAAATATAGGGACAGAGATCGTTACTTTGTTTTATACTATGTAGTGATGTGACTGATTTATATTTTAATTTTGCCTTTGCCTTTGTGCCGCTCCCCAAAACGGGGTGCTCCAGCACTATGTATTTGTATTGTTTTGCATATATATATTAACTTACGTTGAAAAAAAGCTATGTTTATATGAAATTATGGCGAATTCTTTTGTGTTAATTTATAATGTCCATTAAATTGCTTCGGTTGCTTTTGCGGTTATTGTAAACAGAGTACCTATTATAGGTATTCATTCGCATATTTTTATAAACATTCTATACGATTTATTCCGCATTTGCATTATGTACATGTTTTGCCTATTAAATTGGTCACATTTTATTCATCTACCTACCTAAAAAATTTCAAATAAACTTATGAAATATAATTTGTTTCAGACATCGAACACTCTTTGAAAAAACAAAGACCCATTAAAGTACAATGTGGTGTTCAGAAAAGATCATTATATGATCCAAGTACTGGTAAGTGGAAATTTTACTGTAGATAAGGTGTTGTAAATGCTAATTTGAAAATGATTTTCGTCCATTAACTTAACGAGCGCTGTGATTATTGTTTGATTAACGTCATGATTGGAATGTTTAAAAGCCATACCCAAAAAATCATACATATACACTTAAATTAGCTTATTGCAACCTACTGCTGATAGCTGTCAGTCTATCCTGTATCGGACGCTAATCCCATCTATATACCTCTAGGCTTTTATGTCTTGAACCTAAAATGTATTAAAAATGTGTTCTATAGGCGCAGTACGCATTTTTGGGGGTATGTGTGGCTCAGGTGAATGGGCGGGGTAACCGAGGTCGACAAATTAATAAATTTTTGAAAAAAGGGCACGTCAAAGTATTAGAAACCGGCGGGCTTGCGAAAGGATAGATCCTAATGGTGGGCTGTTGTCTCTGCCTACCTTGAAGGGAAATAGACGTGGGCAAAGGCAGATGCAACAATCGCTCCACCTGCAATCTATCCTTGAAGTTATTTGTTGTCACAATTGTGGACCCAAATTATGCTCAAAATAATGCGCTTTATAGGCGCAGTGCCCGTCTTTGTCTTCGGAGAATAGCATGGGATATGGGATACAACGGTGGTGGAGGAGCTCAGACCTACCATAGATATATCAAAACGGCCAAGACTTCGTTTCTCTCGCAACTTAGATCCAAGAACCGTGTCGAATTGTCAGATTCATAGTAGGTAATAATCAATATTACTTTTGCAGGCGATCCAGCGGCGCTTGTGGAAAAATTATCGGAAGCTACAAAGGATTATACTGAATATATTAGGATTATAAGTCCGTAACAATTTTAGAATAACATGACTATATAGGTATAGAAGTGATTTTTAAAAAGTGTGCCTTAACTTGTAAATATATAATTAAAAAATATTCTACAGAATAAGCTGTTGTCCGCGGCCACGCCGGCGAGGATGATGGCTATCGCGATCACCAAACATAGCTTACGAACTTTTTGTCAAGCTCTAGTCTATCTCTAATTAATTTCAATTAAAATCAACTGTTAAGTTCAAAATCGGTTCCGAAGAATACGGCCTTCCATACGTTATACATGGAATTTTCATCCTTGCGTGAACCATTTCAATCTATTTTTTCCCTATATCTTTTCCCAGGCTCTAGCCCATTTCTGTACGGTTTAGGTGTGATAACATAACAGATAGTCAGAATTACTTTCGCATTCGTAATTGTAATTAAATTTGACGGTGTATCGTGGATAACCGGTGCTAGCACCGCGCCGGCATTGGCTCCGTCCATCGCGGAACGAATATTTAATATTGCATCAAATAAACTGACCGTCAGTTTAAATTTTACTGTATGAACTTTTAACTTGTAAAAATATGTCAGTTACTGACGAATGAGCAGTTCGTCACAAATCCAATTCATGGATGGATTTTGTTGCGAGGCTGAATAAGGGCCCTAGACAAGTGGCAATTGTTTTGCAGAATGGAATAGAATGAACAATGTTTGAGATTAACATTCGTTCACGCCTGTCATAAATGGTATAAACGTCAAAAGACGTGACAATCCCATACATTGATCATTCTATTCTATCCCATTCTACAAAACTAGTACCAACGAATTGCCACTTGTATAGGACCCCTGAACCGATACCTCAACTAGATTAAGCTACTAACAATAATAATAATAATAATGTGATAATATTGGACTAAGTAATATTTTTTATTGTTGAATGATAATGGCTTCCATAAAGATTTAAATGAATAGAATCTATTTTGTATTTGTATTTTTTTGACATTTTATACATAAGTTCCTGTTATTATAGTAGTTTATACACAGAATAAACGATATTATATTGAAATGGATTTTTTGTATTTGCATTTTTGTGTTTCGATACCGGTACGATACCGATATATCCGTGGGCTGGCTCACTTATATTGTAAATTTATGATATAATAATTAAAATCGCGTTATAGCGGTAAGGACGTAGTAGCCTTATCAGACGTTGGCTATTACACTACTGAAGTGAACCCATTTTTAACAGTCATTGAGCTTAGGAGGGGTTAGAGTGAATATTAGTAATTTCGGTTGCTAATATTCTTTAAAAAAAGAGAAAAGAATGCACTTTCTCTCTGAGGCAGGTTAATTTATAATAAAAAAAACAATAACAATTTAATTGCATTTATTATACTTGACTGAAGCGTTAACCATTATTAACATCTAAGCACTCTTTTTTAGTGTGTGTGGTTGAAAGTGGTTCACTATATTAACCCACCAGCTATCCTCCACACCTTTAGTGAACTCTCTAATAAATCTGTAGTTCAGAATAAATATCTTGTCTTGATACTCAGGTTGTACACTGAAAATAAAATTATCAATTTATATACAGAATATTAACAACTATATACAAAATATTTACACAACTATATTAATTATAAAAAGGTAGAGAGACTGCAACTTTAGGCATCAAAATATTCCTCCCCATCGATCTCTACCGGAACCGTGCCCAGAAGGCTGAAGGCATTACCACGCTGAAGTGCGATGCCAATTCGTTGAGCGAGGTAAAGGCCAGCCCTATGGTCACGGGAAGCGTCGACAAAAATAAAAAGATAAACATTTTTAAAATAAAGAATTAGACCAAATTGCACTTTTAGGTGGTGTTTAAAAGGGGATAATGTTCTAATTTTCAAACAAAGGGGTAATGTTCAAAATTAAAGTGGTCATATTAGTTTTAGAACGGTAATGTTAATAATGTGCTTCAAAATAGTAACATTGCAAAGGGGTAATGTTACCAAGTAGTAATATTTTAAAGGTCTAATGTTACACAGTGTTTGAAAGGGTTTCACCATGCCCTGTGTACTTACAAACTGTTAACTAAAACTATACCTTCGTTACTTAATGAAGGTATAGTTTTAGTTAACTGTCAGGATAATAGGCCATTTTCACAGCATTAGTCCCAGTTATATCCAAAGCTTGCACTAAGAGCCTGGGGTACATTCTCCTACACTTTGTATTGATTTGACTTTAATAGTAGTCAGTGCTGTCGAATCACCCAACTCCGACAAGCAACAGGTATGTTCAGCGGGTGAAGTTGGCTTGGACCCTAAAGACTTTATAGGAACCCTCTTGCCCTTTCATATAGTAGGCAGCTCAAACGATTAAGTTGTTAACTGCAGTTGCCGCCTCTCAACAGTAAAAAGCATTGGCAAGATTCTGTGGAATTGGAGTTGAAAAACTGCCATATTTTCTAGTTGCCTGATGAAAGAATAGCCTAAGAGTCATAGGTTAGTAACATTTGAATACTAACCCTAATGAAATTGGAGGTAGATCACCAGAGTCCTTCATATTTTTGAGTCCCCTTAGTACATGGTAGCACATTGTGATTTCTACCCACCTTTTATCTGATTCATCAAACATTATTCCAATCTGGAACAATAACATTGGATTTAACAAAATCACTTCACATCATTGTCTTGTCCTGCTGTCTAGTGTTCCTCATGAAGAAGATTAGGGACATATCATCTTTTTTGCATTGGTATCATATTAGATGGTAACTAATTTTCCATACTTTTCTGAGCAATCTATCCAAGAGCAAATACAGCCCATTATTAGGTAGGTACCTTTAAAGGATAACTGGGTGAAATGGCCTATACAAAAGGGCAGATCTCCAGTCTGGCTATTGACATCCCACTGGAAATAAGTAAGAGGCTCTAACCCTATTGTGTGCAACCATAAATCAAACTTGGCTTTATGTGTTTCAATATACCTCTACCTATCCATTCCGGGGTTTATAGGAGTGAATATATGTAAGTATTAAATATTTTTTAAAAGAATGCAACATCAAATTAAACTTACCTGATAAGGAAAGGCATAAAATATATCATCTTTTTCAATGAATAGCAACTGCCGTTGTGACACTGAAAGCTTTGACACAGCATTCTTCAAGGCGGAGATGGCATCCTTCTCCACTATACCTTCTAAAGCTTTAAAATCACTTCTTTGTAGGGCATCTGAAACTACCTAATAATAGGCAATTGATATACAGTTATAAACAAAGAAAAATAATGTAAATGATGACATAACAGATAAAAGAATTATGTAGGTAGGTGTTATATGTAAAAAAAAACCAAGAGAAATAGTCATGATCAAATGAAACATTTTATTGGAGCATGTAGTTATGACACCATCATTTTGAAGTAAAGCTATGAAATCAATCATAAATCGCAGAGTAGCCAAATATTTTTGTAATTTTGGTATTTATGTAATAATCTCTTACTACCTTACACTTTTCAAATCAACTATACAACTATTTATAAGGATAAATTTGTGCAGCCATGTAGCAAAAATGTTATACATACCTCAACAGCATGTTTGGAAGCCTCAATGAACTCATGCAAGTTAAACTCTTGTTCGAAGTAGGGCCTGATAATGAAATTAGCAAACATCCAGTTCTTTATAAATTTAAGGAAAGATGGCCACACGACCGGTGGAAATTCCATCAGCTGCGGTAAGTATTTGGTTTCCACTTTCTCCTCGCAATAATTCCGAAATTGTATAACAGGACATGTTGAGGTTATAAAGATTTGTTTGGGTAAATATCTGTGAGTATATTTATCACACAATCTAAACGTCTGCGACCTTAGGACTTGCCTTAAAGCTAAATTCATATTTTTTATCCTTTTTTTAACAAATTATGTTATTTACTATGCAGTATAAAAAAGCAAAACATTTAAAACGTATCTGGAAATAACACAAAAACAATATTCTTTCTACAGTTTCAGAAGTACTGCCAAAAATCCATAAAACTGTCAATCTTAGTTATTGTGATTGGTTGTAAATAAAGGGCAAATTTATTCATTGGTTGCTATTTACAGGAAAGGAACACAGACGGCGAAAACAATTTAAAACGTTCATAATCATTGCATATCTAATATACGTTGAGGATTAACAAATTAACTTATAATAATAAGAACAATCATAGTAACGGTGTTCTTGTACGAAAATCATCATCAGCTTGTGATCGCCTTACATAAAGTAAGGGAATATAAATTTGTAACAAATAATTGCGAGCATTGCATTCATTTAGACGTAACTAAACGTGAAGGCCATCTGTCAGCCAATTGCCTTGCCATTGGCAACTTTTTATTCCGAGCCGGCAAGGTACCTTAAAGAAATCTATACAGCATAGATATCTAAAATATTGTAAAATAAATTGCAACATGTAAAATACAAATACAGTACCCTGCTCATAGATGTTATTGATTTAGAACAATTTATTTAGAAAGAGATGTTAACGGACTGCCATTGTGTCAGGTCAGAGTTGCCAATGTACGAAGATTAACCAAACTATGGGAATTTTCAATCCGATTGGGGAATTTGCGTTAACACTTAATAATAGGGACATAATGTGATAAGTGGTTTATGTATTGATAAATTATTATTTATTTTTGATTAAAAATAAAGTTATACGCAATATGGGCAATAAGGTATTAAAGATATGTTTAACTCTTTATTGTCAATATACGTGAACCCAATGTCAGTAGTGGTGAGTTTGGGTGTTGGAGTATGGAGTTGGAGTGTGGTTTACTCATCTTGAAGTATAGGGTATTTGAAGAGGAGTAAAATTGACTCCAACATAATGGAGAATTTTCTATAGACCTCATGAGTGTACAAACAGTCCAACGTCTAGGGATATATTTTGATGACAGTGAGTTGACTGCTTAGAAAAGACATTTTTAAAGCTGCAGGAAGTGTATTTTGATTTTAAGTTCAATTTGATACCTCCACGGACTTCTGAGAAAAAGCGTGGGTCGGCCAAAGAAAAGATGGATAGTGAAAGAAGATATCTTCTTTGCCATTGACATAATTATGGTAAGGAAGGTAGGGATTGAGGAAATAACATCTTTAAGGAATTTATGGAGGATAATGGGACTAGGGCAGGGAGATGATGTGTCTAGTGTCTATAATCCGCCACTACGATTTATTTAACACCTGTTGAACTTTATTTGGGTTTTTGAACGATATCTTAGGCCTTATTAACTATCACAATTTATCCAGTCAATTGGAACATAATCACATACATAGGTAGGTACATACACTACATTATATTACTACACACGTTCAAGAAACGCGCGATAAAGTACGGTTGCTAAGTTGAATAATAAATAAATAATTATCTAATAAATATTTTTACTTTTATATTTAATAGAAATTTCTGGTAAGTTTAATCTTCTTTCTATAAACGTCTGTTGAAAATGTTGATATATGAAGAACACTTAAATTGGAGATTTTCAGTTAGGTTTGTGGGAAGTTCAGATCGTGACCATTGGCTTGGCAACCCTTAATGTTGAATGTGATCAATGTGATTGTCATTGAGATTGAGAATATTGAGATGGCACGGCATATTGTTTTATAATTTTTAAAAGAATTTTTAACGTGGTTATATAGTTATTCAGTAGCAGTTTATTTTAATAGTATTTCAGAGTGTTGTGTTCTTTATTGACTACAGTCTACAGTGGCTACTTATCACAGAAACATGGACGACCAGGCATGCCCGCGTTGTAAAACAACGAAGTATAGAAATCCCTCGCTAAAGTTGATGGTAAATGTATGTGGGCATGCGTTATGCGAAAGCTGTGTGGATTTGTTGTTTTTGAAAGGTTTGTCTCATAATTCTTTGATCAATTGGCACTCTTATTCATTAAGTTTATCATGACATCGTCATCGTCGGCAGTTTATGCGAATTATATACATTGCAATTAAAGCTATTTTAGCGGTGTTTTTTCTTTATTACAAATCTCGAATTTAAATTAAGTAGATGATTGATTATTGTTGGAGCGGCACAAGAAGCAGCTGTGTGTCACAGAATTTATTGAATTTTTTAAATTAAAAATTATAACTAAAAAGATGCTGCCACGGATTCTCTACTGGCAAGGTTTATTATTACTCTA
This sequence comes from Pelosia muscerda, assembly GCA_963691645.1. Classification (NCBI taxonomy): domain Eukaryota; kingdom Metazoa; phylum Arthropoda; class Insecta; order Lepidoptera; family Erebidae; genus Pelosia; species Pelosia muscerda. The sequence continues at coordinate 28,458,257 of OY829098.1, forward strand.
TTATTCTCTATTGACAAGTGTGAAATGAGATGCAGCTTGACAATGTCAAGAGACAATTCCTATACTACCTCTCCCGAGCCACTGTTCCCTCCACCAGGGCCCTCACGGGTGTGATCGCATTATTGATGGGTCTGCTGAGATCTACCAATAATGCGATCACACTCTATTATGGTGTGGTGCTCTGACACTGAAACTAAACTGGTTGTCTACCAAATATGGAAGTGAGGCCCCACTTTCCTAATGTGCTCTATGAGGCACATTGCTATGATTCAAAACACAATGGGTTTGGGCCTGAGCTATATAGTTACAGCCCCTATGCCAAGATTTCGTACAAACTTTTTCTGCGAAATTAATTTAAAGTAACAAGTTATAACTTGTTCATGTGCTATTATTACAGTGTACTTTTATTTGCAGGGTCTGGGTCATGTCCAGATTGCAATGTCCCACTACGACGTAATAATTTCAGAGTACAATTATTTGAGGACCCAATGGTAGAAAAAGAAATAGATATAAGAAAACGTGTGTTAAAAGATTACAATAAAAAAGAAGAAGATTTTGCCACATTACGGGAATACAATGATTATTTGGAAGAGATAGAAACAATTGTGTACAATCTAACTAATAACATTGACATTGTTGGTACAAATAAAAGGATAGAGCAGTATAAAAAGGAAAATAAAGAGATAATAATGAAGAATAAGGCTAAAATTGGTATGTATATTTCAAGATATATGCAGTCTGCGAGTTGCAATATATTGCGTGTCAGTCATGGTCCAGATATATTATGATTTTTCTATTGAAGTGTAATTTAGGATTCTTCTACATACAATATTATTTTTATTTTACATATGGCTTTTCTAGTACATAAACATATTTCAAAAAATTTGGTAACTGATAGGTCAGTCACATAACTATGCCCTTTATTTCATGCCCTTAGTAACATTATTGTATATCTAAGAACACTCAAATGAATGTAAATACATACATTCATATATACACAAAATCACGCCTATTTCCCATCGGGATAGGCTGAGATCACGGATCTTCATTTGCTACGATCCCAACATACTACTCACGCTTCATTCAATGTAATTAATAATTTTTGTATGCTAAATTTGTTGGTAGGAAATAACCTAGATTATCGAGGATATGGGCACATCTTCTGTTGTGTTTAATAAAATACATTATAGTCTTTTTGTGTATCCTGCAAAATTATAGTATTGAGTAGCACGTGTAAGTAATCTTGAACTTTTCAGGTCGAGAAGAACTTGAACTCGAAGAAATAATAGAAATAGAGAAACAAATGGAGGACTTACGTAAATCGGAAATAGTCCGCTTGGAACAGGAAGCTAAGAAGCAAAAGATTAGAGAGAAGGAAGCTCTCATAGACGAGCTCATGTTCGCTGAGGGTGACGCCAAGGATATTCTTAATACGTTTGCACAGACTCAAGCTAATAAATCAGAAGAGGTGTTGTTACCTCCAGTACCAAAGGTTAGTGATCATCTTAGGCCCTTTTAACATTAGTCAAGAATATGCGAGAAATATGGTTTAACAATGGCAATGGCATCAAGTTGACATGTTTTGATTAGTGCAGCATGTTTCATTGTATTCGGTGTGCAAAGGTGAAGTTTATAGTGTAGGTTTAAACTTTAGTTTAAGTTAAACTAAATTTTTGGTAGGTTTACGTGCAATTATACGTTGATTCAATAAAATATCTACATTATATGCCTTATTATATAATTATTATACATTTGTAGATTACTGAATTACATGCTATAAATATATTCAAATATATATAAAAATCGCGGTAGTTTATCACTCCAGTTTCTTGGTGTGCGAGTTGTCAAACAGAACTGTTTGGCTAATCAAGTTAAGCATCTTGAGCAACATTTTAGTTGCCTAATGTAAGAATGTAGTTTAGAGTTGTTCCTGGTTGCACCTGAGGCTAACACCTTACAGTCCAGTATCTGTTTATTTCTCCACGTTTATATTTCGCCATTCAAAATGTAACAACAGATAATATTATCTTTTATAGGTAACACAATTCTCTACGGGTATAAAATTCAACCGTGGCACAGCACACCAACCCTTACCAATCATAGAAGAAGGGCCATTATACAAGTACGAGCCCATATTTCAACCGGACCGCTGTGGACCTGATCCGCCGTCTATTGAGGACATTATTGCTTGTGGCTATTTGAAGCATGTCAGGTTTGTATTGAACATTGTAATATGGTTAAATTTTTAAACATGATTAACCGCCGGTTTCTGAAAGGCCCGTCTAATCATTGATCAACTAACACTGCTATTAATGTAACAACGATGTCAAATCAATTTGGGATTCTGAAACGATGATCAGGCCAAAATATAAATAAATAAAAAATATATATATTATTGTATAATAATATAATATATTATTATTATTATTCTTAAATTTTATATATATATGAAATATAAATATAAATAGTGGTTGCCATACGAATCTCCAGGTAAATTTGACAGCTGCTATGTTAACTGACACAATGATCAAATTAAACTATTTAATCACGCTTCTAGCAACCCAATTGCTACTTGACAAGAATTTAACGGTTGAATAGTTAATTTTAGTGTTCAGCCTTTTGAAAACTGGGTTGTTTAAGCATTGTTAATTTATAGCACTGCACCAGCACCGGGCGTGCTTCTCTGGGGTGTTTGCACGCTACTACTAAGTTTGTCCAGTAACCGTTATGTCGGTACTTCGTTCGTTTGTTCACTATGTTGCGTAGGTATGTGAAGGGGATTGTTTTTATGGTCTCAGGTCCCATCTCTGCGTATCAGACCCTCTTCTGGCAAGCTTATCCGCAGCATCATTGTCTCATAAGCCGCCATCATAATCAAAATGTTTGCAATGGTGACCCTCTTTCATGAGACTTTGCCTTCAGCTTAACATCAGGCGAGGTGAAGTCTAATTGACGTGCCATAAATAAAAAAAAAACGTCACTGATCATTCATTTTATTGAAATTCGTTTGGCTGGTTTTGGTTCTGGTTGACTGAACTAGAAGTTTGCCAGTGTATCTAATTTACAGTAAGCCATGTTGCTAACTGAATTTATTTTTCTTATCCACAGATCTGAGAATGAAACGGAGAAGGCAGGAGGCTACAAGTCGACACTACCTTGCTTGCGAGCGTTACAAGATGCGCTCGCCGGACTGTACCATGCGAGTTGACCACTTTATGGTATAAGGCAATACTGTTATTGCTTCAGATGGCCGATGGCGGTACTGTAGGGTGACTCTATTACATTGATTTTCACAGTAATCAGATTTAATATTACACGTTTGAAGTCAAGATTGACTGCAGCCAATTACAATAGTATTATTATTAGATATTTACTACTAGCAACGGAAACGCCGGGAACGAGACAGTTGATCTGCTTTTCGTTTATGAATCTGTTCACAGATTTTACAATAATAAATGAATGTTATAAGAACAAATACTCTATAGCGCCCTCTAGACCCAAATTAAGGATAGCTTGATATATGGGTTCTAGTAAGCGTATAAACATACTCCATTAGGCTAGGTACATAATAACAATATGTCTTTTTAGTATTTCTATTTATAAACATAATTGGGTAATAGTTTTTGTTTAAAATTTCAGTTTTAAGACTAAAAACCGAAATGGAATATTAGTTGAATCCTAGTTTATCTAAGCATATTTTTATGAAGGCAAATAAAAAAAATGGACGTGTGTGTGAATGTCATTCTTATGGGTATTTACGTAAAAGTGCATAAATTCGGCAATATAAACCTTTTTGTAAAAACTGAAGGTTTTAAATAAGTTTCTACTTACGTCTGAACTTTTTGAAATATATTCAAGCTTGTTCCAATTCAAGGTATGAAAGGTCGTAAATACTTTTTTATCCAAACCAAAGTTACCCCTATTTTTAACGAATAAGCTGGGTTTTCGTTTTGCACTATTACTATTCTTACTCGTTATTCGTTATAGCTTATACGCTATTATGTTAATAGTGTTACATGTATGCGACCAATCAAGACAATTGTATACTAGTATTTCAACATAATATTACTATCACATTTTGGTGACATCGGTTCCCCTACGAATCTGTAACATATTTCCACTATTTTTTTCTGTTCTGCCTCTACAAGCCTGTTTACATTCAGTACGGTAGGTACCCTAATCAAATGGAGTATAGGTGATTTCGTTAAATAGTTAGTCTATGTGTATAATTAAATACAAATATCTGTATATAAATATCCAGTACATCTGTACCGGACACATATACACAAATATAAACTGTTATTGTAGTTAAAACAGTCGATCTTTTTCCTAATTTTGAATTAGGTATCTATAAAAACAAAGGGAAACGCACACATTATGTTCTCACTATCTATGGATCCTCTTCTATACAAGCGCGTTGTTATCGGTTGATAATAACGCGTCCGTTATTATCGATCGGTAATAACGGTACCGGGTTATAATCGAACGATAATACCAGACGCGTTATTATTCTACTATATAAAAATAAGTCGGGTTTTCTTTCCTGACGCTATAACTTCAAAACGCACGAACCGATTTCCACGGTTTTGCATTCATTGGAAACGTCTCGGGCTCCGTGAGGTTTATAGCAAAGAAAATTCAGGAAAAATTTCAACAGAAAAGGGAGAAAATCATTTTTCATATGGCGAAACGGAGTACGCCGGGTTTGCTAGTCGATTGATAATACTAAACGCGTTATTATCGATAGATAACACCAGATGCGATATTATCGATCGATAATGCCAGACGCGTTATTATCGATCGATAATACCGGACGTGTTATAGCGATAGATGTTGTCAGTACATTATGGATTAGGGCGATGGTTGCACGACACACTGCAGTTATATATGCGTGCGCCGTTATTATAATTGACAATAAAAGCTGTGTAAGAAATATGAACGCAATAATGCGTATATCTGGTGTTTGTTTCGAAAAAACGGCGTTAAGGAGAGGTCACACCGCCAGCTAGCAAGCGAGTTAGTGGGTAAAAAGCTATTAAAAATATCTGGCACGGTCGCTAACTGGTATCTTCGTATATATTCCATCGTTGTATGTATAGCTTACCTATTGCTTTTGGTATGAAGTATGAAAAGAGATGAAGCGATATATATCGCTCGCTGACTAGTCGGTGTTGTGGCTTCTCCTTTAATAAACCATTGTGTACACTATGTACAGGGTTTAAGAGCTGAAGTAGACTAGCAACTTTTTGTCGTCGGTAAGTGATAGTTTCATTTTAGTTTAATAATAACGTCTCAACAACCTTAGCCGTTCATAAAGGATGTGGCTATATTTATCAGTTCATCCAATATTCAACCTCATAGCCCATGACCTAAGTTTCCATCGCGGCCGTAGCGCTGCACAGCAATAGTCTCTGTATCATATTGTGCACTCGGATGTATCATATTGTGCACTCGAAGATGGTATCCGCCAAGTGTGTATTCCTAGCATATTAAATTCTCTTATAAGGGCCTTTGTGTCTTGACTTCGGCCCGACGCACGCTTTCCAAAGACCCGGGACTCCATACGGGAGTTACGGAATAGAGATACAATAATAATTATAAATAAATATTTATTTATTATTATTACCATTTTTTTTTACAATGTTTCTTATCAGCGAACAAAAAGTTGCTAGTCTAGTGTGTTGTAAGATGAACATAAATAAGTTTAAGACTTGTTGTTAACTCATGTATTTATTTACATTAATAGTGTGTTTTGTGATGTAGAGCTTGACTAGGAAAATAAAATACTCATGTTGAAGATGAAATGTTTAGGGTCAAATAATTGTACAGGGCAGGGGGCGGCAGAAGTTCGTAGACAGCCTGAAATCCTTTCTACACTTAAGTCTATAAGTCATGACATATAGATGACAGTATCTGTTAACAATACTAGAATCAAAGAAGAGAAGAATCAAAGAATCAATTTCGTTTATTCAGTTTAGGCACATATGAATGTCAAAGTTTTACAATAATTATGTACTTACATTTGTCAAAAATATTATAATTTATAATAAATAAAATACTTAGTAAAAGAATCATTTGAAAATGATTCTTTCGCTGGTTCGGTAGTTAAATATCCTGAGAAGAGACCAGCAAGAAACTCAGGTAGATTATCGTTATCCTTTTTACTACTAAAAACAAGTATTAGTTACGGAAAAAAAAGAAAGAAATGAATTCACAGTTATACACTGGTTGTTACTTGTGTATTACTTACTAGATGGCGTGTGGTGTCACTTCATAATAATTATAGTTTTGAATTATTGTCCATGGATATTTGCAGCCGACTGTACACATATGTGATTGTGTTGGTGATTGATATTATTACGTTAACTCGGCAGGTGGCGATCCAAAAAAATTTTTAGTAACGCCTTCTCGGCGTTTCAATATTTAATTATAATATTATTCATTCTTGCTTAGAAAATGAAGATATCAGGCTTAACAGAGCAAATTCACGTCAATACGTGCGAATTTGCGTTGGTTATGCCTAACACCTGATTATCCCTGATTACCCCTGATTATTAGTGATTATACCTTGTTGTACCTTTTACCTTTTCTGTATGATTCACGCCTAAGTATATTCATCGTTTTCCTGGTCAAGCTAGTTATTGTTGTGTTTATTGTTGTGTGTTGCTAGTTATAATGTTATTATACTTTGTAAAATGTAGCTTGGGTCCTATGACAGCTGTCAGTGAAATCCCGCACATGAAGTTTTGAATTTTCTATTAATGAATGTAGTAGCTGTCAATGTCATACTTTATGGGCATACCGAGCTAATTAGTGATGGGCGATGAATTATCGTGACCACATACTATGAACTATCCATATTTTGAATAAAGCTTAATTTAAGATTGAAATTAATATAAGAAAAAAATAATTAGAATTTAATCTTATTGCTTAGGTATTTTAATATCATAATAATGTTTATATTTCAATATACTTGATCCTAAATAATATTGAGTAAATAAAATTCTACATTCAATACATCAACGCCCTGAACCTGTTTTTGGATTTTGTAAGAAGACACGCCGCGTTTGGCTCTTGGGCCAAGATATAGGCATAACATACACGCGCCAACATCTTGTTTGATATGAACTTCCACTGATCCACTCCACTCATTCTCATCAGTACGAGTGCCGACGCCTTGTATGCTACGTATATTCCGTTCTCATTACAATTAAATATATACATACAATTAAATTAAACCTAATTATATGTAACATGCATCAATAATAGCTGGTAGTATCGATATTTTTATCGAATTTCGGACATCCCTATGAACCTCATTTTGACATCTGTCATAGGACCCATGCTATATTTTACAAAGTATAAATGAGCGAATGCATTGTGGATTTTCATTTAAAGTCCTAGAGAATGGTGAGGGTCTTGGCTAAGCACCAACCGAGCGCATTAATATATTGCGAGGTGAAGCAATACCAGCTAGGTTAGGTCCAGGATAGGTGACCACTCCAAGTGACCGAATTATAAGGTAATTAAGGTATAAGGTAAACCGAAGCACCGAATTGATGGGTGATTGTATTAGAATGATTTGTCAGACCTTTAAGGGCTCCCAAGTGGGCTCATATCGCCCTCTCGGGAAATTACAGTGACAGGTGAGTTTTGGATACGGAACACTTAATAATACAGAATTATTTGCTCTGTGAGGGGAATATCACGGGTTCGAATCCCGTCAAAGCTTTCACTTTTTTCTATCTATAAACTTAATAGTACTACGTATCTTTAATCAAAATGGGACCACCCTAATTCGATTGTGGTTTTACGACTGGGTCATCATTTCGTGTTTGGTAAAGATTCAGGAGACGAAATAACAGATTTTATTAGAAAAAAAAAGTTATATTTACTTACCAGAGACTACGTAGGTACAGGTACCTAATAGGGTTATGGACTATTCATGACTGACAAGTATCCTTTGTATTTTGCATTTTGGGATTAATTCCTGGATGACCCTGCAAGAAGATTGTAAATAAATAAAAGAAAATAAAAAATCCACACAAACCTCTATCTTTCCTAATTACAGATTCATGGTCCTAATAAATACGAATCTGTCTATTTAATTACACATTTGAACACTAGATGTCGCTTTCTGTACGTTGCGTTGTTAGGATAACCGATTTAGGTAATTTTTTTTCGTTGTGACTATTCAATTCAATTCATTTATTGGCTCACATGTTTAGAATGAAATATCAAGATCTTTCTAACAAAAAATCCACACCAGGTTGCAACAAACAAAAATTCCAAAAAATATTTTTGCATTCGGTTCAGTAGGTATATCTACTTGATATAATACCCATCCCAAGTGTTTTAAGGGCCCCATACGATATAAACGAAACCATATTACTAAAATCCCTGAATCCCGTCCATGCCGTAAATTGATTCTTTGACATCAGTCCGTCCGTGTCTATCTGTAGTCTGTAACCAGGTGTCTCATGAACCGTGATAGCTAGGCAACAGAAACTTTCATAGATAGCTATTAAAACCGAGTAAAGTCGATTCTTTTTACTTTGGGACTCGAGGTCTCCCCGTAATGTTTTTTGATTTACCTAACTCATCATTCTCTGAACCTTTTTCCCAACTCAGTTAGGGTCGGCTTTCCAGTCTAACTGTGATGCGGCTGAACTTCGATATTTTACGTGAAGCGTAATCTCCACAACCAATGGTCCAATGACCAATGGCGATATCGAAGTTCCAAGTTAGATTGGTTGGACTTTTGAGGGCTCCAACTACCCGTAACGACTGCCATGGATGTTTGTATGGCAACCGGGACCGACGGCTTAACGTGCTCTCCGAGACACTACCAGACCAGTGCAAACAGCCATATTCATGCATACAATTTTTTGCACTGAGCGGGGATCGAACCCGCGCCCCATGCGTAGCAGTCGCGTGCACTACCGCTACGCCACGGAGTTTTTTTTGATTTAACTAAGCTCGGCTTTTGCGGGAGTGACCGTCTAACTCACCAATCCTTCACAACGATAGCAAAGATCCTTCTATTAATAAGCTGGTGTGCCATCAAACAGGCGGAGATTTAGGTGAGAAATGCACCTCATGTCCATCACATAGATTCACATTCCAATAGTTTAGTGTGTAGTTTGTGGGTATACCTACATATCGCCACAGATTTTGGAAGAAGGTACTAAGTGACGTTAAAAACGAGAAACTAGCGCGCGTGAATTGTTTTGATATAATATTGGTAGATTTGAGCTCAACCAACACCGTAGGTACATTCCATGCTATTTCAGTATTCAATATATATTTATTAATAAAAAAAATGTGCATTGTGTTTGAACAAGTTTTGATATTTAATAATAATATAGTCATGTTACATGCAAATTATACCTATATTATACCGAGTAGGTATATTAATTTGAAATGAATAAGTAAAATAAAAATCTCAACGTTAAACGAAAGTCAGTACCTAATTTCATTGACATTCAAAGTTAATTTCATTAATTCGTAGATGCATGTTAAATTCATTTGAGTGCCTACATAATGTTAGCAAAATGTCAAATAAAATGAAAACAATTTAAAACTTAGATCCTACAATAAATTATCATGACAGACTATTCTCAAAAGGAAATCGAAAACGCGTAGTGCGCGTTTTTGCATAGGTAGGTATTTTCAGCTCATTTTGAGTTGTGCCTATATACATTAGTTAAGCTCTTGTAAGCAATAACCCCACACAATATACATCGTAAGTACTCCAACATGCTTACACCTCAATAATAGGTACCTACGTACTATAGTCGAAAGCTCGGCGCACTGTGTGCACTGAGGGCGAATAAGTAAATATTGTCATAAAGATAGTGTAAAAGTGCCGACCGAGGCACTAAACTATGACAAATATAAAGAAAAGCACTTTCAAGTGAAGGCGACTAACATGAGTGTACTTAATATGCGTTTAGGTTGGTGTTATCGGCACCATGGGTACTGGTATCCATCATCCAGTTTGGGCCGTTTTATAGGTACCTTGTTTGTTGATTGTGTAATTTTGAACCATTGTTAATATTCTTTTGAAGAGTAGGTATTTATTTGAGTTAAGTTACGCGATTTTTAGGAAATAATAAACGCAGTTTTGTTACTTTAATATCACTATCTCTAGTATTTAGACTACTTTTTTTTACTTTCCTTCCAGGTACGATCAACAATTTCCATCATGTATAAATTACTTTATTTTTGATCCTACAATTAAAATTAATGGATAAAAGATCAGAACCACAGTTAGTCAGACAATACAATAAGAACAGATTTGCAACCCCAAAAACTTGCATTTAATTTAAAACTGATCTTTAAATACCGAAATCTATGAAATTCGAGCGTACCTACTTGTTATGGTCGTATAGTCGCGTTCCATTAGCACAGCCTTAGGCCTTAAACTATTTACTGAAGTACCTAGTTATTTATTATTACAATACCTACTAAGGATGTAGAAGGTTCTACAACACCTTAGGAGTCCTAGACAATCTCACTTGCTTGTTGTTGCACCTACTAAACAATGGCTTTAGGCCTGAGCCTAATCGAATTCATGAGAACCGATCGAACGCTTTTTTCAGCGGATTTGAGCGGTCACCGGCAGTCGCTGGTAGGTTGATAATGACCTGCGATATCTACTTTAGACAATAATTATTTGCCCTCATGCCTCTCGAACGAAATATTCTGTAGTAGTCCTGCTGGTAGGTATATATACCTAATCTCCCAACTGCGCAAGATAACCTAAATAAGACCTTTAAAAAATATTGGGTAGGTATAATACGTGTAACGCGAAACTTAGTTGGCGAAATGTTGGCATTATATTGCTCCGCCTACTCTCGAACCATCAACGAAACTCCTTGATAGAGTATTTTTTTCAAATTTATTATATAAACTTCATAAACTCATCATCAGCCTGCGACAGTGCACTGCTGGACATAGGCCTTTCCCATGACACGCCACTTCATAAACTACAAAACAAAGAAGTCGTAATTTAGGTTCACGTAAATACAAGGTAATGTCAAATGAACTTATTTTTATGAGTTGTGGAATTTCAGACACGTAATTTCTGGTGCATTCGGTTTGTAAAATGAGTTGTCAGTTTTTTATGAAATCAAATACATGAATTAATATTATACGGAGCTCGGTTGAGCATATTAGGTACCTACGCTTCAGTCTGTGGCACCTAATTAAAATTTGTGTACCGTTCATAATAATCCAAAATTTTACTGTAAACGCGTAATAATTTACTATACAAATAAATAATAAGCCCAAAATGGCGCAATATACCTGTAACAGGTAAACAAACTGTCTCGGTATTGCAGGCAGCCGGGGTATGATACAATTAGCATGTGAAAACAGTGGCGCCGCGGGCCCGGCCTAATTGGCCCTGTGTAAACTTGCCCTGTTATCGGGGTGCCTCGAGCTCTCGAGCACGAGACATATAGTGTGGAATGAGATTTTGCACAATAATAATTTCAGCTAGGATTAGGGAAACGTGAATCATGTTACTAAATAATAATTAAGTATGATATTTTACGTAGATAAACCCATAGATACGTTTAGAGACTTTCCATTCCATTTTCCTTTTAACTTCCAATGACAGTTTAGAAGAAAATGTGTTAGGTACAATAATTTTATTTTGTAGATAAATATTATACGACTATAATCATCAATCAATTAGCCTATTGCAGTCCACTATTGGAGATAATCCTCTCCCAATGTTGGGAGGTTTTGGTAAGGGTACTGACTTCGTGCTCCCAGACGGGTTAAAACAGACGATTTATAAAATTATAAATTAACCATTCATAACAGTCATAAGATTAGTGTGAAGCCTTCAAGACAGCACGCAGTGGTTATAAATAATATAGTCGAAATTATTGTAATTATCTTTCATTTATATTATACAGGTCTTTGATTTTTAATACAGATTTTGTGTGGGGCTTGTCACAATACACTTCGTACTATAGTTCTGTAATTTTTAAAAAACATTTTTTTTTTAAATCAGCTGCATCTACAAAGTTTCTCGCAGAGTTAGAAATAGATTTACTTTTTTTTGGCATAAACTCCTTCACTTTTTATTGCTCCAGTGCATACGACACTCAAATACAACTCTTCTCCACAGTAGCCGCCTTCAAATCCGCCCGCCCAACTAATATTGACTTCTTATTACGGCGGTCGCGCGGATATGCGGATATCGCACCGGTGCCGCACGGTTAATGTCCGCTCTGTCCGACGATAGGGACGTCCCAGACAATAAGCAACGTATTTTAGTGATGCGCTTCGACAGTTTCAACCGTTTCAACTGAGTTTTAGGTAGGATGGGTACTCTTAGATACAGGTAGCAAACTAATTTGGTAAACGTAGAACGTTTTCAAATACACATTTTGACATTAAAGAAGAGTGAGGGAGGGAAAGAATTTTTGTTAGAAGCTGCAGGGAAGCGTTAAAACGGACTCACTTCTGAACAAAGTGACGATAATTTATTGTTTATTATTAAAAAAAATAAAGGAGGTAAGTAGGACATGGTGGTATTCCCCGTTCTAATTAAGCAGTCGGATTGGGGAAGTAATTCGGCGCTACAGAATACTGTGGTTAATAATATCTCGTGTTGTGTTTCTGACAGTGAATAGGGTAGCCAGAGCTCACTGGAGAGTCTCTGTTGTCAGTGGGAAGACCGAGACACCCTTCTTTGCCTTCGGCACTGACGGCATAGAAACTCTTTTAACTTTCACCATTACCTCCTCCCCGCTCTACATGGTCGACAGCGCGAGTGCGATGCCCCTGGCGTCTGGCACCCCTGTCATTTATGGCTACCAGCCCTGAAGGAAAAGACAGCGCCAGAGGCTCATCGATCGGCAGTTGTAGGCCTTCAGGTGAGGTTGGTTTCGGCCGCGAAAGTCTGGTGGTATGGTCTCAAAATACCCAATACGCAGTACACAGTACCACGACCGTTGTTATTTAGGATATAGATAATGTTGAGGTTTTTATTTATAGTAGGTAGTGAAGGGTTGATCTAGCTCCTTGGGAAAAAGAATGGGACGTCAGCGAGCCAACGACGACACCTCTAGTGTTGTATAAGTTTATTTGCACTCGTCCTGTAAGCCGCCTCTTGCATTAAGTAATTCAAACAAAACTGGAATTGCCGCGTCTCAACTACTAATCTGCAGCTCTCAAAAAGCATCGGCAAGACGGCGGATATTTACTAGTTGCCTAGTGAACGGCCTTATTTGCATAAACATGTCATAACATAAGCTCACGCCTATTTCCCCGAAAGAGTAGGCAGAGGTGCTAGGACCTACATTTCGCCATAGGTGCGTGCCATGGTAAAACCTGGGATCGAACCCGAGACCTCGTCTCAGGAGTCCATTACCCATACCACTAGGCTACCACAGTATTTTAACTATCATACAGATGACATTACAAAAAAGCGCGCCATATATTAAACAGATTCATTAGCTTACATTCTGCGTTCCTTTTGTAATTTGAAATTCAAATTCATTTATGTCATGTTCCTGCTTCATCCAGAACCAAACAGCTCGAGTAATAGCATAGTAAAAATTATTATAACAACTTTAATTTTATATTTGCCTGCAGACTGTACCCAGAACTACAAATACAAATTAAACCATTGCATTCCTTTTCTGGCTTGCTTTGGATATCTAGATGTTTTCCAAGCTCCGGGTGTGGGCAAGGGTTCATTATCGTTTACACAATATACGATCAGCTTTAAGACAAAGTTAGGTAATCTGATATGAGTGGGATCCCAAACAACAGTCGGTTAGGACAAGACATTTCATAATAAATTGTTTATATAGATCTAGCTGTGTTGTTTTTCTAATTAGGTACCTATGTATCTTTCTATATACGTCAATGTATATCAAGGAAGCTGTTTAGAATAAAAATCGTAATGATTCCTGGATGAATTCCGAAGACCTCTGTAGCGTGGTGGTAGTGCACGCGACTACTACGCAGGAAGCGCGGGTTCGATTACCGCTCAGTGCAAATATATGTGTGCATGAATATGAATATCTGCATTGATCTAGATGTTTCTATGTATACCTAATATGTATGTATTTACAAAAAAAAAGTATGTTTATCCGCGTTCTAGAACCCGTAACACAAGCTAGTTAAGCTATGCTTACCATGGGTCTAGATGGCGTTGTGTAGATGGTCCTAGAATATTTATTTATTTAATATTGAATTTATAACAAATTAATGGAAAGATGAGTTAACTATAGAATTTGGACATCTAATTTCCTTTTATATAATGATGTTACAGTAAAGGCAACGATTCCGTGAAGTGGCAAAAATGGGAACTCATAGAAATTCTGAGTAATACACTGGTATAGCTTGCAACTGCTAAGTCGTCGGTTCGATATCTGCTTTATGTAAATATTTTACATAACATAGAAATTGAATCTCTGAGGTAGCAGACGTAGATAGAGGTAGAGCATAACCTCTACACAGGATTAAAGTAAAATATATTACTAACGCCAAATAAATTAGATTTCTTCCGATCTATAGATACCTACTCACATACATCATTAACATATTTTACGAGAGGCCATACACAGTCACCATTCGCTTAGCATGTGTATGTGTGGTCGTAGCCTGCATCAAATGAGCCATCAAATTAGTGCAATATATATCTCCTTACCGGCCTATTGTGCGGAAACCCGATGTGCTTTGTTCTCATGCAACCCGATGCAAGATGGCGTCGAAACGTCATCGAGCCAATATGGCCGACTGGGCCGTTATTGTTTGAACGTTGAGCGATATTTAAATAGGTATTGAGGGGTGATTGGGGCTGATCGTTTGGTAAAGAGCAATATTGATTGACACATGCACTTCATTAGAAACAGCTGTCGTCTATATTTTAGTAATTCATATTTTGCACCCGTTTCCTCTGTTCTCCATTCTGTTCTATTCTTTCTGGCTGGAGCTGGAATTACTGGTTAATATGCAAGGTAAGCTCCCTGACGAGCTTTTGTCAATGGACATTAATATTAATAGCATAAATAGATCCACAGACTCATTCATTACAGAGTTATAGTATTTATTTGTCAGTGGCAGTGATTTGTGACTTTAGTGTAGAAATATAGACGTCACTACAATACCTACCTATTTCTGTCAAAGTTGATAATGGTGTATAAAAAAGCGAAGTTCCTTTCATTCCGTTGTAGTATTTCGTACAGTTTCTACCGATTAGTGCCTTTCTTTTCTTCTTTGCTCTGATACAATGCAAGAGGACGGAATACTTACATATAGTGCAATAATACTTTATAAATGCTCTGGGCATAGAATACTATATAAACTTTTTCATTCATTTTCTCACGTCTAGGTTTTGTGTAAAGATACCTACGTATGTCACTGGTACAAGATAACTTTATGCCTGTAATTCAATTTCTAAATTACAAATTACTACGCACTAGAAGCGTAAAAATACCCATACATATATGTAAAACTACCCACTATAAATGTCGGTAATAGGTACAGTTAACAACAGAGATACGGTAACACATTTGCATACAATATTATTATGAGAAAGTGGTACTGTATTTTTGTCCACTGTACATGTGAGTCGACTGGTTCAGAATTCAACACGGGTGGAGCCGCGAGCAATAGTTATTACCTATACGATTAAAATAACTTACTAATACTAATAGATAAGACTCACGTCATCATTCATACAACCGTACACAACTTGCACCGCAGTAAAATGTGATGAGTGACGCTAACGCTGTACCTCTGAGTGACGTGAACCTGACCTTATCTATGACTTACCCTAAAGGTGCGTCCAGATTTGGGCCATGAACAACGGAGCGAACAGCGTGGTATCAAGATATGACGTTGAGTGTGAACGTAACAGCACATGGGCAAATAATAGAGTTGTGCTGACACGGCCCCCAGTCGATCGATGGTTTCATTAAGTTTACCTGGACACACACTTCTAAAACAGGCACGGTAAAATGTTACGTAAATGTAGACGCGGCGTAAGATGAGGTTGTGTGTTCCGAAGAGGCACACAAGTAAGGATTTTTTTCCGTTTGGTATTCAATCATGTAAAAACTCTTTGAACAACCTATATATGGCGTCGAAGCGTCGTTAGTTAGTGGTCAAGGAGTCGGCGTACGATCGAAAGGTCTCGGGTTCGAATCATGAACCCACTCTTAATACAGTCCACTGAGCTTAGCTGGGGGAGCGGGGGGGGGGGGGGTTAGGGGGAATATTAGTTCTTTCGGTTGCTAATATTCTTCTTTTATTTACCTTTATACAAAAAAACAGGATACTAATATAATAGGAATAAAATATAGGGTACTTTTTATACTATCATTCGTCTATCAAAACGCGTCCAGTGTGCTACGCGAATGAAGGCATAGGTGCAAGTTCACATATACAGGGTGTAAGAGGAACTCTCCCGAAGTCCTTAGTAGTACTCCTAGTACACAACATAGGTATTGGAATTAAAAAAATGAGGCACGAACGAAAACATAAAAAACATCACTGCAAGAAAAGCAAGTGGCGCCATCTTGCTAGTTCATCCTTTTCATGAAAATGTTTGTTTCATTTGGCTTTACCGATGAAGAGTAAAAAAGCGAAAAAAGTAAACCAAAAAAAAAAAGAAAAAAATTGCCATTAATTGTTGTGTACCAGTAGTACCTACCTACTACCAGGGACCCCTTACACCCTGTATTATATAGTAGGTATTGCCATCAAATATTCTATTTTCCATCTACAATGGCCACAAAAAGTCAATATACGTGAGCGATTGTGAGCAAATGTTTATGTAAACAAACATTCATTCATCCGAATCAACGTCAACGCGCATGTGCATTGTTTAGTCTATATTCCAGAAATTCTCATTATAACGTAAACAGTTATTGAGTGACGTTTTGACGTGATGGCTGAAGGATACTTAGTTAAAAAAATATTCATAACTAAGTATATACTATTGAGACAAAACTGTGAGGAGAATTCGTTAGGTTTCACATGCGTCTTTAAACAACGCACCAAGTAAACAGCTTTGCAAGATTATTACAAAGCTTTGTGTTCGTACAGTGAGTTCTAAAACTTTATGGACAATTTTAAACTAAAATTGGATGACGTGATTACATAACTATTAGTCTTAGAAGCTACTGGATAGTTATCAATGTGATTAATAAGTACCTTTTTCTGTTATCCAGTAGTTAAGGATATTACTTTCATGATTTTAGGGAAACAAGATATCGATCTGCTTTATTTCACTAACGCTACCTATGTTAATTTTAGTTAGATTAGTCTTTTATTATTCACATTGTAGGTATACCTAATACAGCATTTTGTTCGAAAAATAAAGATTACTTCGTTACAGATACTTTCGATTTTTGTGAAAATTTGGCGCCTTCAACAACTTAAATATACGTCCTGATTGCGAACTAGGCTCTGGCGCAATCTTTCACACTACAAGCTAAGATAAACGAAATTATGGAATAAAGTATTAGTAGGTAGAATCTCACGCTCAAACTCGATTGTATCAAAGCTTTGGACACAACCAAGAAAGGCGTTCGAATCATGGCGAGATGAGGAATGACGACATCTTGAGTCAGTCTTCTTGAGTCACAGCACACGACACATTAGTACTATTCTTGGGTCCTTTATGATTGCTGGAATTATTCTGGCCTTGAGCTGAAAAATACGCTGAACTATTTTTCTTTATGTTTATGCTGCAGTTATGGAACCAGAGCCGACATAATGATTCACAATTTCACGGTTAACTATCATCCCGCGCAAATTCCTCTTGAAAACATTGTCTATGACTAACGCGACCATTTATTTTTCCCACAGAACGGGACTCTCTATGGCTATGGCTACTAGTCCTTCTGCTTTCAGTGAGAGACTGCCGCGTGGCCTTCCAGTCCTGATAGCGCATTATCATGGCGATAGCTATGCAGCATTGCATTCTCTCAGCATCTATCATCATTCACAAACTTGGTTGGGGTCAGCTTTCTAGTCTAACTTCGATATTATCCATGAAGTGACTGCCATCTGACCTCCTCACCTGATTCAAGATATCAAAGTTCTGTCCTTAAACTAGTCCGGAATTTTAAGGGCTCATGGTCCGACGGCTTTATGCAAATAATCATACTCATTCATACAAATATTTGCATTTAGCGGGAATGCGTATCAGTCGCATTCACTACCACCATGACACAGAATAGTGCCGCCGCGCGAAAAATCGGGACTAATTCCACTTAAAGTGTGACGTGTGGTTACCACATTATATGACGTAAGTGAAAAATATAAGCAAAAGTACTAATAAGGTCATCCTAATCACCGTGAAAATAAACGAATCTAAAAATTCCGCAGAATATATTCACGAGGACTTTTATTATGGTCGTAAATTACCTTCGTTTTATAGGATAAACATATTAATTGGTAGTAAAAACGTACAATATACATTTAAGTTTACCCGCGTGTTTTATAAAGACGGATGAGTCTGGCTTCTCGTGTTGATTGATAGGAAAACAGTGCGATGATTGACCACTGATAGAAGCCAGTATTTTGATAAATAAATACATAGTAGTGCGGGGTACGTGCGGATGTTTCACTTTATCGATAGTGATATTTGATAGCTATATTTATTTTACGATATTTTTGAAGTTTCTATCTTTTATACTTGTTTTTTTTACTTTTATTTTTATTTATGGCACGTTAATTTGACTTCACCTCGCCTGATGTTAAGCTAAAAGCAAAGTCTCATGAAAGAGGGTCGCTCAGCTTGACGGCCTCATCAGATGCTTTTTCACGCCCAGCTGAAAGGACCCGGGACTGTAGGAAGAAGGAACCCCTGCGCCGGTAAGGAATTCCAGGACTTAATGGTGCGGCAGAGAAAAGACTCACGGAACCGCTTGGTTCTTGATGGAATATTCTGCACCGTGTGCGGCTGACATACGTGTTGTCCTTTGTAGGAAACTTGTATAAAATGTAGGTACATGTTAATTTCCGAATGTTTATGACCAATTTAGGTTTAGTACCTATTATACTTTCTCAATTATCTTTATACCGTTTAGTGTTATGTTTAATTCATAACCACCAAAGTTAATTCCCGTACAAATGCTATTTAGATCTCTCTCACTAATTATATAACTGTTATTGAAATACACGAACTTCCTTCGTACCTGTTATACTAGCTAGTATCCTCAACTACGACCGCAAGAATCGCATATCTTCGCTTCTACTCAACCAATTGCAGTAAACATACTTACATATATGTGTATATTCACACCTGTAAATCCCTGGAGGTGTAGGCCGGGTGAATTAATAACCCACGGCTTAATACTAAAGTATATATTATAATTATTCTATATAATATAATTATTATAATTATATCAAATTTTGCGTCCATCGGAAATAAACTGAGGAACAATAAGAATTCTGAAATTAATATTTTATGTTTAGAACACATACTAAAGTTTTTTAAATATCTGTAGGTAATGTTGACATAACTAATTAAAAAATTAAACAGCACATTACACAAATAGAACAAAATTTTGTTACTAGAGATAAGTTACGATAAAAAATAACTATCGATATTTCATAAAGTATCGACTTGTCCCATGCCTATAGTAAAAATCGGTGTTAGTGTAAACTCTCCCGTTTACCTGGGGCGTGTTATTATTCCGGCTATACGCACCAATCGTGCAGGCCACCGTACACCGTAAAACTTATATTTGTGAAGATTGTGGAACATCAACCTTTGGTTACTTTCGGTGCACCGATGGATCAGTCATGTGGTATTCATATTTATATTTCGATTAGGTTGAGTCAGTTGTATAGGAGTGAGTATTGTAAGACATATTAATGAGAATTGCGTCCAAAAGTGCAGCTGAAAAATTGGCTAAGATTACTGAATGTAGTAATATACTGACAAATAGTTACCTATTTTCGAAGTAAAAGTGAAAAATGAAAAAAAAAACGTTATTTATACATAAAAAATACTATTACTATTACTACTAGGCACCAGTGGGGACGTCGCTGTCCGGATGGGTGATCAGGCCTTCTATATGGGTCATTTCCCCTGTATGACAACCGAGACCGACGGCTTTACGTGGTTTCCGAGGCACGACCAGACCAATGCACGCAGCATGTAGGCAGCACGAGTATGGCAAACGTCCATAGGCCACGGTGACTGCTTTCCATGGGCCGTGTGCTTGTCTGTCATCTAAGTGGTATAAAAATATCCCTACTCCAGCATATACTCGTAAATATAAATAATGAGCGGGAATCGAACCCGCTCCCCCCGCGTAGAAGTCGATTTCATACCGCCACACCACAGTGGCTGTCTAAAGTAGTGCAGGTATACGTCAGCAACTGTATGTACATATATACTGTATGTACTACAAAACTACAAGCTTTATAAGCTACTAGATAAAATAGATTCACTTATTAATGTAATTAAGTTTAGGACACGACTTACATGAGTCTACATTTTCTTATAAAGAAACAAGATATTGACTATTTTATTCCATTAACGCTATCTTTGTTACTTTTGGTTAAATTAGACTTAGGCTGTTGGAGATTTTAAGGTTTTCAGAAAATTATGGAGTCCATTGTACAATTAGACGACCTTATTCAGTATTCCGGTTTAGAACACTGTCCCATATTGTTAAGATTCTGGTAAGAAATTGTGCGACGACGTTTTAGACTGCTTGTTAACATATTAATAATAATCCAATTACAATGTTCTATTTCTGTGTTATTCCTTATTACATATTCTCTATCAACATAATACATTACTACTTATATAATTATATAAGTCTAACTGTTATTCATTAGCTACAATCTAGGTACGTATCCGTATGCCGTTCTATAAAAGTATCATACTATGATATGGGTACGAACCCACACCCAGGGCTTGAAACCGGTTTAGAAAATACCGGTTAATAAAGGTTAAACCCGGTTTTCAGTAAAGGTTTCATTCGGAGCGAAACCAGAATGGGAACCATACTAAAACCTTAATAAACCGGTTTAATCTAGAGCGACACGCGCCCGCGTCGGCATCGCTCGAAGTTTGTTTTGTTTGAAGTTTTGAACGTCACAACTAGTTAGTATTGTTAAGAGATTGATGCATTTATTTACACGATTGCGAACTGTGGACAAAGTTATTGGTAATTTCGCAGCTTTGCTCCTACTTATTTTACGTTTTTCAAGTGAAGCATGCTGCATGGGTCGTAAGAGAAAATTTATAGTAATTTTGATTACGAGGAAGAAAGAAATGTCTAATCGAAGGATGCGGCGTAACATATAGGTACTGGTGGTAGAAATTCGATGGCACAAATTTGTCATAAATTTCGACCGGGTGGGTACCACCGTGCACATGTGCGCAAAACGCTTCATAGTAATTCAACCTCGGTTGTTCAGCAAGGGCAAAGCCAGGCAGAGGTGGTGGTAGTCGCAGCATAAGTGGGATCAGTGGGTCTTGGCGTAGTCTGCTGGGGTGGGGTGACCCGCCGAGCAGGGAGACCCGTAGAAACTGTGGTGCCGCGGGCCGCTCGCGGCATATTACAGGGGCCCAACTGGGGCTAACCACCCTGGGAGGCTGCCAGGCCGCGCATAATCCTGATATGGTTCGTCGTGCCAGTTGGTGACCGGACGTGGGAACCCGGCGACCATATTCGGGGGAGGGGGGGTGGGGGGTTTTGGTTCGGCGCGTCGGGTCTCGCCATGCCTCACAACCACAAATAAAATCGAAGGAGCGGTTTCCCGAACGCTGAATTGGAATTTTTGGGGGACTTGAACGCGCACCACGAGATCTGGTTGGCTCCGCCAAAACAGACCATGCGGGAAGAGCTGCCCACGCGTTTGCTCTGGCTCACAGCCTGACTCAACTGGTACACGAGGTCACTAGAATACCAAGAAGGTCGGGCCTAGCACTCTCTTTGTTAGACATTCAGCTGACGAGCCACCCAGACCAGTACAATGTTTCGGTGCGAGCCGCCTTAGAAGGTAAAGACCCAGAACGGATGCTCAGCTCATAGCACAGGTTGGTCAAGAACTAGTAGCCCATCACACGGGCAGCCGTAGCACCTGGCTACTAGCCAAAGCCGTGCAAGCTAACTTCTGCCAGTCTTCGCTATTATATATTCGTATCAGGCAAAGCAACGATTGTGCAGTACTGGAATCACTCGATGTCCGGAAAGCCAGTGTTCCGGATGGTATACCAGCGGTGGTTCTTCAAAAATGTGCTATACCGACTCTCCTACATTTCAAGTACAGTGCCGACTGCGTGGAAAGAGTCGAATGTACAGCCGATTCCCAAGAAGGGAGATCGCTCAGACCCAGCCAACTATCGACCCATAGCCGTCAGTCTAGAGGATCACTCCCTAATTAATGACCGGCAATAAGGTTTCAGGCCGAAACGGTCAACGGGTGATCTTCTGGCGTATATAACCCATCTTTGGGGTGAGGCTATGAATAAGCATGGTGAGTCACTGGCTATTAGCCTGGACATCGCCAAAGCTTTCGATAGAGTCTGGCACAAATCGCTTCTTTGCAAACTACCAGCCTTCGGTCTGCCTCCAAGATTGTGCAATTAAGTTGCTAGCTGCCTGCATGGGCGCCGTATTCACGTTCTTTGTGATGGACGAGCTTCGGAGCTACTGCAGGTAAATGCTGGCGTGCCGCAGGGGTCCGTCTTATCACCCACTCTCTTTCTTCTGCATATCAATGCCATGCTGTCCACCGGCAGCATCCATTGCTATGCAGACGATAGTGCTGTACACGAGAGTTACCACGGACATACTGCGACCAACCAGCCTGATATAGCCGAAAAAAGGCAGCTTCTTGTCACTGGGCCTGACCGGATCCTCAATCACATTTCTCAATGGGGATCTGAGAACCTGGTCGAGTTCAATGTCAAGAAAACGCAGGCATGTGCGTATACAGCAAAAACATCTCCTTTCCTTCCTCATCCCACTCTTCAGAGCACGCCACTGCCATTACAGGATAACCTCAATATACTCGAAATGGATGTTGTTCGCTGCAAACTGAATACTTAACAAGAACTATTTCAAGAGCATCATCAAAATAGCTTCGCGTAAACTCTGAGTCCTGAACAGAGTGAGACGTTTTTTCACGCTGGAGCAACGGTGTCTTCTTTACAAGACACAAATTCGCTCCTGCGTGGAATACCTACTGCTCGCATCTCTGGAATGGCTCCGCAAAGTACTTATTAGATGCTCTCGACAGGTTGCAGCTACGCGCGCATTGCTCACGGCGATGGTACGATGCGCAAACACTTAGGCTGCCGGCGCCTCCTTCTGCGAGCAGGTAATGCTCGAGAAGGAGACGGCGGAACGAGTTTGGAGAAGACTCCGGACCCGCAAAGCCCGCGATAAAAAAAATGGTTGCAGCGACGCGCGATCTGCATTATTGGGAGTCTTATTTTTATTTAATAATTACAGAAGTTGTGATTTAGTTATGTTCATTATATTTGATCGATGAAACTGTTCTTATTATATTTTTATAATTAAAATAAAAAAAAAATTGTTAAAATAATTGTGTTCAATTGAAAATGGGCTAGGCATTAAGTCCACGCGACCGAAGCACGCACAACACTTCTTGACTCCCTTCAGTACTCCTTTAAAAGTATCTCGAAGTACATTAGCCCTGCGCTTGAAAATTGAAATTTTGTACTAGTAGGTTACACATGTAGTCCGCGCGAATTGAATACGAATAGTGACGACGATGTTGTCGGTAAGAGTGAAATCAAAACCTTTATTAACCGGTAAATTGAGTCAAACCTATATAATTTCGCTCTTTAAGAATACAGTTTTTTTAGCGGTTAAGGTAGAGTCAAACCTAAATGAAACGCTCCTATGTACTTGCACTGAAACCGGTTTGATACATTAACCGGTAAACAAGCCCTGCCCACACCCGTACCTACCCCTACTTATTCATTATTGCTACTGTAAAAACTTCTTTTTTCATCAGCTAACTTATTTGATACTTAAATAATGCATATAATAACAAATTGGTACCTTTTACTCTAAATACAAGGTATAACGTCCGACCTTCAATCTGCTGATGAAGCAGAAAAAACAAAAACAGACAGATTACATCTAAACGGAGAGTTGCACGAACATACGGACGTACGAAGTAAACAAAAGAATAAAGGAATAAAGAGACAATCCCTATGAATAAAATAAAAATAGTAGGAGATGATATCGTACAAACTGGCTGAGTATGGAATATGCCGACTTATTATTCGCCTAATAACTGGAACGTATTAACTTTGGCGCATAGACCTAGCGACAGATAGAGAAGGCACGAGCTTCTTGACATGCTATAATACCTTCAGAGTTTACATAACGCATCCAAAAATATGTGTTCCAATACCATGTAATATAATATTCTTTATTGACTACTATGAATATCAAATTCAAAGAAATTTCTTTTGTAAATATGGAAGAGATCATTTCAGCTATTGTACACGTAACTACGAGTATTTAGGTGTACCTAAAATGCTTGAATGTAATAAGGGTAATCTATCTGTATATTTATGTACTACAATAAGCAGTAATCTACTAAAACCTCGATGTTAAGTTACCTACCTTTACATAAATGCTACTATTGCCTATGATCATCAGCTCTTGGTTCAGAGTAAAGTAGTTGATCTTGGTTTGAATCTAATTCATACACGTATGATTCACTATTATTGTAATTATATAAGTCTAATTCTTTATTATTTGTACTTTGATTATGTGCATCAGGATTTTAATGATTTGATCTTTTCAAATAAAACCAATTTTAATGGATTGTATCGAGATTCAAAAATATTTTATATTATACTACAGTTCGTTCTATTTCAAAGACATCTCATCTTTCCACAATGTTTTTTATATATTTCCTTCTCTAAACATTATTAAGCCTTATAGTCAATGTCTTAAAGCCATTTATAGATTATTCATTTGTATCTCCCAATATCGATTCTTTTATGTTATTGTTTTGCCGTCGTTTTGTCTCCTACACAGATATCAAACGTAATTGGCAGTTACCGTATGACAAACTTCTATTTGCTGTCGCATCCTCCCCTATCTCTGATAGTATTTGCGTATTTTTTTGTTTCTAAACCGCAAATAGTTTTGGCATATGTTTCAGTAAGTTTTTGTATAACGATTTTAATATATTGAATTATGTTTGTAACCATTAGATTGCTTTGTTTATAGCTAAAGTTGATAATGAAGCGTACAATTTTCTGTCGCGTACATGTACATGTACTGTATCTTGAAGTGGTGGTAAGCAGAGCTGTATGCTACTGCTATTGAAAATTCCTTAAGATAAAACATCCAACATACATAGGACTCGAGTTGATGCTCGAACCAAGAACTTTAGAGGGTACTTTGTGGTTCCAATAAGATTTTAAATCACAATCCAGGACACCTGCAAGTTCAACTCCCGATAACTGTCAAACGAGACTCTGGCACATTCTTCAACAGTATAAGCGAAAGCCAAAGCAGGAGAAGCGTAAACGGATTTAGGGATCGTACTTGAACTCTTCCGATGTAATAACAGAAGCATTTATTAATAATATACTATACATTGTAAGTCAAGCTATGAACTTTGTACGTTAACGTAGTTTCAATTTCCTACATTTCTGGCACACGAGCCCACAACCGCAATATTACATTGTAAATAAAGTACAGGAAATGCAAATCGTAATTGTTTTCAACTATCAACCTTTACTGTTCTCAAGAATGTTAAATATTTGAACCGCATCACTAAAATTTAACGCAAACAAAAGTTGAAACGACGTATTGTACGAGTTTAGATTAGAAACGTTAAGTCATTTGAGTTTGAACTTAGTTATTAGTATATACCAACATATAAAAAAGTGGTTTTATCAATACGTACGTAGAACATTTGAGGAAAGAATAAATATTCCAAAATTCCAAAATATCCTACCACGGGTATTACAAGTTCTCCAGGATCAAATTGTAAGTGAGCCGGGAAATGAATCCGAAATCACCCTTATGGTAGATTACAAAATGTCATTGCTGTCTCAAACTCGCTTTACTGTTGTATTCTGGTCAAATTAAATTGACCTATGGTAGATAGTGTTCAGTAAAAATAACTTCGTCCAATGTATTAAGAGTACACATACAATTTTCAATCGTCCAGCAATTCTAAATAGTTCAACTCCACCCGTAAATTAATTACACAAAATTGTTTGAAACAAAGACGTCCTTCCACAATCCACATACACAGAAATATCTCTAGTTCTTAGTGCTCTAATGAAATAATGGTTCGAAACAATTCGTATATCTTTTAACGCAGATTGTCGGGAATGGATACAATTGAGCGGAGAGAACAATTCGCTTGTTGAAGTCCATTGTACTGAAACCTTGGATATTGCCACCGTTTATTTATATCAGAGGAAATAGACGTTAAGATCTCTGCGTAATGAGCTCGTGGCCTGAATGGATCAGACTTGCTAGTTTACTACTATTTAAACTACAGATTTAAGCCCGTATTTTAGATCAATGCTCAAGTCAGTCATAGATCTCGATTTTGAGCCAGTTTTAAGTATGTACATATGTGCGAATTGAATTTAAGAACTAAACTTAAGTACAATCATAAAACATAGAATACAGCCGGAGATCAGCTGAATTGATAACAGTATCGAACCTCAAAACGGAGTTAAATATAGCAAAACAAGTATAATACGAAAAAAAGATGTAAAACTGAGGTAATACGAAAAAAAAGTTAAACTTAAGACCACCTGCCGGGAATCTACGTCGTAAACCAGGTCCAATTTACCTATTTGTGTGCTAAAATACAGTCAAATCTATCAAGTCGTATTTACAACTTTTTAGTAACAAAGTAACAAACAAATAAACACATCGTAGTCTCCATTATTGTTGACAAATGTATTTAGGCGTAAAAGTGTGTCACCCTATACAGTCACAGTTTAAGTCAGTTTGTTTATTTCCAATCGCTGTCATTCTTCCAACTTAAATGATGTCTTTAAATACTTAAAATTGTTAAGTGAATCGAAAGAGACTCCTTTCAACTGCGCGGCATTTACTCGTTCCGTTTAAATATCAACTTTCACACTCACTCAATACAATTGAAGTTGCAATAATTATATCAGTATCTTAACACAAATTCACATTTTGACGATCCAGTTGCAAAAATCATGACTCAACAGTTAATTTAAAATTACTTTTATTACCCTCATTTTAACGTTCAAATTCATTCTACAATGTTTCAGCTGCATCTATAAAACTCTCTCCATCAGTCGTATCACAAACACTTACAATATCTTTATTTTTATCGTGTTTAGTTCTATTTTTGTTTGTCACAATGATATCAACAGCAAATGTGTTGGTTAAAATATTCTATACAGTTAAGTTTACTGGTCGGTCCGTTTGATCTCCTGCAATTACAGTTTTACTGGCATCGTAAACACGATGAATAAAATGGCGGGCAGGTAAACCCCATTGTTATGCTTTTTTACCCTCCGCGGGCTTTTTTACATCGTCTCTCTAAAATTAGTTATGGGTTTAGCTCCGGACTTGTTACTGAAGACATCTGCTAAAAGCTTTTGGTAAAAAAATGTGTGAAGATAGGAACTAATGTATGTAAGAAGGGTGTTAATAGGATGTGTGTAGGTCCTTGTGATTTTAATTAATGCCATTTGTCAGTGCTGCAGTTCGTTGATGTGATTCATTTGATTGCCAATAAAATTATTCAAAAAATGTAATGCTATGCTAATGCTATAAGATTAAAACTTTTGAGTTTACACGATAAGATCAGGATTCTTATCAAATTCAGGGCTCACCCCAAAAATTCTAGACCTCGAGTAAGAGGCGATCACTTAATCGAGATTGAGATCTAATGTACCTAAGATCTATACTTTACGTGAATAGTAACATTGACGACGAAATCAAGACAAGTTTACCCAGGGTCTATAAAACGATAAGGTCTGTTCTTTTATAAGGCTCTGAAGAGTGGCTACAGGAGCTGCGTCTCACGGAGTTGAAAATGCTGCGGCGGATGTGTACCGTCACAAAGGTTAAGAGATACATACAGCATAAAAACTCACCAATAAGCTCTAGCCACCGCCGGAAACACAACCCAAGGTTATTATTAACCGAGGTATTATGTTGGGTGGTGGTACTTATTTAGTCGGACTGGTAAATTGGGATTTGGGACGGGAGATACCGTTGACTCCTGCCTCCTGAGAAAATATCTCCAAGCTGAGACTCTTAGGTGTGAACAGTATTAACGATAACATTCGATGGGAATCATACTACACACTTATGAGTAAAATTTCAGTCAAATTCAGTAAGCCGTTATGCGTGATTGAATAACAATTAACTTCACTTACATTTGTAATATAAATATAGGAATGCAGGTAATAAAACCCAACCTAGATCTAGTTTGTTAATTAACCAATTTAATTATTCAGAGTCTGTAATTCTATAATAACACACAACGGAGAATTAGTGGGTATAGCTATGCACACTAATGGAACTGGAATCTATTTTTATGGAAGTTAGTTACAAAAGTTACAATTACGTTCAACTGCCTGAAAGTATCTTTTAGACATTTGGTACAGGGATAGACTATAGATTAAAATAACACATATTATATTGGTATAGTTTCCGAACACAAGAATTTGATACACTTCACACACACACACACACACACACACACACACACACACACACACACACACACACACACACACACACACATACACACACACACACACACACACACACACACACACACACACACATACACACAAACACACACACACACGCGGACACACACACACACACTAATCACACATAGCGTTACTGTACACAATAAATGACATTGTACATACCTCTTTTACGAAAATTCCGTGGAGTATGGAATTTATAACAATAGGCCTTTATTAATGTTACTTATAATTTTTTTATTACTTATGATCCCATTTCGATCCCTGGGTGACCACTGGCACAATTAAATCCACTACCTAATCGTAGAAAACATCATCATAATTTAGAGTTTCTTTACGACTTAAGGTAATTTAAAATCTTTAAGCGCAGGAATGCGCAGGCAGTTACTGCCAATTAAAATGAGGATTTTACATTTATATGAAAACTATTCAATTATTGTAAACCTTATTATAACACAATCGTATATAAACTCTTACATTCTATGTTAATCTTTTTCGTGGGCACACTGGGACAAGAGATGCATTAAACATAAATATTTGCAAGACTTAACTACAAATACTTGCAATACTTAACTATAATAAATGACATTTTAAACTGCCAAAGGTCCCGTGGATAATTTGAGCAATAAATATAAATTGTTTGACGTTCACGTCCTCTAATCCTATCTTCGATCAGCAAATCAATTTAAAAAAATGATAATAACTCAACGCATTAAACTCACGACTTGAGGATAAGCTCGCAATTGATGACCGAAGAGATTTTTCTTTAATATAGGTACAATGCTACTAAAAGTTTTCGCAACTTTATTGAACTCGATGATGTTTTGCGTAAAACCTACTTTGACATTTCGCGCGACATCGACATTCCGATCTGTTAAGTTTATGCGGTTCGTAGTAAGGGCTTGGAAGGATGAATTCGTGCTGCGTTGTACTGCATCTACACGCCCTCCGATTCGACCCTTCCCCTTACTGAGAATCCTATGGAATACTTACAAACGGCTTAAAGCAAGCCAGTCTGGTTTTGTGTTTCAATGCGCGCGGGTCGTAAGCGCGTCGCGTCTAAACGTAAGCGACTGCACACAAAATCTTTTTTCGATTTTTCGATAACTTCGATTTTTGAAATAAACTCTACGGTTTTTTTATTGACAGTTTTGTTTTTTATGTGTACTACCGGCATAGTAAACTTTTGCAAAAGTTTGTTTGAAAAGTTTTTCTTTTATTTCATAATTTTTTAGTGATTACATTGTTATTTAGGTTTGTGGTTATTGTTTTAGTGGTTTTGTTTTCGATTTCTTTGCTTACTACGGTTTGATGTTTAGATTTTTAGTTTGTTCGAATTTTGCAATGTTAATGTGAAGTAGGTACCTACGTTGGGGGCGAAACTTTTGTAAGTAGAAGTGGTTTACGAAATATAATATTTGTGTGACTGAATAGTTTGGCAGCATGAAGCTCATATGGAAAGTTTTGTGTTGCCTTCTGCTCCTAGTGCAAGCTGTTCTGGGAAGCTGGTGGTAAGTGGAAAACTTAAAATATTTGAGTAGTTTAAGTAGTTAATTTAATAACAGATCAAATATATTGAACGGTTTATTTGTGGGACTGGAACTCTATTTATAATTACACATATATCTTATTTTTGCTCAAGTGTTTCATGTATGAATACATACGGTTAAGGAAACGTAAAACTTACGTTGACTACTGATACAAATTACAGAAACAATTTTGTTTCATTATACCTTTATGCTTAAAGACAGCTTAAAAACATAACGGTTTGAACTGTTATTGTTCGAAAATTGTAGGTACCATAATTAATATCTTTATAAAAGTATGTTAAATTAAAAATGTTCAGTTGTAAAATTACTAAATCTGTTATAATATTAGTAGCGGCAGCGGCACCAAGTGCGGTTGCCGTACGCCTGTTCATAGCTTTGATTCTCAGGTGGGAACATAGAGTAGTTGGGGCGTGACGAATATGCTTGAGGCTACCTCACTCACCCTCGGTAACTGATGGCCCAAAACAGCTGTGCGGTTTTGGTCGGTTCGAGTCCGACATAACCACTACGGCGGGAGGTAACCGTGTGCATTTCGGCACGGGTAAAAAAAAGGTTGGAACATGGAGTATAGAAAAGGCAACATCACTCTAGCTCATTCATAATTATGTGAAAGTAAGTACTACGTACTTACATTGTGGGCCGAGTTGACGAATGAAAAATAAATATAAAATATTTCTGGGCAACTCCACACCAAGTGTTCCACCAAGTTTTCACGTGGCGAGTGGACGAATAAGTTAAGTAAAAAAGGTTTTACATCTCTAACTCTTCGCAAGATAAATAATAGTAGTGCAAGTGAAAATAATTCATAATCTTTGGCGTGTGTATACGTGTATCAAGTTTACTTAAAAAAGTCTATAAGATTTACTTTTGTCATTCTTATAATTTTGTACACAAAGAAAAAGTAAAGTGTTGCACTTTGGAGCGAATTAGGAAAAATCGAACCTTGATCCGGCTTTTTTGGAAGCACTGCCTTGTGAATGGGAGCTTGAGAGGAAAGCCTCCAAAGCCTACACCACCACATCAGGTGAGGTTAGTTTGATTTGGCAAGGTCTTGATTTGCTGGAATCCAAGTGTTGACAGCATAAGACAATAGGCTATTGCGTCGGCCTTCCTAAATCCAGGACATCTTCAATCTCGTCTAGCAATAGTATCTGTCTGTTTATAAAACCTTAGTATCCAGAGCCCGTATTCCAACTTTTGCTACTTCACTACGCACGCACCCGCAGTTTAGTTTTGCTAGAATTTTCGCAGTTGTATTTTTAGACAGATAGAGCTAAACGAGGTAACATTGGTTTTAATAGTAATTAGAAATATATATTTATGACATGTTTATCCCTTTTATTAAAGAAATATCCAGTCATTTTGAAGGAGAGTGTGGGATCGAATCTAACACATAAAGGTCCTTTAAGAATTTAGTATTTGGTACTGCTACTTTAGTAATACTATTATTGTTACATATTAATTGAATTTTCATGAACGATGTTTAGGTTGAAGTGACTTAAATAAATTCATATTCATACTTAATGATACTTTGATAAGAAGGTAGTGGTGAGGGATCGGGCAATTTTGTCGGCCCGTGTACGACATCTCCTCACGAAAAATGAGTGGCTCCAACCGACATAAAGGTAATATTCAAATAGTAAGATTGAGATTTTTCGCAGAATAAATAAAAACTGATTCGGAAGTATGCATTAAAATGTAGAAGGAAATGAAATTTATTTAATTCTAATAACTGCTCAAAATTAGAAAACTTGTCTTATATCAATCAAATATTGTAATCTTTAGTCAAAATATCAAGCGTAGGCAATAAATAATATATAAGCTTCTTCAATATTATTATAAATCCAAAGGCAGGTTTAAAAATATGCCATCTGTTTCAGACAAGAATATAATTGGATAAGAATAAACCGTATTCTGCTCGTATTGATATCAATAAGTGCAAAATAAAGATTTTTTATTATGTTATTTACCTAATGTATACATTCAGTCAGACTAATAGCACAAATGTGATCACATAGTACAATTTAACTTTCGTTGAATCGAATATGCTTCAATTTGGCATAGATAACTGAAGCTCCCCGACTACCCCAGAAGGAGGGTTATATTTTTCTAGAGTATGTATGTATAATTGTTTGCCACCCTTTGCAGCCTTAACGGCTCAATGGATATTTGTTTGAGATGTGTCGTTAGAGAGAGTGACAATGGATATATCAAAAATTAAATAAATACAAAATGACGAATTTTTTACGCTAAATCTGTAGTTTCATAACTTATTGAGTAGGTTATGAAAATGATGGGCATTAAGAGATTACAAAATTATATACATCATATCATATATCATCATTCCCTGAGCTTATTACCAAGGCAGTTGGGGTCGACTTTTCAGTCTAATTAAGATGCTGCTGCTGAACTTCAATATTTTCCGTCAAGCCACTGCCATCGGACCTCCACAACCAAATTAGCGATATCGAAGTTCTGTATAACTACCTATAGAAGCGTCCACTACAGCCACGCCACAAACCTGTCATTCAAAAGAATAAAATAAAATAAATTATTACAAATAAAAAAAACTCGGCTGCTTGTAAAAAGTACGGAACCACTTTGATAGCAGGCGGGATTTGTTTTTCTTTCGCTTTGTGACCGAATACATGGGTACCGAATTGAATATTTTTATAAGCGATCGGATTTTTAATACCTAATTGTAATAATATTTTTTTAGTGTAAAAATTCTAATCAATATCATCGAAGTCTCTATCAAGGTATTCATTCATTCTGTAATAATTCATTAATTCATTCTATCAAGGCATTCTTTCAGTTTGTACAAAATATAAATAATTATTATTACAATTTTCCAAGAATTTGAAATTATTGACACAATATAACCTAACAATTTATTCGCATTCTATAAATATTAGTCCGCAGAGTTCTGATTTGAGCTACTCTTGAAAAATTGAGATGACTACGACTTGAAAAATTCTTTCGCCTTTTACTAATTGTTGTCCGTGAGCTTTATTTGTCAATTGTTAAAAACAGCATTAAAATCCGCTGAGTATATCTAAGCGAACAGGCAATGGAAAAAGTTACTTCATTTTTTACTGTGTTAAAGACTCCAAATATGCCTGTACATTACACAAACACTACATAAATATTAACAAAACTACCAAAGCAACAGCATATACATAAGAATCGGTAGGTACAAGTATTAGTATCTGTACCTATTTCATTTATTTAACACTGTATGTGTGCCTAACTTATATTTTGTGCAGTAGTATTGCACAAAGATATTATTCTAAAACGTAGTCCCTCATATTTAGCGTTTACTAAAACAATTTTCGTTTACAAACATTACATCGTACCCAACTATAACGTGCGATCCAAAATAGCAAAACCCTAGCAATGCTACTTCTATACCTCGTGGCATATATCTTGTACCCAAAATGTGCCCTATATGCAGAGTACGCGTTTTTTAGGTGTCTTTTGGATGCTACAGCAGAGACACTGAAATCCACAATTTATAGATTATATCAAAACATACTCCGCGTGCCAGAGTCTCGTTCCTCTCAGGTTCAACATATGTGCTCCGAGGTATACTACAGTCTATTAATTGTTTATGTTTCTCGAGGCATTGTTTGACATTTCGTTGAAAAAAGAAAGATGGATATTGCTAAGCATTTACGTATACCTATATATTTATGATATATTACAAAAGTATACATAATAATATTGTGATATATTAGGTGGGTGTAAATTAATTGACGGTTTGTTAATCAGTATATTATATGAATGGTGTTAAAATTAGTATAATATAATTTATGTATGTAACATTCACCGGTAGAGAAATTCACGGAAGTGGATAGTTCTATCACTTGTATTCAATACTAGCAATACCCACAACTTAGATGTTTGCTTAAAAGCATGAACACGAGTCGGGGCAGAGACTCATAGAGGCGACTGGAGACTCTCGTTCCAGGTCATTCCGGGCGCGAGGATGTCTATCGCAATCCAGCGTGGAACCACGGCAAGTGTAATAGCATCGTTGCACCAAGAGCGAACCTGGGACGGAACTGGGTTATACTGTAAATACCTATAACTCAAAGATTTATAAATAAAGAAGTTATAAGTTGGTAAAGCTAAAGCAAAAAAATCTGTGAAAAATATTTTGAAATATGTAAAACATGTCTGGAATAAAATGAAAATTTACAATTATTGGGGCAAAATTATAAGTTACTGAACAAAAAACAACTTGATTCAATAAAATAAGATGCTTTTCACACCTTTCTTAAGGACACCGGATTGATTGTAGGAAGATAGCAGAACGTGTGCTGTGAGGAATTTCAAGTTTGAATAATGTTATATTATTTTATTTTGATCCCTTTATTGTTAGCTTCATTTCATTGTCTTTGTACAACGTATTCATTTTTAATGAGTATAATGGGATAATTCTCAATAGAGTTAAGAATATGCTTCGAAGGATGATGATAATGATGACGTCTTCAAAAAAATATTCAATTTATATATGTATATAAATACACATTTTTCTTTTTCTTACCATTTATAATAACGTATTACTATATGTTGTGTATCACTTATTACTTACTATTGTGGCTTGTTACTTTTTACCACCTGCCTACAAAAACTTCATCATTTATATGATTATCTTTTGATTACATAACAATACCTATATTATAATGCCGTTTATTTTTAATCAGGAGGTTTTCATTCGAATAGAATTTTTTTCTATGTATTCTTTACCGCGTTGTCTGATTTCAATGATTATTTTTTTGTTTATTAGGGGTACCTCAGGGTGATTCACTGGGACCACGTAAATTTTAACAGAATCTGATATATGAAATTATGTACTAAATTTTTTATATAAATGATTAACTAACCTTTACAATTATCACGTCACATGATGTGCTGCCGGGGTGCGGGGGATATGGCCCCGGTGAGATAGTAATCCGTGATTCGAACCTGGGACCTCTCAATCGTAAGGCTCCATGACCACTAAGCTACCGACGGCGACGCTGCGAACTCTACATTAAATAAGAAATTAAATTAGCAAATGTCTTTGCACTACCTCTGCATAGTATTATTTTGGTTGGTTGAACACGGCTTTCGTTTTTTAAAAACATTATTAGTCAAAACAGCCACGTCCGTCTGTTCTTTATCACTCATTCACAACCAACCGGTTAACAACACAAAATAGGAAAGTAAAATCTGCTAAAGCTATTTTCTCGAGTGTAAATCTGACTGTTTTGCTCTAAGCAGTGCACGTAAAATTCTACAGTGAGTGACATCAAAGCGATCTCTGTTCGTGTGCCACATGTTTAACACTTGGCCTTTTATTAAGTTTGCATGTTCTGATTTCTGATTTAATTGACTGTGTCAACGAGAGTTTTGATTGGATGTGTTTGCGAAACTGTGCAAGTAAACAAAATAAAATTCATTAATTCATAATTTTTATCATTTCATGAGATTTTGAGTATTTCGTATGCTAAGTATTCAAATTAATTTAGATGGGAAATAATGAAGACCCACACTGGACTTGAATGTTCTGACCACCCAGCTACCGGGCCACGTATAAAGCGTTCTATATTTCTCCTTTGTTTTTTAGGAGCCGTCATTAGAGCCATTAACCGATATTTTTACGAACTATCGGACAAAATAACGACTTTTAAAATCTTCTTTCATTTATTGTATTGTATATCAATACACCAAGGATTTACCTACATCATAATTAGAAGTACGGTTTATGAGGTACATAACATACAATTGGCGGGCTTTAAGCTCTGTAACAATCTCTTAGAGGCACCCATAATTTTAAATTGATTTGTATAGTGCAAAATCTAATTCATTGAATAAAATGATGAATAACTTTTATTTCGTTTAGCAGCATAGTGGGATTCGGATTCGGACCGTTATTATCCATCGAAATTTGTGTACTGTATCTTGTAAGATAAGCGTAAATTGTATCAAAATATGCAAATAGCATTAATAGCAAATAAATGTATCCAGTACAATAATAAATAATGTTTGAGCTATTATAACCATGTAGCCTTGTAGTATCCTATGTATTCTGACGGTCGCTAGTAGTCCGAATCACAATGGAAGTAAAGTAAGATTGAAATCATATAACTTTTAAAAGCTGGTTTTAAAACTCAACATTTAAGTTGACTCTAACTTTTAGGCGAGATTTAAAATTTGGTAGCCATGACTATGATAACATGTACAGAGTAAGTTCTACAGTAATCTTTGCAGACTTACCTTACGTTAATCAAGTAAAATAGATTGAGATATTACCGATACAACGATCGGTTTAAATCAGAATTACTTCAGCAAATACTAGTTTTATACCTGCTTATGGGTTTAAGTCTCAATATAATATTATAATCTGGAGGTAAGCTGTTGTTGGCTTATGAGTAACTTATTAAGTCTTTATTTATTTAAGGTTTGTTTACACCCATAAAGGCGATATTCAACGATCCGTAATTTTACAGACGCAACTTTGAGGACAAAGTACGGTAGAAAGGAGCTCGTTCGTGATACTGCAAACACATTTCTCATAGTAAATACGTCTGTGTCTGCGTCCGCGTCCGAGTAACCACGCACCGTGCAGAGCCAGCGTGGCACGTAACAGAGTGATCCCTAAAAAATAATTGTAATATCTATTCGGTTTTTAAATAAATACGTCGTCGGGTAATAGGAGTGTGATAATCTGGCTAAGAGCCGTTTTCAACAATCCACGATTTTATAGACGTGTAGTGATTTCGTGGACTACGCACCGTGGAAAGAAGTTTGTCCATGATACTGCAGACGTGATATTGTTAATGTGTCTGTGTCTCTGTCCACTCTGGGGAAACCACGCACCGTGGCAATCCAGAGTAAGGCGTGTATAGAAAAAGAGCATGATTTCGATCAGGCTTCTCGAATAATTCTCGCTTCAACTCGGTTTCTT
This sequence comes from Pelosia muscerda, assembly GCA_963691645.1. NCBI lineage: Eukaryota > Metazoa > Arthropoda > Insecta > Lepidoptera > Erebidae > Pelosia > Pelosia muscerda. Next base: position 28,495,494 of record OY829098.1, read on the forward strand.
ACGATTTATTATTTTTTTTAGATCAGGACCACAATTGAATGTGTCTTAGTGTCGTAATTGGGTTTTATGATACCTTATTACCTAGATTTTGTAAAACTTACAGCAAGCTAAACTATTACGTCACTACGAAGCGTGAAAGCGAAGTTCTGGCACACGCTTGTACAACATACATGCAACAAACCAACGACAACCGATGGCCGCGGCCCGCCAGGCGTAGGAGGATCCTCCCTTCTTATCGGATAAACACATCACCTAGCTCTTTTACAAGTTTATATTCCTTTTCAACCACGAGTACCTAGCAAGTGAAGATGCGGCCGCAATTATCTTCTCATTTGGCTTTGAGATGTCAACAACTTTCTACAGAAACAGTTTCTATAAAATAAACACTTGAGCTCCAATAAAGATAATTTACACAATGACTGAATCAATTAATTGATTGACATGTTTACAATGATACAACTTGTCAGAACTTGAGAGAAATGTGCGTGAATTGAGCAAACTTTTCTCTCAGGGCTTTAGTTGAACGGCAATTATTCCCGTAATAGTTATGTAATTAACAAAACCAAATTATGTCAATTAGGAGCTAAGAGTATGTTCAGATGAAGAAGATGTGAAATGCATAACTTAAACTCATTAATAATCATCGATATATTTCTCTAGCTGTTACATTCAATAAATAAACTGATACTCGCATAAAACTATTGTGGTTAAGCAAGTGATTTAAATCAAATTTACATAGGAAATAGCGAAGGACGGGATTCAAACCCGCGATCTTTCCCTTACAGGGGGAAAGCTCAGACCGCTAAGCCACGAAGCCTCGTCTGAATCATTCGAAATTTTCCTATACATCTTTGGAATGATTTGATTTGAACAGTCAGCATACTATTTGCTTTCAATATTTTTAGTTCGAGAGGTTTAAACTTATTAGGTATTCATTATAATGTTTAAACCAATATATAAAGAAAAAAAATAGCAGTCTCAAAAACCAAAGTAAAACCAAATTTGCGCTTATACAACACAAATCGGAGTCACTAATTCTCCTCGGGATTATTTGGTTAAACAGCAGCCAAAGTCAATGACCTATTTAATAAAACCCTACCTGCGAAATTTGGTCAAAACCCAATCGACCAGTCGAAACTTACCATCACTGGTTAATTATTAATCTCGTAACATTTACCTTTTAAAGAAAACAATAGCTTATTTCTCTCAAATATTTTAATACGCCTTCGCTATATCCAAAACAGTATTCTAATTTGTGACGTATTTTTCAGACTAATTATCGATCCGAAGCAGTTTAAAGTACTATAAGTCCAAATCGCAGATTGCCTTTGGTTTTGTTTAGTTGAACTTCGAGTAGTTTCAAGTCAAATGTGGAACATAAATTCATTCAATAATTGAAATATCTACATATTATATACAAATTAATTATAAAATGAAACAAAAAAATAAATAACAACTAATTAACATTAAAAATAAGTACCACCCTCTTACTTGGTATTGATACTTAGGAATGAATATATAGAAACTTAATTTTCTTTATCACACATCTCAACTTTACAGCATAATATTTTTAGGAGTAGTTAAAACCCAAAATTAGTATGCGCGTAACGTAAACGGTTTTAAGAAATTATATTTGAAAGAGGGAGGGAAACCCATGATTTAACAATCTCAACGATGGCAGTAGCAAAATACGAATATTACTAATTGACATAGAAAGGAATGCCAAACCACACCTCTGAAAATAAGTAACAAGACTTCATACTCGAGGCCTGATTACACTGAGCCTCGGGTAAGGAGTCTTTCTACTTACTTTGAGGGGTGTGGTTTGACTTTCCGTTCTTTGACAAGTTCCCCTCTCTGCCCCAAATTATTTTCTTATAATGGATTTCCTCCACCTAACGCCTTATACTATATCTTATCGTAAAAGGTATTAGCTACTCCATAAAGGTATGAGTCAATCATTCACTTTTCAGTATGCCACATTAAGCGACTACTACTGCACATAAAAATTATTACAAACCAATAATATATTAACATAATACATTTATAGACACACAAATAGTACAGCAGTGTAAGTTAGAAAAAAATTCTTAGTAAAATGTTAGTTGTGGTCCGTTTGAAGTTAATGTACCGTAGCGACATGTGTGTACGTTTGTCCCCTGGTTTATACTTAAATATGACTAGTTTATACTAATTTTAGACCGTACAGGATGCTACCACAGTCCCATTATGCAAAATAAGAATAGAAGGGAGAAAAACATTAATGTAATATTATTGTGACGATTAGTGATTACAGTAAATTACAATATTTTGAAACTCACATTTTATGTATAGTATTAAGTACTTGCTTGGAATAAAAGGTGGTTTGTGAGCTTCTCATATCCAAATTTCATTCAGATGCGTTCTAGTGTCATTGATTATCATGAACCAATCGGTTATCGGTATCGGTTTCTTAGAAATAGTAAAGTTATGAAAGATATTTATACATTGTGTTTCTTAAAGAATGCGACTACCATACATTAGGTCCGGGGTTCAATTTCTTGGTCATGTCGATTTGCAGCAAGATGATAACAGTAAAGTTAACGACAAGCTTAATTTTAAATGACTAATGTATTTGGTCAAAGTTCAAACAGGACCGGACACATTAATGTTGAGAATTAAGTAGGTACCATTAAGAACTTGTTTCAATATTCCACTACTAATTAAGCTGTCTACGTGACAGCTAAATTAGTAAACGACTGAAATATTTACTATTGATTATCAAAACTGTGAAAGGTTAACAGGCTTCTTAACAGTTCGTGCACAGTAGCTTTTACAAGTAATTATGGCGGTAGGTAAAATAGTACACCTAGCTGTAATATGTCAACCGAGCCTTTAGACAAAACGATATTCTATCAGCGTTAACGCTAATGGAAGATTCAATCGATGAATCACGGGACCATTGATAACATATAGAAACGAATCTTCTATACTATAGTTTGACCGCGATTGCTCTACCAGTCCTATGATACGCACGACCCACAGTATCTCTCTCACCGACTCCGGTAAGATAAGTAAAAAAAAATATATGGCGAGGGTAGTGACCGGGAGTGTACCGCTCCCATGGTGCGCGCGGCGTAGCGGCGGGAGTATCGACCATTCTCGCTTCCTCTCGACTCATACTCTTTCATTCTTGTTATTTACCACGTTCTCCGAGGGTGCGGAACAACAGTCGTGGTTAGACTATAATAGAATATCACTTCGTCTAGCTAGATGCCTAGACTTTCTACCACTGAGCAATACAAGACTGCAAAGCAAGAAGTTGTGATTTTGATTCTGAGGTCAATAAAAAAAAATGAAAACTTAGTAAATCTATTTCTGTACATCAAAGTTGATAATAGTTTATAAAAATCGCTTCACGCTTCACATTTTGTCACTTTTTCATACCTAGGTTTTGTGTAAGGATTTCACTGACAAACTTTGTTCCTCTAAGGATAACTTTATATAATATATACTTTATATAATGTATATTATACAGCCTTAGGTACATATTGCTAAAACCTAGACCTCTTGCCACTTAGTTAAAGAGAAGAATTTTCTGTACGAAAACTGAATCTTGCGTTGCATAGTTGGTATTTGCGAATGGGTTATTTGTTCGTAGTTGTTAGGTAATGATATAAAATTTACAACACTGTATGTGACATTGTCATCTCAAATGTATTGTTCAAATTATGTAACCTTTGCTGTTCTTGAAATGCGCACGAGTGCCGCTTTCACGGAATTGAAGAACAGTTCAATATTTACAACCGATTTAACATGTTTCTAGTTGAAGCCCGCGGTTCAGCTGACATGAAATTTTGATTTCTGCTAGCCATGAGAACAGATTCCTGGGAGAGCAAAGGTGTTATTCCAGAATTCAGAATTTCAGTCAGATTCTTTCAGTCGATAGAGCGTAATTGACTAACAAATATTCAAATATTTGGACATCTTCACAAACTTTCACATTTCATCTATATAGGAAGAAGGATAGTATCATATATGAGATGTATCTGGTTATTTTCGCTAGATAAGTAGCACGTATTTACCAGTTTCACCACTTTCTCACATACATTATAACAGCTATCTAATGTTCATTGTTCGGAGTTCATATTTAATAAACATTGAATAGACTGAATCAGTTTACAGACCAAAGTATCCAATAAGACCTTCAGTTTGGCACCTTCATAGAAATTTACTGAAAGCCAGTGGTCCTTAAGTGCCAATTACTTAGGAACGATATTGGACAATGCACCGCCTTCTGTCCCTAACAGTGCGTCGTAGTCACCAGACTTTAGTTGTGATATTAGAATGTTAGTTACGATTAATATTTTCATGTCTTTATGCTGGAAGCAACGATTTCAGTATCTTTTGGGTGCTGTTATCATTTAGCACAGTGATTGAGAGAGTTATTTTTACAATTAAAAGAAGAATAATGAACAAGATCGAAGCTTTGTCATTACGCTACAGCCGTGAAGACACTTCTTAGGTAAGTAATTTAACTTGGTTGAAGGGGTTAGTTAGAATACTTTTAATTCCAGTTACTAATATTCTTAGGAAAAAATTCAGCAGACAGACATAATAGGTGGTCATATCAGTCACCAGTAAACATACAGGGCGTATTTAACTAATCATCAAGGGCAGGTAGCTTAACCGATATAGTTAAATCAAATCGTTCTATCCATAACTTTAGACGTAATCTGAACTGCATTCACAGATTTTGGGAAAATCGTAGTCACCAAAGAGCTGAAAGTCCAACCATTTTTAAATCTGTGATAGCAGTTCTGAATATCTCAAAAAGTTGTAAATATTCATATAGAACATTTCATTTACCTATAATGATTAAGGTTTCTGATTCGTTTCAAAAATACATTCTGTATAAGGTAACAGTTGCCTTAAATCTACGCTACATAATACTCGACTTTTTTGTGAACATCTTGAATTAAGAAAAAGGAAACACCCTTGATATGCTAGAGAAATGTACAAATAGTAAAAAACATAACCTCCTTTCAGCGCTGTTTATCAAAAACATAGTCAGCCGCACAAACGATGCCATGTTCTTTCTGGCCTAATGCCGGCGGTCATCATTACCGTGCTTGTTTTGTACAATCTTGGAGAACATCTCGAACATTACACCGATATTAGACGTAAATAGTTGTCTTTAGAAGATTTGTTATATAGTATTTTGTTATCACTGTACTACTGTGTGTGTATGTTTATGTTGCCCGTGGCTTGATCCACATGTAGGAAAGAGCGAGGCAGTTTAGGAAGCCTAGCCTTTTTTATCGTGCAAGAATGCCCACGGATACCCTCCTCCGCAGCCAGTTGCGGAGGTTATGTCGGCTTCGAATCGACCAAAACACGCGCCGTCTTTGGGTCTTTAGTTGCCCGAGTTGAGATAGTAGCCAAATTATCCCTCGCACCGTGACCGACAGACCCATGGCCATCTTGTCAAGATGGCACTCTTCAGTTGTGAGGACTACAGAGTACCAATCTAGCAACCGGGTTTGACGAGGCGCAGGCAGGAACGAAGCCTAGTCTAGTCTATTTGCAATGCCGCAGTTAATAGAAATAAGGAAGAAAGAGAATTAAAGGGCTAGAAAATAAATGTAATAATTCAAAACTGGCTAAGTTCTAAAATGCCTAAAAAAATGTTCCTGCTTCCGTAGTCCATGGAATCTATATTGGAATATAAATAACCTATTCTATTCTATCACTCTGTAAGTTATCGTACCGATTGATTAACCGTAACGTGAACGTGTTTGTTTATGTTGACACATTAAGGTTTTGTTTTAGCGAATTGAAATCCACCAACTACTTATGTTATGACTGTGATTACAACTCGTTTCCAAACAGAATAATATCTTTGTTTTGTGAATCGACGGAGTGCTTGGCTGCTTTAATAGATTCCCGTTCACTCTACATGTAATGTTTGTATGCATGAGAATATCTATTTCCATTAGTCTAATTGTTTACAAAAAGAAACGTATCTTTTAAGCATTTATCATGTACTCGCTTTTGCGCACGACTCCGCCCGTGTGGAACTCTGTACCCGTGACTTTCTTTAACTTATACCCATCATTTGTGTGGTCTTCTACTGATGGAAACATTTTCAAAATTGGTTTAGTAGATCCAGAGATTTCCTCCCTACAAGCTTACAAAGTTAACCGTTTTACAAGTATAATAATTTATAATTATTATGTGGGTATATAACCTATGGTTAGTTAGGATTTAGATAGTGCCAGATGGTACTTTAGGCGTTTTTTATTATTACTAAACGAATATAGCAGGCACTTTAATCGATTGCCTACTTCCATACTACCTACTGCCTCTACTTAAAGGTAAGAATTGTCTGAACTGAAAAACCACAATGAATTAATGAACCATATTATTATAGTCAAGCCTATATCTAGGTAAGCTGTAACTGCTGTGGTCTGCGGTCAGCTACGAATTCATATCTCCGGAGTTCGTGATTCAACTCTTTCTCATGAATTGTTCATCTGAAGTTTTATGGGAGCTATTGGCGTCTAATTTCCCAACCTCGACAGTTATTACCTATATTCTTTCTTGGTTCAGTCATATTTTTAAATAATTATTTAAGTATAAAAGTGTACATCATCCTTCAGAATAAAACTAACAACTTCATTTGAGGTTGAATTCTCGTAATATAAGTCTACTAAAATTCATTCTCCATCTAATCTCAATCTCCTACAAGTCAAAAACAATCATGATTTCTTTGAAAGGTATACCATTCACACGAATATCATTTTTGATATTTAGAAGATTGACACTGGATCAACATTCAGTCACTATAAAAATAAAGTAAGATTATTTTAGATATTACTTTAAGAGGTAGTGGTAAGCCACCTAATGACCAATTTTCGTGATATAAATCTTTTGAAAATTTAAGTCTTATAACTTTTTTGCAAATAAATGTTTCTTACGAATCTTTACAAAAACTACGAAGTACTTTTTACAATCCGTCGTGAATGATTCTCGAACAATCATTAGCCTCCCCATGCCCTTTAAACAAACACCGAGTTTCAAACCATCATTTGTGTTACAACCGCACTGCTTCTCCCCCAATAATAAACAAAGCTATGACGTAGTGCAAGGGTTGTAAAGTGACTAATTATTTACTTACATCCCTTATTCGGAAGCATTTAATAGTGATTTGAATGTTTTATCCCGTTCTGTCTTATTGTAATGATATAGGTGGAAAAGAGAGAAAATGATGTTGCCATTAATTTGAAAAACAAATCAACCTGGAAAAGTAGCATTGATTACAATCTCCGCGTTTTAGTTGTGATGTACAATCACAATTAAACAGGAATGCTGTAAAAGATTATGTATATTACTTACCGTGTGCTCAGAGGGTCACGGGTAACAATATTAATATGTCATCATCATTCTCTGAGACTATTCCAAATTCAGTTGGGGTCAGCTTTCTAGTCTAACTAAGATGCGGCTGAACTTCGATATTTTCCATTAAGCAACTGCCATCAGATTCCGCAATCAAATTGGCGATATCGAAGTTCTGTAGTTAGGCTAGTCGGACTTTTGAGGACTCCAACTACCCGTAACGACTGTCATAGATGTTTGTATGGTAACCGGGAGCGACGGCTTGACTTGCTCTCCGAGGCAAGACCAGACCAGTGCAAATAGCCATATTCCTGAACCGTAGCAGGTCGCATTCACTACTGCCACGCCACTGAGGCAGTCACAATATTAATATGTACAATTTATTATTATATTAATGCCGTTTACAATGACTCTAAATATGAAACTATTTTTATGACATTAATTGTTTTTTGCTCATTTATTCTGACATAATTAAGTTATTTGGATTTTGCATGTGTACATTTATCAATTATTTGATGAATTGTGATTTAATCCTTATATTTTGTATGCCTTTGGCGTTACATAGCTTGTAGTATTATGATTATAACATCTTTTCTGTAACCTCTGCTTCGCGAAATAAATAAATTTGAATTTATATTTTACTTTGCATCATTTTAATAACAAGACTATTTATAATTTTCGTGCTTCTTACGTAGATACAATGTAAAACTGATTTCTGTGGTGTTGCAAACTTTTTATGTCGTACGGCAGTCGCTCCTGGAATTAGAAAGAAGAGGAGAGCGAACTCTGGATTCCAGAGAAAGCTGACGTAGTGTTAAAACAAAATAAACAAAAACTAATTTCCATTTATTTTTCACTTGAAGCTCGTTGAAATTCTATCATATTTTGAATATATATGTACAAGTACAAGTTCGCATGATATTACGTAGTTGCATAAGTCACTACTAAGGTAAGGGTCTTTGAAAAGCTAGGTTCTTTTCGTTAATTCTGCTCTTTCGTTTATTTTTATTTATTTTACAATCTCTAATTAGATAGGAAAAAGTAATGGATTAAGGGGCTTAATAGCATTATTTAACGTCCTTTTTAGTTCTCCTTTACAATATATTTCCAGCTTATTCTAGTCTTTTGCTCTATGGCAAGGGCGAATTCATTGAAAAAAATCAATTGAAGGCGTGGAATTAAATAATTTTGAGTGTGTGGTTAATTTGACATTCGATATTGCATAGTACCCTGTCAAAATCTGCAAATCTGTCCACCTCCTGTTCGTTCATTTTCTAACGGCCAATCTTTGGCTGCTAGAAATTGCATCCAACAATTTAAATCTCTACAACGCCATTGGTATTAGCTGTGTTTATAGTGGTGTGCCGAAAAATAAGTGTCGAAAAAAGTAGTATAATACAAAAGTCAACTGTTTTAGAAAATAGATAAATATACGTATTCTGAAATTGACTTATGTCACTATGACTTATTTTTGAAAGATTCTAAATATGCATACGTCGTTTCTTAAGCGTTTGTCGGTTTTCAATAAGATATATAGTTTGCCTAGTGGTATTTGAACATCTCCCCTAGCAGTTTGCATTTGCAATGTGTGTGTTGTCAATTTGTAAGATAATGATTTGTAATGTAACACGGAGCTTACAGTATATTATACCAAGGGGTACCGATTTGAAGGGTTACAAAGGCATACAAATAGTTTATTAAATTTGAAAGAGCTTAGTAGTTCTTAGAAGTTTTGTTTCGTACTCTATTTTCTTATAAAAGGACATATAGATCTTACTCCATAATTTTGGATAAACAGACACATCACATAGTTGAGAATTCTATTATCAGTACAAAGTTGGAATGTAAGATAGATTTTTGCAATCGTTTGAAATAATTGTAATATTTTAGCAAAATTCTACCTGAGTTGACCCTGAGTTCATCACTCTATGAGCGTTGATGGTGTGACACTAACATTATCGACTTGACCGTCCGTTTCGCTCTTTTCTCTTACAAATTCATATTCCATCGTGCGTTATTTATTTCACGTATTTAAAAATATTCCAATTTCCAATAGTCTTAAACAAATTTGGATTTCGAATGATCCTAATCAGTAAATTCCTATCATAGATATTTTATACTCAACCACTTTTCTTTGTACATAAAACACACTTTTAGACCACGTTCACGCTCATAGTTTTTCAATAAACTAAGTAAGACTTTTTATAATCATTTTACTAGTATATGGCCTAAACCTATAAAAATGGTTGGCCGTCTTGCGTCCTACTATCTTCCATTACCATACAACCACAAACAAATGTAACCCAATAATAAATCCAAACAAACACAGCAAGCGCCTCGAATTTCATGTCACTCCCTTGTAATATTTGGACTGTAATTTGACATAAAGCACGTGTAGACATAATACAATGACGGCCAACTGCGGCCAACATTGTAACATGCGATAACAGTGTCAACCGTCATCGTGGACAAGGATTCGTTTAGTTGAATATGGCGCCAATGTTTCATCAAACATGCCCAATGTGGTGATGAATTAAAGTGTGATTGTATTTTTGATAATGCTTAGTTACAAATTTAGCACACTAAACTGAATATGAGAACATAATGAAGGTCTCATTTTTGTTTAGTTTGCTAAAAGTGTTGATGCATACATATATACGGGTCTATGTGTGCGTGGAATATTGATCTCCGTACTGTGAGTTAAACTACCGAAAAAAGTATTTTATGTCTTATTCAAAGTCTTTATTTGTTGCGCACATTTTAAGTCTCACCATATTACAAATGACAGCATTTGGATTTTTTAGTAAGCGTGTTGTGCTTTTTCCATAGAAAATTTTGTTCATACAAAATTTTCTCAGGCAAAGTTTCTAATAAAATTTCATTTAACACTTTTTATTTCCGGAGTGCCAATTTTTTGCAGGGGTGTAGTTAATGATGTATTTAGTACTTAAAAAAAAACCTATACTCACAACAGTCCAGTCAGTCTCTTCTGGCTTATAGATAAAAAATATTTCTTTGACATAATTATGAAATTACTTTTCTAAGACGGTAAAGGTAGCAAATAAGCCCTCAATTCACCTGATAGTAACTATAGCATATGAACCTACCTCTTTTTATTTTCTGGTCTATTTAAGCAATGTAGCTAAGTATTAAAATAGTTACGTAAAATTTTACGTATATAAAATGAGTGAATTTTAATGTGTATATTTATATAAACCAATTTTATTTACATTTTATGTAATTAACAATAAAACTTTATGTATAGAAACCTGAACAACAAAATACGATTTTAAATTAAATTCTACTCACACTCAATCTAATCACTTATTCAAATTTTAATAGACAACTCCATAAATCCTAAATACTGCTTGATACCCGGGGGATTTGAGGAGCACATGTGCATCGCACCGACTGTCCAGATTGCGTCCGATTCAATTTGCCAGCGTAATATATCAACAAAACACGCCAGATAAAATCATTTGTAAAGGCGTCACAAAACATTTACATTTTGGTCGCAATCTTAGGGCTGTCACGACCATGATATCGTATATAATATATATTGTGTCTTATTTGCATGAACTAATATTATTAATTATAATACCTAATAATGTTTTAAAACATAATTCACAGCGCTATTTTGATAGCATTGTAATTAGTCCTAAAACAGCTACCTAATAGCATAATGCCTACATCGACGCCTCATGTGTGAGAGTAAGATATTGAAATAATTTTCATAACCACTTCTATTAGGTACTTGTCCCGACTGATTGACTGACTTATCTATTAACGCGTAGTCTAAAAGTAAATCTATACTAAATATCTCGCAATGTTCTAAACATCCAGTAAGGAACTATTTTTCGAAATAACTCTCCTAAGTATATTCCAAGTAAAAAAACTAGATTATATACACGTGTATCTAGTGTAATATTTAACAAAAAAAGCTAACATTTGGCTAATATTTTTTTAAAGATTATATTTTTATTTTTCGTGGACAACCCTAACAGAGCCTGCGGGCTATTGCACATCGCTTGGCTAATTTGGTGATGTTATACAAGTCGCCTCACTCTTTAGTGCGCCTATTACAATATTAGATCGTCTTAGTGATGTACCTACTTCATTTATATTTTTCGATAAATACAACTCATAACAAATATATTTCATTTTGAGTAAAAAGTTTAAATTCCTTAGATAGTTGCACCGCGAAAATATCAGACAGTAAATTATATTTCTCTAGAATATATTTTTTGTAAATAATTTATATATAACTAAAAAATTGTAGCCTCTAGAAGAAATATTGGAGATCAGAAGCTGATGTTTTTAATTCTAATAGTACTCGTATAGTAAGGATTATCGTAGTATGTAGTTTGAACTTAGTTGAACTTTCAATACATTGTACTTATTGTTTAATTCGAAAAAAATAATTCATAATATATTCAATTCAACATTTATCGACAAGTAAAGCGGGACATCACAACGCGTATGAATATTTAATTTCACCCCTTTCTGTTTATTTATTGGTCGTATATTTCATGGCCCGGGGGTTGAATCTGCATGCGTTACCGCGTTAGTGTTCGCTGTCCAAATTATGTGGGGTTACCCTTCTGTTGCAGCGAGTACGTAGATAACGGTGACGTGTTATAGTTGCTGGATATGACTGTTTATTTAGGAAGTTTTGCAAGTTATCGGTGTACCTTAAGGGAGAATTTGTGGGATAGTAACAGTGTTTCATTCAAGGTCTTTTAAATAAAGTTTTCGATATTGTATTATACTTTAAATATAGGTAGAACATTTGGTACTAGCGTAAACTATCGGGTTGTATTTAATATTGAAATAATTGTTCTTACCAACTTCCTGGGGGTGGTGATATTACTTTGCATAATTTCAGAATGGCATGGTCATTTTCATCACTAATGCGACAATTTACAGGCTATTCACGAGTTCGATGGATTTTCGATATTTCGATAATGTCAAGGGCTATGACCTGTCATCATAGCGCTTATGACAATATCAAATGCAAGATTAATTTTAGTCAACTTAAAAGAGGGAATCTACAACTTAGATACCAATGTAACAAATTTAATGCAGCGTCTATTTCAACCAAATCTACCTTATTGGATACCAAAAAGTTTCTAACTTGTCAAAAGATTTAACTTCAAATAATATGTCCACCTAAATAATGACATAGCGTTTTGCTTTAACTCCGTAACATTATTCAGATCAGCTCCCCACTAATAAAACATCGATAAGCCATATCTAGGAATACTAATTTATCTAACAATGGCATTCGATCGCTCGATAAATGCATTTCACATCACTATGTTGATTATTGTAAACCAATTCATACAGTGTAGATTGTTATCATATAAGCTGTACGAATTCGATAAACAATAATAATTTGTTTGATTTGAAAACATTTCGGTAAATGCAATTTTATGTTTTAACATATATTATTCATCAGTTAACATGTTATAAATAAATGTTAACTGTTACATGGCGCTTGAGTAAAATTGTTTGAAATTATTACGCGTATCAATGAAGTTCGTAATCGATATAAATAAAAATGAATCGCGAAATATATTACTAATTTCATAATTCGAATACGACTGGACCAGTTTGAGTATTTTTATATACCCCTTGAACTCTAAGGAAAGTTGTAAAGTAGGGAGTAGTGGGAACGGGATCAGAGATTATACATTTGAATTTTCAGCTCTACTTTTTATATTAAGGCGGAACCACACGTCTTTGTGTTATTTATTATGCAGCTAGGCGATATTCACCCAACACTAATATGAGCGAACATCAATATATGCTATCCCCATTTCGTGTTAATGTGCCTAATTTTATATATAAATTAAAAATTTTCAAACTCAAAATCGTGCTCTTGATCACCGTTATCTTTTCGATAATAATTAGTTAAATCTGATCATTAAATTCCTGTTTATGAAGTTGAGATTGATTTTGATGGTCACTGTTTGCCAATATTACCTATTATGATAATCGATTTTGATATAAAAATTAAATATCTCAATCATATTCGAAATGTGGTCTGACCAGTTAGAATAAATCAAAAAAAAAAAATATTACACTTAGAACAATTTACGAGTACCTACACTAGCTCGTTTATCACTTGATTCAGCGTCGGCATTTAACGAAACTCATTTCGCATATATTTACTAAAGAAACTCAAACTTAACCGCTCTAAAAATATTAGTCTTGGAAAAGTTCCGTTTTACGTTTCCATCCTAACTTTTCAGATAACTTGTGGTGTTTGCACGACTTTGTTTAACTTTCAAACCGAAATGAAACGGAACGTTTTCAATATGACTGCCTTAATAAAGTATAACAATAAGTTTTGAAGTTAAATACGTAGTCCGATAAGATTTTTCGATTCAGTGATTTTATTCATCGGAAATAAATTGTTTACTTAATGACTTTCTTTGCCTTGAGTGAATAAACTTGGAATTCAATGAGCGGGTACTGTTTATATCGACAGTTAAGTTCACAGACTATCCAATCACAAACAATGAGGACTAAAATACGATAGTTATTATTATTAAAGGTAAAAATAGTACATAAAACGACGTAACGTCTGGCTAACATCCCTCGGCGTACAGACTTTCTGGATAACGGACGAAGTTCTGGTTTTCTACGGCAATACATAGAAAATCCCTTCGCCAGAACCTGCCAAGCACACACATTTTGATTTGCGCGCTGCAAAATATGTTATTACCTAAATTGGCTTTTCATAATATGTGATTCTGCAGACGAACGCATATTATACCTCAATGATGCACTGTGTCGTATCGTCTGTAAAGTATTCATATTCAAGTCCGCAAAGGCCCGTCGAGCTCTCTTCATCATTATCATTTGAGCCATAGGACGTGACTGAACATAGGCCTCCCCCATCAAACTTCAGTCCGAGTCTCCTATGCCTCGTCTACCAGTACGTGGTCTCCTTTCGAGAACCTTTTGGCTCCATCGGCCTTCTGTTTTTCTTGCTATGTGCTCCGTTCACTTCTGCTTGCTAACCCGATGGGCTATGTTGGCCTCTTTCGTTCGTCTACGGATCTTCCCATTTCTGATTCGGTCTCGTAGTGAAATTTCAAACACAACCCTTCTGCTTGAGCTTTCTTATGAGGCCCATAGTGAGGGTCCACGTCTCGGTTTCATTAGTCATCACTGATGAAGTGAATTTCATCTTTAAGCGCTGAGATATTTTTTACGAGAATTAAACCGAATGCCGTTGAATTCTACTGCTTTGAAACTAGCTAGTAGAGCTCAACGCAGGAGTGGATCATTGACACGAAAGAAGAAGAGCTCAACCACTCGCACCATTTACCTATATGCGGAGTGTAGTTGTCTATGAGGCCATGTGTATTAAAACCTACAAAATCATGCACCGTAGTAAGCTGTTTTTACATTTCTGAGAAAGACTGATAACAATAGAAGGGCACGGCTGCTGAATCAGGTGATGTTCTAACTACTTATTGAATAGTTGAAGTGACAATGAACGTAAGAATATTACGTGGCTATTGTTTTTTGCAGCTGTGCCCTTATACCTAGTGTATGCTAATATCTATAAGCAAAAGTATTATATTTCACAGTGAAATAACACAAGACTGTGTATGTACAGAATTCACAAGGGACAGAAATAGACTTATCCCTGCACTGCCCTGAAGAATACTTTGGTACCACCTAATGTAAATGGAGGAATATTTGAAGCAATCAGTACGCTAACTGTTCCTATTAACTGTTCCTATAAATTTATTTGGCAAATGGTTGGTAATTGGGAAATTTCTCGGGTGAATACTCTGACCAACTTATGCCTATTCGCTACACGTCCCGCACAGCACACTGCGATCTGAACAGCAACTGCAAGAGTAAAACCTCTGCTCGAGCTTCGAACAACAGTCAGTAGATGTAATGATGTATTTTATATTTATAGATTGATGTTTTCACTTCAGTCAGTTTATTAAATAAACACCAACTCTGAATACTTTCTTCGGTAATAAGCTGTCGCTAAAATTGTCGATAGTTTTCACTCTGGCTAGAGAACAATAGAACTCCTAACTATATACTCCTAGTATATTTACGATCGGAGCCACACACGACGCAAAACGGAAGCGAACGGAAATCAGTTCAAAAACACACTTGCCAAGAACACGAATAACATAACAGTTGATAAATTCTGGTTCAAGATGGCAGGTATTCAAATTCTGGCGTTTGCCAACATCCACAACATCCACAACATCATTGAGATTATATAATTCGATTCAAAATGAAATACTTAACGTTAGGAAATAATTGTCTAGTATGATAGTAGTAAGTAACGGCCCCCTACTAAAACATTGGGTGGGACACAGTTAAGATACAACTTCTTCAAATGTACTATATAATAAAATTAAATTAACCAATATAGGGAAAGAAATGATTTGTTAGTAACAAAATAGGTCAATTTTTATCTGAGAAATGTAAAATGGTAATAATATTAGTTGTTCATTACATGAAACGACTTTCTATTGAATTTCATGGTGATTTTGGACAGTATGACGTTTCTTCTACTTGTGTGTTGAGGGCGTAGGGACAAGGCAATTAAAGGTGACCTATTTCTCATAAATTGAAGTTTAAGTTTGTATGTCTATGTACAAAAGATTAATTTGAAGTCGATTAATATATATTTTATAATGTAATCACTTTATTGCAATAGAAATTATTTTATTAATACTATGAATAATAACATGAATGATATTATAAAATAACATTTTGACATTTTAGCTGTACTCAGTCGCTTTCGATTCACAAGTATGCGGTGTGACCACTATCTTATATTTTTATTCAGCTGTTATCATTTGCACTTTCATTTTAGGCGCTCTAGTTGGTACTAGAGCAGATCCATTACATTTCCAAAAAAGACATACTTACGACCTAAGAAGCGTTTTATCTAGGTGATGAAACAGTCATTAAATTCTTTGACTATTACCTACATACAAAAAACATAAAGATAATAACTGCAATTTCGTGCAATTTTCATTTCAATGCGATAGAACCATGTCATAATCATAATAATCAGAGATTTGAGTGCGGATACGTACATATTATACATGTATATGAAATAGTATATGTAATAAGTACGATTCATTACCTTAATTCGATGTGTGACGTTTTTTTATAATTCATATTGTGTGTTCCGCCTACGATTCGATTCAAACCTCACATGTTTTTTTTTACCACTGGCGATTCTTCTGTCGACCCAATGGCACTTTTGAGTTGCCATCGTTGTAGGTAGGTATAGTAATTTGTTTCACATATAGAGAAGGCCCGAGCATAGGTTTCTCTCTTCGGGAAGGCTTACTAAGTCCCCTCCATACCACGTCACGTACCCCACTAGCGATGACTAAAAGCGAGTAACTTACATAATGCGTATTTATGCTTTTTGAACGAAGGATAAATCCACACAGATACACCTCTGCCAGAGTTTGTTAGGGAGACTGTGTCGAACTCGAGCCGACTAATACACGCGCCGTTTTTGATACTTTAGTTGTCGGAGGTGACATAGTAGCCAACATATTCCTCGAACCCCGGCAGACTGGGCTCGGTCTCTTTCGAGACCCCCTTGGGGTGTATGGGCCACAGTGTCTCCATCTAGCCCCATGGTCTGGGGAAATGCGCACCATCCTGAGTTTTAAGACGATGTTAGTTTCTATACTGCGTTTCTATGTGCATTCGAATAAAACGTTGACGTCAATACACATTTTTATTCGAATATACTATTTGTTAGAATTTGCATGGTTTATCTTTATTTTTGCGAGAATAGCTATTAGAAAATATAATAGCTATTCTTGCAAAAAAAAAGATAAACCTTTCGCTTTGACTGATTTTCTGCCAATAATAATACGATTAAAAAAATAATGTAATATGCTATTTCGTAAAACGGTTTCGTTACTGAATCATTTTAAGACCATTTTCATAAAAACAGCTACAGTTATTATTCATTACTATTTTTTGTGGTGTTTCAGGACCGTTACTCATTCATGATTTGTATTAAACTCAGATGTCAGCTTGATTGACTATCTTGTGCCTATTTATAACACCGTAATGTTTGTTATTATCAGAGGTAGCCGATAGTAATGGTGGTCAGGATTGATAGGTAACAGTGATGTAAATATAGGCACGTGAGAGAAGTGCAATGACTTGAACCAATCAGCAGGTATGCACTTGTTCGTATTCTACACTATTTATTATATATCACTCGATTTATATGTCTTATTATATATTTCTTTACATCAAACATATAAATTATATTATATAGCTATATCAAATACAAAAATAGTAGCATCAGTATGCCATGCCAATGCATCGGGTACATGGACTAAGCTACCGGTGTTCAGGACTCCAGATAGAGAACTTCTTCAGCAAGCGTACCGTGCTCAGGAGAACCGCCTTCTGTATCAAGCCCAAGAGCCTCTAGCTGTCTAATGAGAGATATTGAATGAGGTTCTAAGTGAGGAGTCTAGCTGAGTCCAATTAATACCATTAATACTACTGCAGTTTCACAGTTTCAGCAGCGGAACTGATGTCGCCAAACTCACACATACAACCGTTAATAACCGTGCATTACTAGTAATTAATTGCTTTGATTGGTGGTGCTGCTATATACTACCTTTACTGCCATATTAGCTCAAATCATACGTAGTACAAAACGAAAACACACTTAAACACTTTTTAAGGTAGTGGCAACTATAAATTACCTTTTTTGAACCGTTTAGAATAGTGAATACTTTGCTATAGACAACGTTTCATATTTTGAATCGAACAAGCTTGAAAATTTACGAAAAAAATGTGACGTATTCTTAGAAACAGGTTAATATTGTGGAATTTAATTTACGTTGCGTAAATACGCACAGCAATAAATATATAAACAAACAAACAATCTAAATAACGCTACCTAGACCAATGACACGCGTGCGACTGTACACGTAAAAATCGGTAGTGGTGCTCGCAAATCATTATATTAGGAATCAGGGCTCAGTTGATGATGTGATTTCTTCAACCAAATATACTGGTATCTACAAAATATTTAGTTATTTAAGTATCTAAATTCATATTGATCAAACTTTCTGAGCAGCAAAACTTGTGTAGGCTGAAGATCTCATTAGACAACTATGAATTTAGATTACAAAGTTTTTAAACTGTTATTTTATGTGAATTGTTAACTGGTATCAATACCAAAAATCCGATACCAAAAACTTTCTTGTGAACTGTGTAGGAGTGTTTGGGTCACATTTGGACGCACAGAGTTCAAACTAACAAATCATCTATTAAAGGTATACATTAACTAAATCGTAACAACTCTTTCTTCACATATTAAATGGTGACAAACAGTATTGAAACCCTTTAAATGAGAGTTGATGACTTCACCGACCGATAAATACACTTACAATTTATATTTTTTATGAACAGATTTTAGGATATTATGCTAAAAAGATATTATTTTTATTGCCATTGTTGTCAACCCTACCAATGAAACTAAATGCTTTGGGATAGAATACACAATTGTTTTTCGGTTACGTCGATCTTTGGACTTACCCATAATATAGCAAGATCGTCCAACTACTCTACTACTACTCCCCATTACTTTGTGGTCCACTTCTTATACTCTTTATTTATTTTTGTTTAAAACTTTTGCGCTAAAATTAATGGATAATAAGAAATGTATTGAAAATGAAGATGTGTGAATATTTCTAAAACTTTTAAGGTTAATAGTAATCTTACAAAGCAGTGGCTTAGAATGAAGTTGCTGAACGTAAATAGAACTCGAAACCGTTACGTATAAGTGTGTCTAATCCTTTACTGTCACCCGATTTCACGGCTTTTTAATGTTCGAAGTTATGCATGTTGTGTTGATGATCAGATGCATTATGAGATCATTTTGTATACTGATTCACATTGAAGTCTAAGTAGCATATTTTATGTAGACGCTTGCCTGTATTCAAAATTATAATTATTTTTGTTGAATTCTATTAACGAAGTGTAATTCTGTTAATTCTTTGAGGTAAGCGGAATAAACTTTAGGAGGTACATTTTTTAGTTTTAGTTATTAGTTGATCCGGTAAACAGACCCCGGGCTTCAAGGTAAAGGCCACAGAAAGCCACAGGGCACAACGCAACGTTGAAGACTAGAGACTAGCAACTGATCTGACTGTCTAAGTTACAATTATATAACTATGATTCTAAAAGCACAAGTGTTCTATCAGAATAAGGAGAAATGATGACTACCTATTTATTCCAATCTTAGATTTCCTTTGAACCGGTGTTTCATAGAAGCCCATCCATGCAGAGCGAACGTGGCACATTCAACGTCAAACACTGACTAGTTCTCATTTACAAGATATGTTCTCAGAACTCAGTATTGTAAGGAAAAAGTGATAAATATTGGTCTACATTTCTTACATACCTATTATTAGGTATACTTCGCAGGAATATATAAAATATTTAGCAATTTCTCTCAAATCTTTGCAATTGGCATCGTCACCTAACGTCACGGTCGACGATACAATTATTATTATTCATCTCTTATGAGGTCTTTCGGATGAATTGAAGTTATTGTTTTTTATATATAACTACTATTTTCTACTAGCGGCAGTGACTTTGACTTTTTTTTTCGTCAAAGTTGATAATAGTATATAAAAACACGTTTCGCGGTTTATATATACTGTCACTGTTTCTCGTATAAGTTGTGTGTAAAGATATGCATGTCAACCGTAAATCTTGTTCCTCTTAGGATAACTTAATAGTACGAATCAGTTAATCAGTAACCGGTTAATAGCAATAGGCTCACCACCTTGGGACCTAAACATAAACTGGCGAAATGTGGGTGCAAGCACCTCTGATTACCCCTTCGGGGACATAGGCGTGAGAGCCAGAAGACAGTTAATGTTGGTCGTCTTCTGTTTATGAGTGTCGGCCCACTCACTCGCTGAGTGCGTGAGTGAGCCGACACTTATTAGTTATTACCTAAGTACATTTCAACAACTATGCACGTTACCCTAAACGTACATAGTTGTTGAAATATATTCGTTAATACATGTTAGGTTACTCAAAAAGTAAACAATTTGTTAAAAAGTAGATTACCAATAAATTAAAGCAAAAACTTAATATACTAGTTATGATAGTAGACTAGTTATTACAGTCCTCTGACGAATATAGACCTCTCTCAAGGTAATAGAACCTTGATATAGGTTTTCTTCTCGGGTAGGTCAGTCGGGGTAAAAGTCACAGAATGCCACAGGGAACAATACTAGGTTGAAGAATAGAGGCTAGCTACCGACCTAACTGCCAAAGTTACAGTTATATAACTATGGTTTATTACACTCCTCTGACGGATATAGGTCTCTCTCAGGGTACTCCCAAACCTGATCACACGCATTCTGTTTTGGTCGGCTTACCTTGCATTTGCCGATACACGGTCTTCATTCTAGAAGATATTACATAATTTTATCAAAATTAGCACTAAAATCAGTTGGCAAATATTTACAGGAGCGACTGTCGTCTGTCCCTGCCCCCCCATCCCCGAGAGGAAAGCCTCAGCAGATGTACCGGTTACAGGCTTACAGGTGAGGTTGCGATGCGAATAGACCCCGAAAATATTTGGTGGCGCCTCATATACCCAATTACAAAGTATATACCTGTAAAAAAAAAGTAAGCCTTTCAGAACGATACTATTCAAACTCAATTTTCAAAATTCGGATTAAGGGTTCATTTAAATATGGCGTAAAAATACTCTCGACCATTTTCCACCTGATTTGAATTGGCCCTTTAAGTTAATAAAACATTGCGGTGCGTTCTTAGATAAATAAATCGAACGTGTAATGCTAACAAAACTGTGGAACATGATATGTGTAGATGTTCGGCCGGTATTACCGACCACAACCGCGAAAGTTGTCGGATAACCGCAAATGATATACAAGAAACATAGCCTCCCCTCCGCCCTAAGTTTCCTGTATCATACCTGTATAATTTCGTATGTCACACACCAAAGTAGCGAACTTACCAACATTTATGCAGCAAGCTTCTTGACATTGACATTTGTTTTGCAATTTGCTGTGTGAACCGAAAAGATTGCTTTGGAGTGTGGCCTCCTTTATTGTCTTGGGTGTATAAGGCTGACCGCTGAATATGATAACATAGACATTATGCCACATTATGGTCAATCTGCTGAGCGTATTTTAAAAAAAGAATCCCAATATTATAAATATGAAAAATGTTTGCAGGTTCGGTACTCAATCACTACAATAGTTTTGAATGAAAATTGGCCAATTTAAAAAGATATTCTGGATTACTGCATGTAGGCTTTGCGAGTTTTGGGCATCGAGTGGAACCGCGGGCACACATAGTTGACACACTCAAATTATGTCCTATTTATGATCGTAAGTCGATTGTGTATCGAACAAGTAAACTCAGTTTTGTATTTATAATATAACTTCTCCCGTCCACTTACAGGAATCTATTCTTAATAAAAAAGTAGGTATTTATGTGCTAATCCTGACTATAATTCATATCGGTGCTAAATTTATTCCCTTACTGTCGTTTGATCTTTTCAAATTACCCAAACTCTGCCATATAAAAATAATATTACATGTAAGGAAAAACTTTTTATTTTTTAAAAATTGTATTTATATTTACGATTTTGTATTTTATATTTTTTATAAAATTTTACTTTTTCGGCGTGGTTCAATTCCGTCTGGGCATCACTTTTTCCAATTTAAAATCGATTCATATACGTATTGCTGACGTCACCACCAAGACCTATGTAAAGAGAATTTCGAATGTCCAGAGCGTAGGATATCCAGGCAAAGTTATTATACTAATTGTTAGAAAATATCATTAAATTAACAAAGTAAGTTTAGTATGGATATAAGGGTTCAGGCTAATGTCATCATATCGGAGCTCATCATAAAATCGATAACAATTACATTAACCTTATTAATCCCGATTTTGAAGTCATCACATAAACCTTGCTTGGGATTGTATTTCAAACATGGTCAAAAGCCACTCACGTAAAACGGTGCACGCTATGCATACCATTGAAATTTTTGATATTAGATTAGGGTGATTATGAATTTCCTCCATTTAGATTACGAAGAAATGGAAGACATACTTAACCCATAAAACGAAACCAACCTGCAAGCTGCTAAACGTGCAGATTTACCATCGACGTAAGCATGAGAGGTTCTCTATCTCC
Source organism: Pelosia muscerda (assembly GCA_963691645.1). Classification (NCBI taxonomy): domain Eukaryota; kingdom Metazoa; phylum Arthropoda; class Insecta; order Lepidoptera; family Erebidae; genus Pelosia; species Pelosia muscerda. The sequence goes on from OY829098.1 coordinate 28,518,112, forward strand.
TGGATTCGCAGTTCTGACAGAAACCGCTCCTGTCGCTACCATAAAAGCGTTAAAAGTCAATTTAAAAGAACCAAATGAGTTAGTGCAAAGGATGAAAGCCTAATAACGATTCGTCAAAAAATGTAACTAGGAAGAACGCTAAACCTATTCTAAGTATTATTATATATCAAAGTATTATTCTAAGGCTAAGTATTATTATTATTTTCTTCATGTGATAATAATGATGTTGCACACCAAGCTGCCCAGACACACATTTCCACTGCTCTCACTCTCCATCCTAAGGTTGCTTGTAAGAAATTGCCGCAGAGCGATAAGGCCGCCAATTGTATTTACCATGTGCAATCATTTCTCTGTGTTATACTATTCTATCCTTGGTGTACAATAAAGACATGTTATTATTATTATAATTAAACCTATGATGATAGTGATGTCTTAAGTCATAAATCTTTAGAAGGTTATATTTATAACCATTTACATTTGGAATTCAGAATCTGATTCATTGGTTAATTAAGTTGGACAGTCAAAATTATTTATACAAGGACCTATCTGCAGGTAACTGGTAAATGAAAAAATTCTTGTAACATTTTTTAGATGAATCACGGACATAGGTATTTCACACACCTTAGTATTTTAATTGTGTGAAAGAACTTTTTATACTAAATAGCTTTAGGACATAATGTTCGAAGATTTATGTAAATGGATGTCGTCATATTCAAATAACTTTTAATTATCTGCATGACTCTTACATTGCGATCTTACTATCATGGAATAACATACGTTCAATACTATATGAGATGTTTAAGAACTTCTGAGTGAGAAATTTGACAATGTTAGATTTTATTAACTCCGGAAGTGCTAATCTTATAGGCATTTGACGATTTTTTTTAAAGAAAATGAAATAACAAATTCGTAGTAAAGTGATTTATAAAAATATACTTATTCAATAAGGAATTTGAAATTATAATTGTAACAATTATTACTTCCCTCAGAAGATTTTTGTTTTTTTTTTCACTTTAATTGATGTAGACATTTTTTTTCTAATATTAAATGATCTACACTGATTTCGTTGTTTATTAGGTTAAATATAATCGACAATAACGGAAATGGATTAATTAATATCGCCCAATCGATATTTTATAGTCTACGTACGTCACTATAAAATAAAGTGTCGACAGAGACTAATGGTTTTATTGTGGTTTTGAATTTGTAAAACCTGCATTTTTTTGTAAACGTGTAAAAGGTAGACCACCCCTGACTCTGGTAGCCGACTAACTTACGACGGCCATTAATTTTAAATGATGTCAGAGCTTGTCAACAGTTGGGCCAGTACGTTTTTTGTTGATAATAATTTTATACGATTTATGTGTTTTGATTGTGTTCCTTGAATTGTATTATTTTTTTGATGATTCGTTATTACGTTTCATTATTTTTATTGCTTTGGCTGCCCACTTAACCTGTTATGTTATTTGGTCCAAATAAATTGTATTTTTCATTAAATGTCATAGCGTTTATAACAAAATGATTCACATTATTTAGGTACGCTAAGGTATTTTCGTTTGGACGCTAATTAAAAGGTTTTCTTGATGTTTATCTTACTCACTGATTAATCGAAGGTCAATGTTTCAATTGCACTTATAAAGACTACATTATAGATAGAATATTAATGATTCAAAAGATGACCATGAATGCGTGAGGTCTAAGTTTTGTTTTGAAAAGTTTGTTATTTTTACTTTAGCTCATAAAATTGTGATCAGTTACATAGTTGTACTATAAATTTCGTGCACTTCAATGTTTATTCTTTATGCAATGCATATCAAAACGATAATGTATTTTTTATTCTCACTTCAAATTATAAAATTATTAATTTGCCGATACATTTCCTAGTAAGAGATTCCTTTGATCGATGGCTATTTATCAAATTAGCGATATAATTTGTTTATTACGTAACTCCAAAACTGAAGACGCAAACAGGAAGAAGCGGTATTTTCCTATTTAAGTTACTGTTTAGAAGCTAGTTAGTAAGCTAAGTCTATTGGAAAATTGGTTACATTGTAAACTATATTACATATTGTTTAGACATCTTTATTGCAATGTGTGTTTACTAAAACTACAAGTTTTACATTCCATACTACAAAATAAACTTTATTACAAATCGTATGTTAAAATAAACATAAATAAAATATATAGAACCTCACTTATCTCATGTGATAAGCAAAGCTCTCCAGACTGTTAACAAATAGTTCCCAAAAATATTTATTGCTGAAAAAGAAACAAGAAAATAATGCTCCAAACCCCATTAACACTTAACAAAGTTGAATAATGTCCTCGACTCGTCTCTTAATACCCCAGAATTCTTTCTTCATCATGTTATTATGTATCGTTTTTCAAGCTACCAAAGAAGTTATTAAAGTGATAACATCACGGTTCACAATTTACTTGCGTCCTCTATTAGCAACCGCCTCTTGTGAATTTTAATACTTAATTTAGCCAGTTTAGGTGGATGGTGTAAATGTGAACGGGTCGCGTGTGATTTCACATTTTTTTAGCTACTGTTGGGTGGTCTTGGGTAAGAATAGACAATTTCATCTGTTAAAGTGCCGGGAGAGGCAATAAAGATACGATTTATAGCACAAGAAGGGACGGTAGCATCAAGTTTATGTTTTAAAAGATATCTTACTTAGATAACTCAACAGTTTGTTCACAAGCTTGTATGATTAAACGTACCGGTGAATATAGATTGTATGGTAATATATATATAGTGTAGGCACACTAAGCAAATTTTCATGATACGGATTTCATGAAAATTTGCTTAAACATAACATAACATAAACTCACGCCTTCGGGGAGAAGGAGTAGGCAGAGGTGCTAGCTAACAAATTTCGCCAGTTTATGTTTACATCCCAATGTAATAGGTGGCGAGCCTATTGCCATTAACCGGGCACTTATAAACCTGCGATAAATACACACATAACTTCGAAAAGCATAGAAAAGTCATTGGTGTGTGCCATGGTAAAACCTGCATTGCATTCAAATAAATAATTATTACAAATAAATGTTATCAAAAGGGCCGTGAATTTTTTTTAAAGAAACGACCCTGTGGTCCGACTTTGGTAAAACGGTTTTTTGCACATGGAAACGTTGGTAATTATGTTTCCATGTGCAAAAACTCTATTACATTGAGGTTGAATTGTTGACCGTGTCTGCTTGCCTAACCAACACACGTGTCGGCAACTCTTATGAATTACGCCGTAGGGTTCAGTATCTCTTGTCGATTGCATCGAACAAATTAATTATGTACATGAAGTATCTAGAGTGTAATTATTAAGGAACTTAACATAATAAACTGCAGAACTTGAATACCGTTTAAATATACTTTATTCATGATAATGTAATTACAAATTTCCAAAGATATTAAAGTAAGAATTTATTGGTTAATAATATTAACAGTTGATGAACCAAAGAAGCAGTTCTTTTGAAATGTAGGGAATTCGAAATTCCCGTTCAAATTGGAGGTGCTGACCCACAAAAGATCGAAGCTAAAATCAACTTTTAACTGTGATGACTGAAGAGGTTTCAGTCCATAGAACTCCTAAAAGCGACGACACAGCTGTACTATATAAACTATGACGTGGTTGGTGGTATGAATTCAGGTAATAGTCTTGCCACGGCTTGACCTGCGGTCAATTCTCTTCTAGGTGGAATAAATACTCCAGAATGTCTTATTAACTGAGCTACCTGAACCTGTCTAAGGTAGCCAAAATTCTTATCTACATACGTCTGAAATGTTGATATTACCCGTCTTTTTACCCGACTGCGCGACGCAAAGGAGGGTATTGTGTTTATCAGTCTATGTATGTATGTATGTATGTATGTATGTATGTTTGTTTCTATGTGGCGTTCTAGAGGCTAAACGCATAGGCCGATTTTGATGATTCTTACGTCAATCGATTCGTCTTAACCTTGCGAGTGTCACTAAAGACATGACAGTAATCAAAATTCACCACAGCGACAACCAGACGCCATATTGTCAAAATGAAAAAAACAAAAGTCGATGAACTATGTCAAGTGGGGTATCATTGAATAGGTATTTTAAAATCATTTTTAGGTTTCTTTTACCATTTTTCATTTTAAATAATAGTTTAGGATATATAACGATTTAAAGTTGTTTAACAAAGCATTCATTCTCGCTAATTTAGGATATTTTTGTAACTTATTGATTTAAGTTTATGTTTTAAGTAAAAACGATATACAAACAAAAATATGTTTGATAAAACCTTACCTTTTGAATGAATCGTAACTAAAAAGTATAAAATAAAAAAAATAATTTAAAGAAAAACAAAAAACCCGAGTGCGTATAAAAAGAAAGAAACAAGCCCAGTAGTTTAAAATTCATACGAAACTCACAGTCGGGGCCCCTTGGGAAGATTGGTCCGAAAAATTTGAATGGGCCCCGACTGTGAGTATCGTATGAATTTTAAACTACTGGGCTTGTTTCTTTCTTTTTATTCGCAGTCGGGTTTTTTGTTTTTCTTTAAATTATTTTTTATAGTAAAAGCTAGCATACCTACTACCTATTTAAAAATACCATTCAGAAAAAATTGCCAATTTTTCAGTTATTAAGCATGCGGTTGGTGAGCCAGAATACTTCGTTTCAAATGATAATTACGCGCTAAAAGCTCACCATTTAATAGTAAATATTGACATGTCCGTACATTAGACATGTTATCAGAGGTCTGAGTATGAGGCAGCTGCTGACATTCTACAAGTATTCTCGAGTTGGAAGTAAAAACGCTAATTACTAAGTACGTAACAGTATAAGGAGATTACATTTGAAGTTAAATGTTTCTTATAAATACAACTTCACTGAGATTGTGTACTTTCAAATGATAAAGTGCTTTCTTTACGATGTGATAATATTAATAGTTTCGGCTTACTCAGATTTATTATGTACTAGCTGATGCCCCCCACTTCACCCGCATAGAATGGTAATCCTAAAGGTTGCCTGTCTGAGTTCGCTTAAATCGAAAAAGCCGCCGATTGTACTGCATCCACAGTCTTATAGATTATAATTATGCATACTTGGTGTACAATAAAGTGTATACTTAATAAATAAAAAATAAAAAAAAACTTTTCCTGCAATCCATGTGAACGCTTTCCCGGGATTAAAACAAGTGTCTTATATGTTATTGGAGATTATAATTTAACTCTGTATTAAGTTTCTGCCAGATCCGTTTAGACGCTAGAGCGTAATTGAGTAACAAACATCTAACATACATGCAAACAAAGGGACGCCGAACCTGATCCTAGTGGCGGCCCTAGGTGTGAAAGTTCTCACGCTTACAGCCTTGCTCATGGCGCATGCGTCCTTCTGCGAGTAAGTAATACTCGAGAAGGAGACAGCGGACCAGGATTGGAAGAGACTCTTAACCCGCACAGCTGGTGTTGAGCGCAGGCAACTCGGGCATCGTAAGTCGCAGAATGACCACCATCGTCCATGGGGTGATTGGTGGAGCCTCCTTTCACTTTAGCAAAAGCAACCCGCGACGTCTGTGTGTTATGCCCAAGTTAACTGGAGGAACTCCTCCAAGTAATACTAGTAATCAATAGTAGGTAAGTACTTACTCTTTATTTAAGTTAGTTCAGGCCTGTCCTCGTCCAGTAAATGTGCACAACTAGTTCTATATAATATGCAAATATTAGATTATCGTAATTTTCATGGTATACACTGCACAGTCTTAAACCACAATAAATTGTAATACTATTTGCAAATAAGCCTAAGTAGAGGAAGATTCAAAGGCTATAACATAATATTCATAGGAATACCTTAAGGCATAACTCTGGTCCAACATCTTAAGTTTAGCTGTTATAAATTGGCGACTTTATGTACCAATGGATATTTCAAAGGGCATTCATAAATAAACATGAATACTGATTGCTCAGAATGGTTTTGAAATTCTTTACAAAGTTCACATGATTTCTTTCTGTTTTCTTGTTCAATTTTAGTTTACAAATTTAAAGGTAAACTTTATGATTTCTCGTTAAAATGTAGTGTATATTGATGCGCAAAGAGGATTTGTTTTCATAATCATTTAATCACGATACTGGAACACTATATTTTATTGACTCTAGTTTTCGCTCTTGTCGATGTACTAATCGCCGCTTTGCTCTTTCCTCCATAGTTGAACACCCATTTTGCTAATCGCTTCGTGAACGTTGTAAATAAATGAATATGTATTTCTCGTCCTCTTCCTCAGATCAGATAGATCAAAATCATAAAATCTTCACCACACGATCCAGGTGGTCTTCGTTATATTCCTATACACGTCTCAAGTCTGGTATTTCTTACATGTATTTTGTAATTATAATTATTAACAACAAACATCCATATAACCTGGTAATGATTGACATTTTATGTAAAGCTTCACTGAAATTATACATTAGATTATAAAATACATAAACTATCAGAATAAATACAGCACTAAAATCGATTTTAAAAATATACTTACCGATAGTTTTCATCGATATCTGGTTTTAGTTATCGATATCTAGATTTGCGACATTCATACACCGTGCCTCCATACATACCGTCATCTTAAGCAAATATGTGCACTAAGTGACCCGTCTTGATACTTAAATTGAGACTTTATGAGACAACAACAGGTTTTCTATGAAGGGTTTTATACTAGCAGTGCGATCATTGCGGTTCTGTGGTATGTCCTTTCTTTTTATTTTTATAGCTACTGTCTGTACATTATTATTCTTGTGGGGTGGGCATTGATTGTAGGTTGGTTAATTATGTAGGTTTACTTGTCGACGCTAGGATTTTTATATTTTTGGTAATACATACAGGTGCTTATATAGATGTATGGAGCCTCACCGGGATATTCGAGGTTATAGTCGAACACACTTGCAAGGCAGCACAACTGATGATTATTATTTGATATTAACAATCTTGTTGAAAACTTCAGCTGTCGGATCAAATTTTGTTCATTAATTTCTGAATTGACAAGTACTCCCAATTTCATTAAATCTTCGTTTTTAATAGTCTTCTATTAAGTTCCTAAGCACTAATGGGTTGAAGACCTACTCGGCTTCTTTAGAGAAAACTTGTGTCTCTTAATACCACAACCACTTAGTAATTTAATCTTGTGGGTTTACCATAGGGGTTTACTGTTTTAGCGGGAAACATTAGGTTTCTATTGTTTTTAAGATTTTGGGTAGGTGGTTTTATTATATATGTTTCTGACTTTTTGACTACCTGGCATTCAAGGTTTCTGACGTTTTAAGGAGCTGGCATTGTGCGTTTCTGACTTTTAAGGCGTCGTCCGGAGAACATATTTGGCATTCTGCGTTTTGACTTCTTAAGTAGGTACACACTGAACAGAAAAACTTTATGTTTAATAATTTTTCGATCTGATTCGGTTCGGATCTTAAAACAATTGACGATATGTTGAAGTTCTATGAACCGGACTAACAACCACACTACTGCTATAAAGGATCCGTTCAAGGATATACAAGCGATCCTATGATAAAGAAGGAAGCTACATAACCGCGTGCACTGGGACCACACATTCGCATATTGAATAATTAAGTATAATTTATAACATATCTGTATATTTACACTAGAACATACCCTTTTATGCATGTCGATAATATCTGCAAGTTGAAATACCAATAAGCATTCATATTTATTCGTAATATCAAAAAGACCTAAGAGTAGTGTCTTAATTCCTTCCACTTCATTATCCCTATTCACTGATGAAGAAGAAAAGCAAAGTAACTGAAGAAGAAAATGCAAATAAAAACGTTAACCGTTTTAGCCATTTTAGCCAGGGTTAAATACCTGCCACCTCATATACCACAGTGTTAAGAATTTAACTATCCATTTTATATTTTGACCCGCGCAACTTCGTCTGCGTCACTCCGTTTTTGCAACATTTTTCACTTTTGCTTTGCACCAGTTGGTTGTAGCATGATGTTATATACATATAAACCTTCATCTTCAATCACTTAAATTTAAGCGTCTATAGGGATATAGAGACCAAGACAGAGATATCCATAGCCTTTTAAAATCACTAAGAATGTAGAGATTCTATTTATTTCTATTACATACATTGCATTTTAGAACATTCAATTCAAGACAATGTTTCTACGAGATAGCGTTAAATATTTAGTATATATATATTTATTTTCTGCGAAGGGTTTCTTTATATCTTTTCACACATTAACTTCTAAATATTTAGTGTAAATATTGCACTGATATTTAAATCGTGACAATAGTGAATAAATTCTGAGGACACAAAGAAACAGTTGCTTTAAGCGCGTGCAGGCTCAAGAGTTGTTAGAAAACAGGGTTGGTACGTGATAGTTAATCTGTGTAATATAATATGATTTTGGAAAATTAAATGATAAACTAAGAGCGGATTTTGTCAATGTTAGTAATTATATGTAACTAATCGATATGTATAAATGAAACTTATTAGATAATGGAAATTCAATGAATAGGTACGAACTTAGTTGAATGAATATTCATTTGTAAAATTCAGCTTGTTCAGTAACCTCGGTATTATGATTACGCTGAATTTTTGATTTGAACATATCATAACCTCCTAATAGGTTTTTAATAAAATTATAATAACTCATTTCTGTACATTCACATAGAAGTACTTACAAGTATGTCACTAAAGGCACTTTGAGGATACGCCAGCGAGTTTACACATTTAACAGATTGCTCCACTTCTCATCAACAATGACAAAATGGTTATTCAAATACGGTCGATAACCGATAAGGTTCGTATTATATCGACTGAAATGTAGTAGGATTTTTATAAAGTGACATCCCTAGCTATAAGAATAGTGCATTTGAGCGGCAGCAGGCTGCGGGTTATCGCACGTCAACACTCTCGCAACGCGCAGCCACGTTAATTGCAAAGGACATGGGTCAGAACGTACCCAGTTTGTAGCAAGTTGAAATTGGTACCATTCGAAAGGTCTTTAAAAACGTAGATATTTTTTGTATTGGAGCAACTTTGTAACTTATGTAGGAAAAAAGATATTTGATGTTGAAAATACCGAAAATCCTTAGTAAAATCGACCCACGCACGTTCAATTTTTTTTTGATTTTATCGATTAGGTGGGTAGTTCGAACTATTTTGTGCTAGCGTCGGTGTGCCGTCAGTAGTTAGTACCTGTTAGAACTGATTTTGAGCGCTCGCGCATATCTTAGTTTATTTTATTCTTACTTTTATTTACAACCTCGGCTTTCACAACGGACTTCAGTGTATTACTGTACGATTGGATTATTATTATTACTCATCTGCTTCAAAAAAATGGAAGGTGAACGCGGTATATAATATTGATGGAGATTTGATTGATTTGCCGAGCATTTGCGAGGTGGAGATGGTATATATAATATTGAGGTATCTTCGAGCCGTAGCCCTAGAATGTCGCAGCATGGGCTAGTAACCGAAAACTGCTCGTTAATTAGAGGCCGCATATTATCGAGGCACGTGTCAAATAAAATATATTACACATATATTTTAATCAAGGTTAATGTCCAGGGCAGAGAAGCCATCGAAGCGTATTATTGCTCCTGCATGACGGGTATGAGAACTCTAGGTGCTTGTGCCCATACTATTGGCATAATATGGTACTTAGGTGTTGGCAGGCACCTAGATAACTTCGTAGGTCCGGCAAGTGCCTGGGATGATATAATCATTGAAAGTAACAATACAATTTAATAAAACTGTGCAATTTAAGATTGATAGTTCTTATTTAATATTTTTTCTGGACCAAAAACCAACGATAGGAAGCTATATCGCTCTCTTAAGACAGAAAAAATGACTGGTTATCTATTTATTTAGCCCAAAAAGCAGAAAAAGTGCGATTATTGGCAATTGAAAATGTTACAAAGAAGTTATCATAACTTCGGTCTTTCATTCATTCATTCATTCGTTCACTTATTTTCGAGTTACTCAATTAGGCCTCTTCTAAATTACACCTAGTCTAAAATGCTACAAAGTGGGTACGGGTTCCATACAAAATTACCCATTGTTCTTTATACTTTTCAACAACATCTTCTAAATGAGGTTGGGAATTAAATGAAAACTTCAGCAATATATTGATTGGGTTAGTCGCATGTTCAAATAGTAGTCATTTCCTAACAAACGAATTTGCTTAGTAGGTATTTAGTAAAACACTATCAACATTGTTAATATTTGTTTAGAGTATTAATTGAGTAATATAAATAATTTTGTTTTGTAATGTTCTTCCGCAAAGCATTAAAACGAAGACGACCAGTGTCGCCTGCCAGTGACCTATGTTGAATCTTGGATCCTGATGGTGGGGTTAGTTCATAAATTTAAAGACGTCCAGTGGACTATGGAGCGAGTTACTTCTTTACAGGATAAAGTTCGCAATAAAGTCGGCGTAGAAAACTGAAGGGACAGTGGCCTGGACACATCTTAAATGGAGACCGCGAGAAGCTAAGCTACCGACGGCGAAGGCGCAGGCGATATATACAGTTGATATTGCAGTTGATGGTCTCAAAAAGTAAGGTGTAACAGAACCTTGTAAAAGTGCCGGACTTAGTCATCTTCCGATGAAGGGACCTATGTCCACTAGTTGATTGCAATAGGTCAATTGATAGGAAAAATGAGTTATCATTAGCATATTTAATGAACGGCAGAGAGAGTACCAGCGTTTTACAAAGGTTTGATAAATGAATTCATAAGAGACGTAGTATAGATAAAATGGAATGAAAATAACTATTAAATGGTTAGATCGCTCGATAGTTTAGTATGGAACTCATTAATACAAACCGAATAAGCCATTATACACCATCCTGGCTGTGGCTTGATGGTGTCCAGTATATTAATCTTCACGTGGACGTCACACACTTAAAAAGTTTCAAAATGAAACCACAATTAGGAGTTGACATCTGACTAACTATGGAGAAGGCTCTGCTCTGGGGCAGGGCTTTTTTTTAGTTTAAATTGAATATGTAAGTACATTTCCTAATTTGATTGTATCAATCTCGAGCCAAAATTTCAGTTCACTATCTGCGAGCTATGTTTCCATGCCGCCTTGCTATGCTACCAAAAAGTCATACATCTATTTTTCTCTACTAAAATCTGGTTTGCTAAAAAAAAAAAATTGATTGTCAAAAATCGCAACTAAATTTAATCATCAGTGTAGCCCTTTTGATAAACGTTCATAAACGATATAAAACTAATTTAAAAATGATAAATCACGGTTTAAGTCTATCTATATTTTGTGATATTTTCCTAATCCTCCATAAATACGGTCAAACAATAAATCCTTTATTTATTTAGCTTCAATCTTGAAACAAGCCACAGTCTTATAAACGGGTAGATAAGGCAACGAGTTGACTGTTTGGGATAATCTTGTTAATGCCGGTTATATTTAACCTATAATTAAACACGAACTGGTTGGATTCGATAGTACTCTCTTTTGTTTCTGTCGATCTAATTTAAGCGAGTAGAATTTCACTTTGTATTTAGCAAGATCGAAGTATGTGCATGCGGTGGCTATAGATCTTATTAATAAACACTTTGTATACTTCTTGTAAACAATTATATTCTTTTAATAGAATATTATAATTATAGAGATAGTGAATAATAAAAAATCACTATTCAAAATATTGAGATAGTATTCAAAAACTCATTAGTTTTTTTATTCTCACAGATTGTAAATACAGGTACATTGGGTGACAAGTTCTAACATAAGGGGTAGACTGTGTTTAGTGAGTTTCGTGTTTAGTCTAATATTTTAACATTAAAACTAAGAAGCTGAACTTTAACAGATTTTAATAATTCAGTAACAAAATGAATTACAAGTTACACAATCAAGTTATTCTATATTACAATCACGTAAGTATCCACACAGTAATAATGTTTCTCTACTAACATTTTTTGGGTATGTTATATAGGTATTTATATAATATGTTTCTAGAGTACTCGATTACTAGGTTATTCGAGAATTGACTTTGGCAGATGGTTGAATATTTTGGTAGCCATACAGAAAATGCTTTTATTTAGATATTGTTATGGATTTATTAATCTGTGGTTAGACGCATAGATTCCTACTTTTCGGCTACTCGAATATATCTAAATGTTTTAGTTAGTTACTTTAATCGTATTTTTTCATTTAATAGGTTCACAGAAATGAAGTAATAAAATCAGGTATCTGTGATTGTTGAAACACGAGCATAAAATTGTTTAAAATAATAAAAAGGTACCTATAATTATTATCTATCCTTATAATCACCGTAAATGAAGGTTTCTCAGACAATCAAGGCACCGATTACCAAAGAAGCGTTCTCTTTAGGATCGAAACCCGGACTTGAATCATTCAGGTAAAAGAATCAAGTGGTAATTATAATGTACGTGTAAATACGTAGCTCCACCCATTGTTGAAGAGAGACAAAGCAAACGGGCCATGCACAATAGAGCGAGACGGAATATTTTCTCATACGTTTTTGAATTATGAGGGTTCCATTGTCGTTGCATTTTTTGTTTGTTTTCAAGTTCGTTTTTTATATTTCAAATGGGCCGATGTATTGTGAAAATAATTATTTTTTAATTAGTGGTTGGTATTTTGTGATATGATTAATTTTAGCTATTGAATTTATTTTGTTTTGGAAGCTTGGGATTTATTTATCGATAGGTGCCGTGACTCGCAGTTCCATCTGCGTGAAACACTGATCCAGTTCCCGCGACCCGTCGGATCCTTCTCTTAGAACAAAAAGAGGCATAATATGCCCTTGTAGACATTTATCCAGTTACATCATTCAGTAACTTAATGTCATTCCTAGAATAATCTACTGCAATAAGATACAGCACAAATCTAATTAATCTGATTCAATTATTTGCCATAGGTAGTATTATTATGCACTTATAGTAGATAGTGAATTACATCCTTGTGGCAGTATTGCTTATTATAAAAATTAAAGTAAGCACGTATTGTATTATTTAATCCACATTTTTAAAGAAAGAGGTTTCAACTTCAACATCGAATCTATTCGATACAACGTCACAGAAGACCTCTATTGAAACATCTCAATTGATGTATCAACTTCTTATAATAAGCACCTCATAAAACCCAACACAATACCATAGAATATTCTATTCGTATACATTGCACAGTCTACCGATCTTCAATAACTATGAGTATACTTACAATTTGTATAAGAAAAGGGTTCTTTTGTAATCGCTGTTTGTTAATACTCTTTACTCAATCGAAAGAGCTCAAGATGTTATTTCTATAAAGATTAGTAAATCGGTTGTACATTGGATGAATTGTTAGAAACTTGGGCGATGTTTATAAAGTATTTTTTTGGAAGTGAAGTGCTTCCGGCCATGCATTACTGCGCAGATTGGTTGAGCTGTGCGTGTGTGTGTGTGGCTTAGATTCATAGAACAACACTGCGTGGTAGACAAACAATGAAAATAACTGAGAAATCTAATTTTAGAAATAATATAGGTGTGAAATATACAAAAACAGATGATAAGAAGCTATATTTGACTTTTATAATATTTTAAGCTGATGTAGTGTAGTATAAGTAGGCAGTGGTGTGCAAATCAAGTTTCTGCTATATGTATTTGCCCATCGTAGCAGTTTAATGAAGACTAAGACATAATAGAGAAAGGGTTACTTAGAGGTTTCCGGAAAGTAGAAGGGATGAACATGAGGAGATTGATAGAATAGATTAATGAAACGGGGTCAAATGGGTAACTTGATAACTTAATAATATCATAGACATTTTAAAGATCAATTAGAAACTGTGGAATATTCGTTGTATAGCGGTACATAGAGGCCCATCAAAGTGAAAAGAAGTTGCATCCAGAAATAGCTATTTATGATCACAAGGACCAAATCAGTGATTGCACTACCTCCTTTCTAAATATTAATCCATCAGGCAAAGTAATCCTAAAAAGCGATGATGAATATATAACTCAGTGAGAGTAAATCAGATCAAATACATTTTATAGAAGGGCCCAAATAAGAAACACCTTATTTTGCAAGCAATAATATAAGAATAACTCCAAATCAAATCTCCAGAAATAGGTGTTTGTGAATGTAAATAACCAAAACCAGTGATTTAACGCGTTTCTTGGTTTATCCTGCTCTCAAAAGCAAAACGTAGCTGGTGTTGTCTTATCATCTTTACAATTCATGACATCTATTAAGCACTGAATTAAGCTGCGACGTCTTCGAATATCTTAAAGTCGTTATTCATTGCGACATAAAACGTAACTACTACTTTATCGCAGTCATAATATCGAATGACAATAACAAGCTATTCGTTAGTAATGGCTGTTGTTTAGTGCCCAGATGTCTCATAGGCTGTACGTGCAGTCATGCTAGTCATTCAGTGAATCAAGTGTGGTCTTAAAGGAGAATTTTGTTAGGATTTCTGTCTATCGATGTGATTGCAAAACTGTGAGAGTTTTTTTTCTATTTGATTTCTAGCGCTTGTTTGCAGCTTTGACGGCTTGAAATGCTATTCCTGTTCCTATTACTCAATTCTATTCTAATTTATTATGTGAACTTACATTGATGGTGGTAAAATATTATTTAAAAAGTCATAGTAGGCATATGCATTGTTCCATCAAGGGGGATGAAAACCAACATTACCTAAAGGAACATTAGCAGTTTTTTGTAAACCGAACCAACGAATAAAAATGCTCTTACAAACTTTAGAACTCTATGGATGGTTCCAACGAAATGAAATAAATCAGTTCAATTCGTTATTACAAATCAAATGGACCATAAGTGGAGCAAAACAGCGACCTAATTTAGTGAACACGAGGATGAATATGCAAGTGTAGTACCTAATCAGATGTTTTGTTATAGTCCAAAAACGGATGGCTCTGGGTAATAAAAGGCAGTAGACACAAACTGCTCGATTAGTGCACGAAACGGCTTAACTGTACTAACAGATATGGGTTCTTAGAATGCTAAAAATATAGGCAGTGAGCGGCACGCAGTCTGGTTATGCTTAATTGTGGGCTTATTAGCCATTTTGCCTTTAGACATGCCTTTGTTTAATGTTCAGGTATAAAGGAAGCTGTTTGAAGATTTCTATTTGCATCTCTGTTGAACAGGCTTACAGGAACATTTTTATGGCTATTATTATAAGGAGATATAAGAGTCATGTTGTATAAGAAGTTCAAAGTATGAATGATTCGTAGCTTTTAGTGCAGAGATAGGCAAAATCAAATCAAAAAAAAAAATATTTGAATGGTACAAAATCAAGGAGTTACAATAATATAATAATAAGAAGATAAAAATAAATTGCATGATATAGGATTTGGCAAGGAAAGGAGTGAATGAGGAGATGTAATACAAATATATTCAAGATACTGTTAATAAGGTCAACATAACTTTGGTATCGCCAATTTAGTTGTAGAGGTCCAAGTTCAGATGGCAGTCGCTTCAATAAAGAATTCAAAAAATTTTGCAGTTGTCTTTTAAAATCACACTTATGATTAAATCGACTATCGAACTTCAACAAATTTGCATTTGGACAATAGTACTCACTAATTTTTAAGTAACTTAAAGTTGGTCATAAAGAAGATTCTTAAAAAGTTTGTCTCTTCTTAAAAAATCATCAATATATTTCGAAGCGTGATCCAAACGAAGACGAATGTCTGTTTCCGTGATTCATTCAGACTTCAGACACATATTCTATGTGTAATCGCAAGTCGACGTTCAACGGACGACAGAGTGCAGTCAAAACAATCGAATATCGCACTATACATATTGTCGACTATTATTGGCTACACTTGGTTTAAGCCGTGCCTGATTTACAACTTAATGTTGAATGACTCCATTACGTATACTTCAGGAACGTGTGTTGTGGTGAATCTTCCTAATGTACTAAATATTTGTTAGTAGCATAAAAGTATTATTAGCATAAATAGAGCAACAGTCTTCTCATTATCGCGCTACCGAATTGAAAATGTCAAATATTTTTAAATAATGCACTTTTTATGATGGCTGGCTATTTTTGACAAGTTGATCGGTTTGTAACTTTTCACGGTACATAATATATGAATCTAGGTAGGTTTTGTGTAAAGATATGTATGTCACCCGCATACTTTTTTTTTTTACGCAGGTTTAAAATGCTATATATTTTGTTAAATCATAGTCATAGTCATAGTCATAGTAGTAGATGTCTGTTTCTGTACCAATTTTATAAAAATAAAAAAATAAAAAATAAAAAACACTTCGTCCCTCTAAGTATTACTAATAACTTAAGGGCTAGGAGTGATGTCCCATTGGTATGAACTTATTGTAACATACAGTCATCTCCCGAGGCGATAGAGACTTAAACCACTCATATTATATTAGGAATTACTTCAGAATGCACTAAAGCAGTCATTACCAATCAAAAGAGCACGATGTAACAAGAATATTAATCTTTTTGTATATAGTAGAAAGACTTTCTACACAGTTGAAACACCACTCAAGTACGACCTACAAAATTAATTGCCCTGATTACGAAAAGAATGAACGTAAGATAAAGTTACAAAGAAATGTAACACTTAAATTGTTAAGTGGTCTCAAACACCATAGTAAATCGATTTACATTTAAAACAACGGTGTTACTGAAACCATTAATGTTTGCCATCGTATATCTTTTGATATTACCCTTAGAAAATAACCCGCATTTTATTTTAAAACGCTTTATCAGTTCACACAAACATATTGTAATGACAAAGTGTACTGACTAACTAATTTAGAAATGGTTTTAGTAGTAGTGTTAGGAGTTACAGTTCTTTCTAGGTGGATAGTGGGCTTTATGAAACTAATAATGTGAATCCTAATTGGGATGATTAACTTATTAACATCTGACAGTAGCTTGGTAGGTGTCGGTAGCTTAGTGGTTAAGAAGTCGACCTTAGACAATCGAGAGGTCCCTTGTTCGAATCTTGACTATTACACTACCGATATCAACTCACTTCTAACACAAGTAATTTAACTGGAGCCATTAGCAGGAACATTAGTAATTTAGGTTGTTAATTTTAAAAGAAAAATACTTTTTAAGAAACTAATATCATGAATGATGAATAGCTAAAAACTACAAGCAAGCTTGTAGTGTGTGGGAATATTCAGCATTGTATAGGTTCAATAATTAATATAACAATTCGTTACTTACTGAACACGTCATAATTACACGAAAGCTATTCAAACTTCAAACAAGAACATATCAAGTAAATAATATCAATAAATCAGTAGAGATGACTTTACCAACGTCATTGAGAAACATGCCAAACTCACCTGCTAAACAATCTCGTGATCTCTGGATGTGCCTGAGAAATCCTAGTTATAGTGATGAAGATAATAATAAATAACAATAATAATAACTTAATTCGTATTCTGAGTTAATATCGAAGTACAGCCAGACGCGCAGGTTTTACAGAAAATGCGAACCCCGGACTCAGAGGTGAAAGCATCGAATGCGAACGTGAATAACGCAAGGTTGATTACGATGATGAGTTTTTTTAAATTCATTTATGGCACGTCAACTTGACTTCTCCTCGCCTGATGTTAAGATGAAGGCTGAGTCTCATGAAAGAGGCAAACACGTAGTGCTACAGTGACGGGCGCTCAGCTTGACGACCTCATCCGATGCTTTTTCACGTCCCGCTAAATTGACCGGGGCTGTAGAAAGAAGGAAACACGTGCGCCGGTAAGGAATTCCAAGACTTAATGGGGCGACAGAGGAAAGACTCACCGAACTTCTTGGTTATTGATTTTTTAATCACTTTGTTCAGTGATCAGTTTCGTTCATTACGAGTGCTGTGCCGACATGCACGCGATGTGGTGGGGAACAAGGTAAAATAGGAGAAAGAAAGAGTATGATTCGAGAGCGAACGAGATACCGTAGTGATTTTAATCTGTGAACATTGACACGTCGTCGTTCACTTAGGTCACTATAGCCTTAACATATATAATAACTAGCACAAATATCAGTATGTTACTCTCTCTAAATCTTAATTACTTGCAGTACAGTTAAGTAATTCTACATCATTTGGTTGATGGCAGTGGAGTTAATAGATTTTGAAGAGAAATGATGTTTCATCATTAGTTCAAGTAATTACCGACTTCCTAGTCGTGATGTGCACGACCACGACTATTAATAATAACATACAGAGAACTCCTGTTTTTATGAAGAGCCTATGGTGCAGTAGCGAACCCATGGTCAAGCTATTTAAAACTATGTATTTCAGTCATTTCTCTTCGTTTAGAATAAAGCCCTAGCTAAAGATGATTCAAATAAAAAATCTATAGATTCGCGGTTCCGGGGCGGACATTGTTGATGAATATAAATTAGTTATCATACTTCTTCAGAACCCAATGGCCATGGCAAGTGAAAGAGGCCAGGGCTTTAAAGAGTGCGTTAATACGACTATTGTTAATAATTTCTACAAGAATCTTATAAACAGGATACACAAACAATACCTTTTCGACTCCTGCTTATCAACCGATTTCCTGTGTAAATTCCCTGTAATATATTTTTCCTTTTTTATTAATATTTTTCTTTCTTTTGCTATTAGAATGTTTAATGTCAAAAATAAAACATTTTTAGTAAATGTCTGGTAACGGTAGCTTTCGACCCTTGAGCGTCATAATGTACGCTTTGCACTCTTGTCGGTTTTCTCTATTCACAGATTGTGTAATTCCAAACTGCTTCTCATTTAAATGTGCCTCGTCCTTTAAAAAGTGAGCTCTTCCCGGTACCGCTTCCATAGAAAGTAGCAGCTTTTGTTCTGGAGAGATTTGATGTTCCCAAGTTAAGCTTAACTGCCATTTGAAACATGTATGCATGTTATTCGCCGACAGGGCAACAACAGTGTATCGTTAGGGCTATTTAAAATACACACTTATGTTAGAGGTAGCGGGTGGGTCGTGACGATGCATACGTCAGGGTTTGGTACAGAATACAAGTAATTGAGTTTTTATGGTACAGTATGAGGCCTAACCCAAACATCATGGTCTAATGAATGTGTGTAGTGATTACTAAGAGATCATCCTTGTTGAATAAGAGGTTTCTCCCAATCTTTTAAAATAAGATCTCAAATGAATATATAATCCTGCATGTATGGAAATAACGCTAGTATTTTTCTTCGCCTAATGTTGGGTATTTATTAGTGCAAGGCCCTCTGATCATGTCGGCATTTACTATAGACTAAAAGTGGTGTTACCCATAACATCACCTTAGTAGTATTAAAATGCGTAGAGTTGTGTGCGGCTAGTGTATTAATTATTAATAATAAAAGGTTAAAACATTTTATTAATTCTAAATTTCTGTAGCGGCACCTAATTATAATAAGTATTCTCCCATGTATGCGTTAAAACTGAATTAATATTTACTTGATGTGGTGTTTACTTTTTGATGTTCTAGGATATAATATCACACAGCGCCATCTACCTTTTAAACAGCCTCCTGCAACTATATGCGCGCTTTATAGGTATTTATAAACGCTCCCGCTCCCGCTACCGCTTGTATTTTAGACTAGCCGCCTAGGGTGGCCCGTGAAATTGTGTATTACCATCATCGTTCTACGACCTCGTCGGCTATATTAAGGGGACTATGACCTCATGTAATGATCCAGGTGGATGTTAGCACTATGTCTCGTCTACCTGGGTGACTATATTCAAAATTTTATGTAATTGCTATTATTACTTTCACATATTGTTGAAATATAGCCTGCTTTCATATAATGCTATAGCTGAACCAAACCAATGTTAGCAGGTACCTATATGAGATCGAAAGTTAGCCAAATGTTGTTTGAGTACATCATCATCATCTCAGTGTTCCCGCACACGGTGAGGAATATTCCATCAGGAACCAAGCGGTTCGGTGAGTCTTTGAATTCTTGGAATTCTTTACTAGCTCTCATAGTTCGATTGAGCGGTCATTCAAGAAAAACATTAGGTAACTTTCTGGTCTTTATTCATTTCTCATCACTCTTCTTCTTCTTCTTCTTCTTCTTCTTCTTATGATAGCTTCTTTTTTGCAAGCAGATTCGCCAGAATTTCGCTAATGTCAAGTGGTAAATGTAATACAAAATTATTAATGGTGGGACGCCAATGTCAAGTTTTTCAAAAAAATATTCCTTCTTAAATTTCGTATTTGTCACACCGTCAATAATACAACACCTTTTATAGTTGTTGGTCATTGTCATAAGATGATTACGTACGGTATTATAATTGTTACCGTTAGAATGCAGAATCGTTAATCTACACATTAACTAGGTAAATAATCTGCAGAATTTCTGATACAATTCATTACAGTGTAAAACTTTAAGAAAAAATGTTTTTACTATTTTCGATTTGTTGGAAACTATCAAGTGATATCTCAACTTCTTAATATTAGGTCTGCCTTGTACTTTTGTAAATAATATTATAAATAATGTTTATTACAGGAAGTGAACAATTTTCTTATTACCTTGGAAAAATAATCAAATGCTTTTTGCGTTGCATAAAATTAGTGGTAGATTAATTGGACTATTTGGTATCTTAGCTTAACATTTCAAACGTGATATTAAGTACATGATTTAAATGTAAACTGTTTTTAAGAAAATTGTGATACAACTATCTAGACTTGAATTTGAATTTTAGCCTTCGGTTGAAAGTATGCTAAAATTTTAACAGAAATACAAAAATAATGACTTCACAAACTAAAGCCGAAGGTCGTAAATGGTAGTGTTCTATCGTTGTATTTTTAAATCCAAATGTTCGTCTTGTAGGTTTTTATATCGCAGAAGTATCATAAGTATCCAGTGAAAGTTCTAGTCTAACAACAACCAATTGGTTAGATTTAGCCCGGTTTAACTATGATTAGTGATTAGAAAGAAGGAAAACTCGAATTAAATCACTCTAACAACACGTCTGGTTAACTTGAAAGCAGTAGACCAAAGTCTCCCAACATTGAGAGAGGTTCATTCAGCTGTGAACAGCGATAGACTACTTGATTTTTTTGATATTAGTGATTCTTGTGAATTCATATTATATAATCTGCATGATTTCTAAGAAAACACCGACACTAATCACTAGTCAAAGTGTAAACGGGGCCTAAAGCGTTAAACCCAGATTACTAAGTGCTCGACACCACTGCCATCCACTCATTTTACACAATGAGTTATTCGCAATCGACACCACAATGACCAATAATGGTCAAAGGATCTTTAGTGGAGAGTATATTAAGTCGATATAAATAGCGCATAGAATGTAGCATATTTTTAATTCGATCACATTATGATAGCCATTTCCTAGTAATTAATAATGGTAAATGACTACTATTAACTTTAGACCGGTCTATCAACAAATGGTGAATCATTCAGGAAATGAGTAGTAGTTCTATTCGCTAATACCAATCATAATATTAATTTGTTCAGTTACACGTGTTCGTATCAAATCTGCTAATGAAAACTGGTGTGGTTATGTCATAGTTAATAAGTAATAACGTATTTTTAATTAAATTAACGTTTATGGAGCATACGAAGAAGTTTTGAATCATTTACTATTCCACTTTTCTATTCTACATTTGAAATTTATAGCGTTAACAGTAATCAACGTCTTGAATTTATTTCCGGTTGCATTTGAGGCATCCGCCATGTAGCCTGAGGTCTGGTTTATTTTGATTTTAAAAGTGAAAGTTATAGGGAATTCTTATTATTGAACAGGAGAATAATCTCTTTGCCTTGATACTACATTTAGATATTTAAACAAATAAAATTTATGGAATATAATAGCGTCTTACACATCTTTAGATTCTTGATAAGGAGCATTCATTTTCAGAGTCATCTCATTCAGTATCTCTCAATGTAATAACGAGATTGCACATGGACAATCAACATCACCTTCTTCAGAATTCATTTCGATGACTATGAATTGTTATTACGTGACTTAAATATATCACGACAGTTAACTTGAAAACTTGCTATCGTAAACTGTCACGATAGTCATTCATATTTTAATGTAACTAAATTAAATAGTCTCAGTAACTTAAAGAGCGACCATAGAAATCGTCTTCAATAAGTTATATTACAATTGTTGATCGTAATCGACCTTATTGATGAACTGACACCTAATTTATGAGACTAGCTTATCTGAGAAAAGCTAGGAATACCATCATAAAATGTTACATAAGGTATTGCTAGTATTAATATTTATTCTGTGCCCGTGATTTGATTATCAAAAGGTCAATGATTGTCAAAGAAAAATCTCTGACGCTGATACTGCCCCTCTAGACCAGGGGCCATACGTTTATAAATAAAAAATGTAATACATTGATCAATGCATGACATTGATATCTGTTATATACGCCTGTTGTAAATATGAAAAAGCAAGTCAATACATTAGACATTTTAATAAACAGAACGACAACTAACGAATTGCCAATTGTCTAGGGGGTTATGAGTTAGGTATTGAATTGTTATGAATTTCATAGGTAGTTCAGAGCATAATGTCAAGGCTAGCCATAGACGATCATTTTGATTTTGAACAACGAAGCATAAAATATAAACATTATACAAAATTGTTGATTTCGACATCGCTCACCATATTGGTCAAAATAAATAGAATAAAACATCGCCTTCGAACTAATAGCTGATGTAAAACTAAAAATCAATAAACTAACTATATTTATAACAAATCATACAAGCGACCGTCGAAAATTGTAAATGAATCTTGAACAAACATTTTTACCGCATTCCTGAACCTGTTAAAAGCTTGGGACGTTGGGACCGTACCCGCTGTCATTGTGACGTGATTAACGCTTGACGTTTGTGAATTGGAGCAAGCGGGCGTTTTAGTGTTAAATGTCTTGAAGGTGGTCTTGTTTGCAATGTTTTCACAGTTTAAAAAAAGTCTATTATGTACTTAATTTTTGTACGCCTTAGGATATTGTCCGAATAGAACAAAAATATGATGTTTGTCAAAATTTGTTGTAAATTGACCAAAATCGTTAAAATGTGTCCTTTGGAGAATAGAGCTCTGTTTTTGATTTGACAAGGAGATTAAAAATACGGCTAATTTCAGCTAGCTTCGGTTTAGTAGAACGTTGTCCCTAGATCTTTTCAGATTGTTTAAATACTGTTACAATTTAGGCTCCCGAAGTCGTCGAAAACAATTTTTAAATGAATGTGAATGATTCAATGGACTTAAGTTATAAAAGACACCCACACAGGTTTTGAAGGTAAGAATAATAATTAAAAAAAATGCTTGTAAATTGAAATGTTGCAAAAGGTCTTTTCGAGAGATTCTTCGAAAACCTATTGTGGTTCGTTTAGCAAGTAATCTTATGATGATGAATTCCAAAGAGGGTGTGGTCGTAATATTAGCGTTGCTAATATATTAATGTTCAACATTTTTTTCATTGAACATCATATTTGCATCACATTTTGATTTATTTTTGTATCAATTTTCAGTAAAGTAGTTATATCCATGCAGTTTCCTTAGTTTTTTATTCTTGACTTTTTTTGAAACCCTAGCAGTTCCTATAATCCATCCGTTTGTCATGTCCGTTTAAGTCGTATATAAATCAAGTTATTATGTTTAATTCAATGAAATTATCGTCTGCAAACGTAAATACCTACAATAAATACTATGAAAATATTCTTGCTATTAATGTGACCACACCTCAACCTTTTGATTTCGGAAAAGTCCGCCTCGTCTTGACACCATCTTGATAATTTTACTTGTTAATTAATTTGTATGTTTCGAAATTGTATTTAAACGATAAGTCTTTCAATCGATGTTGGCAATTGTGGTGTATGCCGTGTTAATATCCAAATATAGAAAGATTAGAAATATTTATAAATATACTCGTAAATAAGGGATTTGTTTTGCTTACTTTTTTGTGTATGTACCTATGTACTTTTCTCCATGAACTTTTAAATTATATTAAAGTTGCAGTAGATATTCTATATTTACTATGTTATACTTTTGTTCCTCAAATATCATTATATCAAAGTTCAACAAAATCAGTTCAGTAGTTTTAGTAAACAGACAGACAAAGTTACTTCCGCATTTAAAATCAAAGTACATTGCACAATTGTGCACGCTTTTAACCTCTTTTGAAGACAAGTATATCACATGAAATCAACTAACAATAAAATGTCCCGTGACATAAAAAATTGTGGATATACTATAAATACATACATTCAGTTTTTTTTACTCTTCACAGATTAGCACGTCTATTCGCAGTGTTCTGGGCGGTAACAAAAGTGTAGGACAAAAAGAATGAAGAATATTCGGTCATTGAAACTTTATGCACCGTATTATTAACTGTTAATCGCGGACACAATGAAAGGGTCTCACAAGTTATGCGTTCGCTACTTTGTCGGCGAAGGTTTTGTTCCCTGAGCGTTTTTTGTGCATATCATCGAATATGTTGACCACTGGGTTGGGTACTAGGAATAAGAAATTTTGATACTTGGTGAAAATATTTTTATGTACAATTATTCGTCCTCATTCTTACAGTTTTTTCCTACATGCGTCCTAAGTCCGGGTTCCGGATCCGCTTTGGTGCCTGGGATGCGCTTATTATTTTTGAATGATTAGTCGGCCTTTCTGAGAAAAAATGCTGTCTGACTTTCCAGCCCTCAAATAAAAGCCTGTACGCCAGCGTTATCCACTATTTAGCAGGCAGGTGAGGTTGATTTGGATCTCAATAGATTCGGTACGGTCCTGTAAACCCTATCAGTGCTTAAAAATATTTATGATCGTTTACTGAAAATATGCAATTAAAAAGTGCACATTAAGTGACCATGTTTACGAGAACTTACTAAATAATATAACCCCATTATTTAACTTTTTTAGTTATTTCTCATATACCTAACATTTTTTTCTACTCCGACAGTATTTGTCATTAGATATGAGTCAAACAATATTCATCTCAAGTATCAAAGTTACTTTCGTCTCACAAACGGTGGAAGTGCGGTTACAATAAATACTTTTTTATAAATGTTTTTTGTCCGAAATGGTCGGCGTCACACCACTGTGTCAAAGAAAGGTGCACATAAATATTAATGTAGCCGCATTACGCATCCGACTGATGGATATTTAATTAAATTAATTATAAATTATAATATTATCGAGAAACTAAATTCCTGTATCTGACTGTAGTTATAGGGTCCTCCTGTAGATATCCTTGTTGTATTCAAAGCTTACCCTCTGGAACACGGGGCCGACTTATTATTATTTATTGGTTTATTGGCATTGGCGAGATCGTCTCCCGTTTGATCTTCAAAGATCGAAAGGAAATCTTGCACCTGAGCCCCAATCGTTTAACCAGTGCATTGACGTACGGGTAAAGTTGAGTTAACCTCAAAACATACCTGGATAAATGGGTGTTTATTACTCAATCATGACGTAACCGAATGAAATTTGGCACACAGATAAAGCAACTTCTTTCCCGGAAGTAAATTTCGGTGGATAGTCGGTACGGGATTCCATTTCCACATCAGCTAGTTATATAGAGATTAGTTTGATTGCAGACGAATACCAAATTATCTGTGTATGTTATAAATAAACCAAATTAACACAGCCGTATCTAAAATACATCGGCTATGAGCTTCATAAATCAATTTTATCAGCACTGGAGTACTGAAACTGGTTCGAAACCAATTAGTTGGTATCGGAGGCTCTCTAATTAGGCCAAGTTGTATACACTTCAAACAAGAGCACTGTGACTACGTACACTGAATACGAACTTTTTGATTATAGGTGTGCAGAACACACGGATAATAAGAACAGGTGGTAGAGTTCCGCTGCAGAATCTGTCGTATCAGATTTCTACTCGTCTTTTCTGTTTTTTTTCATATATCACTGGAGTGGCACACAAGCACACGGCCCATTTGATGTTAAGTGGTTACCGTGGCCTTAAACGTTTGTAACACCAGAGACGTCACACTCGTGCTGACGACCATGTAGAGTGAGGGAGGGAAGCGCAGAGTGAAGGTTAAGATAGTTTCTGTGCTGCCAGTGCAGGAGACAAAGTTTCTCGGTCTTTCGACTGACAACATAAAAGGACTACGTCGAGCTCAGGCTACCCTATTCACCGCCAGAAACTCAACACTAGTCTTTGATTGCGATCAATAGCTATGATTCGTTTTTAATTGGAAAAAGTGAATAGTTAGACGGGTCTTGACTTGAACTGAAGTGGCCACGAGTATTCTCTCTATATTCCATTGATCGCGGGTTGAAGTCCCATCTAGGCATTCGCATTTTATTAATTAGCATGTAAATGCATAATGTCGCAAAATTTCGGATGCCTTGAATATTTTTTTTTATATTATTTATACTAAAGTCGCTATAATATAAAAACTATTAAATGTTTGGAATATTTTACTACTCACTTAACTTTTTAAAGACCTCAAGTTTTTAAATCGATGGATCAAGTCAAATTTAGATTCCCTCGTCCAAAGGTGTCCATTAGACTGTCAGCATTTCCCCTCTGTATAGCCAGAGAAATATTTTGGGGTAGATATTTATTTAGCTATATTCAGATTTCACTTACCATTATTTAAGTACTTTGATACAGTAAAAGCAATTGGTATAAAGCAGACTTTAATGGGTTATTAAGAAAATATTAAGAGCCCTGTCGTTGTAATTGCTTCCGAGCGGTCGCTCTCAAGGGATTAACAATTAGCTTCTCGACATTAATAATAATACGACAACGGACTGAGCTTTATGCATTTGCTTTGCAATTTCGTAATAAAAAGTTTAATGTATTAAGCTTCTGTTTACAATTCAAGACAAAGGAAATAAGGCACCTTGTAAAGGCATTAAAGTAAGGGTGTTAGGGGAACGCTCCTGACCATTTTAACAAAATTGGGCTACTTATTATTTTATGGCAATGGTTTTTTATTTAACTGCTAAATTTTTGGTGAGGATTTATTTTCGGCATACCTATTTTGTTCCAAAGTGCCCGATGGGCGGCAACAGGGACTGAAAATCATAGTTGGCGGAATGTGGGTGTTTAATACACCTCTGGCTACCCCTTCGGGGATTACGGGCGTGAGCATATGTATGTATGTATCTATTTTTTGGTCGGTACCATGATTTTTACCCTCTTTTTAGTATAATTCACGCAATAATGCTATTTGAAGGGTTTAAAAATCATGGTCCTACCAAGAGAGAGGGAGAGACCAAGGAGAGTAGTGTAGGTATTCCTTTCTTTTAGTTTTCGGTAGCGTTCCCCTAACACTCCGTTTAGTACATATCAGCATTCCTTTATAAACACCATCTTACATATCGTTTCTTTCATCTCGGAACCTAGGGTCCGCTAGCACTTTCTTATCCTTTCTACTTAGCTTTTATAAAAACGACTCTCAAACTTAAATGGAAACCCAGGGTTTTGGGTTAAAATTTGGGTTGAGTATGTAGTGTCTATTTGTCCCTATGGTATGCACGCTCACGATTGTTTGGTTAGTACTTTGTAATTACCGCCTACCCTGTCTAAAAACCTATGCACGCCACTATCTCACACAATTTGTTTATCATTCTTTCTACAAGAAGGAAAAAAATCTAATTGAAAATTAAATCCAACTTCATTGCTTTCGGACGTCCATGAACCATGTAACACCTTTTTTGAACATGTACGCAATAAAAATATAATATAGGCTGCGTAAGCGCATATTAGAATAACGAAATTGTTTGGATGAAATTTCCCTTTCATTTTATTACGGAGCTTTAGGTGTCACTGCTCTTTTAAGTGTTGTTACTCATTACAAAGTGTGTTTGTGTGTGGATCCTTCCTTCAAACATCAAAGTTATTTGCAGGACGACACGACGCGACGCTTCGCTTCAGTGCTACGCTTCGTTTAAATACCCCGTATGTTTCACCTGTTCAGATACTATTATCATAGAATATCATTAGCCAGAGATACTTATAATATTAAGTTAATATTCATCACTAGGCATCACTTGCGAGATGTAGCTGGCGTATTGCAAGTAAGTTCGATTAGTTATAGCCCCTATCTTTGTGGACCCCTAAGACATTTAACTACGGAACTTGACGGAAGTAGGACCCGACGGTATCTCCTATCCCAATTGAGCTATTGGACTGGGGAAGTACCTTCGCCTTACAGAATACCGCGGCTAATAATGACAGTGTTTTTTCCGGCAGTGAGTCGAATAGCCAAAGCTCACTGGAGAGCTTACGTGCTGTATTGGGTAGCTGTACTTGCGGCACAGAGGCTGCCTTAACCCTTCACCGTCCCTCACAATTTATTCTATTGCCCTTCTTGAAGAAGTTATCTCTTCAAGGAAGGTAATCACTGATTGTCTGCCACCTGAGCGGTATGAAAAAAAAAGCTACTGTTATAGAAGATATTTAAGGGGTTAATGAAATAAAATTCATATAATATCCTTTTATCTGTAAAGGTTATTAAGATGACGTCATGGAAGGTGTATAATCATTCTTCACTTTTGTTTCATGAGAGTACTTGTAAGTGCACCGTATAAATTCTTTGTAATTATATGATGTTTAACAAAACGATTATTTATTGTGAGTAAACCCACTACTTAATAATAGGTACCTATATATGGCAGTATGATGTGCAAGCACCCACATTGTATTCAAGTATTTTCAATTATTAGGGTACTCGATTCTCTTCCTTACATAAAAATACAACTATAAATTAATATCTTCGGTTTTGTCCATTATTATAATTATGCGTATATTTGAACATATTATTTTATGACAGCAGAGAAAGCTAGTGAGGTATTGATATGTCTTCGTAAGGGCAAACACGAAGGAATAATTTGATTTTGACAGATAAAAGGCATTAATGCAATGTGTGCAATACGCATAAATATATTATCTATATATATAAAAATGAATTGTGAAATATGTTGGTAAGCGCATAACTCGAAGAAGGCTGGATCAATTCGAGTAACTTTATTTTTTATTTGTTCCTTGAACTCTACGGAAAGTTTTTATGGAGCAGCAGGAACAGGATCAGAAGTCCAAGCAGCGGACACGGGAAGATCAGGAGTCCACGCGGGCGGAGCCGCTGGCAACAGCTAGTTGCTAAGATAAACCCATCTCGCCCTAATTTGACACCCACAAAGGCCAGCAACATAATTACAAAGTCGTAGTATCAAAAATTCTCACACATTTCAAGGGTCGTAGCATACCGACGGACAAGTTAATACCATTATAATAGTTATTTAAATGTCCTCACTTCCGTTGCACTGACCGTGTGAAAATCCTTTAACACTAAATAACTTAAAGGTTAAACTTGTATCAGTGGTAACACAAATTGTAGGCGCCAATTGCTGGTTTGAAAGTGAGACCATGTTCATTGATCCCTGGCATTCGAGTTATCTGAGTTCAGCTAGCTTTAAAATTAAATGGTTTGTTGTTGAAACATTTGAACTCGAGCTGTGTTTAAGATGCAGATTTTATTATAAACCCTATTTCTATATTAAGTATACTATTTATAATTATTCTCTGAGCCTTTTCTTAACTCGTTTGGGATCGGCTTTCTAGTCTGACTAAGATGCGACCAAACTTCGAAAGGACTGCCATTTGACCTTCACAACTAATTGAGGTATATTGAAGTTTTGTAGTTCAACTAGTTGGGCATTAGAAGGCTCCAACTACCCTTAACAATAGTCATAGTGTTCGTATTACAACCAGGACCTTAACGTTCTCTCCGAGGCACGATCGGACCAGTTCATGCGTACAAATATTTGCACTAAGCGGGAATCATAGAGGCTGTCTATTAGACATAATATTTAATAGTAAGATATACTAATTATATTCGAATAAAAGAACAGTAGAGTAACGAGCTGACGTCGCAGGATGAACTGGACATATTGTAAAGAAGGGCGAGAGCAATGTGATTAGAAAGATTCAAAATATATGGAAAACTTTAGTAGCAGAGTTAGGCCTAATAATAGATCATGAATTGCGTGAAAGTATACAGGGAAAGAGATAGGATGGTGGATATGACACCTACGAACTTCATGGAAGAAAATGAATGTTATAGGTATTTATCTGATAGTATTTGTGGTTGAGCATACGGCCGATGCCGATGAAACTCTTCTTACTGCATAGGTTTTAACTTCTGCACTACCTTTTTTCTATTCTTCTCTCTTACTTCCGTGGTGGTACCTTACTTGGGTGTTGAAGTATCAACAACCGAGATGGTCATCAAAGCCTTCAGTCTTAAATAGTAGAAAAATCTATCTTATAAAAATGTACCCAATTTTGTTTATGGTATAAGCAGACAAAATTAACAAACAAAAATTGTATTGTCCAACAAAACAGCAAAATATTTGCACCTAACAATTTTAGTTTACGATATCTGTCTTCTGTGCTGTTTGATTCATCCCCACTGACGGGAAAGAACTGTAAAAATAAAATTGATCGTAAAACAACCCCTACGAATAATTCTACCCCTGAACAAGGACTTATGTTTCATATATCTCGGTTTATTAGTTGGGGGTAAATATCGTCACTTTTTGAAAAGCCTCCCTTGCTTACGCAGCTAAAAGGAGAAGTTATGCGTTAACACGAATGACGTATTTGTTTTGCCATCATAATATTTACGATTTTGTGTAAATATTTGAGTATTATTTATATGGTAGGCGCTCCGAAATACAAATAAAAAATGTTATTGTTGCATGAAATCGTCAGGAGTTTACATGAATATTATATAGTGAAATAACAATATATTATTTTTAACGTTTTTTGTTATTTTTATTTTATTATTTACCCTTTTATCCACGTTTGTCCGTTAAAATTAGTTATGTGTCATATTATTGTAATTTACTATTTACTATTTAACTTTTTTATAAATATCTACATGAATATACAAAAAGTAATAATGCATATAATAAATTGAATGGCATAACACAAGGAGGTTTAAAGTTTCTCTTTTCGACTGTACCCACGCATGAGGGCAAAGGTATGTATTGCATATCCATTTAGTTCGTTATATCGTTTAATTCGAATGTTATAGAAGGAAAGTCATGGGTGTATAGGCCTGTACAACAGGTGTAGGTGTAAAACATCCTTGAAGCCTAAATCAAGCTAACCTATCACCTATCGAACATCGGATGAGGCTCTGCCTGCCTGCCCTGCCCAGGCTTTCCTCTCGGCATGGGATGCAAATAAAAAAAACAAAAGAGTAAACACATCTATGGAAAGCCTTGGATGCAACTAAAACGCACGATAAGATGATGTTATAATAATGTGATTAAATCTACACTTAATTACATTATTATTATGCATTAACTTTGAATAACCAATGTTATATACGTAAATTAAACAGTAAATTAACCAACCAATTTCAAAAGAAACTAAACATAAACGCAGTTACCGGTTATCGATACCTGTCCCATTACCTCGTGTAATATAATCGGTAACCCGCCTATTGATTGAGTTAAACAACCGCAATTTGTGCTTAGCTTTTAACAACGGCATATAATGATGTTATTATACCCATATTTAAAGACATTATATGGAATACATTAAGGTTTAAAATTGAAGAAACGATAAAAAGAAAGTGGTGTAATGAAACTATTTTTACGGATTCTATATTTGATATATTGTATTTACTTTAGTTCCAAGTTTCGACTACTTTTCGACATTTATATTTTCGTGTGTGGTTTCATTACAATGTGAGACATTCGCGTAAACTTCAGTAAGACAGTGTTTTTGTTAGTCTCTCAATTTGAAACTCTGCAATAAGAAAAACTACTACTACTTAGCAACTTAATATTAACATGTGCCGGATCCAACGGCTTCCCAACCTTTGCCTTTCAGAAACAGTGCATTCAATTTAAATAGGTAAAAGGTTTGTAAGTTTAATGAACTTCGATCATTTGATGGTTACGTAAATATTTTCATCACACAAATCACACAAAAACTGGTCATCTTTGGATATATATAAGTACCGTGTTAAAATATACTTGATTAAAAAATTGTAATCTTGATTAACACGAGGGACGATTAGTAGTAATAATTGGCATTTTTATATATCTTTATACCTAATTCTAAAGTTGACTAAAAGACAAAGTTATGGGCAGTAGCTAGTGTATATCAACAACGAATTGAAATGTCGAATGACACGTATAAGAAACAAAATATCACGCCAAGTTTGATCTAAAGTACAGTTTCTTTTTCATTCAAAATCATCAAAGGGATCCAAGGTATAATTTAAGGCCCTCCCCTTATATGTTATATGCAACAAAAAGCGGGCAGCCACCGTGTCCAATTTGAACTAGTGAAAAATGAATGTCTATTATCCTTAGTAAATTATTGTAGGTCTACCCTGTACTATGATATTTCATGTTGAGCGATACAGGTGACGCTCGACCACGATTTAGGTGTAATTGTAGAAAAAATGTGTATATCTAATAGATATTATTTATGTCGTTACTGCATATCCTTGAAGGGTTAAGTAGCATTTAACCTTTCGCCAACCATTTTCAGTAACCAATAAACGAGGTTAGTCAATTACCAATGGCTAGTTTGATAAATCAGGCGATTTTGAATTTACTAAGTAATTTATAATAAAAAAAAATTCTCCTTACCCTGGGATCTGGTATCGCGTGCATAGTGAACTCTTTAATGATATACCTATCCAGTTATACAACAATTTACATTATAAACAAACGTAATGAAGATGAAGTATGATGGTGAAGTATTATCTGCCAAAACCACTATTTATGATGTAAGAAATGGCCACAGATATAAAAAAAAAATAAAGGGCGACGAACCTAACCGTCTCCAAAAATTTATATAGGGACCCATGGTATTATTATTATGTAGGTGCCCATTCGTCTCCTGGTACAAAACCAGATTTAAATTAATTTATTTATATGGTTATTCGTTTTCTGGAATAAAATGTTATAGATCGGCACTTACTCAGGCACTTTTTTATAGCTCGACGAATAAATAAAATAATATAGGAAATAAATTATATAAATATGACGATCAATGAATATTAATTTTACTGTAAATAATACACCACATACATAGTCGAATATTTGCAATAGAAAATACTACGGATGATAACAATTTGCCAGTATCACTTGGTACGGGCACAGGGGCCAGACATCGTAACTTTACGATTCCAAGTTTACTGCACCGGCCCTGCAACTGTGGGGAAAAAATAAATTGGAAATTGACGCCCTCCGATACATTCTGTTTTTACGACCACCGCACTAGTTGGAATGTAATGATGTAGTGTTGGGACACGTCCATAATACCGCTGACGGAATATTATGCCGTTAAGAAGTTTTTGAGAAGCAGTTTTAATAACATAACTACTATATAAAATCTTAATACTGAAATCACAATTAATAACATCAGCGCGTGCCTTCTTTACATTGAAAATTGGAGGTCAAGGAAACATTCTGCGATTCTATACTGTACGACTTAAAATATATATTATTTAGTTAATATCAGTCTAAATGTGATTTCATCCTTTTTTTATCAAGCGCAAAATCCCCACGGTCAAAATCGCCGAAGGTGATTATGTCAGACTCGAATCAACTAACACTTATATAAGATATATCTCTCGCACCCCAGCAGGCCCGGGAACATGGTGGTGAACCGAGGGAATAGATGGTGTCCCTATCTATTCCCTCGGTATGTGGAGACGCACTTTACTCTGCCGCCACAGCCTGCTTCTGCTAGGGTGACAGGCAGTTCCACCCATCACCCCCAGGCCCGCGCTCTTGAAGGACGGAGGTCATTCTGCAACTTAATGTGATTTTATCCTAAGAGCCAGACTTGCCTAACACTCCATAGTTATTATCCGAAAAAAAGCATGGATATTGTTACTTCATTACGTTTAAAAAATAGTGCAACTAATAGCTTATATCGTTAGCATAAGTTAGTGCAATATGAAGTTACTTATAAAATTGTCTTTTAACTTTGAAATTTTTCACATACCAAGTAGTAAGATGAACAATTGAGTACAAAGAAATACAATCACAAGCACATGTGAGATCATAAACAGCACTTGTTATTATGCAGTTTCATTGTATAAATATATCGCACTTATGTTTACGATTGTACTTGCAAAGAATAATGAACTTTATCATTAACGTATTAAAATTAGAAGATATATTTTGCATGTATCCTGTTATAGGATTAACCTACCTAACAACTACATATTTTTACATATATTTTATACTTTTGTTTTTAACTTCTATCCTATTTGTTAATCTATAATATAATCTATGTAACCAATGAAGAAATATTATAAGACAACGTACAATGTACAAGTAAGAATGTCAAAATAACTAATCGAACGCCTACATTCTCAAAATAAAAATTAATGAATTCAAAAAGAGTAATTCAAACAAGGTTAGTTTTTCTGGCATAACGTCGGAGGGCTTCTGGAACACAATCATAATTCCATCAATGAAAATAGTTGACACAAAAAACTGAAACTTATAAAAGGGGCAATAAGAAATTATGGTTACCCACCTGCTCGAACATTTCAACGCAGTTAAATATTTGAGTAAGAAATTAAATACTATCGAATGACGGTTAAGATTGATGACAATTGTACAGATGAACCCATAAATGATAAATAAACTTTAATAAAAAATAATTTTAGACAGCAGTGACACAGTACAAACAGATTCTGATTCTCTTAATATTATGTTATAATCATTTTGTTTCCAAATAATAGTTTCTATGACGTATATATTTTTGACGTATGATTTACACAATATTGGTGGGAATGAATTTTTTGGAAAATTAGTTAAAAGTATTTTTTTAATAGTTACAATTTTGTTCATTGCAAAAATTATCACAAAACTTCTTTTCAAACTACTCTTCTACTTTCAAATAAATATTTCCAAAGACAATGTATTTTCATATTTCTGTTATTTAGTGAATCAAGGAAACAATCGTGAAATCATAAACTTAATGAGATTCGCAATCGGCAGTTACGCATATGTATTTGTCTTAAAAGTAACTCATAACATGACAAAAACACACTCAAAGACACTTAATAAGAGGTTTTGTATAGTTGCACTTCAGTATGCGACTGTATATGGTTCCCTTCCCCTCCGATTGTTGATCTCTGACATTTGAATTAGATTACCTACGTAACATTTCCATTCTACGTGAAACGTCTTAATGATTGATTTGAACCACATTTGAACACAAATGTCAATGAACAGATTTTTATTTGTGGTCGAAGGAAAATGTTGCCTTTACTTGTGGTGTGTCGATTGTAACCGATAATTCTGATTGTTGTGGTTTGTGGGCAGAACATTACCGGTGCTATCATATAAGACTCGTAATTTGAACTTAAGATTTAATTCAGTAATTGCAGTTAATAATAATAACTGAATATTTATATTGATGTATTTTTATTCATATACTAGCTGTTGCCCGCGGCTCCGCCCGCGTGGAAGTCGGATCGCGCATGTTATCGCTTTAGGTCGAAAACGATCTACACCATAATAGCATATATTACTGTGAAAATATAATTATACCTACATAGATTTGTGTACAATTTTAGCAGTAATGAAATAAAAGTCAAAATCATTTACCTGTTTTGTATTGACCATCAAAACGACACTTAGAAAACGTAAAAAAAATATAAAATTTATGTTTAGCAAATTAGCATTACCAATTACAGTTTGAAACGTGGCCCTGTTCTGAGAAGACTCCGCTAAGAAATTTAGCGGGCTGTTTTTTGGTCTATTTACAAACATTTACTTATTCTAATTGAAATTTTTGTTTTGAGTAACATGGTTAGATAGTTCAGCTCTTTCCTCTGTCGATTCTTGAGAACGCGCATAATATCTCATTCTTTTAGAGTTTCTTGAATTTTGGGATAAAGAAGTTCTTTTTTTAGGTGGCATGTTAATATATATAAGCCTGCTATAGGTATATATATATAAAGCAGAAAATGAGTAAATACTCGTATGGATTAAAAGAATAATTAATGATCTATGAATGAATGATGCGATGTCGAGCTAAAAAGTACGTTTCGTAAGCAGTCGAAAAAATTATGTTATTGTAGTATTTATCAGAACACTGTTATTTAGGTAGGTATTTATTTGGATTGGAAGTAAATAAGTAAGTAAAGTATAAGTACTATAAGTATGGAATGGAAATACAATTATTTGACGTTGCCGGGAATTGAGCGGAGCTCGCCATGACCTCCGTGCTCGTAATCCAGCCTGGTGCAAGCAATTGCGAACGTCTGCGTGCTAACTTCAAGCCCAGAGGCGGCCCTGACTTCTGCTTTTATTTTAATGGCGTTGATTGTGGGATCACGGGCTGCCAGCAATCTAATGTAGCGCTTTTGGGCAGCTGTCAAAACAGTTGGGCGACCGCTGCGGGGTCGGTCAGCTAAATTCTCCATTCCGTGGTACCTCTGCAACGGAGCCACGAAACAGGATTGGGATATAGCAAGTCTGCATGCTATTAATCTCGTGGTGTATCCTTCTTCCCTCAAAGTTACTATTTTAGCTCGTAAAACCTTTGATAATCCTCTTGGCATTTTTTCAATCACAACTTTACGCGAAAAATATCTTGAATCGGTTATAATTCACTAAATCAGATTTCTGAATGAGCGTAAGCTAGCAGGTGTAGGACTGAAAGCCTTTTTGTAAGAAAAAACAATTGAACGGTGTCCTTGTTTTGTGTTCTAATTCTTTATTTTGAAATAAAGAATCTAAAAAGAAGAATAAATCATAATATAATCTACAGTAACAAAAAAGATTTCAGTTTTTCAAAGTGATCGCAAACTTTTTTTGATGTGTGTATTCTGTAGTGTTAATTGCGGTAACTGCTAAGCAAGAGAAGCAAAGCATTTAATTTAAAAATTTAAATTATTGTATTAAGATATGAAAGAAGAAAGAAGAAACTATTAAAAACAACATCAACAACCAATGCTCAGAATAATCTGCAGTTCAGTAAGGGTGCAACTAATATCATCGTCATTCCCTGAACCATTTTCCCAACACAGTTGGGGTCGGCTTTACAGTCTAACTGTGATGCGGCTGAACTGCGATATTTTTCGTGAAGCGACTGCCATCTGACCTCCACAACCAATAGTCCAATGACCAATGGCGATGTCGAAGTTCCAAGTTAGACTGGTTGGACTTTTGAGGGCTCCAAGCTCAAACTACCCGTAACGACTGCCATAGATGTTTGTATGGCAACCGGGACCGACGGCTTAACGTGCTCTCCGAGGCACGAACAGACCAGTGCAAACAGCCATATTCATGAATACCACTTTTTGCACTGAGCGGGGATCGAACCCGCACCCCGTGTGTAGCAGTCGCGTGCACTACCGCCACGCCACGTACCACGGAGGGTGCAACTATTAAATTAGCATTAATCATAAGATCGCATACGGCACCTA
This sequence comes from Pelosia muscerda, assembly GCA_963691645.1. Taxonomy (NCBI): domain Eukaryota; kingdom Metazoa; phylum Arthropoda; class Insecta; order Lepidoptera; family Erebidae; genus Pelosia; species Pelosia muscerda. The sequence continues at coordinate 28,555,512 of OY829098.1, forward strand.
TTTCATTTCAACTGCAAGTAGTGACTATCTTACGGAGAATCTTAACACCGAGTTTTGTAAAATGACGTCACTTGAGGAGCGCCATCTATTGATAAATGTTGGAATTTCATTATAATAACGGTATAACGCTATTTGAGTTTGAACGCAATTTTTTACTGTAATATTTGCACGCCTTGGTCGCAAAAACTACTGAACGGATTTTGATGCGGTTTTTTTTATTACAAAGGTCTTGCTTAGACTCAAAATTTGCAGTATATTTGGTTGTAATTGGTTAAGTAGAACCGGAGATATGACCAAAAACAACCTACAAACGAAGCGCAGGCAAAGCCACGGGTATCAGCTTGTATAAAAAGTAGCCTATATGTTGCTCAGAACTATGAACTATAATCGTACCAAGTATGATCAAAATCCCTCCAGTAGTTTTTGATCCATGCGTGCACATACGGACAGACAGACAGACAGACAGAAAGACAAAAAAAATTCTGATTGCATTTTTTGCATTAGTATCGATCACTAATCATCCCCCAATAATTATTTTGTAAATATATTCAATGTACAGAATTGACCTCTCTACTGTTTTATTATAAGTATAGATTAAAATATATTTAAATTCATTTGACATTTTAAATTTGGTAAACTGGTAAAGAGTAGTGGGTTGCTCTATTTACGCAACTAAAACTAACCTGGTTAGGTTTATAATGCGTTCATTTGAGTAATTTTGTGAATAAATCGTAACAGCAACTTCGTATTAAGTGTATATACAAGACAATTAATATAATAACGTTAAACAGGATGCCTTCGACACAGTAATAAAAACCGTAGGCGGTTTTAATAAGGCTATAGACTTTATGGAGGCATTAAATGAACGACGTTTTAATTTGGTTGTAAAATCAGACGGCTATTGAAGCTTGGGTAATAAGAGAATGAAATAAATGGCTATCTCAATGGATATACGAAAGCAAATAATATTGGCGACATCATTGTTTGTTATTTGCAGTGACGTTTATAACAATTATTCTATCAATTCTTCTATCGTGTTTCATTACTATATATTATTATTATTTTATATTGGTTTAGTAATTAATTTAGTATTATTGATTTTATAGTCTGTATTAACTTTTAACGATAATTGAGAAAGTAATAACATTAGTATAAGGCTATGCAGGTACTTACTATTATTTTCTGTCCATAAACTGGTAAGATTATGTGAGTAACGTTGACATTATACTTTTGTTAATAGATTGTTAAATTTTCTAGTGAAGTAAAATTTTAATTTAATGTCACACATGTACATTTTGAAAATATGCTAGCAGCATATCTTTATCTTTATCAATTTACATGTCCCCAGTGACGCTTATGTACTCCCATATTCAAAATCGAAATAACAGCATCATTTATTACTATTTATGATGTTAATTGCAATTGTATCAGGAATTATCCTGCATAAATATTTTCTTATTATTTATAAGGAATTAAGGAGCGATACATGTATAGTACGCAACTCTGATATATTAATTAAAATCTATTTATCTAAGAAATCCCAAAAAGTAAACAAACTGTGAGACCCTGAACGGGTTCAAAGTTATTTTTTGTTAAGTCGACAAAAAATGGAACTCTAATAAAACTATTTAATCAAAAATACGATCGAAATGAAGACCGAATACTCACTAAACAAATTATGAAATCAGATCCTCGACAAAACGATCCGTCAAAAATTCTGACAGTTGAAGAAAAGCTTTTTTTCCTTCATATTTTATTATTGTGCGTAGGTACGAATGCAATGGAGGTGAATGCTTTTAAGCGGTTTAAAGTTAAAGTAAATAAATGAAGTTTAACATGTTTGATTTGGTATGTTTGTTAAAAACTCGAAAGCTGGTCAAGCGCGACAGGTGTGAAAATAAAAATGTCGCCTTTTAGATTGTGATTAAGGTTTTATTATCTATAGTCAAATACAGGTTATGTAAAAAAATGAAGAAAGTTATCATATTGAATGAATAGTGACACCGACAGATAACTAAGGTCCGTCTCTGCGATAGTGTGAAACTCTGTTGAATAGATTTTATTTAGCGTAGCTATTCAGTATAAAGCGTAAGCGGTTATACCTCCTAATACATGCATTATTTAATTAAAAGGAAATTTTAATTATAAAAGTTGTAACTACAGTATCTCTGGTTTATGATTCCTAATAAACTATTACAATTTCAGTCCATAAAATTAAGTTATACAACCTATTTCTTAATTAGCATTTCCAAACTTTCGCTTTATGTAAGGTCAGTTAACGATATACACTTCATGAACAAGTCCAAGAACTATTAATCTCACTTATGTACATACATATATTACCATAACCCATATAAACGTCACACAAAGTATTATTTAAAGCGCCTCACGCGTCGTTGTGTATTACAGCGCATTGTACAAACGTCCATTATGTTTCGCAAAGCGAAATACTTATTGCTTTTTGGTTTCACAGGATAATTAAGGACGTTGTTTACTTTTTAAGTGTATTGTTTGATTGTTTCATTATTTGCACCATTATTTACAATAGCGATTGTATCACAGTATTCACATTATCTTCTCTTCTCTCGCAGTGATATCGTCTGCGTATTTTTTCGTATTACGACACTCTTTTTTTTTCTTCCTCACCACATAAATACAGGCATATAATAAAAAAGAATTCAACATTGTTGTAAGTAAAAAGATATCCAGAAAATTTAAAATCAATTCTTATGAAAGGAATAAATTTCAGTCAATCCTACAGTGCTCAGATTACTTTCCCCTACTTTGAAATACGACAACCCTCAATTATCATCTTATTCGCATTTCGTAATTCATAAAACTCCAACTTACGAAATTTATCGTGCATACATGTAGCATGTAATTTTCGCATACATCAACTCGTAAATATCAATTTCTTGCTAACGTTAAAATTACAGGGCTGGTCGGTTATACATGATTTAGGCACTGACCGTCTAATATTTCGGCGCCGATGCGATGGCGGCTGTATTTGGATTCACATTTCCTTTTGTTTCATGTATTTTACATTAATATACAGAACGTTTTTGTAAGTAGCAATATGTAAGGTAATGAGAAAAGAACCTGGCAATGAAAACTCATTGCCACTTTTTTCTAATCGCCAGTAATTGCATTGTTTTGTTTACAAAATCTATCGAGTTAGATGTTCGTGAGGAGGGTTACTATAGCTCCTTTTGGTTATTCTTATTGCTGGTATTAATAGGGTACAACCAGATAGGTCGGCAATTATTTGCACTCTCAATAAAGAAAATATTATCCGTAAATGTGGGCTCATTATAATTTTATTACTTAAGAATATATTTTTACTAATTACGTGGGCTCCTTTTTCAAATTTATGTTTTTGTTAAACGTCTAATTAGCAGCTATTAACTGATAACGGTTTGTTACTCACGCTTAGCATAGTTTTGGATACATTACATTACTGATAGTTATGACGCTAATAATGTGTATAAAAAGTAATATATTAATTTTATTACTTGAAGAGGCGTGGGTACAAGACATGAAACCTACGATAAAGTGTTATTTATTAGTATTGTTTAACAGTCGCTGTAGAGGTACAATTTGGTGAAGAAAGCTGCACGAGTTATTGTAATGTTCTTACAAATGCGATGGTGTCAATCGGATTATGATTTTGCGTCATAGGTATAATCCACTTTGATAAGCTTCAAGAAGCCTAATACCTATATGTAATTCCTGGTACAGACCGACCAAACTTATGACCGTATCTATAGTAGCTTTCATGACCAAAAATTCGCAGGTAAATTGCGACACAGTAGCTAGTGCTACAGTGGTAACGTTTTCTATACAACGATTTACCTGTTTGATAAAATACTTCGTTTTTACACTTCCATCGGGCCATTACAAGTGCTAGGCCCCAAAAATAGGGTTGCAATGTAATTCTTTACGATATCAAAAGAAATGGTAATGAAACCATTGACCTATCTCATTACCAGGTAGGTTAAAAAAGCATTGAGGTGATGGAGTTGGTGTAGTAGAATGCGCTTTAGAACGCTAAAATACTTTAGATGCAACCTGAAATGAAAGCGGTCAAAGCATATCATAGTGATAAAAATACTCAGTACCTTATTTTTGCAGTTCTATATTGGTTCATTTAAGTTCGTTTTCCTTCGTTTGCTTGGTGTGTTCTAGGCATAAGTTTTCATCTCTGATTACAGTAGCAGTGCGGCGACGTTAAAACAAGTCATTTCGATCGCCTTTATTAAATCGTAAACCGTTTGATGGTTCATTTTACTTTTTTCAATAAAGTGTTTATTGGCATTTCACTTTATTGCAGCTGTAACGTTAGATTTTGAGTGTATCGTACTGTTTGATAGTAGTTTAACGACGTCGGGAGAAAAGGAATGGATTTTGTCGCTTAAACATTTTTATTAAAACGCCGGTTTACTGTCTTGTGTACATGGATTACATTCTTATTGTTAGCTGAGGATGGTTTTACCACGAAGTCTTCATAAACCACTTCTTCAGTGTAAGTTTACTTTGAAATGCTTTAATTAATTTATAGACTGCTAAATATCACATCAGATTTAATTTTTGCTTCAACTCCAACTCCATCCAGACTACTATTGAGTTATTCATAAGCTTCAATGATACTTTGCCTAGCCTAATATTGATAAACCAAAAGAAATATCCAGAAAAAGAAGAAAAGCCTGCTGAATTTCTTGCCGGGGCCGCGTTTCGAATCGGTGGTTAATTTGCTCACTAACTTGTGATATATTATTGATATTGACGTTTTGTAAGTGCTTTTTGGTGGTCTATACAGTATAAATGATTTTTGAATGTTGCGTTTTGAATTGAACTTCCTTAACTTAACTGAATTCACGAAACTAATAAAACAAATTATTTCCACCAATGACAAGTAGTTTAAATAAACCCTTATCTAAAAATTCGTGCGAAACTCACCTAGTGAGGCACTTTCAACGTAAATTCATCAGCTATAAACATCGTATTACGCATGTAATCGGTTTGAGGGCACATCCACCTGTGACTCACTCAAATGTGGTATAAATCAAATGGGGTTTTTTGATGGGCTTACATTTCATGAATGACTGTACTCGGTATCGCCGTTTGTTAAGACGCTTTAGTGCCATTTCTCTTTGCGTGTTTACTCGAACTTAATTTCGATTGACGTAGTGCAATTAACTTTTGGTTTGGAATGTCCTGTAAATATCATAGAGGGCGATGAAGGTATATTTTACACATAAAGTGCTGTGCTTAATAGATTTACAATCTACTTGGACAAAAAAGTAGTTAGCAAGACGTGGATGTTAATTATATCTCTGTTTTATGCTTTAGGGGCTATACTACCGAAAACCATTATCGTCATTTCAGCCATAGGACGTCCACTGCTAATCATAGGCCTCCCCCATCGACCTTCAATACAATCGGTTGGAGGCGGTCTGCAACCAACGGGTACCCACGACTCTGGCTATGTTATCCGTCTATCCCGCGGGGGCCCGTCCTATGCCAGTACATGGTCTCCATCCAACAACCCTTCGGCTCCAACGACTATCTGTTCTTCTTACTATGTGCCCCACCCACTGCCACTTCAACTTGCTAACCCGTAACGACGTAGTGCAATCAACTTTTGGTTTGGAATGTCCTGTAAATATCATAGAGGGCGATGAAGGTATATTTTACACATAAAGTGCTGTGTTCACGTTAATAGATTTACAATCTACTTGGACAAAAAAGTAGTTAGCAAGACGTGGATGTTAATTATATTTCTGTTTTATGCTTTAGGGGCTATACTACCGACAAGCATATAATTAAGATAATAATTGTTATACTTTTACAATAATGAATGTTTTAAAGGAGACAGAAATGATTTCATACAATCTTGGGCCCAGGGTGTAAGAAGATGAAAGTGGTGTCAATTAATAGCTTATATATATTATCAACCTTTTACTGAATATTCTGCGGATTTTGTCAGTCTGAGAACAGAGATATAAGAGATTATGTAAAAGTGACATTATGTTACAATCTTTAACCAACAGCTGATTCCTGAAGTGCAAAATGTGTTCTTTTGCACTCATAATTATTATATTTACTAGAAAATGTTTGAAAAATCATATGAACTTCAAGCTATAGGTAGGTAACAGGTGAAAAGATAGGGAAAGGATGTCTAAAATAAAATAAAAAATCATTTAATATAGTGTTTTATTCGCCTTATATTATAATTAAAATGTCGTCTAGAATATGAGCCCAGCAGCCTATAGGTCGTTTCCCTACAATACAATTCAGTACCAGTAACGCATTACTAGGTATAGCCTCCCTTCTTCTACGAGAGCCGTCGACTAAAATATTAATAAAATAAGTTTTATTAATCTTCAGCTACATTAAACAATACATAATTAACTGTTCCGTATTAGGGTAATAAAACATTGTTTGATAAATAAATAATTCTTTGCCATAACTGTAAACAATCTCCATAGGCCTTCTAAATATATATGTATGTATTTTACACCTGCCAGGATGGTAGCTGGTTAGATGAGGTTATATTTACTCACAGACTGAGGTGCAAGCCATTGCCGGATCACTGACAGAATTGTTTCATCGTGTAAGGATGGTCTACCCAGTGTATTGCAATGAGCAGTGGATATCCCACAATTCACACAGAAATCCATAGTTTCAATAATATCCAATTCACAAGCCGGCGGTAAAATCCAAAATAACAATCAAAATTAAATCAAGTCAAACGTGTGAGCGATCTTCGGTGTCCAACGTAGTATAAGGTAGGCAGGGTCAGAATCCGTAAAATACAAAGCAGTGGTCGTAAAAAATTACAAATAATCGGGAAAGCAATCAAAACGCATTGGAAAATACGAAACTAGAGATGAAGTGAATATATTAATATTAGTTAAAAGATTACTTTCAAGATTCAGGTATTAGTAATCCGACCGACTATGATATGGTAATATTGCTGATATCAGTAATATTTCAGATCTTGTTTACTATCTGACATGGTCGTGTAATATCATTCTGTTTTCGATTGGTGAATATTAGTCTATGGAATGGATTAGTGTGTGATGTATTCGCTCGGATCGTATTAACTTCGTTGCTGATTGGTTGCTGACTGAGAATAAATATTCATTACTTGGTACCATTTTTATAAACAATAATTTGAAACTTGCCATCACAAACCATGTTGGTTAGACTATTCTTATACACAGACATAACTTGTATTCTAAGTATCAAGCAAGTCTTATATTGGAAGCCGAGGGCAACAGCTACTAGAAACTAATTTACTTAGTTACAAAAAGAAACACAACTGGTCCTAACCTACCTATATCTGTATTTAAAATATAAGAAAAATGTGCCACCGACTTCAAGTAGGTACTGTAACTATGTTTGTTATTATTATTATTCCAGTCCTCAATCACGATGTGTTAAAGTATGCTGTACCTACTATCATACATAAATCAAAATCATTATTAAAAATATATCAATCTTTCATATCTTCAGCGATAATAATAGATACCTACCTAATCAGTCTATTCAGCGCAAGAAGATTGACCTATATTTATTAGTGCAATAATATGTCAATATTAATACGATCATAGATCACCGCGGTATTTGACGATTGGTTGTCGGTAAAATATTACTAATATTCAAATATTAGTTAAGATATTATAATATCATGAAACTAATATATTAAGATTAGCTAATACCAACGAATATCGGTACTAACCCATCTCTACACGAAACGAATGAGCAAACAAAACGGCAACTGTCAGTGTCAATGCTATTATTATATTTTTATTTTTTTACTGTCATGCCAGTGACAGCCTAAAAATATAAGAGAGATTTGAATCGATATTAAATCGATAATCTTTAATATTGGTTTTTCAGTAATTAATTGATATTTGGTTTAATAATATGACTGTAATTATATGCACTATATTGCATGTAAGTATATTATAGTGCATTTAATTACTTTGAGTTAATTATTTACTGCAAATGTGTAATCGATTACTTAATCGATAATCTACCGAAAACTATTTTCTCATATTTCTCCGCTTCCAGACTGAGAATTGAGGTGATTTTTCATATTCTAAGACACAAAAATATGACTGATTTTTTAGATCATATCTCAACTTATTCCATTTTGGGCCCACCGATTTCCGTCTCCTTTCGGTGTATACGGTGTAAAAGTGTATTAATTTTAAATAATAATATAATATTTAAGTTTATAATACGAACAGGATATTTTTAGTTATTTTGCAGTCGCCTTGTTTGCTGCTTTTTGTTAAATTCTTATTATCAATTTATTTTTGCGTTAACTACCCTCATTGCATCTTTATATATTTCGTATTTTGTTTAATTTATTATTATTTTGGTCACGATTGGGTGTATTTTCATATTTATCATTAACAGGGTAATCCAATAAAAAAAAGAATTATTATCAGTATCATGGATGCAATCATACGCATTTATTAATAAATTTGAAGTAACAAACAGATACTTCAAGTTTATTTGTATAGATAACTCTTGTATCGACGCTTTATAAGTAATCTCAATTTGACAACTGTTTTAACAGTTTTATAGTACTGCACCACGTTATACCGTGTTTAATGATAATTAATCGTCTCAGTTTTCACTAAACCTTTCAAATCCCACCTACATACGTTTTTTTTTGTAACGCAACGTTAATTTATTACACGAACGTGTCTACATGCGTTTAACAAGATAACCTGTAGATTTGGGCACAGGATTATGACCCTTGTGCTCGTAAGAATAAGACCAAGTAAGGTGAATTTTCTTTGTGGAAGCAGTGACGTTTCGACACCGGACGCAAGTCAACAATTGCCTTCCTGTTGTGATAACGGTATCCAGGCTAATTACCAAAGTGTAACAGTTAACATCTTAATGCATTTAGTATTGGTTCACATGAGCTTATTGTGTTTTAAATATTCAAACGAATTTTTCAATCAAACATTATTTACCAAATTTGTTTTTAAAATAACAGTGATTCGGAATGGTCTATGTCCAGCAGTAGATTGCGATAGGCTAATTGATAGATTGTAATCTCATACCTGTCCCCACAGGAACATTTCGTAAAAAATATAAGACTAGTCGAAAATCTCACTATAAATATCTTTGTGACGATTTAGATCTGTTAAACTATTTTATCATCATGAAGTTTGGATATTCGTTGCCTATCCAAACTTTCACACATATAAATCGTATTCGTTGCTGGAATAAAAAATTGCCTAATATGCTATTTTTTATTAAAATCTACTACTGTTGTATCAAAATTCACGTAGACGTTTACAAGACTAACAAACAACATTATTACGTGATCCACAATGTAAATAATTTCATTAAAATGTTTGTAACTCTAATTCGCTAACTTTATTATGTCTAAAGGCATGAAGATTATCCTCGCTGGCTGCTTGACAAAGTTTTATCGAAATTGGATCAACGGTACAGCGGCGCTTTAAATAAGAACAAACTAGTGATGGATAAACAAACACCAGGGTCTATTTAATTAATACGTAAAATACTGCAAGTAAACACCTTCGTAATAAGAACATAGAGAGTTGTGTAATTTCCGCCCTCTTGAAATTCAGAACTCGTTCCCGCTGCACCTTCTTTTCAAATTTCCGCGTGTATCTCTGTTTCCGATTCATGTTCATATTTTTAAATTGTCACGTATATTTCTGATTCCGTTCCCGCTGCATCTTCTATTTAACAGGGGCCCCATAAGAGTGTCCTATGTCTGTCTCTTCGTTCTAAGCTACCTCCCCAAGACTTTTAAGCCAAATCGGTGTAGCCGTTCTTGCGTTAAGTATAAATAGTAATAACTAACACGAATTTCTTATATAAATATAAATTGTTGAGTTGCTGTACTGATGGACCATGGATCAAAGGATAATTATAATTATAAAAATAACAAAATATTAGATTCCTTGATGAATTCACCATTAGGCCTCCTCAGTATTGCCTCATTCGTGCAATCACAGTATTAAATAATAAACCAATATATTATTCGGGTTGCGTGCTAACATTATTTATTTTTATTACTGTTTATGCTTATTATTATGAGTGTTACAACGTAATGAAATATTTTATGACATTTTATAATAACCATGTTATTTGTTTATTAATGAAGCTCATTAGGGTCGTTGACCCATTCTACTTGGCTATAGATTTTCAAGACATAAACATCTCCTATGTGATTTCGATATCGCCAATGCGATGACAGGTCTGAGGTGAAAAATTTCCGTGAAACTTGACAATAAGTTTCATAGTATATCGAAGTTAAGTTGCAAGACTGAAAGAAATGAACCTTGAACTGCGTCGTGAACGTCTCGAATGGACATGATAGGACATCTACTGCTGATCATAGGCCTCCCACATCGACCTCTAATCCAACCGGTTGGAGGCGGTCTGCATCCAACGTGTACCCACGACTCTGGCTATGTCATCCGTCCATCTCGGGATGGCCATCCTATGGCAATGCGTGGTCTCCATCCAAGAACCCTTCGGCTCTAACGACTATCTGTCCTTCTTGCTTTGTGCCCCGCCCACTGCCACTTCAACTTGCTAACCCGGCGGACTATAAACAAATACATGCCATGTAGTAAGTCATACGTATGTGCTTGATTGCGTTTAAATTATTATTAATACATTCATTACGTCCAAGCTTAGTTCACGAACAAATTCCTATAGATAGACATTTTATTTACGAGTATATCTCGTTCTGAATTTTAATCATTGCCAATTAAGAACTTACATATGAGGCAACATCACAATATTCGTTCTAACAATCTTTTACTGCACCGGCAAAGTATTTTCATAACTTAGAACTACTCATTTGTTGAACGTTTCGCAACTGAGTGAGAAAAATTCTTCGTTTACAAACTTTTTTATAATATTTCAACCTTATTTAGTGACTACTAAGGTTGAATATCGAATATATTTTGGTAATCTTACTTCAAAATACGGTTTATTGTCAGGTTAATAGGCAAATATATAAGGTGTGTAAGTATCTAATGGTAATGTCGAATGTGTGAGCATCGAAATAAGTTCTGAATTATTATTTAGAATATGTTATGTTTTATCGTTGAACTTACAAAATTTGTATAGTTAATATACACTACATACTACATATAAATAATCCACAAGCGCACATATGCTCAAAATATATACCTCTAAAGCTCTCACCCTTCCTATCATTTTCCTGGTGATGAAAAAATCAATGCGAATCGACCACCAAACAAATTTAGCAATTATGCAAAATTTTATCGTTTTACAAACTGAAATTCCACTTTGTTCTTCATAAAACATGGAAAATCGAACTATAGGGCTGTATTATATTGAAGGAATGCTTCAAAGCATTCTGCGCATATTTCTCTTTAGACATTACTATTGTAATGCAAGTTTGCACAAAGGCCAGCCTGCAGACTAGACGTTTCCTGGAAAATATTCCTATACACTGTGATCTTTTGGCTATATTCAAAGAGATTTGCTAAGGCATTTTGAATCAGCATGCTTCCGGCGAAACTTGCTAGAAGTATTTGAAATTGAAATGGTGCGTGTCGATTCTGGGGTTTAACGTAACGCAGCATTTTCAAAACAAATGAAAAAGATAGTCCCTACATTTTATTCAATTGTAAATGGTCCTAGATTTTATTTTTAGTCATAAAAATTCAATTAAGTGTAGATATTAATAATGACCATCTAAAAGAAGGATTACCCCGCGAGTTTGACTACATTATGAAAATATATGCGTTGTTAGTAAGGTGTGTAGAAGGAGTCATTTACATTAACTCGTGGTGGTTAACTCTAGGATATATGTATACCTTGTCTACTTAACTGCTGGAATTCGTATGGATATCGCTTAATCTCCAAGTTTTAATCATGTTTTAAAATGATTATTAAAAGTACTGAAACTCTCTAAGACGTTAATTTATTTAGCTGCAACACTTTCGGTTAGGACTGTATTTTCGGCATACTCATTTTTTATAATATACAAAATACGCTCGCCCCCTATAACGTGGGACCAAAAGTCATAGTTGGCGACATGTGGGTGTTTAATACACTTTTGCATACACGGGCGGGAACATATGTATGTAGGTACGTATATGATTAAAGTACAATAGCAGGGACAAGGTGAATTAAATTATAAGTAAAAAGTGGGTCATAGTTGGACAACTGAATTTTGACTGGAAAAGATTACAGAATACCTAATGAAATTTTATACAAAATCATGATTTATACTATGCAGGTAACACAGTAGTATAAGATTTTTGAAAATGGAACAATCATTGATTATACATTGCCATTACGTAACGTAAAAATATTTCAACGGTTAAAATATACTCACTGTCACATTTAAAATACTAATAGAATTCGATAGCGATATTCAATCATTTACACTTTCGATAGCGATCGTACCTTCCCAAGCCCTTAGGCTCTAACTGATAAGCCGGCCGGCCCTTCACACGCCTGTCAATATTGACTCTAAAGATTTTTGAGTAATTGCCTTGCCTTAAATAGTTGTGCGTGTATATCCACACTATTATTACGTTTAACGGAATGTTTGAGAACTAGTTATGTTATCTATATTTTAAAGATGCCGCTAATATAGTTTTATGACGCTTCAACGCTTTATGTATTACTGGTATGTGAAACCCACGTTACTTGAAGAGTTAAGGGACTGTTGGTATGGTAACCTAGTAGTTCGTAGTTAGGGTATTTGATAGACTTTTTGTCTAATTTAAATATTCTAGGACATAATTATAAACAGAGACAGCTAGCCCTTAGAATAATAAAGCAAAATATAAATAGAATGAGGATGGAAAATTAAAATGAAATGAAATCTTTTTCTACGGATTCTTCATACATACATATATACATATGCTCACGCCTGTTATCCCTGAAGGGGTAGCCAGAGGTGTATTAAACACCCACATCTTGCCAACTATGATTTTCGGTCCCACGGGCGAGCCTCCAAGTGGGGCGAATCGGGCACTTTGTAACAAATGGGTATTCTGAAAATAAATTTCTATCCGAAAATTTTGCACCTAAATTTATTTGGAAACAAAAATTTACCCGATTCCTTGCTATACGGTGTGAATCGCAAGGAAATTAATTACGTGAGTAGCCGCACTAGCACTACCAAGTATCGTCTGGGGAGTATCAGAATGTAAGTTGTCACATATTTTGAAGTGTATATGAGTTGCATTTCAACGTGTGACAGTCGTGTGAAACTTTAAAAAGTGGATAAAAAATTAAATGCTTCATTTCTTTTTTTTTTTTTTTAATATCATGCCTATATCACATCTTCATTTTAGTAATCACTTGTAATGTTCATTCACGTTCAACCTTCACCACCGTAGAGCCACCGTGGTCCCTACATCCAAAGAAAGTTTCGGGCTCCACGCCAAGATGACTTCTCTTTCATTTACCCTTTTCTGTCTTCAGAGCCTTTTGATTCATTGACATGAATGGAGGTAGGATATGATGGTATTGCCCGTCCACATCAAGCAGTCACCTTCACCCTACTCGATAGAGTTGCCAGCATGAGTGTGACGCCCTCAATAATAACGCCTACAGACGTCTATAGGCCACGGTAACCACAGTTCATCGGGAGAAAATATATATACTCGCATTCTAGATGTCTGAATATTTTTCTAAGCACTTAACCCTTAATGTCATGAACTTCCATGTCCGCCCATATAATCATGCAATATAATATTTTTCGTAGGCATTTAAAATACTTTTCCGCTAACTATTAAAACTACCGGAAGTCACATTGGAGTAGGAAAAGCGGAAATGGATCGGCGCTTGTATGTTGGTAACACTATGGTAACACTATTAGTCAGTGTTACCAACTTGATTGGAAGTGAACACGCGATAGCTGTGTTAATATATTGTTTTGTAAAAAGTTAATGCTGCTGGTATTAAAATAAAATACGGAATAATATTAAAAGAAATTCTATTTCAAACGGCTAAAGGTGTTGTAAATTATTTCGATAATTCTAAAGATAATGCAGTAACTGCTGCCTTGAAGGACAATATCGTAATGTGTAGTCATCTGACAAAGAATAAAAATACCGACTACCGAGCTTGAAGTAAGCAAAATAAAATAATTGAAGTGTATCAGTAAACTGAAAAAAAACAATCATTGTTAGTAAATCTTTACAAACACTGGACTAAAAAGAAATCAAATTCGCGACTTCTAACAGTTATACGTTGCATCACAACTAATCTATACTTATAATAAAACAGTAGAGAGGTCAATTCTGTACATTGAATATATTTACAAAATAATTATTGGGGGATGATTAGTGATCGATACTAATGCAAAAAATGCAATCAGAATTTTTTTTGTCTTTCTGTCTGTCTGTCTGTCTGTCCGTATGTGCACGCATGGATCAAAAACTACTGGAGGGATTTTGATCATACTTGGTACGATTATAGTTCATAGTTCTGAGCAACATATAGGCTACTTTTTATACAAGCTGATACCCGTGGCTTTGCCTGCGCTTCGTTTGTAGGTTGTTTTTGGTCATATCTCCGGTTCTACTTAACCAATTACAACCAAATATACTGCAAATTTTGAGTCTAAGCAAGACCTTTGTAATAAAAAAAACCGCATCAAAATCCGTTCAGTAGTTTTTGCGACCAAGGCGTGCAAATATTACAGTAAAAAATTGCGTTCAAACTCAAATAGCGTTATACCGTTATTATAATGAAATTCCAACATTTATCAATAGATGGCGCTCCTCAAGTGACGTCATTTTACAAAACTCGGTGTTAAGATTCTCCGTAAGATAGTCACTACTTGCAGTTGAAATGAAATAGGTGCCGTATGCGATCTTATGATTAATGCTAATTTAATAGTTGCACCCTCCGTGGTACGTGGCGTGGCGGTAGTGCACGCGACTGCTACACACGGGGTGCGGGTTCGATCCCCGCTCAGTGCAAAAAGTGGTATTCATGAATATGGCTGTTTGCACTGGTCTGTTCGTGCCTCGGAGAGCACGTTAAGCCGTCGGTCCCGGTTGCCATACAAACATCTATGGCAGTCGTTACGGGTAGTTTGAGCTTGGAGCCCTCAAAAGTCCAACCAGTCTAACTTGGAACTTCGACATCGCCATTGGTCATTGGACTATTGGTTGTGGAGGTCAGATGGCAGTCGCTTCACGAAAAATATCGCAGTTCAGCCGCATCACAGTTAGACTGTAAAGCCGACCCCAACTGTGTTGGGAAAATGGTTCAGGGAATGACGATGATATTAGTTGCACCCTTACTGAACTGCAGATTATTCTGAGCATTGGTTGTTGATGTTGTTTTTAATAGTTTCTTCTTTCTTCTTTCATATCTTAATACAATAATTTAAATTTTTAAATTAAATGCTTTGCTTCTCTTGCTTAGCAGTTACCGCAATTAACACTACAGAATACACACATCAAAAAAAGTTTGCGATCACTTTGAAAAACTGAAATCTTTTTTGTTACTGTAGATTATATTATGATTTATTCTTCTTTTTAGATTCTTTATTTCAAAATAAAGAATTAGAACACAAAACAAGGACACCGTTCAATTGTTTTTTCTTACAAAAAGGCTTTCAGTCCTACACCTGCTAGCTTACGCTCATTCAGAAATCTGATTTAGTGAATTATAACCGATTCAAGATATTTTTCGCGTAAAGTTGTGATTGAAAAAATGCCAAGAGGATTATCAAAGGTTTTACGAGCTAAAATAGTAACTTTGAGGGAAGAAGGATACACCACGAGATTAATAGCATGCAGACTTGCTATATCCCAATCCTGTTTCGTGGCTCCGTTGCAGAGGTACCACGGAATGGAGAATTTAGCTGACCGACCCCGCAGCGGTCGCCCAACTGTTTTGACAGCTGCCCAAAAGCGCTACATTAGATTGCTGGCAGCCCGTGATCCCACAATCAACGCCATTAAAATAAAAGCAGAAGTCAGGGCCGCCTCTGGGCTTGAAGTTAGCACGCAGACGTTCGCAATTGCTTGCACCAGGCTGGATTACGAGCACGGAGGTCATGGCGAGCTCCGCTCAATTCCCGGCAACGTCAAATAATTGTATTTCCATTCCATACTTATAGTACTTATACTTTACTTACTTATTTACTTCCAATCCAAATAAATACCTACCTAAATAACAGTGTTCTGATAAATACTACAATAACATAATTTTTTCGACTGCTTACGAAACGTACTTTTTAGCTCGACATCGCATCATTCATTCATAGATCATTAATTATTCTTTTAATCCATACGAGTATTTACTCATTTTCTGCTTTATATATATATACCTATAGCAGGCTTATATATATTAACATGCCACCTAAAAAAAGAACTTCTTTATCCCAAAATTCAAGAAACTCTAAAAGAATGAGATATTATGCGCGTTCTCAAGAATCGACAGAGGAAAGAGCTGAACTATCTAACCATGTTACTCAAAACAAAAATTTCAATTAGAATAAGTAAATGTTTGTAAATAGACCAAAAAACAGCCCGCTAAATTTCTTAGCGGAGTCTTCTCAGAACAGGGCCACGTTTCAAACTGTAATTGGTAATGCTAATTTGCTAAACATAAATTTTATATTTTTTTTACGTTTTCTAAGTGTCGTTTTGATGGTCAATACAAAACAGGTAAATGATTTTGACTTTTATTTCATTACTGCTAAAATTGTACACAAATCTATGTAGGTATAATTATATTTTCACAGTAATATATGCTATTATGGTGTAGATCGTTTTCGACCTAAAGCGATAACATGCGCGATCCGACTTCCACGCGGGCGGAGCCGCGGGCAACAGCTAGTATAAAATAAATAAATAAATAGAAAAACTTAAAATCACATCTCCTATGCCATCAAAACAGACTCTACACTACATATGATGAGTCGTTACAGTCCAAACAACTTGTTAAAATCTGAAAACTCTTCACTTCGTAATACGAATGAAAAAAAACCCACAAATTACTTCAAATGACTCATCAAGCTCCATTGACCTCGGTGCACGATACGGATTGCTCCCGACACAAATCCTATCTCGCATGACGTAAACAATCCCTACCCTTATTTAAACATTGAATGCGCTTCCCTGCTGGAGCTCTGTTGCACGTGCAACACTCAAGGTCCCACAACCCTTTACACATACTCTCATGCTTGCAATTAAAACGGAAAGCTGAGCGAAACAACGACATACATGCTCGATGAGCACGAAAGAGACAGCGAGCCTCATTTAACCAAGCACTTTTATTTCCACTTGCACTTGAGAGGTCGTCGGCCAATCAACGGTCGTGCCGTACCCGCTTCGCATTGGTCCGTTTGAATAGAGAATATTTTTCAAAAATGGAACAAAAGTGGAGGGTAGGTAATAGCGAGTTTTGTTTTATTCGAGTGGCATTTCGCATTTGAGTGGAGGCGGACGTCTCGACTTTTAATTACCTTATATTTTTGCTATTGTTTCTTAAGAGGGTACTCATACGCTAAGCTGCTTTTCATTTCATGACACGATGATGTTCAACATTGTTATTTTATATTACTGAGTTCCTTCAGCTGGTACTTGAGTTGGTAGATTTATTTCAATATAAGAAAATTAGCTCACTTTTTTTTCTTTATAACCACTACTTTGTAAATGTCAGGAATAGTCGTTGCTCAACTGTTTCCTTCAGTTTTACATATTATGTGCTAATAAATTAGCGGGGCTAGGTATAAATGTTCGGTTTTTCTTCTCTAAGATTCATATGCAACGTATAGCTACGTTCTCCGTAATTATCGGCGTGTCGTGTCTTTTTGAAACTATCTAAAGTTTGATTGTGGAATGCACTGCATTGTAGACTTCTGTCTCTTGAGTCTTTTTTTAGGACGGATATGGTTGGATAACTAGAGTGCAACCATTTTGCTAAACCACTTTGAGATAATGTAACTTTACCATAAATGTGCATTTAATGCATATAAAACTTTAGATTTTGTCAGAACGGTTAATCTATCTAAAATATAGACTTCTAGAGTCTATTCAACTGAATGAAAACCCTCAAGCCGATTGATGCATGTCGTATTATTTTAATAGGATTCCATTTAAAGACTTTTGATTGAGGTAGGACATGACGGTATCTTCCGTCTTAATTGAGCAGTCCGACTGGGGAAGTACCTTTGCTCTACAGAATACTGTGGCTAATAATAACTTGTGTTGTGTTTCCGGTGGTGTGAAGGGTAGCCAAAGCTCACTGGAGAGGTTTTGTGTACTCAGTGGGAAAACTGAGGAACCATTTTTTGTCATCATCATCATCCTAGCGTTAGTCCCGGTCGCATCCGAAGCCTTCGCCTCGGAGTCCGGGGTCCGCTTTCCGGCTTTTTCTCTTCCACTTCGCTCGGTCTTGCGCATCCATGGTGGTGAGTCCATTGGCACGCATGTCATCCTCTACGACGCCAAGCCAGCACTTCTTGGGTCTACCCCTCCTACCGGGACCCGGTGGAGGTGGCATGGTCAGACATCTGTTGCCCACGTATCCGGGTGGTCGTCGTTGAACATGGCCGTACCAGCGAAGGCGACTCTCCTGCATTTTGTCTGCAATGTCACGGACATGTAGACTGCCCCGGATGCGAGAGTTCCTCACGCGATCCTTACGCGTGACTCCACACATCCACCTCAGCACATTCATCTCCGCGACACGCACTTCCTGCTTGTGTCGCTCTAGCAGAGGCCATGCTTCGCAACCGTGTAGGAGGACAGGTCTAATGATGGTTTTGTAGACCTGCCCCTTCAACCTGACCGGCATTTTGGGATCGCAGATGACACCAGTGACCTCGCGCCGCTTGGCCCATGCAGCGGCAATGCGTGCCTTGACGTCGTAGTCGATATCCCCGGTCGCGTGAAGCACCGATCCCAAGTACCTAACCTGGTCCGTGCGTTCGACCAAGTCATCGCCTATACGGACAGGTGTAGGATCAGTGGTCTTATGAGGAACCATTTTTTGTCTTCTGCACTAATAGCACAGAGACTCTCTTAACCTTATCCACTCCCCCCTGTCCCTTCCACTCTTTTCTCTGTATGGTCGGCAGCACGAATGTGATGCTCCTGATGTTTCAAACGTCCATAGGACACGGTAACCACTTTCCATAAGGTGGGCCGCGTGGTTGTCTGCCACCTAAGTGGTAAAAAATAATAATAATTATGACTCTTGTATGACTATTGAGTTAATTTGATAACTATATACATACTTAATTTATTACAATGTATTCGTACCTAAGTGTTTAGTGCTATAGGTATTAAAGGTATCATCAATCGGAGTATTATAAGGTGTCACCTATGAATGATTTATTAATTAATATATTAATAAGTTTTAATTAATAGATTTTAGTGTCAATTGACGGACTAATTGCACGATCTTCAGAATATCATTCAGTCAGAGTGTTAATTTTAATATCTGATGACGTAGGAAATGTTTTTTTAAAAAGAGATACCATATTTCTAGGAAGTACATGACGGAGAAATTCTAAGCTCCCTGATTGGGTAATGGGCTAGGGGCCTTAAAATAGAATATGTTAATAAGTGAACATTATTATGCAAAAGCTCTAGAATATTCCCATATTTATATGTACATTTACATTGACAGAATTTGTTGTAATAACATCGGTATGACTAATCTGTTTTCACAAAAAATACCTCATTATGTCCTACAATAAGCCCAGCACCTATCAAAAAACTAGGTACTATTGTACTCTTCCATGCTATAGAATTACTATGATAACTCATCACGTAGAAGGACACTATCATAATAATGATTTTATGTTTCAGGAATCTTGCAACGCCGCGGCTACAAGAACAAATTGGCAACACATCCTTGGAGACTTACACAGTGCTACATAAAGAAAATTGCAACAGGCTCGAATATTTGGGTGAACGGCAGAAGCAGCTCTGCATGTTATCTGATAATATGATTAAGGTGAGATTTCATCATATGCCGATATTACTTTTGAATTTTCATCATTAACGTCATCGTTTTAGCGATGTTTCCTGTTGCAACCGTGTTGTTCATCAGAAAGATCGTGGTCTAGTCAGTGCTTTTGGTTGTTGCCTTAAACGGGTTTTAATTCGTCTTTTGACTTAGAAATAAAAGCCTGTACCTACTGGATCGTCGTCCGCCAAACTCTATTGAAGTCTTCAAACAGTTACACAAAAACGATAACGTTATAATTATTCATAATATTATTGCATAGTATTTTCAACATCACAACATAAATAAAAGATTTCATGTTTCTAAAAATTTAATAAAATATTGAGAAAAGTGGGAATAAGTTTTCACGACGAATGGTGAAACGAGGAGTCAATGAAATAAAAAAAACAATAAAACTGAATTTAAAGGATAGCTTAAAGACATATGGTACAAACAGCTCTTTAAGGGGTCGTAAAAGCGCATCACAAAGACATTAGGCCGTAATTTCACTTTCGCGAATGTTCGTATCGGGAAGGAATTAAATTGCTTTGAATGATACCTGGCAGATTCTATTACAAGTCTAATACATTTTATTTTATTTACAATCTATTCTATTATGTTTAAAAACTTTTGTCAATTTATTATTCTATTATTAAAATTGTAGCCTGTAAAAATATGGAATGATGACTCAATAATTTACGGAATTGCCTGTTTATTCCCAATATAATGCCAGGAATAGTTCAATTCCCTTGCTCGTATTTTTCGGAATTAATTGCTACTACTAAAAATCCGAAAATTCAATTTCAAGAGTTTATAAAGGTCAACATTGTATAGATGTTGAAATATGAGGTTTATTTTTTTTTTTGAACTGCGAATTCACAGCAATTACCTAACGCCTACCAATGAGAATGATTGCTCGCACAAGTAAAAGCTCACCCGTTAAATGACATTAAAGACAATTTTATTTTAGTTAATAAAAACATGCAATTACGACGCAATTTCCTCTGAGAGCGTCGTAAATATTAATCTCAACGATTTCAGAGTTGATTGAGATTGTCGTTGATAAGTAAGATATTAAAATAATTGCCAAGATATATTCACTTCGGAGTAAGTAGTTAAATAAGTACAGGTAGTTCATTAGCTTATTAGCTGTATAATACAAGCTACAGTAGCCAGTTCCTCTAAAGCGGACCGTTAACTTTAATAATACCTTACAGGTTAAATAAGAGTCTATGTAGATAGAGGCAATTGAAATGTTAAGAAATCAGAGGTTGCCATTATCAACGTTTCGGTAACACAACGTGTTTTAAGATTCTAAAACCTTACTGTCAATTTTATTGATGTGTATTTGTATGTACGTGTAAAACTGCGGTAGCCTAGTGGTATGGGTAATGGACTGCTGAGACGGGTACGATCCCAGGTTTTACCATGGCACACACCAATGATTTTTCGATGCTTTTCGAAATTTATGTATGTTATCGCAGGTTTATAAGTGCCCGGTTAATAGGAACCGACTCGCCACCTATTACATTGGGACCTAAACATAAACTAGCGAAATGTGGGTGCTAGCACCTCTGCCTGCCCCTTCGGGGATAAAGGCGTGAGTTTATGTTATGTTATGTGTAAAATTGTAAGTTAAAGGCACTTGCATTTTTGGTAATTTAGACCACATAGTGTAATCAAATTTTGACCAGCCAGTTTCATAAAATTGTTCATTTTTCTCAATATGAAATTCGGTTTGAAACTGAACACCGATCTGAAGAAAATATTAACATATTTTACGGTTTACATTGCACCAAAATTACTTCGTGATTTGAATTTTTATAGCGCTTTGAAGACCAGAAGTTTTGGTCATTGTAAAATAATAAAAGTTAAATGTGGGAGTGTGTAAGTAGGTTAATCGTTTTAACTTTCGTGAAAAGTTCTTCTGTTCATAAGTATGGAAATGGATACTGTCTTTGTTTATTTCCGAATTCATCTACCTCATGAAGGAATGAAGTAAGGGAGTTATTGCAAGAGCAATTCAGTCATGACCCTTCAACTGTGTTTAATGGACGGGGTGACGTCAGAATGTGGTTGTATCTAGGCTCTGACGTCAGTTCTAATGACTATCTTTGACCATCGTTTTAACCATCTTCCACAATAAAGTGCGTGGTGAAGGTTGCAAAAATTGTTCAGGAAAACAATCAAATCATAATGATGGTGTATCATTCCATCTGTAAGTTCATTATATTTTTATTTTCATTAATAAAAAATATTTGTCTGAATAAAATCATCTAGCGGACAGTAGATGTACGTAATCTTGTTTTACATGGACAAAGACAAGAGAACTCTCTTTCTCTCACTCAATTAAAATTTCATCACAATCATTAAGTGTGAGTTCCATAGTGGATTCCAAAAAAAAATATTACTTATGAATAGCATATGGACTAAAATTTAAAATTATAAGTAAATTAAATAGGGCCAAACATTTAGGGGGCCTGAGTGATATGTCCTATACCGATAGATTTCCAATTATAAAAAAATGCCATCTTTCATTACGCGCATAGATTATTCTAGACGAAATTGGGAGGGGTTTCACTAAGGGCATATCCGTCATCTAATCATATTTATATTCTATCCTTCATGATCTGCCTCTACCAAGTGTTCCAAGGCTGACGGGCAGTTCCAATATCCGTATATGTAATAGGAGGTGTTAGTGTATGGACATCTATTTGAAACGATTTCAAATGTTGTAAATCTTCATGTCTGGTCTGGTCATCCCTCTGAGAGCACGTAGAACGTCGCTGCGTGGATCCCGGTTGCCTTACGAACATCTATGGCAGTCGTTACAGGAGTTGGAGTCCTGATCGTCCAACAACTTGTAAAGTTTAGCCAAACCCGCAGCTAGACTGGTTCTGATGTGACAGATATTGACTCAAGGATGAAGAAGATCAATACCGACCGAACCTATTTTGAGTTAAAATCAAATAGATACTTTAAATGTAATTATTAGAAGAAAAAATTTATTGTGAATATTTTTGAACGTAACTATTTGCTAATAGTTCGCGAGTATAACGGATATAATGTAACGTACACTACTACTGCGGCCACTGTGGCGAGGTGGTAGTGAACGCGACTGCTACGCAGAAGACGCACGTTCGATCCTCGCTCAGTGCAAATATTTGTACGCTTGAATATGGCTATTTGCACAAGTCTGGTCATGCCTCGGAGAGCACGTTAAGCAATCGGTCCCGATTGCCATATGAACAACATCTATGGGTGTCGTTACGGGTATTTGGAGCCCTCAAAAGCCCGATTAACCTAACTACAGGAATTCGATGTCGACAATTTAGTTGTTGAGGTCCGATGGCAGTCGCTTCACGTAATATATCGAAGTTCAGCCGTATTTTAGTCAGAAGTCCACCCGAACTGAGTTGGGAAGAACCTCAGATACTGATGAACGTTCACTTCTAAACTTTCGCGTTGCATGATAAGTCCGAGTATTAACACGATTATATGTAAATACAATAAGCTGTCTTTATCATATGATCGCGTTCATACCTGGGTTTCGCTAACCATATAAGTAAAGTTCTCAATTGTAACTTTCAGGTTCTTCAAACTGGTGCAGCACAAGCTGTCGAGGAGTGCCAACATCAGTTCCGACACAGCAGGTGGAATTGCAGTACCGTGGAGAACTCCACAGATATTTTTGGAGGGGTACTTAAATTCAGTAAGTGTATTGTAATATACATTTATTATTCCTGTGAAGTAAAATTAATATAGTTCTTAAGAATATTTGATAGTTGACTTTGATGTCTTAAGTCTGATAATTCGAAATATCATCAAAATTTGAAAATGCCAAGAAACACCCTTGATACTACTGGTGGCATCATGGAGATGATATAATTCGTTATGAGAGTATGGTGTCATGGAGAATGAATACTGTTAGTATACAATTAAGTGTCAAACGAGACCATATCATGAATGAAAAAGTCCATGCGATTATTTGCGAGTGTTTAAGTTTTAGGGTTATATATATACAAAGAATAACTTCTTCATATTTGTATTCATCATCACAGCTACAGTATAAAATAGTTATTGTAAATTAAGACTTAACTGAGGTGCTGAACACATCGTGGGTTCATCTTCTAAATATTATCTGCAGCTGCAGCACATAAAAAGTAAATCGGCTATTTACACGAATACGAGTAAACCACTAACCTCAAAAGGATGTCGATGATGTATTCGTAATGTGAAGTCCACATACGTATCCCGTTTGATGTGTAGTCGTCTCGACGCTTGTCAGTCGCCAGCTTGCTGTTTAACTATTTATATTGTTTATATTTCATCAAATATGGAAGATATTCAGTACAGATTTGTTTAAATCTTTACCAGATTAAAGAAATTTCAAATGATTTATGAAGGAGAAATTTTATGTTATAAGTTTAATACATTGTGTTATAGTTTAGGCGTATACTATTATCTATTTTGTGGTATAGTCCATTAAAATCGATAACCAATCACTTCAATCAATCAACCTATCGCAGTCCACTTCTGGACTTAGGTCTCTCCCAATGTGCGCCACTGCACACTATCCTCAGCCCTCCGAATCCAGTCTGTAGTATTATTATACAATTTATAGTTATGTATATACATATGAAGATAAATTGTGAAGAGAACTAAGAACTACTCAAAATACAGTATTTAATATTATTACAGGTAATACTACTACTGTAGTTATTTAAGTGTCATTGATAACAAATGTATTGTTACATCTTACAATATTTATATTATTTGACACATTCATCTGTTTTGAACAAATCGAAGAGTGTATTTATCAAGATCACTTCAAGACAGATTTCATAGAAGTTCATTTTGGACGTAAAATGTTTGTTTTCATATGTCGATTAGTGGGATCACGTGTGTGTCTTGTTGATGGAGAAGCTCAGTTTGTTTAATGTAAACTACTAATAACACAACCAATCCTGAAGATCCACCAACCTTCTACTTTCGTTGAGAGTTTGTAAGATTAAATAGAAGTTGTAAAGGTTAAGAGAGATCTTATTCACTGGTTATTGTTAGTATTGCCGGTTCAATGGACGTATGTACGGATTTTAAGTTTCGATTCTGTATCTGAATGTATTTAGCACTGTGAAGTTATTGCAACTTTTTTGATTTTTATTATTCATCGAATATTTTCGTGCTCACTTTTAATAACACATATGTCAATGATCATAGTTATTATATATTTAGTAACATATATTATGTCAATGATCATAATTAGGTATTACATATAAGGAGTATATAAAAAAATAAGTACTTTTTTACACGTCTTCACAATTCCTTTTCTCTTTTCCCAAGTTTAGCCCCCCCTTTACGTGACGGCCTTCTAATAAGTTAAAACAGCCAAAACTGGATTCGTATTATTAATGAAAGTAAAATTTACCTACGTATATCCCAAATTTTTGTACGAAGAATGATTTTGCTTGCAATTGTTATCGTGGATGGAATTTATAAATCGTTTGATGGTAGATAGAGAGGATGGTATAATTACTTATGTTACGAATATTATTTCCAGAATCCCGTGAGTCGGCATTTGTACATGCTCTGTCAGCGGCGGCATTGGCGCACGCGGTTGCACGCGCTTGCAGCCGAGGTGAGCTCAATGAATGCTCCTGCGATTCACGCGTCAGAAAACGCACACCAAGGCACTGGCAATGGGGAGGTTGTTCTGAGGTAATTAAACATTCGATATGTTTCCTTCTCATTTATAGTTAAAGGGAAGCATATTAAGTAAATCGATAGTAATCAATATCATAGTGTTTGTGAAAATTTATTATTATGCTGCTCTGTCTCTATATACTGCATCAGTAATTTATAAATCGAATGGTTATGGTTCCAAACTTATTACAATATTTCTAAATTCGTCGACTTATATTCGTCTCTTAGATCTGATACATTATGATTGCATACAATCATCAAAAATAATAAATATATCCTACTAGTAAGTTAAAAGGCCGGTGAGACTAAATCATTATATCAATGCATTAAAATTGTACATTAGGAATTGCGTGTTTAAACGATTGGAGAAAGAAATTATTTATATGATGTGGAATAATTGATACAACTATGTAACGTAGTTTACTACAATTGAAGATTTGACAGCGGCAAAGTTGTAAAAAATGTGCAAGAGGTAGTGGTAGCGGAGGCTTAGATAGACGCGGTGGACCCGCGCTATGGCTGTGTATGCAATGTATTATGGATAAAAATATTAATTATGATAAAAATGGCTTCTGCTGATATTAACTGTCAAAGTGTGCTGGGACTTTAAGTCATGTTTTTGAAACATGGTCACGAGAACACGTTTTCCCGCTAACTAAGTTATTGAAAACAGCTGTTTCATGGATTTGGGAAATGGAACATGAAACGGCGTTCGGTAACTTCGAAAAACTTAATATTCCAGTCTTGCGACTGTTGCGAATGCTCAACAGCGGTTGGTGCTGTCTCTGGACGCAAGCAGCGTGGCGCTCGGTGCTGTGTTCATGCGAAAAGGCTGCCCAGTGGAGTATGCATCGCGTACGCTTGGCAACACCCAGGGTAGATATGCTGAAATAAAAAGGAGCCCCTAGCGATTGTTTTTGCTTGTGAAAATTTAGACCAAGATAATCACGAGACCGCAATACACTTCAAAGTATGTTCAATAAAATTAGACTTGGTCCCAGCCCGCTAGCAGCGAATGAATTACAAGGTTTTTTGAGTTTAGACCTAGGAAGATTTTCGTATTTTGATTTTTGTTGAAAACCTATGGCTGCCATGTCACTTCAATAAGGAAATTTCAGAACGTAGAGCATTCTTAAATTTCCTAGATAGCTGCAATTAATACAAATAATTATTTTTATTTTATTTACTTGCTAAGTTAATGTTGTTTATTATATTTCAATATAGATTTAATCACAGTGACATTTACAAAATATACTTTTTTAAGTATTATAATTAACTTCATGACGTCTTCAAGGATATAATATTTTGCTCATAATACTTAATCATGGTTACCTACTAATTAATGATAATTTGAAGCCATCGAATTTAAAACAGTTCGATATGTCATGCAAATAAAATATATTGTATTTATAGATATAACTCCGATAAGATAAAGACTATGTTATACCTAAGTTATAAGACGAGCCGTGCTTATAAATTTATCTGAATCTTTTTTTTGTTACAGGATATTAGATACGGAGAAATGTTCAGCAAAGATTTTTCAGATTCAAAAGAGGATAAGAATGTTGATGAGGGACTTGTGAATCTACACAACAACGAAGCCGGGCGAAGGGTAAGATAATATTAGTGAACTCTTTATCTGCATCTTTACCTTTACTAACATAGAATATTATGTATAGCGCCATCTAAGGCAGTAAAATTGAACTTTTGTGGAACTAAGAAGGTGCAATGGCTGTTAGGCGATAATCGAGATCTCACCCCGTTCCCCTATTACATTAACTTAGATTCATTTATTTTGATACATACATCTTACATACATTATTGTGAAAATTGAAATTATTAGCTATTCATAAATCCGCACCAGGCATTACTTCATTACGTTTTCATGCTTTTTTGTTTGGTTTACTTATATAATTTATGTGTCTTTATTCTTAACTGTAACTGATGTTGACGAATGAATGTCATTCAATACATAGATAGAATCTGGATCTTTATTATGATAACCAGAAACAATAAGGATCATTTCTGAGATAGGTACCTGAGGATCTCCAAAAAATCCAACTTACCTCGTCCTTAGCTCTGGCCAAAAATGATCAAATAAATATTTATTATATTTTTTATTTCCAGGCTGTACGTAGTCGCATGCAGCGAGTGTGCAAGTGCCACGGCATGTCAGGATCTTGTTCAGTTAGAGTGTGCTGGCGCCGATTGCCACAGTTGCGATTGGTAGGTGACGCACTGTCCACCAGATATGAAGGAGCTTCGCATGTCAAGGTTGGTTCATCTTTAACAAGTTTTTCAAGCACTATGAGTATGAATTATCTCTACAGGTTTTAGAATTTGATAGTAAATAAATTGATATTGCAAGATATTTAGGGCTCGTGGCTAAGTGGTCATGGAGATGGGTAACACATTGTCTGGGTAAGCAGTACTAGGGCCAGGCTTCATTTTATCCATAGGATGTCCACTGCTGAACATGGGCTTCCTTTATTGATCTTCAATCCGACTGCTTGCTGGCGGTCTCTTGGGGGTTTGCACCCACACTTACAGGTTGGCGGGTAGCCAGTGACCTTAGACCTGACCTGACCCTTAGGCCTAGGCGTGCTTTTTTAGTCGGTTCGAGTCCGGCATAATTACCTCCACCGACTTTGGCGGAGGTGGTATCCATGGGGATTTTGTGCACGATAAAAAAGGGCCATTACATTTAAGTTATAATTCGTTGTCAGTAGTTTTGTAGAGTGGAATAGAATTTATAATGTTCAATGTATTGGATTGGCACATATTATGACGTTTATGACATTTATGATAGGCGTGAACGAATGTCAATCCCATACATTGATCAATCTATTCTATTGCAATTTCAAAAACGATTGCCACTTGTCTACACCTCCGGAGCCGCGCTCGTTGACCGGTAGAGGGCACCACGGGCAATTAAAGTTGGCTTATGTCCCGACGATGGTGATCGGGAGGTTCAGGTCAACCTAAGTAGTAATATCTATTTATAATAATAAACAATTAATACTATTTTACAGGTGGTTGAACGTAAAAGAGGCAAAAACGTAAGAAAGCTGAGACCACTGCACATGGACATGAAGAAACCGAACAAAACTGATTTGGTCTACTTGGAAGATTCACCGGATTATTGTGAACCTAATGACGAGTAAGAACATTCATTACTTAGATAGTTTATTCTAGATAATATTATATATAGATGATAGAAATCTTGGCAGAGAAGCCTCCGACCGTTGCTTCGAATACTTGCTGCTCTCTAAAAACATAATTCACCTAAATTAAAAAAAAAACTACGATTAGTTTTGCTTAAATTCGTTTATTTATTTATTTTTCATAAAGAGAAAACCACATAAAAT
This sequence comes from Pelosia muscerda, assembly GCA_963691645.1. NCBI lineage: Eukaryota > Metazoa > Arthropoda > Insecta > Lepidoptera > Erebidae > Pelosia > Pelosia muscerda. Next base: position 28,584,566 of record OY829098.1, read on the forward strand.
TAGTGTTCTCTGTCTGCTGAAATTTCTCTGAGCATGGACATGTTTGTTTTGACAATACTGTGCTGAGTAAGTGCTTTTTATTTTTGTACATTAATCATACAAACATATTTAGTACGACTTTATATCAAATCTAGTTGAAATTGCATTGAACGTGACCGGATCGTTAAGCCGTTTGTTTCGATCACTACATTGGATAAGCAAGTAGATATAGTAACATGGAAAATAATATTGTAATAAGGCGATAAAGTCCTACGATACAATCTTATTGTTTTATCTTTGCTAATTAATATACCGTAATAAATTATATATATCATATACTTATTACTTAGCAGATAGCTTTTTGAGATATAATGCTTTTGAGAATAAAAATATTTCATTCCATATTTAGATAACGATAGATTCAGGGTAGCCAGAGCTCACTGGAGGTTATTGTGTTGTCAGTATGAAGATCAATAATTTGTCCTTGCGCTGGTGGCACAGTAGCTCCTCCCTTCCCTCCCCCACCTCTACAAGAAGGACAATAGAAAGTTTCTATTGGTTGGCATCAAGAGGGTAATGTTCATGGTGTTGCAAATGTCCATAGATCTGGGTAACCAATTTCCAACAGGGGTGCTTGTCTGGTACCAATGTGGTATAAGAAGACTCTAAGTTTAACATTTACTAAATTTATCCGCAGACTGGGCATCCTAGGTACGCGTGGCCGCACTTGCAATAGAACATCAGCTGGTCTCGACGGCTGCCGTCTCCTTTGCTGTGGTCGAGGTTACCAAACAAGAGTACGAGATCATGAAGAAAAATGTCGTTGTCGTTTCGTATGGTGTTGCCGAGTGCACTGCGAAATCTGTCGATTTAAGCGAGACCACCATGTTTGTAATTAAAGAAATCAATCGAATACAATTTGGGTAATGTACAAGGAAGTGATGATGATTATGATAACAGCCTAAAAAGATTTAGTAGTTCAGTAGAAGACGACAAGGGATAAGATGGAACCCATGAATTGAATGTAACTACTTAAGGTATCAATATTTAAATGTATTTCGTGCAATTCGCAAATAATAATATTGGTAAAATATGCTGCTACATTACTTGCTAATAAAAATACGATTTAAATATATTTTGGTAAATTAATTTGACACTTGAAGAAATGAGATATCTACCATCTCGGTTATCTACAGTAATTAAAGCTGATAGAAGCTATTTATTAGTAAAAGGAAAAGTAATCTAGTTGAGGAACAAATAATTTATTTTAGATGTTAATGCTATTTTATATATATACTGCAAGAACGTCATGAACTTTTGTAATGATATTGGGAAGGGAGTATATGGTGTAATTTTGTTAAGGTCATTTTGTTTCACATTTAATCATAACTACATACAATACCGGACTTTTGATTTGACACTTTTATTAAGACGATTGAGTGTCTAATTTAGATCAGCTTGCTTCAGTTTATAGTGTTCTCTTTATCGTACTTAATATATTGGTATAGATAGTTTGTGTCTATAAAATATTAAAACCTATAGTTGTGGTTTCAATTACATTTGAGAGGTATCAAGCCGTAGTCATGCGCTGTGTAAGAGCACTTTACAAAACCAATGCAAACGTATCTTGGCTGCGCGAAATTAATCCGGGTACCGTACCTTCAATTATGAATCTGACTGATTATTAATTTTAATTAGTATTTTAGAAAAAAAAATAACATTTATTTTCTGACGATTAAGCTTTAAAATTATTTACAGTATTACTAACTTATTTTATTTTTTAATGTACAAAGTTGTACATAATGCTTTTGTTAATATTAAACTATTGATTATTATAAATGTAAGTTTAAGGTCTTTTCGTAACTACACGCTACATGTAAATATTTATATTAAAGTGTAAGTGTTTACACAATTTGATTTTCTACCTCATGAGGAAGATGATTTCGTTTATGCCATGATTATGGTTGCTTATTTATTAAGATTTGTAAACGATTCTTAGAAGAACATTAATTACAAATAGGTTAAAATAATTATCTTTTTACTTTAATCAATGTCTCAAAAGCATAATTATGTTTTACTTTCTTCCCTGAACAGTTATGTGTCGTTAAATTGTTAAACACTTAATTTGATATTTTTTACAATTCTAAGAACCGTTTACCAGAATGCAAGTTGTAAATATTTTTTAATAATAAGTTAGAATTAGTAACTTATTACATTAGGGACGTGATAGCTTTATTCCTTTTAGTGGTAACTTTTGTTTACAATTTTTCATGTAATCATCGGTGTTATTGTACATATTCTATTGAATTGATATTACGTATGATAATCTACCATGTGTTCAGTGTAAGAAAATTATCTACTCGAGGTTGAATATGCTATTAAATCCTAGTACTTTCTTAATATTTTATAAATTTAAGAGACGATTAGAAACAGAATTCACAAATGATAAGGGTTAATTTAAACCTGAGTGTAAGTTTGACTTCGTCAGACATGAAATCTCAGTTACTTTGATTTTGAACGCAATTATTTTAATTATTGAAATTTGACCTGAGTGTAACCTTCCATGAAACCAGCTTATTATGAAACCTCGACTAGATAGTTCAACTCAATATTTTACACTTGCCAATGTCTTGTACCGTGTCAAAGATAGTTCGAAGTTGTTTAATGTAACCTAGATTGTAAGTAATTTTTTCTTATTGACTCAAACGTATCACCAATGATATTAAAGTACTTAATCTGTAATTAGGAATTAAAATTATGATGACATCGTATAATACCAGTTAACTCAGGCCTAACTTGTTATATGTAATTTTAATAGTGAGCGATGGCTTATAGAAAGAAAGAAATATTTAACCCTTTGTGCTGCCATGCTTCCATCTTTGAAGTTTCTGTTTCTAAATATTTCTCAAAACTAAAGTCATAATTGTGACCTTCTTACTGATTGAAACCAGGCCTCACTTTATTTCAATAATCGGCTGCCTTTTGATATTTCGCCATAAAGTTTGAAAACCATTTGAAAATTTCTAGGAATGGAGTTAATTCCATCCATTCGGCTGATGGTTTTTAATACATCCAAAAAAGTAAAGATGCATTTTTATATAACACATTTTGACAGTTATGTTTGTCAGTTTTAACTTTCACCTAAAAGGATCGTGTGTGTGTAGTCCATCGAGATTCTCGTGAGGTTATTAACAGTAATATGAAAAACATTAGCATGGAATTGAAGACTCATTTCTTGAGTCTCTTCAACCAATGGAATGTCTCACGTTAGACACGTGACACTACTTTCTACAATTTCCCTGGTCGGTGAGATCTGTAAGACATGACAATGTTTTCCATGCCATTCCGAGGCTGCTGGTAATCTCTTAGTGTAGCGGCTCTTGTAATCTACTTCGTGCCATTTTATGTATTGTTTTAAAAAATATTGGGCCACAACAGTATTTAAATATAATCGTTTAAAGATAGATTATATTTCAGTACAAGATGTAGTCTAACTTTAAATAGTCTTGGGGTAAGGCTTAGTATTTACCATTTTGGATATGGGATAGTTACTACTTGATGTAAAAATAAAATAAATGTATGTACTAGAAAGTTTTTTCTTTGGTATCGTTGTTTTAACAATTCATGCCAGATATAAATCGAAACGAAATTCGCAACAGTTAGAGCCAGTGCAACATTTAGCAGAAGCGATGAAAATGAGCATAATGTTATTGATATACATGGTGTAAGGGGAACACTACCGAAGCCGAAGGCCCTTGTAGTTTGTAGTGTTCCTGGTACACAACATATTGGCATGAAAAAATTACAACGTGCCACTATTTTAGCATTATATACTCTCAATCGTATCTGTATAGCTAAATAAGACGATAATTTTATAAAAAAACGTCACTGCAAGAGGAAACAAGAGAGACCATAACGCAAGTTCATGTATTATCATGAAATTTTTGTTACATTTAGATTAACTTACACGATGAGAGTGAATAACGCTATAATAGGTGTAAAAAAATCCAAATCGTTATTTATGCCAATATGTTGGGTGCTAGAAGTACCAGAGGCCTTTGGTTATAGGAGTGTTTCCTTTAGAGATTTATGTGAATTTACTATTTTAAAATATTGATTAATCCTTGTGACCCTACGCTAGCATTAATTTCATGTAAAAGAAACATTTTTTTATAACATCAATACAGTCTAGTTGAAAATGATAGGACCACAGAGTAAAAAAAAACATACTGATTGTCGTTCTCAGTGGCAATGTGGTTATACAAAGTAGGTACCTACCTACTCTGTATTATTATGATGTATATGATGGAATAATGAATTACGGTTTAGAGAAGATATTCTTGATTACTTCGAAAAAGAAATAAAAAACTACAAATAAAAAATACTAAATTTATTGCTTAATTTATAATCAGACACCAAGAGGATTGTCAACCCAGGGGTAGACGCGTGGGCACGCAGTGCAGATGCGCATATAGAACCATTCCTGCAAATAGATAAAAATATAATATAGCTTTGAAATTTACGCAATTCATGAATTCGCGGTTAAGGCGATTGACCCACTACCACTTTAATATTCTAACCATAGAGTTAATTATTAACGTAAATAAAGGAATATATATAATTCAATATCGTGTTACTGATTTTAAAATGTCAGTGGCAGTGACTTGTGATTTAGTTTTCAAATGATAAATCTTTATGAACAAGCCTGAATACTTACAGGTGTATGTCGACCCTGTAGAGGACACATATTAGGCCTGCAGTGTGTGAATTGGACGTGTCTGCAGTTCTGTCGTCTATATACATCCACTGGTACAGGGTTTTTAACCCACTCGATGACTTCATCGGAGGTCACCTGTTTGGGTAAAATAAATTTTAGTCTTAACGTGACTTTGACGACGCCTAAGATTTGAGAACACGACTATTGTTGTACCTGGATAAGATAGGTCGGACGAAGTATACAATAGTAGTTTTGGTTGAGGAACCGTTCTATTAATAAATTTGCTACTATTCACTAATTCTTTTTACGCTAATAAGGAGGAAAGGATTTTTAACTTGATTCTGATGATACCGTCAATATGTATGATACGAAAGAAGAAAGAAATTTAAAACGATAACTTTTCGTTTTAAATAAAAAACGCTATGTAAAAAAGTTCAAACATTATTGAATTGTAGTTCAGTATTCATACATTTTGTAAGCATAACCTTATTATGTACCTAAAGATGTGAATCATTTCAAAAAATTCAATTATGTTACCATAAAAGTATCCGGTAAGTTGTTAATCAAGTTCAGGAATCTCGTGAAAGCTCTCTCCACTTCATCAGATAACCTCAAGAAAGCTTCATGAAGATGAAAGCCGAACGGAGCTCTGTTTGCCTTGTAGTGCCTTTCGAAGTTTTGTAAGATGAAGTTGAACCATGCATTTTCATCATAGATATCCGGCCTAGAGATGATGAAACAAAATTTAACCATGGCGTTCAATATATAGTAAGTAATAATATAATAACAATATAAGAAATTTATTAGCCGAAAAAACATTTCTCACAAAAAAGTGTTTTAGTAGACTTCTTGTAGGCAAACTTAGATTGTCATTGATTGCTCTTATTGGTATAAAATATAAAACACTCATTATACATTTACTTAGGCAAGACAACTAATTGTGGTCCAAGAAACAGAAGAAATGCCTGTACAAGGAAATTCTACAGATCGTCGGTTGAAATATTACGGGTGGTTTATAGGATGTTCCCTTCTACCGATTTCATTCCGAGAGACAGAAAGCGACCCGATCTTGGCGTATAGTTCAATTATTACGAGCTTAGACAGTTTACATGTTGAGAGAACTTTACATTAATTGTAAAGCTCTTCTGTAGAATATAAAATATGTCTAAAATGACAAATTTTTAAAAGCACTAGGTTCATAATTATAAAATTATTTATGTTTATAGAACGTAACAACTACAGATTCATTTATTTTTTATTTCTCTATAAAGATATCAATCACTTTACTATATCCACATAAGTTAACCTTATATAGAATGCCACTTTTCTCTCTGTCATCCAAACGAGCTGCATTAATACCTAAGTACTGTATAATATGAATCCTGATTTATCCAAAACCAAAATCGCATTACAATTATTGAAAAATTTAAAAAAATATTGGATTAATGCTGATGAAAAATATAAATACTTACGGGAATACGCAAGCATCAGCAAATGAACAAGGGAAACCTTCTGTATCTGTCCATGATATTATAGGTAAAACCCATGGTCCAGGAATAGAGGCGGAGGGGCATGGTGGCGCAACGGTGCAGTCCTGAGTCGACGAGTGGTGCAAAGTATATGGCCAAAGTGGCGGATTAGTAAATTGGCTGGTAGGCCAAGAGGAATCATACGATATACTGTGATTTGCCATCATTCTGAATTGTGCATTACCAGCCATTTGGAGAAAAGGCATGCGCATACCTGTAAAATCGAAAATTATAAGTATATACGACTGCACGTATGTCATCCACCTACCGCTGTCCCAATCGCTTGTAGGCGGCGCTACATCTCATTCTCCTCTTTCATTCCTATTCGATACCATTCCATCATTCATTTCCTTGTTTGCATCATTTGAATGTGCGTTTATTAAATCTGTTTCTCTTTATTTACTTTCATCATCCTCAAGATGTTTGTTATTACTACATGAACATTTGAAAATATTAACTACTCTTACCTTTGATGGAATTAATGGGAATATTAGCAAAATGTGCCATTTGAAGTTTCTGATTGGCAAATTCCTGCACTAAATCGTCGTAAGTGGCATCTCTCCAGAAGGTCTGAGGCGTCCGATGGGTTATAGAGTGCAGAGCAATTTCAAATCCTCTGCCGTAAAGTTCATGGACACTTTGATAATCAGTATATTCATGATTAATGTAAAAAGTAATTCCAGCAGGGCAATTGTTACTGTTATGTCGATTGTAAAGAATGCGACGATATCTTTGCATGTTGACCGTATTTATAGAATCATCAAACGTTACTAAGACAAACTGAAAAGAAATATACAGGCAAATAAATGAAATTTCTAGAACGTGCTAAACAACGTCATATAGACCCAAAGTCTATCTAAAATCTCACTTGAAACCTTAGACTATATACGAACTCTATAGACGCAGTAGTACCCAAATACAACGCGGCGGCGGCGGCGTAAAAACAAGTCACTACTTTGATACCAGTTGACATTATACATACATCCTACGACATATTCACATTGACAGTTTATATACCAAAATTGCAATTAGCTAACTCACATATAACGCGTATTTCGAGCAGTTTTTAGCGATCCAGTTTGTTAGCTATACTGTATCTATATAGAATGTATGTAGGCAAAGCTTGAAATAGTCGCACGTTCGACAATAGCGCAGGAATATGATTTGATATCATACTATGCAATTGGTAGCAATTAATATTAACCGCAACTGTTTTACTGGTATTTTAAATATATATAATTTATATAATTTTTACTTATTACGTTATCTACATAAACAACAATACAATAAATTGATAAACTATTAGTTGTCACAGATTGTTTGTTGCAGAGGGCTATCAGATATCTTATCAAAATGTATTGTAACATCAAAATGACACTGACTGCAGTGCCTCCTGTAACTTTTACGGGAATATGATTGATGAAGGTAACACCACCTATTCTGCTTCAATGTTATATGATACGAAGAATTTCATAAACCTAATGTATCCACCTTCGTGTCCTTATATGATGATACTAGGGTGATTTTGCACGGTCTCTATATTAAAACTACTTTAATATCAATTATTCATAGACGGAGAGCATCCAATCTAAAAAGTACCAAAAATCAAGTAATGAGAAAGAAAGAGCCAAGCGGAGACAAATATATAGTGATGACAGTTACACTTAAATCTTCATACAATTGTGTTCACATAGTACTTAGATTAAAATTGTCTTTAACTCACCTGTGGTGTGTCTCTGGGTGCCAAGTTCCCAGGAATATCTGGACCTGTACATCTACATTCTGGTAATTTGCAAGTTTCAAGATCGCATTCAGTTTCAGCTGCAACAGTTGCTATGACTAGCAGCAGTCCAAAAAATATTAGATTCTTCATTTTGCACGGTGCTTCAGATAATGGTAATGAGCGAATTATTTTTCCTTATTTATAATTACCAGTACAATCATTTAGATCTAATCACAAATTTCTGATTAAGGTTGAAACAGAAATATCAATGTCAAATTAATTTGTATAACAACAGACTACTTTATTTTAATGAGAATGATTTGCACAATGGATTCATCTATCAAATCATAATAACGTGTGCGAGAAGTATCTCGAATCTCGATATACATTTTCCTGACATTTGAAAAATGATGGTGTATCATTTTTGTCATCTTTACCCATTCTTTACTCATTATTACGCTGAATAAATATTGATGTTTAATAAAACTGCATGCATTTGAGACTGCATGGCTCAAATCAACAACTGATACACAGCAGTAGATTCAAAGGCGTGATTATTATGTATATAAAGATATCTAATCTCAACTTTTGACCTCGGTGCCTGCAAATGGATAAGGCAATGTCACGATTATTACATACTTCCGTAATGAATTAGCTAACATCAATGTCTATAATATTATTTTCTCATTACCATAATATTATTTTAGACTTTAAATTCCTCAAACGAGAAGCCGGTGTAAATTGATGCTATTGATAGCAGTAGCATTAATGTACACCGACTTCTCTTTACTATATAGAAGGTATACTGCAATATCAATATTTATGAAGTAACACTATAATGATTTACGATTGTGATGATGATGAAGATATAGCTGAGCAAAAGGATTCACGTCATGCATCTATGCAAAGAATTCGGGTAAGACGGGCAAAGGTATGTCAAATTCGAATAAACAGCACACCACTATTTGCGGCTCCCATATGGTAGATAAAATTGATCCAGAGAGAGGCTGTAGTCTGTGAGTAGTAGAAAAGGGATCAGATTACATGTGGGTGCGCCAGCATTTTGATTGGAAAAATATTTGTTACGATATTGACATTGATACTATTAAAATTTGGCGTGCCACAGGGGTCAATAAAATTTAGGGACCCTTATTAATTATACTATTTAAAAATTATACTAGTATCGTATTTTACTTAATTATATATCAGGGATGCAATCGCGGGCAACAGCTAGCCATTTAATCGCTATATCTTGATGCAAAAGAGTGATAATGAAGCTTATTTACATAGAACTCGCTGTTGTGCTGATTGCATTAGTATTATTTTTGTTGTTATCGTTATCTTTATAAGAAACAGGCTAATTTTATTTTCTAGGAGGAACAATAAATGAAACGGCAGATTTAAGCAACAATACCTTTATTCCTTTTTACTTTTAAATTAACAATATAATTATACGCCAAGTGGGTTATCAACCCATGGGTACACGCGTGGACAGACATTGCAGATACGCAAGAAGAACGTCTCCTGTAAACAAAAATATTTAGGTAAGAACTAATTAAATTTAGAAATAATTTTAATTCAATGTGAAAGAACGAACTAATTAATATGTACGCATTCAAGTTTGTTCTTAAAATTAATCTTATAACAATGTTGACTAATGAAATTTTAAAATAATATCTATTGTATATCTAAATTTACAAAGCAAAACATTTCAACATAAATTATTCACCACGTCGCAAACCTTTACACTAGAACCCTATTGTTTATTTTATGTCTAGATGCCAATGAAAATTGTAAGAATACTTACGGTAGTATGTCTTCCTTGTAGAGGACACGTATTTGCTCTGCAGTTTGTACCCTGGAAGAACCTGCAGCTACGATTCTTATATTCATTCACGGGGACGGGGTTCTTAGTGTATTCAATGACTTCATCAGAATTCACCTGTTAGAAAGTAGTCAATAAATTTACATAACATATTTAGTGCATTAGAAACTTAAAAGTTACCTTTTTCAAATAAGTTTGAGAAATTCATTTCTAGCATTTTTTTTATTCTACTCCGCTATTATTATTAATGTCTATTAACCAAACCGGTTGAAACAAACTTAATTTATTTTTATTTGTTAAAACATTGGTCTTACTGAAAATGCTATACTTCATGATTAGTGAGAACGACAAATGTCCCAAAGAGGTATACTTCAATGAGTTTGTATACTCATTGTTTGTTTTCATGGTTGAGTTTCCAAAAATAGAAAATGGACTTACCATAAAAGTATCAGGTAACCTGTTGATCAATGTCAGGAATCTCGACAAAGCTCTCTCTATGGCAGGGTTGACTCTGATGAATCCTTCATGCAGATAAATACCGAATGGGGCTCTATTTCCTTTGTAGTGTCTTTCAAAGTTTGTTAAGATGAAGTCGTACCATGCATTTTCGTCATCGAAGGGAGGCCTAAAGGCAATAAAATATATTTTTTAACAACTAATATATTTCTTCCTCAACTCGTCATGATTGCATCCCATGCATACAGAGATGTCAAATATGAGCAGTAACGGACATATTATTATATTACAACCACATTAAAAAGCTAAATAATATAAAGTATTTGAACCCATTGTAATACTTACGGGAAAATACAAGCATCAGCAAAGGAACAAGGGAAGCCTTCATTATCTGTCCACGATATCATTGGTAGAACCCATGGTCCAGATATGGAAGCGTTAGGGCAGGGTGGTGCCACATTACAATCCTGAATCGACTGATGGTGTAGAGTATATGGCCAAAGTCCCGGATCAGTAAATCGGTTAGTAGGCCAAGATGCGTCGTATGTAATACCATTGTTGGCCATCATTGTAAACTGGTTGTTACCAGCCATTTGAATGAAAGGCATACGCATACCTGTAAAATATAAAAAAAATATATGTTAATAAATGCTATACTAAAATTAGTGCGGTTCCGTGTTAAGGCTGTTGTTGCTGTTTCAAATTTAAACTTCTTCTGTGGGTGTGTATATCACTGTACTCTTCATGACAGACCGATTTTAAGGTTTTAATAAAATTTCGTGTGTTTGGGTGTGTATTGCACGTCATAATTATAATTTCTGAATGGTTAATACATACCTACATCCATTTAATAAAGACTTAAACTATTGATGTATTGAAAAAAAAGACTTTTGAAGATATTGAAAATGTTTAGTAATCATTCGTAAAAAAGCCTCTTATGCAATTTATGCAACGTGAGCAATAAAAATAGTAGTAATGTTGGTCCCTTGGAATTTTTTGGATTATTATCCCAACTATGTGGCAGACACTTTATCTTAGAAAGAACGAGAGTAGCAAAAATGACCTGACAGGGATATACATAACATAACATAAACTCACGCCAATATCCCCGAAGGGGTAGGCAGAGGTGCTAGCACCCCCATTTCACCAGTTTATGTTTAGGTCCCAATGTAATAGGTGGCGAGCCTATTGGCATTAACCGGGCACTTATAAACCTGCGATAAATGCACACATAACAATGAAAAGCATTGAAAAGTCTTTGGTGTGTGCCATGGTAAAACTCGAGGATCGAACATGGAATGGAATCGAACTCGAGATCTCGTCTCAGTAGTCCATTACGCATACCTACCACTAGGCTACCGCGATTTTTTTGGTTTGGTGAACAGGGACGTGCTATAAAATTATAAAAGCCTACTGAGGCGTGTAGAGTATAATTGTATTCTAGGATCATTATAAGTATTATCGGATACTAGCCTTCTGCTCGCGTCTCGATGTCGGTTAACACGACCTTTGCTTATATACAATATCTTCTCACGATCACTTTACAATTATACAATACATAGTATAAATAAATTATGCTTACCTTTGATTTGATTAATGGGGATATTAGCGAAGTGAGCCATCTGACGCCTTTGATTAGCGAATTCTTCCACTAACTCGTCATAAGTAGCTTCTCTCCAGAAAGTCTGAGGTGTTCGATGAGTAATTGAGTGAAGTGCAATTTCAAATCCTCTACCGTAAAGTTCATTGACGGCTTGATAATCAGTATACTCATGACTGATATAAAAAGTCACTCCAGCAGGACATCCGTTACTATTGAAGCGATTATATATAAGACGACGATACGTTTGTATGTTGATTGAGTTGATAGAGTCATCAAAGGTCAGCAAGACAAACTGAAACAGTAAAATTTACACTTAGAATACATACCAAAATTCGAGAACATCAAAGACTATATCAAATAAAATAGTCTTTAAGGTATGTTAACTATGATTGAATATTATTTTTCAAATAAACAAAGTGGTTTGCGAACATTAATAACTAAACATTTTATTTATAGACCCCTAATGCACATTTGATAAACGTGAGTAATAATGACCGAAGTGATAAATTACACATAATACTATGTAGACAATAAGCCTCCGTTTTTTGGGACGGGATATTTTAAATTTCGAAAACTGGAAACTGAAAAAGCCTCAGAGGTCACTATAGTTGCATTACCACAATGGACATTGAATAGATCTTGGAAATAGAAATAGCAATACTTTTACATTAAAAGTATTGCTATTTCTATTTCCAAGATCTATTATATTATGTATATCAATAATACTATGTGTGTATTTGCAAAAATACTGTGGTGGTGTCGATGGGACTGTCACATGTAAATTATCACAATTTTGTTTATTAATGACTTAAATATTTTTATCGTCGCGTGGTGTCCGTCATATTATGTAATATGCGCATTCGAAAGTTTTCACCACCCAAAATTTGAAACAATATTTTTTTCTATGAAAACTGTAGAACGCGCCGATGGAACTTTTTCTTTCAAAAATGTATTTTTCCTATATTTTTTATCCGCATCCTATCCATAGCAACAAAGCAAACATAAACTATTTAAGCGAGGCTTTTTGAGTCTCGATAGCGCTGTGTGGAATTATTACTTATTAATTTATAATTATTACATTCAGAAAAACGCAGCATTCAATTTATTAAAATTGATGAATTAATGAACATTTTATAATATTTCAATGCAATTATTTGTGGGATATAAGAAATCTACCCCAATGTTACCAATATGCAGTTGCTCATGTAGTACATTAATTTAATGGAATGATGTAAACTTATTTTGATAGTTACTTATTATAAACAAATTTTAATTCTATCAGTGTATCAAAACATTTCGCAGCATAATATCATGGTTAATAAACAACAAAATTACAAAATATAACGAAACTCACCTGTGGCGTATCTCTGGCAGCTAAATTACCAGGAATATTGACAGTTGAACATCTGCAATTAGGTAATTGACAAGTTGCAAGGTCGCAATCGCTTGCAAGTTCAGCAACAGCTGTTGCTATGAAAAGTGATAGCCCAATAAATATTAGGTTCTTCATTTTCACGACTCCATCGACAATGATGTTTGTTTAATTATTTCTCCGTATTTATAATTACTGATTTATCGTTGTTGATGCAATCAATATGTTTTGAATATCTTATCTTTAAATTTCGAAGTAACCGACATGATTTACATCGCTATTGAAGACCGACAGTTGTTCGGAACTATTTGTGATTGCTAAAGTAGTTATATCAAACTTCAGGGGAAAAGCAACACACACTTACTGTGAGTAAAATAAAATATAACCACTGTAACCTAAAATCAGCAGCTGGCAATGTAGGTAAAGAGATATTTTTTAAAGAACAGAAAATATATTTTTAAATGAAAATATATTCATGAAAATTATAATGTTTCTTTAAATTAAGAGTTATACATAGCCTTTGAAATAAAAATAAAAATTAAGTTAAGGATAAATGAAACAAAAAATAAGAATTTATTATTTATGGTTGAATGTACAGTAGAACTCAAAAGTGCAGTAGCAATCCTACGCAACTATAGCGTCAACATTCTAACGCTACTTGTTACCTTTTTCTTTTAAGACAATTCACGCACACATGTAAATTGTTCTTCTGTAGGAATATTATACATTATTTCGCTACAAACATCTAAGTAGGCCGTGGCCGAATGGTTCTGGCATAAGGATTACTAAAATGTAAGGAGGTTGGTTCAAATCCTACGATCAATCAAAACACTTTTTGTGTTTTATTTATAAATTAACAACAGGTTGATGAATAAAATATGATTCTAAAGTAGAATTTATTATTAGTTAAACTTTAGCAAAGATCAACATAAAATGTAAAAAGTATGAAGGTAGATTTGAAATAAAATGGAATAATTACTGACTTAGAGAAAATAAAATGACGTTGTTGGTTTTTAGTTGCTTGTTTTGTGCTTGTTATTGTCGTGAATCGATTCAATATTAATTTTAACATGCCTACAAGTTATATAAGAATGGAAGTCAATGCTAATATTGTGGCTTTATATATGAATGGATTAAATATAAGTGAAATAGCAAATGAAACTGGCATATCCGTAAGTATAATAATATACCATTTTATTTTTAAATTATACTAGCTGTCGTCCGCGACAACGCTCGCGTGGATATCGATTATCGCGACCAAACATAGCCTATGTGTTATTCTGTGGTATATAAGCTATATTACTGTAAAGTTTCATTAAAATCTATTCTATCTATTTGCTTACATTAATGTAAAAACGTTATTTTTAGAGAAGTACTGTGAGCCGCTGGGATAAGAGGTTTGAGGACGAGAAGGCCGGAAGGTTTGAAGAAGTAGAAGGCCACCGCTGATTAACCACGACCAGCGGTGCTATATGGTAGCAGAGTATGAATCCAATGGTTTCATACCAACACGACGATTTGCCAATGAGTTTGAAACATCATTGACTACTCCATGCCGAAGGCCTGCATCACCGGACGCCAGCAATAAAACAGTTTTTAACGGAACACGGAACAGCAGAAGTTATGTGGACTTTTTAGATAATATAATGTTACAGTGCGTAGTGCTTTTCGTCATAGATCGCGAATGGCTTAGAGAACATGCAGAGGTCAACGTTATTTCTTGGCCAGCACGATCCCATGATTCAAACCCGTTAGAAAATATATGCGGTAATGGTAAAAAGATTTATAAAGTCCTAAATTATTAAAGCAACATTGCATGCAAATATGTGACAATTTACGTAGGACAGATATTTATCAGAATGTTGTGGGGTCCATGCGCCGACGTCTACTCTGCGGTATTGAGAACAATGGAGGTCATACAAAATATTAATAATTATTAGCACAAAAACTATTATTAAGTAATTATTCATATTTTGCCCGCCTACTATCATTCTCTCTAAGCCTATTCCCAACTCAGTTGGGGTCGGCATTCTAGTCTAACTAAGATGCGGCTGAGCTTCAATATTTTCTGTGAAGCGACTGCCATCGGACCTCCACAACCAAATTGGCGATATCGAAATTCTACAATACTAATTATACTTAATTGGATGTTTGTAAAAAAGTACTACTAGTCTTGTTGTTCTAAATATCAAAACTGTAAAAAATAATACTTTGGTTACATAACTTACAAGTAAGTAAACTATACCTACTTAATGATCTTTCTATGTATTACAAAAAATAAATTCAATAACCCAGTTAAGTAAGAAGAAGTAGTTTTTGTGAATTTGGTGAAAAGGGGACGTGCTGGCTATAGGACAAGTCAGTTTAAGATTGTAAGATTGAGGTTAAGTTTCAATCCTCTTTTCCTTGCGAAAACGAATACTTAAGCTATAAACCTCAATAAAATTTACATTGAGTAGGCAGGTAGATAGTAAAGATGAAATATATTTAGTTACTTATCAAACATTTTGTATCATTTATTTTCATAACCCGATAATTTTAATCACATAAATAACAATTAATGCCAACTTCATGCAAAAATAATTTATAATTATTCAAAATTAAATATTTGACATAAATATAAAAAAATATTATCTGTTGGAATCGAACCACTAACATCTCTAATCATTCCGTTCCGATAGTGTCATGCATTAGCCACTTAGCTATCCGTTGACTCACTATGCCTGTTAAATTACTGTATTAGTATCTAATGACTCACAGCAGGTTTAAAGAATAACACAGTTATGAAAACGGACATATTAGGTATTATTATGATTAGTCTATCTTCTATCTTTGTCTAGTAGGCATTTTATATATATTGTTGTACTTTTCTTCGCTATAATATGCATTTCGCACACAAGTAAAAACTACGCGCGACGGTCGCACGGTAAACCATTTTGAGCCTTGATGTGCTACTGCACTTCTGAGCTCTGACTGTACACTAATCTGAGTTACAGCCCAAGATAATTATCAAGCCATGGGTAAACACGAGGACACTTGTTGCAAATTTTCATATAATACTCCATCTGTAACAATTATTAAAAATTTTTACTTATTTATAAGTTTTGACAAAAATAATATCCGTTATCTACTGCAAAAATTAACAAATGAACAAAAATGTACTCGTTATTGTAAATTCCTTCACAGTGACATTTAAATCAATCAATCAGCCCATTGCAGTCTACTGCAGGACATAGGCCTCTTCCAATGTTGGGAGATTAGCCCCTTGCTTCCATGCTGACTGGGTTGCTACAGGGTTTTATTTCAAGATTTTCTTCTCTGGCAGCGATATCGTGTGCGGATTTTCCTGTTAGCGGACTCTTACGGCACCGTTCATACGAGATGGGGCGGTAAAGGAGAAAATGTAAGCTAGGTTTCACTCACTCCTGGATGATTTAGTGAGTTTAACATTTTCCAAAAGTGGTTTAATTTTTGTCGCTTCAAATATAACTAATTACCTTTCGAAATCTAAAAATACTTACATTATTATGTAAAGCACGCAAGGGTCCACAACTATGGTCTCTACACATTGTAGTTTTAAAACTTCTGCAAGGTTTAGCTCTATATTTATGAAGTGGTACAGGATTCTTAACCCATTCTAGGACTTCATAGGTGTTAACCTGAAAATAAAATAAATGAAATTCCTGGGATTAAACTAAAGTATCAGATGTTTTTCAAGGACACTAGAAAAAGTAACGAACTAAAAGATAGATTTTAAATTCTGCAATGTTTGCCAAAATAGTGGACATTGCCTCGGCAAAATTTTGTAATATCGGTTGATCGTCTAAATAATCGACTGTCTAAATAATTTATTGTTTCCAGACACACAGTTTTTGGTAATAAGATGACGTTACCGTTACTGATGTAGTGATTAAGACAGAATAGACTTTTACTATGTCGATAACTTAAATATTAAACATAACATAACATAAAGTTACCAGAAAAACGTCATTTAAGTTGTTAACCAAGTCCAAGAATCTAACCAATGCCTTTTCTACGGCAGGGTAGGCACTCAAATACCATTCACGAACGTAAAGACCGAACGGAGTCCTGTTACCTCGATAGTGTCTTTTAAAATTTCTAACAATGAATTCGTACCAATCTTCTTCGTCAGTGCGAGCCGGTCTGAGGGAAATTATATATATTTAAGATGCTTGAATTTATTTTACATATATACACTCTAATGAGATACACATTAAAGTATGAGTATTTTACTTCAAAGTATTTTGGTCGAAGAATTTATTTCCATGTTATACTTAATGTTTCCAAAAGCAACATTTTTTATCGTACGTAATATCCCCACGTACACTACCTCCACCTTTCAGACTGTAATAATTGATTTGACTCTCAGAGTTAATAAGAAATTATCGTACAATCATTCGAGTTATTAGTTGGTTCTAGTTTAGCAAAGATATTTCGAAAGATAATACCTTGGAGAAAATCTCTTACTTAAATAAGTATCCGCTGAATTTGAAACACTTACACCCAGAAACAAGCATCAATAAATAAGCAAGGAACATTTCGAAGATCTGACCATGGTATTAACGGTATAACCCACGGTCCAGGAATAGAGATATTAGGACAGGGTGGAATGACGCAGTCCTGTATAGATTTGTAGTGCAGGGTGTAGGGCCAAAGAGCGGGATCAATAAACTCAGCAGTTGGCCAAGTAGCGTCATATACTAAGTTATTATTGGCCATCATTTTAAAACCTTCGTTACCAGTCATTTGGATTAAAGGTACGCGTACACCTGTAAAATAATAAAATGAAATAAAAGAAAAAAATACCGCCCTTAAGTGTAAGTAAAACCTTTTTATCGTCGTGCGGGATCCATGATGTTAAGTTACGATGCGAGTTCAAAATTTTCTTTACCCAAATTTTTCTACGAACAACATTTTCCATGAGAACTGCATAACACGCCTGACGAAGTTTTCGCTTCATACATACATACATACGCTCACACCTATTCTCTTTCGGAGTAGGCAGAGAGATATACGACGAGCTTTCTCCACTGTCGCTCGCCGCCGGTTTAGTGTGGCCAGAAGTATCTAATCTGCCTTTTTTTTTAAATTCACTTACTTTATTTCAAAATAAATATTATGTCATTACTGTAATAAATTAACCATACCTATACTATTACTGTGTATAAGTTTTGTGCCTCTAGTGTCAAGCAGAAACTTCCGGACTTGCTTTTTACTTAAAATTTGCTCACCTTTGATAGAGTCTCTCGGAATATTAGCAAAGTAAGCTATCTGAAACTTTTGATTAGCAAATTCTTTCACGAGAAGATCATAAGTAGCTGTTCGCCAATAGGATTGAATCGTCTCATGAGTTATAGAGTGAAGAGCAATTTCGAATCCTTTATTGTATAGTTCATTGACGGACTGATAATGTGTATATTCATGGTTAATGTAAAAAGTAGCTCCGCTAGGGCAATCGTTGGCATTTTTACGATTATATAGAATACGTCGATAGGTTTGCATGTTGATTATGTTCACAGCATCATCAAATGTTAATGTGATAAACTGAAAAAAGGAAATACTGGTTGCTTCAATTGTTTTAAATATTGTATAAGATATCTTATTCAATTTATTAATTTCATAAAAATTTAGGATTTGAAGGGGTTAATCTCGAAAGAGAGGGCCACGGGGTTGCCGGGGAACGAGGGATATGTTCACTACTATCTCACCTCCAGCAACTAGAGAGTCAATGACGGCGTGCATTAATAAAAAAAACACAATAAATAAATGAAATGTTGGTGTATATTCAACGTTTTGCAAATTCAAGATTTTAGGAATACAACTTTATGCAAATTCAACTTTTTAGCAACCAACATTCTGCAAATTTCTACAAATTCAACTTTTTAGGAATTCAACTCTCTGTACCTGGATGGTAATAACGCATGTATATGCCTCAATATTATTTTTCTTTTAGTTCGTGTTGTACCACGAACGAAGCTGCGATCTTCGCTCAATTTTGATTAACGTTGCGAAGTATACAGATGGATCTCTGGAGTGTGTCACTTAACGCTATATATTGTGCACAGCACACTAATAATGACTTACCTGTGGTACAGATTTTGGGTCTAATCCACCAGGGATATCAGTACTTGAACATCTACATTCGGGCAGGCGACATTCTGTCAAATTACAAGCAGGTGCAATTGTATCCTCGGTATCAGTAACAACTCGTGTAGCTAGTGTGAATAAAAAAAGTAGTATAATCTTCATTATTTATAGGATTGCAGGCTAAGAATATTTTGCCAAATAAGCATTTATATATCCCTCATCGTTGAGTAAATAAGAAACTATATCTTTGCCATGAATTAAAACAACTTCTCAATGAAGAGCCACTACTCGTAACACACTAAAGTTACTAATACAACCTTTGATCTAAGAAGTACTGTTAATGTTGAATCATTTACGTTCAATGTTCAATATACCACGAAGCATAACGTGGGACCATTTGATTCTTCTATGAATCTTCCTGTAGAAATATAATCTCTAACCGATAGTTACAAGATGTTAACAATTGTGCGAAAAAATATATAAGGATGTGGAGAAGGATGACAATTGCGTATTTATCTATTGTCCTCCTCAATAGATCAATTTAAATCAAATAATTCTTTAGGGTTCCACATTGTTATGAGTGTAACGAATGATGAAATGAACACGGTTACTTATTTTTGTAAGGTTTGTAACAGAGAGAGAAATCGTGAAGGCTAGGTAAAAGATGATAACACACATCACACACAGTTATCCATTCGCATGTATCAGTGAAGTAACAGAGGAAGAACCACCCCATCTCATCCAAAGGTACTATATAACGCGATAAACAGAAAAGTACTAAGAATACTGGAAGAGCGCTATGCTTTGGACTTCTGTAGGCAAAAAGACAGATATAATAACCAAAATTGCCAACGAAAAAAAGATTGGATTGGCAAAGAAAAATATGAATGAATAAATGATATCTGATGGAAATGAAAGTGGAGGATGAGATGTTGCGTCGATCACAACCCATTAAGATAAATGGGAGGTAGATGATGACATACGTTTAGCCATATATACTGATAAATATCTAAAAATGTATAATTTTCGATTTGGCAGATAGGCGTACGCCTTTTAATCAAATGACTGGTAATATATGATTCAGAATAATGGCTAATCACAGTATACCGTACGATGATTATATACTCTATACTCTAACAAAAAATATATTCTAGGGAATTGTAGCATACGACCACGGGCATTCTTTATATTTTCTTATTTATTACTTACTATTTAGAACATGATTCTGTAGTAGTAGGATTTGCCCAGGTATTTGGTTAGGTTGGGTCTGCCGGAGTGTGAGGGATATGTTCGCTGCTGTTTTACCTCCGGCAACTAACGACCCATAGACGGCGTGCGTTTCAGTTGGTTCAAGTCCGACATAACCTCTCTCAACGGCTCCGGTGAGATTGGTATCCGTGAAGACTTCGCGAAAGAAAAGGTAGTTGTTTTCGTTGGTTTGATTTTAAAGAAGGTTTTTGTATTAAATGAAGTCGAAGTATTACGTAGCTAGCTTGCACTTGTTGTTGTTGATGAATGTTGTGACGTTATCAACTATCTAATCTTAGTACTAATTACGAGTACAGTAAAGTAATGCGCGCTGTAGTTAACTAAATCGATTCCTCATCTACTACTAATAAAGGTTCCGCCGAAATGTTTTTTATAGTAAATATTGTTTCCAGTTCAATTGTTATTTCATTGAAATAAAACTGCCGTTTAACGAATTCTATTCCGATTTATTTGGCTGAGCAAATAGGTAGTCGAAACATCGGGCTAAATGTGATTCAAAGAGTGACATTCGCATGAACTTCCGGCAGTATCTTCCTTCAATTATTCCATTAATTCCTATTGTACAAAGCCTACCGTAGTTTTTCGACTATAACGCGCGTCATAGCATTTAAAAATATAATTATTCTGTCTTTACTTTAATCAGTATATTTTGTAGAAATAAGTCTGTAGTAATAAATATTTACAGCAAGATCAGTCATATTCACACCTAGATTCTGTTTAGGTAAAGCCAGGGGCAGTACGCATATTATATCAAATTTATTTTACTTCCATAGTGAGATTCGGACTGTCAGCGTTCGTCAGATACACAGGATATTATTTATATGCTTAAAATGGGTCAAAGAGTATCTCTTACTGAATAGTGGATACGACAACGGTCCGAGTTCGAATCACACTATAAAAGTTAAGTAAGATTGAAATAACATTATTTTTAAGAGATGGTGGTATCTAAAGGGATTGTAAACATTCTAATTTTTACAGTCGTTCTGTGCGTGTACTTGTCACCTAACTCCGCCTTAACAACTGTTAGATGAAAGTTTATGTGAGTCTTTCAGAAGGTTCCTGGATGGTTTGAAAACACATCTGAACCCAGTAGATCATCCGTTTTTTCCGGGCACGACAATATCTACCAAGTCTGTCAGTATAATGATATCAATTTAAATCATAGTAAAAGTTTATAATAATATCAAAGGGAATTTCCCGTTAACATTATTGTATATCGTGGAAAGCGAAAGTTAAAAAATAATATATGTCGAGTTTGTTAAGCCTTTTCGAAGCAAGATACATCGAGGTGCCTTTTTATTGTTATCTATGTGTCACTTTTATCAATGATATGATAAGGATTGAGTTCTGAATTTAATGCAGATATAATGACTGTGGAACTGCATTACATAGTTATCAGTTTATATTATCATATTCGGTGTGTTATTGCAAATTTTCACTGTTATACCTACCTCCACGTAACTTCTACTCCAACAGAATGATCCGGTACGGCGCAGTAACATTTTTCGTGCATGTCTTTTTAAATGACAGGTTTTCCCCGCATTTCACGCTGAGATTATCCGTATTAAGATTGGTGGCCAGATTCACATTGGTTTCCAGTCCACTACGGTTCCTTTTCTAGAGTAGGTGGGCATACTCAAAGATACTCAAAAGACTTCCTAAAGCAGCACAAGGCTAGCTTCAAAAGTCAAAAAACATTACCATATAAAGGGAATTTCGAAAATATTCACCACCGTTTCGGGACATGGGCTCGTTATGAGTTTTTACTCCCAGCGGAGTCTGAGCGAAAATGCAAGATACTCAGGGGGCTCTTTTGGTCAATTTATATACAAAGAATTTATAATGTTTTGTACATAATTCATAACAACACTTGTACTTCTCTACTGTAGTACTGTACCTAACCGGTTTCATCTTGCGGGATTCTCAAAGGTTTACACTAACAGTTAATATCATGTTTTGTTGAAGTAATCCATAACAAATGACAGTTAATTGCCAAACTTCTGTATAGTCCAATTTGTCTGTATGACGATTTGTTTTTTTGATTATTATATGTAAATAATGAACACAATAAGGTATGATCTGAAAACAACCCAAGTACAGGAAGTATAAATAACGATGAGATCACTTAAGATAAATAGTTTCCCCCGATGCGCGATGGTCCCACCCAGTACCCGCTATCGCTTCCTTTGATATAGGTTATCGCTGTAGGTAATTAATTTCAAACAATTATCAAATTGTGTTAAGCCGGAAACCATCTGATAACTATAGTTATCGAAGTATAGCTTGGCATTATGTGATAAATAAATGTAGTTGTTTTATGAATAAATTTATCACTGATAAATTAAAACCCATATTTTACATTAGCGAAACTTAACGCATCCGCTTTTATCTCAACAAGTTGATAACTCGCCGGGCCTTCTATAACATCCAAGACTGCCGACCATTGTCAGAAGTTGGTAACCTAAGGTGACAAACATCCCGCTTCAAATGCTGTTATGAGAATACAGCCACTGCTCCATTCACATTAACCATTCTACCAATGTGTGAAGAGTTAGGCACAAGGTTCAGAGTTAGGCATTAGGTACAAGCTTTATCTCACTTTTGCTTGGCTAACGTAGAATCAGATATTACACCTAATATTATATTCGATAACACAAAGAGTAGCGTTGTTAACGTTACGTGCGACACTTGCATTGTTAACGTTGTAAGTTATTTAGTAAGTAAATTACTTCGAGCGAATAGTATGCTCGGCCTTTTCCGTGAGTAGCAGCGCGGCGTGAACCTAATTACTACACCTCGATGGTAATTCAAAACCAATTCTGTCACTTTGATAGAACTGAAAATGCCATCGACTCGAAAGAAAAAGAAGACTTCGATGCATTTGTAACATATTTATATATTACTAGCCTATGCCCGCGGCTCCGTCCGCGTGGCTGTAGGATATTGTCATCTGTGCAACACAAATTGTATATTACTAATCATAACTCTGGTTCTACTTAATCGATTGCATTCCTACAGTCCCGGGTCCTTTAAGCGGGGCGTGAAAAAGCATCTGATGAGGCCGTCAAGCTGAGCGCCACCATTGTAGCACTGAACGTGTTTGCAATGGTGACCCTCTTTCATGGGACTTTGCCTTCAGCTTAACATCAGGCGAGGTAAAGTCAAATTGACGTGCCATAGATAAAAAAAAAAAAAAAAAAAAATTCAAATGTGTATACGTTAGTAAAATTTCGCCAAGTATCTTCCAGCAGACGTTAGGTACAATATATTTGTGCAAACGTGGGTAGCTAAAATTAGTATATTTTAATAGAAACCCTTACACTTAAGCAAAAGTTAAAATATGTTGACAAATATATGATTACAATTATTCAGAATTTCATATTTGTACTTTGTTGCAATATCTACAAAACCTGTAAATGCTCTAAGATAGCGTTGATAAATTTATATCGCGGTAGTTCACCTAGTATTGATAAACAGAAGTAATTACATGATGGAGTGCATTTCATTTAGAAAATATACTAAGTACATAAAAATTCTGACTCATAAAATTGGTTTTTGTGGACTTTGGTCCATTAAATGGGGCGTGAAAAACCCACTGCCGACGCCGTCGGGATGGGTTCACGAAGTTATGGACTGCACCTCTGCGTACCATCAGGCGAGGTGCAGTCAATTCGACGATGTTAGTATAAAAAAACAACCGAGAACCAGATGTGTCAGGCAAATAAATGTAATCTATCTTTCAGAATTATTGGAAGCATCTATAATATTGACAGATACCTAATCATCATTGTTATTTGTACTTAATTGGATTTTCATGTTTTTAATTAGGTAGGTATATCTATTAGGTATCTGCGGATAACTTATCAAAAACGGTTATTCTATTTATTGGATAAAATCTAACGTTCAATTAGGTTAGCAATACAAAAAGGACTAGTACAACACTAACATTGTTCTACGCGCAAATTAATATAATTGAATATTTTACAAAAATCTGGACGTCGTCGCTTTAAGGTTATATCTCTGTACCTACTTATTAGAGAATACAGTTCCCCAAGTTACGAGGTTCGATCGCAAAGTTCAGTTATTCAGAAAATGAGTAATATAATGTTCTTATGGTTCGATTGAAAAGTCGCCGCACAGGCGTTTGCTGCTTTAAGTAAACGTGGTTCGATTAATCGAACTATGAGGAATTTTAGAACCTTATAGTTCGTCTAAGATTAAAATTAATAATTTTACGTTCCAGGAAAAATCCCACATGCATATCACCATGAGCAAGCATCATATTCGTTGAAATAATATACTCATTCCGTCTTCGTGGTTCTTATTCTCTTTAACATTAATGAAAGAAGATTTCATCGTTTTCCACCTTTTTAACCATCGAACTACAGGGAATGACAGTTCGTCATAGTTCGACTGATCGAACTATACGATCGAGCCTGACGAGTGGGAGGGCATTTTGAGGCTTTGCTTCATTGTGCCAGTACCTATAGTCCTTTCATGTAAAGGTCAAGTGGCTTAGCTAGTGTATATATATTATCTGGTTAAATATAGATATTTACCGGTATCACATTGTACTGAAATTAATAAATTCTACACTTAATATTATTTATAATTATTATCTTTTATTCAACATCAAATATATTAACAACGAAAAACTGAGCTTATGGCCATCTTTTGTACTTAATCTGAACTAAGATTATCAAACATACACAAGTCTAGCAATTACTGCAGTAATACCGAGATTTATTCAAAGATGGCGTTTGCAGTTTGGAACCGTTGGAATTATAACATACAGTGATTCTAGATAAAAGCGAGGGATGGAGACTTCGAACATGATTTGCTGATGAATGAGATATCAGAGTATATATTATGGGATTGATAAAGTGTATAGTAATTGAACAATTTAACCGATGTGATTAAATAATTTGGTATGTAAAATGATGTTATTGGTGAAGAATCATTACAACTATCTATTGTTTAGATTGATAAATGGCACAAATCAAACTCATTAAACTCATATTCTATTCTAAATGGCAATCAAAACTTGACAACAATCCAAAGATTTGAATCCAAAGAATGATCTCTTAAATCAATTATATACCTTTTTTAATTGAGACTAAAATATTTTTCATAGGACTTGTCAATATAGCTACACCTCGTCTGATGGCAAAGTCTCAGGAAAGACGGTCACCATTACAAACACGTACATTGTTCCAATGGTGGAGACAAGCTTGACGGCATCATTAGATGCTTTTTACGGCCTGATTAAAGAACCCGCGACTGTACGAAGAAGCAAACACGTGAGCTGGCAAGGAATTCAAAGACTTAATGGTGTTTTGCCACACCATTAAGTCTTGGAATTTCAAAGACTCACCGAACCTCGTGGTTCTTTACATTATTCAGAAAGATATTCTATGTAATTGCATCGGGTGGGGTGAAGTCAAATTGACGAGCCCTAAATAAAAAAAAAACAAATATTAACAATATGTTTATTACATTTTAATATCTTACAGGAATTTTTGTCATGTTCACATCCCTGTGAATAGTAATCCTAGTCCATATGTTAACCTTTCACTAAACCTATCTCAAACTTAATTAATAAGCTCTAGAAGCTTTTCCACTAAAACTACAAATAAAAGCTTATCTTTAATTTCCATAATACGTGAACGACGTAACTAATTTACAACAACAAGCAAATTATGACCCCGATGGGCAAAACATAACCTACCCTGATAATTTTGCAATAATATACGCCGCCGTTCCAAAAATGGGACATCAATTATTTTACCAGTTTATTTGGTACGAAAGGAATTTAGGTATCGCTGGGATAGTGGGCACAAGGGTTTACACCTGGGACATCGTTACGGCCGCCAAAAGTCCTTGGCTCGATAGGGATTCCCGGAATCCTTCGGTTTGATACGAAAACTAGGGGTGGCTTAGTCCTGATAGTTTTTCCCGCATTATGATCTTTGTGACCCCGATTAGATGTTTAGACAGGGTCATAAAAATATAAAGAGGGTTGTGAAACAAAAATACTGAATATATACACAAAGATTTTGAATCCATTTCTATAGGTACGTGTTATTTGCATTATTTTATGCAGGAGTCATATTGTCAGGGTTTTATACGATTCGAAGGTAAAAAGGTAGGGTTCTTAAGCGTTACCTATTTACACCATGATATACCGATTCAATTTTCCATATTGGTTGGAGTATGCGGAGAAGGGCTCCTAAAAATTCAAATTTCGTAATTTATATAACAGGATATTTTGAAGGAAAAGGTTATGAGTCCCAAAGGGAATGCTTTGATAACCTGTCATTACGTTTCCTATTGGGATCTCTGAGAGACTTCCTATTATTATGGTATACTGCTTGGTTTTATTTATTTATTAGACTTACAAGTGCGAATCAGATACAAGATGAAGTACACCTGAGTACTATTTTTACCTTTTTGCCTACATATCAGATTGACCCTTTCGACTCGATGTAAAGGCGAGTACTGAAGATCATCAACAATCTCTTACTTACTGGCAATGTTTTATGTTTTTTAAGGCTAGTCAATTTGACTTCACCTCGCCTGGTGAACTGGTAAGAAATTTTGAGACTCAATGGTGCTCCAGAGGATAGACTGACCGAACCGGGTGACATCTAAGCCCTGCACGTGTTGCCCTGTGTAGGAAAGAACAGGGTGGGCTTAATTGTCCTAGTGACAGCCCTAGGGGTGGGAGTTATCTCGCTCGCCACCTTGCTCACGGTGATGGTACGATGCGCGAGTGCTTGGGCAGCCGCCGCCTCTTTCTGCGAGCAAGTAATGCTCGAAAAGGAGGTGGCGGAGCGAGTCCGGAGAAGACTCCGGGCCCGCACTGCCCGCGATGAGCGGAGGCGACTCGGTCGCAGAATGACCTCCGTCCCCCATGAGCGCGGGCCTGGGGGTGACGGGTGGAGCCGCCGGTCACCCTAGCAGAAGCAGGCCACGGCGATGGCGCAAAATGCCACCCCATGCCCAGGGGCTAAATGGGGACACCATGGTCCCCACATTGGGGGAAGAGGGGCATCTCAACAGAGATGTCCCCGGGTCTGCCGGGGTGCGAGAGATATGTCTTGTATAATCTCACCTCCGGCAATCAAGGTCCCATGGACGGCGTGCGTTTTGGTCGGTTCGAGTCCGACATAATCACCTCCATCGGCTTTGGTGGAGGTGGTATCCGTGGGGATTTTGCGCACGATAAAAAAAAAAAAAAAAAATTGGTTGCCTGTAAAGTCGGTATACGGGCGAAAGTTTTACGTGACAACGACTTTGAGTGGTAAAATAATTTTAATGTGAATATTCATTCGTCGAGTGGAAGGGACGCGTGCCTTTCACTTTTTATGTCTGTCTCTCTCGCTCTTAGGCGGGCTAACCATGCCCGAGTGGAAGGGACGCGTGCCTCTCACTCGCTCTCATTGTGAGCGCATAACGTGAGCGGAGCGTAACGCAGTTTCTTGAAGTGTCACCCGGCAAGCCAATTTATAAGACGTTGTCACGTCAAAAGGGTGGGCTTAATTGGAAGAGCTCATCAAAGTAAAATACTGCCAAGGACGCAACATCTCTACGCATCTGCAAAGGCTCAAGGGTATTCGTGACCTCAGGACTCCCAATAATCCGGACCACTCGTCGCTCCAACCTATCAAGAGCATCTAGTAAGTACTTTGAGGAGCAATCCCAGAGAGCAGAGCAGTATTCCTCACAGGAGCAAATTTATATCTTGTAAAGAAGACACCGCTGCTTCAGCGAGAAAAAACGTCCCACTCTGTTCAGGACTCTCTTGATATAGTTTTTGTTGTTTAGTTTACAGCGAACATTCATACCGAGGATACTGAGGTTATCCTGCAGAGGCATTGGTGTGCTTGTGCAGTGGAAAGGAGAACTTTAATCGGATAATTTATATTATGTTACGTAAGTATTAACATTTTATGGATTTCTTGGGTATGTATTTTGGACTTTTTAAATATTCCCCTTCTTATATTAGCTTTGAAGAGTGATCGAACTATTTTGTAAGATCTAGTATACTCTGCCACGTTTTTCATACATATAGTATGTATAATTTTATTGAATTTTAAATTTTACCTCGACGATGACTATGACACAATCAATAATGGAGGATTCCATTTCATGTCTTTTCAAAGTAGATATTATTCAACACACCTGAGTCCAAACAGCGCGTTAAAATATCAAATCGTATCTGAAATAACATATTCAACGATACTGTGTTTTCCTAAGTACTTAATTTCGGAACAGCCCTATTCGGCAATGTTATTCAAATGGTATTCTAAGCAGCTAAGAGTAAAAAAAAACTCTTTCATCAATTGTGAATTGTGTGCGTACAAAAGCCTGATCCGTACCAGTTTTTGCTGTCCCAGGGGTGACACCGCAAAGTTCGGTTGCTGTTGTCATAGTTCGCAAGTTTATCACAAGCTTGGGATACTAAACAATGTTAGTTATGTATAATATTTGCTGCTATTTATCAACGTATACAAAGTACAAAACGTTCAGATGGGTCGATATTGTGAAGCGGCAATTATCGTCGTCATTGCGCTGTACGACTTCGCTCCAGTAATTGTTATTCTGTATAATTATAAATTCGATGTCAGTCTCACACAGATGGTTGCTATTTTCTATGATAGGAGAAGAACAGTGTGTGTAAGTATGATTGTGTTAGCACATGCACTTGTTTGTATGTGTGTGTTAAAATTTCTGTTCTGTGATAAGGAATTACTCTGTAATTCAATTAATTGTTATCATTATTATTGTGAGATAGTGTGTAAGTAATTATTTGTCAAATTCTATTAAATTTTATCATGCTTCAATAAGCAGATAAGGTCAGTAACTAATTAATTGTGAAGTGGTAAGCGATTACCTACAACTACTTTGACCCCTCCTTGCTTCTTTAAGCAGTATATATTCGTAGAGTTCCACGATCGCATTCTACGAACCACCTTAGAAAGATTTGGGTATTGATAGATCACGATTTTTGGTATTTCTAAAATAGTTCTCTAGGAACTGAGGAATTTTACTTATGTTGTACTACCAATAATATCAATTTACACAAAAATTTCCGAATTCAGACCATGACTATTCATTACAAGGTTGGTGATTTCCCTATGAACTAGGCCCAAGTACTTACTCCAGAATAAACTTAGGTAACTGATAACATTTTAGAACCATCTGATTGAGTATATAATACATGAATCCTAAAATCCTACTAATGCTTAGAGTATAAGTAGGTAGGGATATTTATGCATTGTCCCTTTAATTTAATATGATTTTTCAGTACTAATGTTATTGATGCAAAGGTTTGCGTCAGTTAAGGCGTAGTAACTATTCATAAATCATTGGTTGAGGTGAGGCAGGTTCAAGCTATATCTCGGTAGCTTATTGGTTAAGAAGTCGGTTTTACAATCGAGAGCTCCCGCGTTCGAATCCTGACCATTATACTTCTGACGGGAACCAACTCCTGACACAATCAATTTAACATTTACATTCAAAATTATTTGTAATTTAGATTATTCAAATATTCTTTCAAAAATGTACAGTTAAATTTGGATAAAAATTACGTGTCTTGCGTCCTTCCTAATAATTATTTTCATATCTTGAAAATAACTAAAAATTATACAGAAACTCACGGCACACAGTAAGTGAGTAAATATTAGAAAAGTCTTTTTATACCTGTTAAGTTTACAACATGAAAACAGGACAGCTGACCTAGTTTTTCTTAATTTTTCTTCATTCTTCAGTTATATATTATTATTTGAAGAGCAAACAATAGCTATATCTGTCATTGTCTGTTCCCAAACAACTCAAAAATGTTTTCCTAAAAAAAAATTACGTTTAAATTATATCGCGAAAATGTATAAATCCTTGTAACAAATTCAACAATTTTACAGGAACGCTACTATAAAGGCGGGTACTAAATTGCGAACCACAAAAATTTCACAGCAAACGTTTTCCTTGGCTAAAGGGTGGACAGACAAAAAGGCTATGTTCATACTGACACTGTGTTTTTGTCTCGTCCGTCATACAGATGACAAGGGTTCCGGATAAGCTTCGCTTGTGTGCACCCCTTTAATTATTATTCTAGGTTTTTGCACGAATGATTCCTAAAATGGAATGGATGAACTGTGAGGATACCGTTTTACTAATAGCATTACAATTTTCTACTAATTGGTGAGTAGCTTACAAACTCTGTTTAATTTGGAAGAGTTAGCCCGGGCAGAGATTGCTTACAACAGCAGAGAGAAGATTTTTTAGTTTAGGTAAAATGTGATGTGACTGCCAATCATCGTGGATTCGATCTTCGTTGTAGATATTTTTATTAAGTTTTTTCAATAATAAACCAAACTCTAAACTTATCCTCTCAAGAATACAAAAGTAAATTAAATTGATCGTTCGTAAATTCTTTTGAGAGCGACTGTACTTAGACATTTATATGTTAAACTATAATGTGTATATCACAATTATCACGCATTTATTTACCAGGAATCCCAGATTACCTGCGTAAAACTATCAAACTAGCGCATTGTTATTTTGAGTACATTAGCGCAATAGAGACCTCAATTTGTGAGTTGGGGAACAGTTTAAAACTACTATGCAGCCCCAAGCGGGGTTGATGTTTTAAACTGTGTTCAGAACAGTTGGTGGCGTGGAGAAGTTTTCATTGTTTTAATTTTAACTATGTAACAGTTGTTTATGTATAATAAAGGTCAGGGACGTACGTTAGTAACACAAATAGGTTTTACTGATCTTGTGTAGTTTTATTACTGAATGTCGTCAGTACATAACTCAATGGAAACTGAAGACTCCGGTTGTGTAGCAAAATGTTATGAACTATGAACTTTACTATGATACTTCAGACTATTCAATAAACTAATAACTTTTAACAGGTTTTTCTTAGTCATTAGACATTTTCTCACCGCTGAAACCTTTCCCGGACTACAACAATAATTTCAAAAACCAGATCTGCTTAATATGCCCAGCCGTTTACGAATTTGAGTGAAACAAACGAACCGCAATTAATTAGAAGAAAAGGAGATTGGAATCAAATGTGCAACTTTAAACCCTCTCTATACCGTTATAAACTGGGTCGGTCGTGACGTGCCAGTTACCTTTAGCGAGACTGTTTAGTTTTTAATTTCAAATGTATTTGATTAACATGACCGCGTTGACTACTACTTCAGTAATACATTTTTAATGACGTCAAATTTTCTTTTATTTGTATTAGCGGGCAAATAAAACAAAATTGTCTTTGATTCTGTATGATAATGGCACATTTGGGCACAGTTGAGGTTTATAAAAATAAAATGAAACAATCTCTTTATTCTGAGTATAAATTTTGGTGACTACATTATAAATTCATTTGTATCGTGTTTTGTAGAATGTGGATAAATAATTACATAAAGCATCTCGCGACTGACTACATTTTTACCCCAATCCCTCAATTAATTAGCTTAACACTAGATACAAACATCTTCAGATCATCAACCTTCCGCATCCAGCCCACCCCAGCCACCTTTATCTGGTCGCCATTCCATCTTGCTGGGAGGCATCCCACTTTTCGTTCACCTTCTGGCAGTTTCCACCCGAAGACCTGTTTGCTCCAACTGCCGGACTGGTGGTCGGTCGACAGAAGTGGCCAACCCACTACCACTTCAGCACACTTATTCACCCTCTACTCACACTTCTGTGAACTTCTGTGAACCTTTTGGTTAATTAATTGTACCTCACATTCCAACATTATAGGGACGAAATGTTCACAAATTGAACATCACAGTCCGTAAAAGTTACAACATTCTTTCATACACTTTGACGCCTCTGTTAGTTTTATGCGATAAAGACTTTATAGGATCAGTGACCGGCTACATATCACTTAAGTAAATGAAAATCTTTGTTATTTATGAACAAATGCTTCGGTACCTTAATCGTTAGGGAGATGGTCTTGCGATCAAGAGGTTGCGAGTTCGAATCCTGGCCGTTACTCTACCGACGTGAACCCAACCCTAACACAAGCCATTGAGCTTAGCTGTAGGGTTTAGAGGAAATATTAGTAATTTTGATAGCTAATAGTTTTTGATACCATCACTATCGCAAAGGGTGATGGAACTTTTTTTTTATTTAGGCTACGTCAATTTGACTTCACCCCACCTGATGGTAAGCTGAAGGCAAAGCGCGGTGTTGTCGTAGCACCTACCATTGCAATTGTAATGTATGCTCCCAGTTTCGCGATACGGCGGCGATGCCGTGTTCGTGAACGCACATGTTCTAACAGCATGCAAGTGATTGATTTCAGATATAAGTGTTCTGTGAATATAAGTGTTCTGTGATTTCAATCGTCGTCTATTTTTAAAAGACCGTTAACTTTATAAAAATACTAGCTGTGGCCCGCGGCTCCGCCCGCGTGGATGTTGATTATCGCGTTGTACGACTCTACTCGATTCACTACTTGCCTCTCTATACTACTTTTCATGACAACGGAAATTGTTAGCGATATTAGCGCCAATGTATAGAAATTTACCGGATCAATTGAGATTTATGATTATTACTCCGCTCCCTTGTATGGTAGCGTGATGATATATAGCCTATGTTACTCCTAGATATTGTAGCCTTTTAGAGGTGAAAGAATTGTTTAAATCGGCCCAGTACTTTTTGAGCCTATTCATTACAAACATACAAACATACAAAAAATAGGTACAAATCTTTCCTCTTTATAATATTAGTATAGATATACATATTTATTATTACTAACTTCGCATTCATCCTTTATTCATATTTATACTAAAAATGTGATTTTACAAGATTTTTTTACCCATGTCATAATATATGTAGAATGCTACCCGAAGGGGGTCATCTTGAACTTGAAAGAGGACCCCGGGTCTGCTGGGGTGCGAGTGATACTCGTATGTTCCCTAGTATGCATTTTAGTCGGTTCGAGTCCGACATAACCTCTCTCTTCGACTCCGGTGGGATTGATATCGGCGGAGATTTCGCGCACAGGAAAAAAAAGGTCATAATAAAATACCAAGATCAAAAAATAAAACAGGGTATTTTTCTTAGTACTTTTTTAAGGTTAGCAATCTTGTCACTGATAAATAGAGGGTATCTTGGGGAGGATTTGCGTTAAACTTTGCCGAAAGGAATCTGAGCTGTGGCGATTAAAAGTGACAAGTGGCCCCTATTAACCGCATTTACATTTCTAGGCGGACACCCAGTGTATAATATATGTAAATAAGTTTAGGCAAAGTAAAATATAAATATATATATATATATATATATATATATACTTTAGTAGTGTACTGTTAAAACAGCTTTTTTATTTTTATCAAATTTGTAATGGTGTTTTATACGACTACTATATAGCGAATCATTTATAATATGTACTACTAGCAGTTGCCCGCAGCTCTGCTCGCGTAGATGTCAGTTATCGCGATCAGTACCTATGGCTTTTCTAAGCTTGAATCTATCTGTGTACCTACCAAACTTCCTCAGATTATCTTAAATAATAAACCAATAGTCTCATAACTACTTTTTTTATTTTGTTTTAGAATATTCACTGTTAAATTCATCGGGATATTTACCATGCTTGTTTATTTCGTTGAGTAACCGATATTTCTGCGCTAAACATACATGGTAAATATCCCGATGAGTTTAACAGTGAATATGTAAATGACCATGTCAATCTAAAATCATACATTTGTTTTAGTAGTTAAACATTAACATAAACGTAGTTAAACATTGCAAAGCAAGTGTTTCATTTATTTTCACTAATAATACTACAGTATATGTTTACATAAACATGTTGTGATCAATAAGCCTTCGTCAACTTACTCAAACAAATCAGCCTAAAATTAATACAGCATAAAATGTTTACCGAAAAACTTATAAAGAATTCATGTTGTTTTCTTTTTTTACCTACGGCTAACGTTTAATTTCACTATAGCTTGAATGTAAATATCACGCGAAGCGCATATCAATCATCATCGTCCCTGTAATGAGCTACACGATTTTCGTATTATCTCTTCATAAACAAATATGCATATTTTTGATACAATGTACCTATAAGTATTTGCTGTCAGCTTTAACTTTGAAATGTAAGTAATGTATTTTAGAACTTTGATATCAATGAAGTATTTTTAATTGTATTTTATTATTAATGATACACATTGCCAGGATACATCAACTTGTCTCATAGTCTCAGGAAAGAGGATCACTATTATAACTTGGTTCATTAAAGAAAGGTTTTATAAATGGCGGACGTTATCACTTCCTCTCGCTCGCACACTATTACTGTCTATACTCACTCACGCGCGTACCGTCAACACAAAAAAAATATTGATCTTTATTTTCTTCCACGCTCTGTGCTCTTGATGCGATGCATAAAAGAAAGGATTCTTAAATGTCGGCTTGTACTTGCATTGACAGATAGTACACTTAGCATACAAAATTTCATTTTTCTTTTCAGTTTAAAAAAAATATAAACAAGACCGTTGTTCATAATAATCTTCCATGATCCTCCTTATAGAATGTGATATACGTTCCTTTTTCAGGATGAAAGGACTCAATGTGCGTTTAAAAGGACTCTATGTGTAAAAGTAGGTACCGTTTCCAATGAAAACAAAAATAGATGCCGTCACGTGTCGCGGGCGAAGCCGCCGGCCGCAGCTACTTAGAAATTATTACGACCCGGTCTTGTTTTTATTATTTTTCATATGAAAAAAAAATATTTGAAATTTTATATGCTAGCTTTACTTTCCGTCAACGCAAGTACAAGCCGCCATTTATAAAACCTTTCTTTAATGCACCAGCTTATACAAACACGTACAGCATTATGGGTGACGCTCAGCTTGACGGCCTCATCAGATGCTTTTTCGCGCCCTGCTTAATAGATCCGGCACTGTAAGAAGAAGGAAACACGTGAGCTGGTAAGGAATTCCAAGACTTAATAGTGCGAAAGGAAATACTCATCAAACCGCGTGTTCTTGATGGAATTACTTGATTGATTCATATCCAGTTATTTGGTATCTAATACGATTCATTAGGTGCTCGAGGTCCATCAAGACCTTCGGAGCTGAGTAAACCTAATTTGCAAATATAAGTACATCAGCTGATTGATGGATATGGCATAGGCTTTCATTGGTTCACGGTATTCGTTATTTCAAAAGACTCGACTATTGTTGTTTTGTGAACTATAAGTAACTCACTGCTATATTTATCCTGACGTTTTGGACGTGACGTTACGTCCATGGTAATGGTCTATGATGTAACTATAAATCATCATAGTGTTGTTTCAATTCGCCAATTGTCGATACAAGTCACGTAAACGATTTAAAGTGTGTACTCATATTGAGTCAAGAGGGTTTTCAGTAGCCATCGCTCTCTTATTCAAACTTTAACTCAAAGTAATGCGGTACTGGTAAAGTTAAAAGGTTCAGTATTGTGTATGGTTCAAGTTTGGAAGTTAGAGAACATGGAAATATTTACCAACAGAATGACATGTCGGGCGAAGTGAGGCAATTTTCATACTTTTGCACGAATTTAGATAAACTAAATCGGGGGCTTGATGCTGATAGAAGTGTGTCCCACTATGAATGTACCATAATGATGATGTAGCTCAACCACCAGATGACTGTACCATTATTAATCCTGCATTTAATAAAGTTTTTTTTACGTATCCTATTTTAGTGCCAATAATAATAGTTTGCACGCCAGTCACCTATTTTCGAAGTACAAATAAATGAATAAATGTGAGTAAGTGATGCTCAATGTGGGTTTACAGAATGAAGCAAGTTCTTACGTCTTTGATCTCTACTTTTCTTTTGCTTCTGTTCAATACTTGAAAAAAGTGTGTACTTGCAAGTGAGTTATTGCTAGAAGTTTTTGAGCTATCCATAAACTGTATCGTTGACATTGGCAGGTTTCTCCTTTTTAGGATAGGTAGAACATTAATTCTTCTTGTTACGATCTTTGTGTACATCTTGCAATTTTCCACTTTCGTACTAGTAATTATTTTTAAACATGGTCGTTCATTAAAACTAATTATTAAATGATAGATGTGCTTTGCAAGAATACGACTGACTTTGTCAGCTTTGCTTACCTTTTTAGTGGAGTGAAATAAAGACACAACTACGTGTACAAGTTTGCAATCAGAAGTTACAGTAACTATTGAAATGTAAGAGACAACTACTTTGGTTGAAGCTCTACTCTATTTGAAAAGTACTTAAGCTTTTTCTTTTAACTACTGTTGGTAGGTTTGCCGTATTTCTGACCTTTGTCTACTATTAATGAGGGTTGAAGAAGTTTCAGATTCCTATAATTATTAAAATATATAAATCTTAACGTCATTGCATGTCTTGAAAACTGGCCTAACTGCAATGTGAGACATCGTCTGCGGGGGGACCATAGTCATAAATAAATCGACGATGGGATATTCTTCCGGTATATAAAATAATTGGGAGAGGCCTATAAAAAGAATTAGACTAGAAAATAAGTGATTTATGGTCGCAAAAACAATAAAAAATAATAACTAAAAGCTGGACCGTTATTAAATTTTTCAATTTTGGTCTACTACACTGTCAGTTAAAAAGATGAGGGTTGGACATTATCTTGTCAGTATCAAATATCTACAATCTCTGATTTATTCATGCGCACTGAGTAATAGTCCGTAATGCCCTTTGAGTTATTCTCGTGAATCATGAGTAGGGCCTACTCATTTCTCATTTGGAACGAAGTGAACAAATTACAAGTAGTTACCGTGGCACTAACGTCCGAGTTTTGGTCCTACCAAGGGTTTACTTATGCTAACGACATGTAAACACAGTAGAGACTGCCGAATGAGAAGTTATTAATTTAAACATAAAAATTAAATTGGTGATTACGTTTTGAATTTTAAATTCAAAATTAAAAAATCATTTATTCTGTACTAAACGGCACTAAAAACGTCAATATCAATAATATATGATAAGTTAGTTAGCAAAAAGACTATCGTGTCTATTTGCCTGTGAAGACTCTGTCAAGAAACTCAGCAGGCTTTTATTTATTTGCTCTATTTACAAATATTTAATGAAGTATTTATGTAAGTTATAATCGGCAGGTGCACCGGTTTGAAAGTAAATTTGTTTTGGACTCCACAAATTTTGGTGCCACACCAGGAGGGCTTATAATTATGTGTAATATAAAACAGGTAATGCTTTCGTTTTTAGTCCAATACTAACTAATAACATGAAGGAGAGATTTTGACAGTTCTATAAGTCAAGCCATAGCAACAAACAGAAGCTTATACTTTTACTAGCTTGCTGGAACTGCGTGTAAAATCTTTAAGATATAAATGGTCTCTAAGAACTAACTAAAGTTACTTAAAGTGAGAACGGCTGGTAGGGGTGTTTCTCTGAATGATGTGAAATAATGCGCGCAGGTTTCCGTCATTACGCAACCTAAACGAGATTGTTCAGGCAATGAGTGCTGTATTGTTTGTTTGTTTGCCACAACCATTCTTCAGTCCTCACTGACCCTCAGGTGGAAATACAAGGTAATTTTATGGTAGGGTTTAGGGTAAATGGCTTTATGGAGAAAGAAAATAGCTTTGCGTTTGAAAAAGTAAGGTTTGATTAAATCGGACAGATTGTGCGCCTTGGAGAAACTAATGGCGTAATTTAATGTCATTTGTGGTTCTTTTCTTTGAATATTTTAATATATTTTTTATTTTCTGTAGGAAATACATTGGTTCCTATTGACTGCGAATATTGCTTTGGTGGCGTAGCAGTGGAAATTGTGATTGTTGTGCATTACGTTTCATTTCTAATTTCTGAATAAGAGTGAATCGTTAAGTCAGCAGGCTAGATTAAAAAAATCGTATTAGCTGAACATTCAAGAAAAGTTAGAATTATATTTAAAATATATAGTTATATCTAAAGCTTTTGCAAAATTTGTATTTATATTTAGATTTACAGAAACCAAAATTGACCGTATCATTTACGTGGTATGCTCAACCCCAAGAGAAGATCATGCGCCGGAGCCTGTAAATCACCATCATCATTATCCGTGGAGTTATGTAAATTATTATAAAATTCAAACATCACAGACATATAAGCTGGTACCACATGCTATACTGTTATTCCACTAAAATTTTTGAACTTGAATTGTGGAAATGTTAAATAACTAAGTACTTACAGTTTGAATTTAGGTCACGTAATGCAATACTGTTGCACAACGTAACATTCTCATTTGTTACTTTAACACATGTTATGTTTATAATATACTGCATTATCTTGAACATACAATGTTTGTTAAAGGATACATTGTAATTTTTGGTGACGGTAGACAAATGACTTTTTGTTATACTATCTTTTCTTGTACTTGTTGAATAATTAACACATGCTTTTTTCGGCTTCATTTTCGAAAAGGGGTTTATGAAATGACCCAAGTTAAGGTGGCTGCTTTTTTATACCACTTAGATGGCCATGGCGTTACACTTGTGTCTGCCCTGTAAAAACCTTCTAATGCCCTTCTTGTAGAACCGCATATTGTAGTCGCTTGGAAAAACCGTGGCATCTCTGTCTGAAATATAGACAATTGGTATTATAGGCTATTGATATTTTAAGAACCGAAGCGCTAATCCAAATTCAGAAAATGAAATTGCCAGCGCGAACATCGATTTTCCTGTTATTTATAACCGCACTAAGTAATTTAGAAAACGTATAAAATCATAAAAGTTCCACAACAAACTCGATGTACCTATTACAGAAAAGATCCAATAAGTACTTTGACCTTAATTACGTACATCTTCTGTTTTTGTTTTCCAATATAATATTTCGTGTCAAAAACTTTTCATATTCTATTACGAACTCTCCTTCCTCCTCGCAATAAACACTTTTTAATATTCTAGCCTGTTGACTTCAAAGCGATCGCTTTAAAATTTGTCCTCTTGAGTCTGTCAGCGCGGAAACTCTCCCAGATATGTTGAACTCTCGAAAACCGGCGCCAGATACCGAACAACCTATATCCTGACGTCATTCAACTTGAAGTGTCAAACATTTTGTGTACCATAAAGCTTTGCGTGCAGCACAATCTACCAACATTATTTGAACTACCGTGTCATCCCCAAAACTATTTCAATAAGGCGACAGAGCAGAAGTTTGGAGCGAGCTAAGGATCTAGTTTAGATGGGCATCGCGATCAGCAATTGCGCTGTGTGTAGGTATTTCTTATTTCAATCAAAATAAAGTGGTTCTTATAGCATGGGTTTAAGAGTGTGTTTGTTGCGTGGTTATTGTGAATATTGTTACTATTGTTGGTAGTTACATTGAAAAGGAACTCAATTTTATGCTTGATATACATTCATAGAGAGAATACAGATTTGACAACTTTTAGAAATATTTTAATTCAAACTTAATATTGATGTGAAACTTTACAGGTTTTGTGATCTTTAAGGTCACAAAACCATTCATCTACTGTATAAAAATAAGTCGGGTTTACCTTCCTGACGCTATAACTCCAGAATGCACGGACCGATTTCCACGGTTTTGCATTCGTTGGAAAGGTCTCGGGCTCCGTGAGGTTTATAGCAAATAAAATTCTGGAAAAAAAAAATCTTCATCTTTTAATCATCAAACGAAATGTTACATAAAACGAAGCCATCTGGTGGCGAAACGGAGTTCGCCGGGTTTGCTAGTATATATATAAATCAGTTTAGTCATTTCAGAAGGGCATTGTGCCGGAATCGAAACATTATTTAAGTTTCTGGAATATACAAAACCAAAACCAATTCATTATGTAAAGAACATTTGAAATTGATTGTACTTCGTACATTTCTAAAGACTGTTATAGAAAGTGTTAGCCATTATTCTGAACATTCGAAAATTGTCATATATGCTCAATTTTGACTTAAATGAATAGATAACTTATTGTACTAACTTCATTTGTTTTAGTATTTGTGTTTTACTGCCTTATCAGTGATTTATTTGTGTGTTTTATTTTTGCTGCTATTTACTGCTGGGTCTTGATTAAGGCTCAAATTATTGCTAATGTTAAGTACAACATAATTGTTATATGCGTCGGAGACCTTCCCAACAGCTCAATTGTTTGTTATATTGCTGAAGTGTGTTATAAATATGGTGTGGTTGTATTTACTAATGAATAAATAGATTACATGATTTATATTGATAACACACTTGTACTTGTCCACTGTATTTATTTTTGTACCTAACCGGTTTCGCCTTGCGGCATTCTCAAAGGTTTACATTGACAGTCCACCAAGTGCTATCAATCAACAGTATAAATAAATAAATAGAAGTATATAACGAAAAGCGAGCGAAAAGTGGTGGATGCAGCATCGCCATTTTCACATACATGTGCTGATTGTACAAAATATACCCCATACATCACGACCTTCAAGATAAAGGAAAACACCGAAGGAAACCCACGCACTAATAACGAATTCCATACGTGCGTAGTATTCTAAAAATGGACCAAGTTTTTCGACACCTGACACTGTTTTTATGCTACAAAAATGAAGGCTGCAATACACTTGATGCGAGTAGCTCTAACATGTAATTGTCATTGTGAGAAAGGGGCCATGTGTACAAGACTTACGTACTCTACGAGTGTAAAAGCGATTGCATAGAAGGTATGTGGTACTATTATATTTTTAAATAACTGCATTGTTTTATAGCGGCGTTAATTAGTTTTGAGCATGTTTTGCCTTTATGGGGTAAGGTTTTCTGGTCATAATAATTCACTATATTGGATTTATTTTACGTCTTACTAAGGTCTGCAATTGTAATTTTTTTTTATTAATAAGCAAAATAACTGTTATGTCATTTATGGGTTTCTTGTAGCATCTTCACTCGCAGTAAGATAAACCACATACGCGCCGTATAAACCTCGAACTCTAGTACTATGGTACTTTTGGAAACTTCCTCAACTTTGATAATTTACTCTGCCATTGTAGATTGTACCTGTCTTAGAATTGATTCACTACTCAGTTATAGGTATTATTTATATGTAACATAGAAATAAATCAATTCAATAGATAACTTTGTTACAAAACATATTTTCATTATACTTAAATGTACCTATATAGTATAATTGCCAATTCTAAAAATACAAATAACAAATGAGAGATGTTTAATAAGCTTTTGAAATAATCACATAAAAACTATCACCCAAGTGTTAGTGAAAAGTGGAAAAAGTTGTGTGACGTCAGGCGAAGTTTAAAATAACTAACAAACGAGAATCTACAAATTTGGAGTGATAATATTTACAAACAACTTCTAGTTGCCACTAGTTAGTAGCTCAGCAATCCAAATATATCTCAAAGCTCAGATTCATGTTATGACCTTTATATTGTGAGTATAAGTCATGAGAGCCAACGTAATGGGGGACGGCCGACCTACGTCCTACGTCATAGCATAAACGTTGAGTTTTCGTATGTAAGTACAATGTAGTACGCAATTTTGTTATGGTTCTATGTGCACATGACCAAGGAGATAAGTATTTGCACCAATATATGGTGACTTATTCCTTAACCGTTTGTACCTTGAATTGTGGGTAACAAATCAAGATAGATAACAAATCAAGATCTACATGTTTCATCTATACCATTCTCGCATTCATGAAATAAAAATGAATAAAGTCCTCGTGATTAAGCAATAAACCAGTAGCATTTTAATCCTACTTTAAGAAAATTGGCATCTTTAACATAACTATGTATAAACTGACCAAGAGCTTTATGGATGCCTTTATTTATGATACTGTAACCGTTTCTTTATCATTTAGTCAGCTCGAATAGTTTTGATCTGAAAATGTAGAATGTTGACAATATGTAATCTGTATCTGAGAAAGTAATGTGTTAAAGATTGATGATTAATTTTTGAGGATATTTCAAAATGTGTTTGTCACACCAGACCTGGGGTCTTATCAACACCTCCTAAATAACTTTTATAGTGTGATTCGGACTCAAACTAAAGTCGTTCACCGATATTAGTGCACTGTATCTTGTAAGAAAAGTGGTAAATCTATAAAATTAAACAAATAAATGTGTCCAGTACAATGAGACACCGTGTGGCACATCTTAACTATATAACACTAGTATTTTATTTATTACACCGAATGCTGGTGGTTAGATTCACACTATGGAAGTTAAGTAAGATTGTAATAATATTTCTTTTAAGAATTTTCTTCCAAGTTTAAAGAAAAACAGCTTAAATATAAGACCAGAAGTAGCCACAGAAAGAAGATCACGTTCAGTTTGGTGATTAATTCGAAAAATCAGGCTTATCAACATCGATCGAACTATCAGGTTTATCCTGAACTACAGATTAGAGGAGTGGGCACAGGACACGAGTGGGATCGACGCCATTTATTCTACTCGTTGAGACAAACACGTCGGGCACATCAAATTGTACACATAGAGGACTATTTAAAAAAAATATATTAGACATGACCATAGTTCTCAAATACTATCGAAAGATTATATTTCCAGATAAAAAGGGACAAAATAAGGTTAGAGATTATTGCAGAAAACGGAATAATACAAACAGCGTGAGACAATTGTTTCACCCATATTACTATTTTTATCCGTTTTACCCATAAGGTGGAACGGAGAAAGAATACTAATCCGGAATCGGTCCTGGTTAAGTTTACACAATTCATGAAATTGTAATATAGTTTCTGTAATGTGCGGCTTTTAAGAGTAGTTTTTTTATGACACGTCAATTTGACTTCATCTCGCCAGATGTTAAGCTGAACGTAAAGTCTCATGAAAGAGGGTAACCAATGCAAACACGTACAATGCTACAATGGTGGCGCTCAGCTTGAAGGTCTCGTGAGATGCTTTTTCACGCCCCGCTTAAAGGACCTGGGACTGTAGGAAAAAGGGAATACGTACACCGGTAAGGAATTCCAAGACTTAATGGGGCGGCAGAGGAAAGATTCACCGAACCGCTTGGTTCTTGGTGGAATACTAAATAGCACTAATCAAAATTCTTACTTTTCGATAAATTTTACTAAAATTATCTAGTATAAAATCTACAGACATTATTATTAAAAGGGAAAGATAGCTAAGAGAGAAAAGTGGACTAGCAGTATGGGCATAGATTAATAAAACTTATTGAAACAGTACCCAGCTAGATGAATGCTAGGAGAACCTTGTCGTCTTTTTATGAAAGAACTATTGGTACTACACCATATTATGTCCTTTACTGCATATCATGAAAAAACAATATAAAACAATGAGATACCCTCTCATTGTTTTATTTATCATGCAACCAGCCAGAGAGAACATCGTAACCTATTGCTCGACGGCTGATGTTAAGGTGTTTGTTAGTCCCCTAAGGTGAAAACAATCTTAGTGTACGAATGCAAGATCGATACTTCTAAAGTACTTACATTTCGTTCTAGTTCGGACTCAAGTTATAGATACTGTTATAGAAAATCGAAGCATGAATTATGATAATAGATCTCGTTCACCGTGTAGCCTTATGGACGCTAGATGTGTGCCCTGAATTTGTTATCGCATATTTATGTAGACTAGATTGAAGACCTTTGCAATAAGTACTCAATTCAGTATATTGCAGCTGATGCAGTATCTCGTGTCGTACTGCTACCTAAAGTTGTGTTGTTGCTTGACAGTAATAATTTATCTACTGCTGGTTTCGATTTTGTGATTGCGGTTTGCCGAGAATGCATTCTTATACGGAAACGGTGCGAACAGTGAGGTAACTATTAAAAGAACTTCATGCAATGCACGCAAAACTTTTGGAATGTTTTCATTGCAGTGCTTTTATATAATAATGAAGTGAGTAAGACCAATGCACAGGCATATACTTAAATTAATAACTGTAGTATATAGTATATATTAAATGATCGGCGCCATGACGTAATCACCACATTTCTACGCAAAAGGAACTAAATTAAAGAATAATGTTTCAAAAGAGTACTTTCAGAAAAGTTGCCAACAAA
This sequence comes from Pelosia muscerda, assembly GCA_963691645.1. NCBI lineage: Eukaryota > Metazoa > Arthropoda > Insecta > Lepidoptera > Erebidae > Pelosia > Pelosia muscerda. The sequence goes on from OY829098.1 coordinate 28,629,132, forward strand.
AAGAATCCTTTGCACGTTATCCATATAATTTTACATTGAAAAGTTTAACGTTTGCAGGTTTTAGATGAAAACTTGATGCTATGTCTTCGAGCGACAAGAGAACGCAAAACTTTGCAAGCGCTTAGTTTGAAACGAGTCAATGAATTTAACTGAAATTTTGCATGCAAGTTTAGTTGAATTTAGTGAGCAATAGTACCTATATCGATCGAGCTGAGTAGATGAAACGGCAGCGATTAAATAAATATTCATTGCCTTCTAACTGATATTTGAATTATTAAGATATATCTTAAAAAGATTGGGGCAAGGAAAGTGCTGCAATTGTACCTGTCTTAAATTGATACCATTTTTTTCATCTTTACAGTCAGCTTAGTGGTATGCATACTTTTTCTTATCATAAACCACGAATTATTTCACTTCAGTCTAAAAAGGCCACAAGAATGTACATAAGCACAGAACAATTCCATCTTAAACCCCGTGAAACAAAGCAGAAACCATTATACCGCCGGAAATGCGGACATTAAAAGTCCCTCCTGTAATTTTTAGCCGACCGCCTTCAAAAACGTCCAAATAAACTTAGAAGGTTACGTTTAAGGGCGGAATAACACTTAGTTATTTGTTTGTGTCATAAATGCACGAATGCACGAATGACATAAATAAACCAGACAGTACCAGGGCAACATATAGTATCGCATTGTAACACTCGTTTGACATATCAGCGTTTACTGTTGCAATTATTATAGCTGCATGTTAAATAATACATAACGAAGTGTACTTCTACCTTTAGAGTACCAGCAAGTAAAGTGGCGCTTTTATGTCGTGAACTGTACTAAATACAGAACATATCTCGAGTAGACGACCCGTAGAGAGGACGTTAAGCCACGAATTCTGGAGGCACCGTGTTGCGAGTACACAAAAACTTGAATTGAAGTTAAGGACTGCTAATATGAGAAAATCACGGCAAACTATTATGACCTTTTTAAATTTTACATTGACAGTAGTAAAAAACTCAGTTGAAATTTTTTTTCTTTCGGTCCCAAAGTTACAAAATTAAAGTAAAGGTAGTAATTTTTGACCGCACGGCACACTCGAAGAGAATGCACTCTCAATACAGGAGATAGCCAATTTCGCTCAAAAGAAACACATGTTTCTATTTCAAATGAGGGATTTTGAAAAAGGATTAAAATTGTATTCTAAAGTTCCGAGAAATCTCTTGCAACGTCCACTAATAGACCGACTAAACTTCAAAAAAATTACATCCTATATTTTTATAGTGTCAGTTGATAGGTCAACCGTATCACTTAAATCTAAATTATAGTAATTTAATAAAATGACGCGATATAAAAAGAAGAATATATAAGATTACAATGGATGAACTGATAATAATTGTGGTTTACGATAATACAGCTTGCTAAAAGAAGGACTTACAGCTGAGTTTTAGTAATAGGGTACCATTAGTTACCCACAAGCATGGAGTCCAGTAGATAGGTTAGTGATTAGACAAGCTCGTAAGAACCAACCTGAGTGTACGCTCGATTATTAAGGACAGGTTAGTTTAAGAGTACCCAGTGAAAAGATGTAGTCAAAAGTTTGCCATATTGTGATGAATTTCACTTATAATTGTAATCTAAGACATTTGAGGAATACCGCATATTTCAAATAACAAAATAATAGTATACTATAATACATAGCCTTAATATAAAGGGATATCATTATGACATCACCTGTCTCTTATAACAAACCCTTAATAGGCTCTTTCACGGCGCTAACAATGCACATCGGATCGTATTTTACAACAGTTTGCGGAAAATTCGTATTAAAGTGCAACATCGTCTTTACTACGCGACGTCGCACGGCACAAACGTGCTTTAATGGTATCTGTGGTGCTCGAGTTATAAATCAAACGTGTTTCACGGTTTTGTCAAGTAAGAACTAGATTATAGTTGAACCAAAGGAGAATTTTTTAAAAGTTTTGATTGTACTTCACTGTTTGAAGTAATTATTGGTGCTAAATACTTCCGTTCATACCAGGGCTTGAAACCGGTTTAGAAAATACCGGTTAATAAAGGTTAAACCTGTTTTTTGTAAAGGTTTCATTCAGAGCGAAACCAGAATGGGAACCATACTAAAACCTTAATAAACCGGTTTAATCCAGAGCGACACGTACCTACCCGCGTCGGCATCGCTTGAACTAAGCACGTCACAACTTGCTTGTAAATTGTAATTGTTCAGAGAGTGATGCATTTATTTAAACGATTGCTAACTTAAAGTGGGCTAAGTTATTGGTAATTTCGCAGCTTTGCTCCTAATTATTTTAGGGTTTTCAAGTAAAGAATGGGTCATAAGAGAAAGAACAAAATATATAGTTATTTATTTTGATTACTTGAACGAAAGAAATGTCTAATCGAAAATACGTTATAACTACTGGTGGTAGAAATTTGATGGAATAAATTTGTCATAAATTTTGACCGGGTGGGTAGCAACCTCGGTTGAATTGCGTTCAGGAGTCAGCAAGTACATAGCCGGGCAGAGGTGGTGGTAGTCGCAGCATTAGTGGGACCAGTGGGTATTGGCGTAGTTTGGTGGGGATGGTGCGGGGTGACCCACCGAGCAGGGAGACCCGTAGAAACTGGTGTCGCGGGCCGCTCGCGGCATAGTAGGTACAGAGGCTCAACTGGGGCTAACCACCCTGGGAGACTGCCTCACCAGGCCGCGCATAATACTAAAATGGTTCGTCGTACAGGTTGGTGACCGGATGTGGGAACCCGCCGACCATATATTCAGGAGGGGAGGCACCTTCCGTTCGGCGCGTCGGCTCTCGCCATGCCTCACAACCACAGATAAAACCAATCTCCTGCGCTTTGTCACGCGGTGCTGCCACGACAATCACCTCTTTTTTCACGCCTTCTCTTACCCCCTACCATGGCAGTACATATCAGAGATTATGGCAACACAGCGGCTCTTTATTCTCCCACTAGCTCGCTTTTTGAGGTGGAGTCTACTAATATCTGTGGGCTCCATGCAAACTTCAACGCCGTCCACCAACAACTAGAGACGGCGAAACCAGCCACGCTCTTTCTGACGGAGACACAAATATGCCGCATGACGACACCTGCCTGCTCTACCCCGGCCATGTTCCAAAGGAAAATTTTCGTGCCAAAACCGGGGAGTGCGTGTTTGTTAGGGCGGATGTTTGTTGTCGTCGTTTGCGCTGCCTTGAGGACCCATCCTTTTCTGTCCCGTGGGTACACGTAGACCATAGCTGTACGAGACAAATCTATGTGTGCCGTTACCGTTGCCATACCGGAGATGCCGAGACCACACTATTCTTTGAATGTCTGAGTCAGGCGGCAGATGAGGCGAAGGAGCGGTTTCCGAACGCTGAGTAGGTATTTTTGGGGGTTCCAAGGGGCTTTTAATAGCACCCCACGACCAGTGCAGGGAAATCGGCGTCTCTGGCACTACTCGTCAGCGGACTGGGATGGACTGCGTGACTATTTTGCGTCTATCCTTTGGGTTGAGCGCTGTTTTGTATGTAAAGACCCATTGGATAGTGCAACTGCTGTCGTCCGTGAGATCAGTTTTGGGTATGGAGTACTATATCCCATACACTGATGTCACCGGTGCCCGCGGAGTGCGCCCTTGATTCGGGCGTGAGCAGAGGCTGTTTATCATAAACAGTTTGCGTTTCGCGCTTGGGTAAGGTAAGGCACAACGATTCCAACATAGGGTACAACAAAGCAAAGGGTCTGCAAAATACCCAGCGCATAGCACAGGTTGGTCAAGACCTAGTGGTGCATCCCACGGGCAGCCGTGGCTACTGGGTACTGGCCAGAGCCGTGCAAGCTAAATTCTACCAGCCCGGCAGCCCAGCTACCCTGCCCCCGCCCCTCCCCCGTCCCCCTGCACAACCCTGATGGATCCCTGGCCCATGAGCCGCAAGAGAAAACAATTTTTCTGGTTAATCTATTTACGACCAACTCCCGAATTGAGGACTGTGGTATGCAGCCACCGACCACCCAACAGTGACCACGCAATGCCTGATATCCGTATCAGGCAAGGCGACGTCCGTGCAGTACTGCAGTCACTCGATGTCCGGAAAACCAGTGGTCCGGATGGTATACCAGCGGTGGTTCTTCAAAAATGTGCAGCGGAGTTGTCTACAATGCTCACGCGGCTGTACTAACTCTCCCACATTTCGGGTACAGTAGTGCCGACGGCGTGGAAAGAGGCGAATATACAGCCGATTCCCAAGAAGGGAGATCGCTCAGACCCAGCCAACTATCGACCCATAGCCGTCACCTAAGTGCTGTGTAAAGTTTTTGAGCACCTCATCAACACACAGCTCATGCGTCACCTAGAGGATCACTGACCGGCAATAAGGTTTTAGGCCGAAACGATCTTCTGCGGTATATAACCTATCTTTGGGGTGAGGCTATGGACAAGCATGGTGAGTCACTGGCTATTAGCCTGGACATCGCTAAAGCTTTCCATAGAGTCTGGTACAAATCGCTTCTTAGCCAACTACCAACCTTCGGTCTGCCTCCAAGACTGTGCAATTGGGTTGCTAGCTTCTTGCAGGGGCGCCGCATTCGCGTTCCTTGTGATGGATGAGCTTCGGAGTTCCTGCAGGTAAATGCTGGCTCTCTACTTTCCTTCCTCATCGCACTATTCAGAGCACGCCACTGCCATTTCAGGATAACTTCAATATACTCGGTATGGATGTTCGCTGCAAACTGATGAACAAGAACTATATCGAGAGCATCATCAAAACAGCTTCTCGTAAACTCGGAGTCCTGAACAGAGTGAGACGTTTTTTCACGCCGAAGCAGCGGTGTCTTCATTACAAGACACAAATTCGCTCCTGCGTGGAATACTGCTCGCATCTCTGGGATAGCTCCGCAAAGTACTTATTAGATGCTCTCGACAAGTTGCAGCGACATGCGATCTGCATTATTGGGAGTCTTATTTTTATTTCATAATTAAGACACAGAAGTTGTGATTTAGTTTTGTTCATTATAAAATATCAATCAATCAGCCTATCGCAGTCCACTGCTGGACATAGGCCTCTTCTAATGCATCCAGTCTGTCCTAGCCGCCTTTTTCAAGTCATCAGTCCATCTGGCTAGGGGGCGTCCTACCTTCCGTTTGCCTTCTCGCGGTCTCCACTCGAGGACTCGTTTGCTCCAGCGACCATCGGTCCTCCGGCAGATGTGGCCAGCCCACTGCCACTTCAGCTTGGTTATTCTGCGAGCTATGTCTGTAACTTTAGTTCTTTGTCGGATGACCTCATTGTGAACTTTATCCTTCAAAGAGACTCCAAGCATAGCTCGCTCCATGGCCCGCTGAGCGGCTTGCAATTTTTAGACTAACCCCACCGTCAATGTTCACGTTTCGGCACCGTAAGTCATAATAGGCAGAACGCACTGGTCGAAGACTCTTGTTTTTAGGCATTGTTGTAGGGGGAGGAGAAGACCCGACGCAATTTGCCAAACGCTGCCCAGCCCAATTGGATCCTTCTGGCTAGATCTTTCTCGAAGTTGTTTCTACCAAGTTGTATGGTTTGCCCCAGGTAGATATATTGTTGAACAACTTCGAGTGTGGCCCCTTCGACGGCAATCGGTCTCGGTATAACGTGTTCATTGAACATAACCTTGGTTTTGTTCAAGTTTACACCAAGGCCGACGCGTCGAGAGGATTCGTTTAGGCCGTGCAGCATTTCGCCCAGCTGCTCCAGCGACTCCGCAACTATGACGATATCGTCGGCGAACCGAAGGTGGTTATAAAATATGCAATATAATAATTAAATAACTATGTGGGCTAATAATAATAATGAGTCAAAAATGAGTTGGTAATTGTCAAAAAATAAACCACGCGGGCGAAGCCGCGGGCAACAGCTAGTATTATATATAATTAAAATTATAGGGAGTTAATACATGCCATTATCAATAGAATTTTTACCAATATCATTTAGCAATAGAATATTTGATTAGAAAAACTGTTCTTTTATAATATTTTGATAATTAAAATAAATAAATTTTATTAAAAAAAATTGTATTAAATTGAAAATGGACTGCGCATACAGTCCACGCGACCGACGACGCTCGCACTACACTTTAGTGACCTTCACCACTCCTTTAAAATATGGAAGCACTTTAGCCCTACGCTTGAAAATTGAAATTTTGTACTAGTGGATAACACATGTAGTCCGCGCGAATTGAATGTGAATGGTGCATCGATGTTGTCGGTAAGAGCGAAATCAAAACCGGTAAATTGAGTTCAAACCAAAATGGTTTTTTATCGGTTAAGGTAGAGTCAAACCTAAATGAAACGCTCTTATGTACTTACACTGAAACCGGTTTGATACATTAACCGGTAAACAAGCCCTGGACTTCATACTTTTAGGCAGCGCTGATACAAAAATTTATCGAGATCGTTAAAAAAAATAGATTAACTATTTTGGGTTAGTCACCATTTGAAATATGGTTCTTTCTGGATTTTACCACAGCTTAATAGCACGTACTTAAATGTAATTATTATTTGTAATAATTAAATATTAGTAGGTAAATTGACGAACTAAATTTGAGAATAAACTACATACCGTTAAACGGGGTGAATAGGTATCGATAGAAATAAAATGGTCATTGGAATATTTTATACAATTTCTTTTACAAAATTTTAACTAAGCCCAATAACAGATATTTCGTGATTCTGTTATTACAATGAACTAGTCCAAATTTTCGCTTGAAAGATAGTAACTACATAATTCAGCTGACCATTTTATTTCTATTCAGCCTTCGATCTCTATTCACCCTGTTTTACCCAGTACTTAATTCAGCTAATATTAAATGTTTCCCAAAAAAGGATTTACTAATATCTTTTGTTCAGAAAAACAAGCTCTAGGTATAATATTATACTCGTACATCAGGGGTTCGTCTCGGTTCATTAGCGTCGATTAATCATGTCTCCCAGCCTTGAGTCCAACGCTACTAATCTCCTAAACGAGTGTTAACTTGGACTAATATTGTAACATACATCACAGTGTCTGATTATTTACAAACGTTTGATTTATTGATCTGGTTAGAAAAAGGAGCGAAACTTTAGATAATAGGCTTTTTGTGGAAATTGAACATGTGGTCTGAACGAATTACGTAGAAATAAGATCTGATATTTTTCTACTACCAATCTCTATCTTGTTTACTAAGTTTTTCACGAAGTCTCTAGAATTTTCCTCACGAAAAACTACTGAACCTATTTTCGATCTTATATCTTATGTATGGATGTTAGAATCGGTTGGTAAATGAAATTGGATTTGTTGGAAACGCCGATACGGTATGTCCCATCTCAATTGAGCAGTCCGACTGTGGAAGTACCTCCGCCATAATAATAACCTGGTATGTTGTTTCCGGCGGTAGCTTAGCCAGAGCTCACTGGAGAGGTATTATGCTGTCAGTTGGAAGACCAATTTACCATTGCGCTGAGGGCACGGAAGGTATCTTCACCTTCACCTTTTCTATAGGATTGGCAGCACAAGAGGGACGCCCCTGGTGTTGCGAACATCCATAGGCCCCGGCCAGTGCGCTTGTCTGCCACTTAGTTGGTATAAAAAAATAATCTTAGTAAAATACGGATGCTACAGGGTATTATACTATTTAGTAGGAATTTTTTTTTCATCAGAAGCTATGTAGGCAGCAACTAAATTACTCTTGGAACACCATAAACAAATAAATCAAAGTTATAGTATTGAAATCCCAATTTCGATTTTATTTTCTCTATTTCTATTTTCGGATCTAAAATTCCGACAGATACCGGTTAGGGAGGTTATGTTAGATAACTCGAACGGACTAAAACGACTGGCGTCTTTGGGTTTTTATTTGCCGGAGGAGATAGTAGCCAACTCATCCCTAGGACCCCGGCATACCCGAGGCCATCTCTTTCGCAATGAACTACTTCGGGTGTAGGTATGGCTTAGGGACCACGGTGTAACCCGTGAAAAAAGCACACATATCATTACATTAATATTAATAAAATTTATTTCAAATTTCAAGAAGTTTCTAAATCACTAGATCACTTTCAGATAACATGATTGTGGCAGATTCCTTAAGAATACATGACCAAGTTTTTACTATGCGCTTATATTGAGCTCTAAACTTTTATATCCGTTGCAAGTTACGATGTGACTGCACGTATATTGTATTTTTCTTATAAATTGTGTTCCCGGTGGAACTGAGAGCGACCCGTCAGGACTTGCGTGTTTATGGAGTGTCGACGTACTTACTTTGGGGTATTTTATCTAAAAAGATAGCAGATATCTTTTGATAAAAAACTGTGCAAGTTTTGAAGGGTTGTTTTTCACAACTTAATAGTAATAGATATTATATTTATTTTAGCAAATTAGTAAAAATATTCAGTACTTTTATAATTCTGTATCTATCGGTAAATAGAATAAATATAGTGGAGAACTACAAGTATATTATCAATAATAATGTATTACAATAAGTTTCACCAAGTGACTTCAATCAACAGCCTATAAATAATCAGTTAATTCTTTTGTTTATGTGGCACAAATCGTCTGCTTTCTTTGTCTTCTCTAGAGGGAGAAACTCATGTATCAAAATGTATACCTATAACATATATTTTAACGTGTATTTAGATTTCGTTAATTTGATACACCCTGATATCATCTAAGTTTTAATGGATTTTTCAAATAACTGCTTAATACACCATGTTAAAATTTCATGCAGCTCCTTCGGGACGTAGCATCAAATAAAATTTAATAGCCTATTTATTTATTGATTCGGTAATGAATTTGGAACGAAGCGTAGAAGGTGGTTGTATTTTATTGATTTCATTCAATACACATAAAACACACACATAATATGACTTGCATCACGGAGACCACATACGCCTTTCTGAGTACAAGTATTTAATGAATTTGACCTCTATAGATATAACCCACGTTTTCGTAATGTCATAACATAATATCTACTACTACGCGAAAGTTCTTTCATATACACACCTAATAAATTCGTCCGTGGAAACATAAGAAAACATAACATAAACATAATAACTATAAGAATTGGTGAATTGATGCTGGTTAATGAGGGGTCTTTTTTAATTTGTTTTTAAAGAATTTTAGCCACAGGAATTACTAATAACTCTTCCAATTAAGTTAAAATACTTGTTTTAGGCGACATCCTCTTTGGCGTACTGGTAGTGATTACTGCCACTACACAGACGCAGGAGGCGCGGATTTGACTCCCTCAGTGCAAATATTTGTATGCATGAATATGACTATTTTCACTGATCTGGCCGTGCCGCGGAGAGCACGTTAAGCCACCGGTCCCGGTTGCCATCTATGGCAGTCGCTACGGGTAGTCGCCCTCAAAAGTTAAAGTAGCCTAACTACAGAACTTCGATATCGCCAATTTGATTATGGAAGTCCAATAGCAGTCGCTTCACGGAAAATATCGAAGTTCAGCCGCATCTATTAGACTAGTAAACGACCCCAACTGAGTTGGGAATAGGTACAGAGAATGACTAGTATTAAAAGTGGGTTCACGTCGGTTCACCAGTTTACGAACCCGGGAACTATCCATCTTAGGGCCGAGTACTTAACCACTAAGCAAACGAAGCTTCCATACAGGATTTCTTGTAGTGTACATAGAAGTTATTTTCTTCAGCATGTTGTTATATCACGAACTTAAATATGGGGACTACCTACTTTAGTAATAACATATACCGTAGCAGTCGTCTTATTCGTAAACTACATCTGAATATTTCTGTCACGTATTTTTGAAATGCGATTTAAATCTACGGACGGTATCAGGTCACTTTGTAATGGCTAAGCAATGATGTCAAGGTTTGGCCATCATAACGTCGTTAGCGAAGATGGACAAGCGCATGATGCTACAAATTGGAAACATTACAGAAGTTCAACTCTGTAACTTTGAAATATTTTCATATTCAGACAATTACAATGCTATTTGTGCACGAAAAACAAGCGGACTTGTATGAAAACCAAGAATAGCCATTAGAAATGCGTTGTTTTTGGTAGAAAATTTAAACCTTTCTTGGAGAGAAAAAGGCGTGAACTTTATAACGTTATAAGTATAACTACTTCTGATTACTTCTACCTATTTACAGTAGGAATTAGGGTTTGAATTGGGTAGGAATTAGGTTGTAGGGTAAGTTTAAGTAAAGGTAAGGTTGTATGATTGTGCCCAATATTTAATATTTTAGTTTTTACTGAAAAATTACGAGAGAAATAACAATTACCAACACATCTCATTCAACGGCGATAATGAAAGAATACGCCTACGATATCACTGCGAGAGAAGGAAAACCAGTGAAAACTGCGAGAATGGAAACAGTAGGCCAAAGGTGCAAAGTACATCTCCCCATACCCAGGAGCTAGATAGGGACTCCATGTTTCCCAGATTTGGGGAAGAGGGTCATCTCAAACGAGATGTCACCGGGTCTGTCGGAGTGCGAGAGATGATCTTGTGTAATTTCACCTCTGGCAATCACGGACCCATAGACGGTGTGCATTTTAGTCGGTTCGAGTCCAACATTATCACATTTTGGTGGTGGTATCCGTGGGGATTTTGCGCACGATAAAACAAAGACCAAAGCCTGTCAACATTGGGAGAAGCCTGTCCAGAAATGAACTGCGTTTTTTACTGAAAAAATATGCATAGCAAAATAATATATTGCTAAACTAAACTGAAACTATGATTTTTCATTATTTAAAGTGCCCAAAGTAGTTCAAAATATAAACAATCAAGTTTAAATTTATAACCTTTTAAATTCCTTATTATATTGGGTATTTTACTTTTATTATGAACAATTCACGTGTAAACGCAGCGCAGACAGAGATATGTGATATAATCTTGAACTCCGTATATTTTCACTACGGGAGTCAGACGCGTGACGTCATCTGCTATATGGTATGAATTTTGTATAGAGAGTTTTCGAGCGGATGAAAAAATTTAAATTTTTATTGACCTATACTATTTGTTGCAACAATATCCTACATCCCGATTGGCGTGGCGAATTGGACCCTTTTAAACCATTAATTAGTTTATTAGCCTTTATCAGACGTAAGATTAAAACATTGATTGCCAGAACCTTGTCCGTTGTTTACTAGGAGTACCGACTTTTAGGTCAGGTTTAATTTAGGCTCCAAACTTATAAATATTAACAAAATTAAACTTCTGTTCACCTAACTAAACGAACGTCACATCTGTTTTTATATTTTAGTCCCACGATACTTACTATTTATGTTAAACGTAAACGTTCTTTACATTAGGCCCTTATAGGGACTAGGGAAGGGCGATAAGGAAAACGACCAAGATATTTTATTGTCATGTATACTTGTTGTGAAATTACCGGAGGATCGAAGTTCTAAAGTAATGAAATTGAATGCAGCGGGGTATGGAAACGGTACAGTCGTTTGGGAGTTTGCAACGGAATTCGAATAATTGAAAATGGGTAAAGTATTTTATTTGGTTTTATGGACTTTACTGATGGAATATAAACATTTCAATATACGATGATTGAAATCTTTATTTAATTTACAGATAGTAAAATATGTACCTAGTTACTGGAAAATAATTAAGCAGACATGATGAACCTTCGTGCAATGCAATTAATCGGGTTTTGCGGACTAAACCCGGCTAAAACATTGCACGAAGATCCATCGACATTAAGCTTGCTTTAAAATATCATAATTTTGATTTCAAAAGTTTTCAAAAATCGTTTCCGATCGGACATATTATGATGAGAATTTTCAATGATCAAGACGAGGCCACCTCTTAGCTCAACGGTCGAAGAATTCCTCCGTAAGGGCGGTCGCTAGTTCAAGGTTCAAGTCCCGTCGGAGCATCACTTTGTTCATAGGATTTCTAGATAAATCATAGAAATAAATACTATTGTCTTCTGGGGTAGAGATACAGCATGTCCAGCTTCGGTTCTTTGATATCATTGACTGAACTATTATTTTTTGAAGTAGAGTAATATGTCTTTATTGTAAACCAAGGATGAAACAATATAACACAGAAACACGTTTAAACATGGTTAGTACAATTACTGTTGTGCGGCAATTTATTACAGGCAGCTTAAGTATAAGTAATTGAAATATTCTTGCCCCTGAGGCTAAGCTATGACTTGTGTTAGGAGTGGATTCACATCAATTTCTTGATCTCGAATTCAAACTCAATCGTAAATTTGACTTCTTAATTACTAAGCTACTGATGTCTACAATATCATTTTTATACTACTTAGGTGAGAGACAAGCACACCGTCCACTTGATGGTTACCGTAACCTAGACATCAAACTCGTGATTGCGACATTGTAGAAACCTTTCTAACTTAAACTTCAGTGACCTGAGAATAATGGGATATCTTTAACATAAAACAGCCACAGTGAGTTAAAGCTTGTTATCTGTTTAGTAGTCAAACGATTAAAAGGCAAACCGTTCTTACTTTATCAGTTTCTTGAGTAACTGCTCCTAGTAGATAGCTAATCTGTTTTGTAGTCTAACTAATCGCTTGCTAAGTAGCGGCAGCTAACGTAACGTAAACACGGCTCACTTTAGAATTCTTGATTGCCTTACTGCACGCGAAAAACGGTATATTTCTCTAATACTATTTTCCGTGATGGCTTTGTAGTCTCAGTATCTTGGTAACAGATAGTACAAGGAGCAAGAGCGTCTTGAAAAAGGCACTATTAGTGTGTTTTAATGATTGAACAATTTGATAAGCCTGAGCGTATCAAATTGATAGGATAGCAATTTGGCGTAACGGATCGGACCTCCGTGGCGTGGCGGTAGTGAACGCGACTGCTACGCAGGAGGTGCTGGTTCGATTCCCGCTCAGTGCAAATATTTGTGTGTACAAAATATGAATATCTGCATTGGTCTGGGTGTTTCTATGTATAATATGTATGTATTTACAAAAAAAAAAAATGTATTTAAGTAAGTTTATCCGCATTCTAGAACCCGTAACACAAGCTAGTTAAGCTATGCTTACCATGGGTCTAGGTGGCGTTGTGTAGATTGTCCTAGAATATTTATTATTATTATTATAATTACTGCATTGAAGATTTGAAGTTTTAATAAAAATACTAGTGATTCCCAACTCATCATATCCCTGCTCTTGTCCAAATTGATTGGAGTCACATTTCAGTAAGAGTAAGTACCATGAAGGCTAAGCTAGAAAAACCAGAGGATTACATGCACCTACGATTGCGAACCACCTTGATAGAGAGGACTATCCCTCCTCTAACCTAGGGGCCAGGGTGGGGTCGACACAAAGGATCCAATAGGGTCAACGTGTCCGCTAAAGTTCCAGAGCACGCACTCCAATAACAAAACAGAAGATAATATAAGATAAGTACCATTTATCTTAATGGTGCCACTTTCAAACATCCTCTAACATACTCATTCCTTATTTTATCCCTTCTCGTCACCACACATCCATCTTAACATTCGCATATCCGCAACATGCTACATAGTGATTCACAGCTAAGAGTAAAATAATATATAAATCCTCGTAGCGTAAGCTGTACCAACGTTTCACAACAGACGCTTGATATCGTAATGCTATCGAAAAACAAACGTGAAAATCACTCAGTCAATGTCACATTTTGAAGAAAATGTGAGTTGTAACAAAATGTTATATTTCAACGTACAGTCGCTTGTTAGCAGACGATTACACACCCCGGAGACACAAGTATTTAGAGTAAATGTTTTGATAAAGGCTTGTGTTCAACATTTGTCGACAAAGAGTCGTTTCTCTTTGATGGTTGAAAGCTACGATTTTACAGTGAACGTTCACAGAAATGAAGCAGTTCTATGTAGTTTCCTAGAATATTCTAACTGTATGCATTGCATATTTTGGAGATGTATGTGATCCTGTTAATGAACGAACGAATCCTTGAACCCAAGTCAATATCACATGCAAACATATTGATCCACAGATGAGAGAGAACCAGAAGCATGCATTTAATGAAATAAGTGGGACCATGGGTATTACGTGATTGAGTTAGACGCTATGAATAATAGGTATACCATAATATACATGGTTTTTGGTTAGCATATAAATATTTTTATTTTTTATTTCCCCATTGGTTGGCAGACAAGAACAAGAACTCTCCAATGAGCTCTGGTTGTCTCTGGCTGGTGGGAAACACAACACAAGGTTATTATTAGCCGCGGTATCCTGAAAAGCGGAGGTACTTCCGCAGTCGGATTTCTCGATTAGGATAGGAGATAACGTCATGTTACACTGGAACGACGCTTCGAATGGTTTTCATAATTTTATTCTTATATTATTCCATGAATGTAGTAAAAAGATCAGTACTGAAACCAAAATCATGTTCTGGTTAATACTCGTATAATTGCTAATTGATGCTCCAGCGTAACTTATATTGGGGTTGTAGGGAGTCGGCAGAGCTTACCAGTGTTAAAGTCAAAATATGGCAAATCAGTAACGAAAATGAGGCTAAGAATTAGGACCTTGGTTCTAAGGTGCAAACTTGGAATGTAACCGAAATGAAGCTATTAATGATAAAGGTCATTTAAAAAAAAAACTTGAAATACGAACTTCCAAAACTCTGCTACCACAATGGTAGGTATATTGTAGGTAAAAATAATAATTGGACGGATAAATATAATAAACAGATACATTATACTCCCTTTTCCAAATGGTGAAGATACTTCATTCTTGTGGCCGTATAATGAAACGTAAACCCCAAAATATATCTTTTGAGACTTAACAATATTTCGAATATTCTAGTATTATCTAAGAACAGTAACCCGTAAAAATTTACTAACCGTAATATATTGTGGTATTCCCCTAACTAGGCAGCACCGCACCGGGAACGGAATAAATTCATGCTAAGTGAAACTTATATGCGTTTTGTGTAAATGTTATTCTCGATTGAACCGTAACTTGCAGACTTATCGATTGAATACTGCATTTGAAAGTAGAACACAGAGAGCAAAATGTTAGTGGCAAAGAATTAGTAGTTATAGTTGTGGTGTATACTATAGTGGTGGCACGCCATGATGGCCGTTTTGACACGACGGGTTTTGCTCGTTGTCTCTTTTTTGTGTTAGATAAGATGCTGTTAGATAAATAACTAATGAAAAATATCACGAAACTGGCACAAAAGAAAATAAACTTCATACAGCAAAAAAGAAAAAATGAGCAAAGCCCGTCGTGTCAAAACGGCCATCATGGCGTGCCACCACTATAGTAATTACAGTAAGTAAAATTTACAATTGCTTCACATCTGTCAAAGGCAACGCCAGTATCTTTGGCTTGTTATGTCAATACAAAATTAGACGATCTTCACGCATAATTATGACAAATCTTTCAGAATCTACGAATGTCGCGAGTGTATTATGGTCAAATAGTAGCCACCCTAGTGAGCGAACTAATAGTGAAGACCAAGTGTGGCAAATTAAACATACCCGCGGAACACGAAGACTGAGGTTTGCCGGTTTTAGTTTTGTGTAGACCATAGACCATTAAACAACATTTACAAAACGTCAAAAATAGTAATAAATATTATAGGTTAGTTTAGCGAATGGATCGCGTCGGTTCAGACCGCGTTCCCGTCCTAAGAAGGCTTCGACAAAAAACTCAGCGGGGTTTCTTTTTGATCTATTAACATTTAGGTACTTAGTCTAGATACAATGATTTGTTAGAGTGCCAAGTTAAGTGAACAGCTCATTTCCAGCCTTGTTTATCATCCAAACAATCTTGGATATTATGATAGCCTTTTTGGTATTACTTTCCTTTAATTAAAATTTTAAGAACCTCATATTGTTAAGAGCTTGGAAAAACTCAGCAAGGAGTGTGGGGGAATGATCTGATATATTTCTTTGACACGAATGGGAGGACCCTCCGACCAGGCCAGGTGACCATTTGAATAACACTGTAGGCAGTTACTGTTTTCAAAGTCTTCATTAGGAAAAAGGTACTTATAGCGCAACGTACCCTATTTTTAGTCGCGTGTGTAAGTCCCCATTGGTACTCTTCCTCACCAGACCCTGCTCAACTCTAGCGCTCTCTCTGCGCCTGTCTCCTGCTCTAGTGGCACAAAAGCTCTCTTGACTCTCAATAGGTATGAATAGGATATAAATAAATTGTGTCCATTTTTTTCCACCGAAAATCTTATTCTCAAAAGGTGTTATTTGTTTTAAAAACACAACAAGTCGTGTCTATCTCATGCAACGGTTCCGTATTTTATAGCGTCTGTCAAGAAAGGAAAACTGCATTTTGTGTTTTCCTACTGTGAAAATGGTCCAAAGAATTTAGAAGCGTGTCAAGGTAAATACTAGTATATTTTCATGTATTACACGTAAAACTACTTAGAAATAAGAGTACTGTGTAAAATATGTAGGGTTGTAAGTAGATTACATTTTTATTTTGTAATGAAGTCCACTCTGTAATGTATGACATCTACAATAAAAATCGAGTTTCTAACTGGTGTCCGTGGTTCGAGCTGCGTGAAATTTTCTTCCCGCAGCCAATGGAATCTCTGGAATAAGTTTCCAGAGATATGCGTTAATTAATTTCTGAAACAAATTTTAGTCAGATTTATTTAGCCGTTTGAGCGTGAATGAGTACAAACACCAATATATCTTCACAAGCTTGCGAATAGGTAGATATTTCTTTTATTTATATGAAACAAATCAATAGATTCTATTCGACAGCTCCTGTGGCGTGGCGTACAGAAAGAGGTTCGAGTTCGTTCCCGCGAGTGCTAATATTCGTATGCATAACTATGGCTATTTGCATTCATTTGATTGTGCCGCGAAGAGCACGTTAAGACATCAGTCCCGGTTGTCACCCAAAATCTATGGCAGTCGTTACGGGTAGTTGGAGCCCTAAAAAGTACAACAACTGATGTAACTGCACTTCTTCTTTCTATAGGTTATGCAGGCCAGATAGCTAGGCTTCATGAAAAATATCGAATTTTAGACTTAAGCGGACCTTAGACTACGAGGTGACGGCTTCGCATGCGATCGGGTTTAACGCTTGGGTGATAAATGATGATGAAATCTTTAGAATCTAAGTATGCGTGATAAGTAAGTAGTATTGAAGAAACTCAAATCTATTTGAGAAAACTTTACAGTCTTCACCAACATCCAATTTTCTAAAACAACCTTTTAAAACTGCTATCGCCTTCAAATGCATTGAATATCGTACCAGACAAACAATATAGACAAATAGAATGGTCGATAGATTTTAGATTAAGTCTAGCAGAAATTGCTTATACCGATACGTGTTGAGATGAAATCAAAGATAGACATAGGGCGTATTATTGAAGTCACGATATATTTATTTTGAATGTAGTATTATTTATTGTGTAGTAATATTTTTAGAAGAACAGATGGCCGTTGAAATCGAAAGGTTCTCAAATGGAGACTGTGTACCGGTAGACGAAGCGTGGGACGGCGTCCTGCGAGGTGGACGGATGATATAGTCAAAGTCGCGGGTACCTATTGCATGCAGACCACCTCCAACCGGTCGGATTGGAGGTCGATGGGGGTCGCCTATGTTCAGCAGTGGACGTCCTATGACTGAAATGATGATGATGAATGTAGTATGCACTTTTGGAATAGAAGGGTGGTGAACTAAAACATATTTATCGAAAATCAACCTCTAAGGTAATTTGTCCAAAACAATGTGAAAGTGTATCGTCATGTATTATATCATATCATATGTATCATCGAAAATATGACGTCAGATATTATTTTATATTAGTAAGTCAGAATTAATATATAATTTAAGCAAGATATAGGTACCTAAAATAACATAATTTAGTTTTGTGAAATAAAGTAGGTACACATCACCGAGTAATGAAGTAACCGGACTTGTTGGCAACCTTCAATTCTGTCTAACGTTCAGGGTGACGTCAGAATTAGGCGAAATCCAGGCTCAGACGTCACTCTTCAGTTCTAGGGGTTCGTGATTTATCGAAAAATAATGCACATAAAGACCGTTTTAACTGTCTAACACAGTGAGGAATGTGGTGATGGGTTGCAAAAATGGTTCAGGCAAAAAAGCAAATTATACTGATAATAAACCGTTGCTTTTTCTACTTACGCGCATCTGACCACGCGTTTTCTGTGACACCTCTGTACTAATATGATTGGGAAATATAAGTGACCTCCTCCTCACGAGAGTGCATCGAATTTGAATAGAACTTGTAATTGTAATAATATTGTAAATGTGAATCTTTGTGAAAGTGTTTAGATGTTTGTTACTCCATTATTTCGTAACGGCTTAACGGATCTGGCTGAAGCTTGGTACAGGGAATGAAAGTTATACAGTACAAAAATATCGATGGATGACAACGATCCAAGTCCGAATCACACTATGAAAGTAAAATAAGATTAAAATAATATTACCTTTAAGTGGTGGTAGGTCCCCTGACGTCAACGTGGGTGGAGTATTTAGTTGTATCAAATAAATAATCCTTATTAATTAAACAAAAGATACAAATTCTTATTACTTTAAATTATTAAATTGTTAATTCTTTAAATAAAAGTTTCACTACAATAATACTTGTTTGCAAATAAAATCGAGAAAATAATTTATAGTTCATTCTGTGTTCAGTGACGTCCCATAGGAAAAAATTCCAATCAGTCGGTATTATAAAAGTGCAGCTAACTATTTTGTACTTGGTTTATTTATGGAGTTGAATTTTATGCAATATAAAATAACAGTGTAAAAGTATAAATTGTTTTATGAAGGTGCGGACGACAAAAGACCGGACGGTCTCTGGTGCCGTGGCAAAATGCCTTCTATTATTATTTTAACTTATTCTTATCACATTTTTATTCGTTTTTTACATTTTTTATTTTGTTTATTAT
This sequence comes from Pelosia muscerda, assembly GCA_963691645.1. Taxonomy (NCBI): domain Eukaryota; kingdom Metazoa; phylum Arthropoda; class Insecta; order Lepidoptera; family Erebidae; genus Pelosia; species Pelosia muscerda. The sequence continues at coordinate 28,648,022 of OY829098.1, forward strand.
TTTTATATGAGTGATATGTAGTAGTGGGTATGTATGGGTGATTCTGAAAGTTTTATAACATCACGAAATTGTAGATGTTTTGTGAGATCCTTCTATTTTTTTTTCTTTCTAATCGAAATGAAATGGTTTACCAATCTTCACTGATCTTGGACTTAAGGTGCGAGAGAAACAAGACCCTATATAGTGCGCGGGGATTGTTTTCAAGTAATCTTTGATTGGTGAATTTGAGATCGTCTCTAATAGTTACATCCCGTGCTGTACCTGTCCCCTTAATAGACAACCCAAAAACGCGTATATATTTTAGGTCCACAAATCGTGTCCATACCTAAATCGATCGAATACAGCCGGGAGTAATACTAAAATTCTTTCGTCTACAACTTCGCGTACAATAAACACACAAAACAATTTTGAGCTTGTCGCTTAAAATTTATTAAAAAATTCACGGTTCCAAATCTATATAAATCTCTCTCAACATTTCAAATTCTTATTTTGAAGTGAAACAAGCAAATTAAATATAATTCGAAAGAAATGCCTATGTTGATGAATTTCGAACGTGCCAAAGGGTAAAAAATTAAGGGGAAAATCTTCAAGATCTTCGGATGATACTCAAAATACGTGAGGAATTGCTATTACGGAGAAATATTCTTATAAGGGTGTACGAAGTATTTCTGTCAGCTCGAACGATTAATTAAGGTTTATTAACGTATACGAGTTTTCATGGCAATATGTGAGAAATATGTGCCGCTTTGACGCTTCTGGAAATGTACAATAATATTATTATAAGTTAAATTACAATATTGTTTGTTGGACATTGGCATTTAGTGCGTAGATTCTGGGAAGTTATGAAAGAATAATCTCTTTGATGTCATAGTATTTTCAGCGAATGCAATATAGATTTAACTGCGTCTTTGTGTCAATTCTGGACAAGAGAGTGTGTTTATTAACCAATTTTCACTTTACCTGTCACTCGTATTCTTTGAAGTAAAAACAACTTCTATCGAGAACTTTTATTGATAGGTTGAAGAATGACTGGAATGACTGGTGGGGAGAAGTAAGTTTGCTGTTGTTATTATCTGTAGTTAATTTAAACCGTCTAAATACGACTCACGAAACATAAAAAATCTAAACAGATTTAATTTTAAAAAATAAATGCTAAATGCTAAAATATACACTCAGCTCTCGGTGATGTTATATTAAATTTATTTAAGGAAAAGATAAACACCTAAATTGGTTTTAATAAAATTTTCACGAGAATAAAATTAATTAAAACATCAGATTTTGTTTGGGCAGCTTCAAGAGCCTTCAAAGCTGAAATGGTATGATTTGATTGTGACTCTGAGACTTATTTGTAGAACGGTGAAAGGTATTTAGATGTAAACGTAAATCGTTGACTTATAGTGAGGGCAAAAACATTTTTAAGGTGAAACACTAGTCAACTAGGTACTGTACACACTGTACAGTACTGGCTCTCAAAATGATACGGTAACATCAAATATGACTGAAGGTATGTATTCGTAACACCGTAGATGGCTGATTCGGTAACCGCATTAGATTTGAGAGGTGTAAAAATGTGAAGGAGGTTTTTATACATAGCCAATAGAGACAAGAGTATTTAGGGAGAGTGCCTGAATGTCCCCAACACTCGACTTAGTTTATTTATTTAAGAAAGCGACGCTATTCTTAATACGTCACAAGTCTCGACGTACTAATGTGCCAAGAAAAAAGGGGTTCTTGAATGATTAATGGTGACAAAACAAATTCTTTGAAGAAAGCAAAAGACAAAAGTGACGCAGACAATAAGAATTCGGTTTGCGTTACAATATTCTTTAGCATGAAATAGTCTAAATTATATTATGATTTAATGTTGCAACACACAATGTAATATTGAATGGATATTTTATTCTGTTGAGCACTAACAGTCCCCGTCTGATATTCTCCAAGACGTCAATGGTAGTGCGTGTGCGGCTAAGTATGTAATTAATATCATACTATATGTCGCTTCATTCATTCATTTATTCATTTGAATTTGTATTAATATGATTATTAATAACAATGATGAATTCAAACTTTGCTACCTAGGGTTATTATTTCATCGATTATAATAATACATTATAAGAGCGACTTCCATCTCATGGCCCTGAATAGAACATCTTCACCAGAGCTTCAGGTACTGAACCGTCAGTCCAGAGGTGCACCAGTAAGAAGTTTAAGTTCATTTGAGACTAAAAATTATAATGGAAAACCTTTCTTCAATTATTCTTCTTAATTTGAATTTACTGTAGCTAGACAAACCGAGCATAATTATAATCATAAAGGTAAAGTCTTTTAAAATCATTTACCAACTCAAATGTGATGATAAAGTTATTGTAGGTAGTGTGAAAAATACTTAAGACTACGTTCGGTTGACTCGAGTCTCTAGATAACATAAAACACAGTCGATGGTCGCTGTCTGGCTTAGTGTCGGCTCAGTTGTTCTAAGCTGCACAGCTGACTTAGTTGCGATTTTTGCTATCATTTACAGAATTTCTTCCGGTTGGTTCATTAATCAACAAAAATAAATCAAATTCGAGTATTCGTTAGTTAGTAATATTGCAGAATAGACTTTTCACACAAATAAAATGTATTCACGCGAACGACATTCCGACCACGTCCATGTAAGAAAAGTTAAGTTAACTTAAATTCTGAACAAGAATGTATTTCCATCAAATCGAAGCGACTTTATCTAATCAAGCATCTTATTACTTATATGGAATCTGTTCAAGGCGGAGTAAATTCTTTCAACGTATCCCTTTTAGCGTGGTTGTGTTAGAAGATAGAATTTCAACTCAATTCAATTAGTGGTAGTGTTTTTAGCAACATACAGGATCATTCAGCATACAATCAGTTTTGATAATAATGTAATATTATTGTTTGATCTCCTATTAAATAGTAAAAGTCATTTTAAATAGTGTCACTTAATTATCATGGGTTCCAAAAAGGGTATTTTTTTTTGGAAATACATTCAGACTCGTTTACAAAGTAGAAGATTTTGACTTTACTTTGAAAAAAAGAACTCTAAACACTGGATATAGCGAGTTTCGCTTAAAGGAAACATTGTTCTATTTTTTAAAAGAAACAGAGAGTTCTCTAATAAACATGATAAATTATGTAAATGGCGGCAAATTATTGAAATGTAAACTTATAAATTCAATGTTAACAGATACAACACTAGTTCTCGAAGAGCTTTATTACCAATTAAATTGTTTTTGACGCCATTTATTTATAAAAAATAATAATTTTTACTTGTGCTATTATTTGAACACGAACATCTAGACCTCGTTATAGCTCTGCACCATCCTATGGCTAGCTGGAAGAGAATACCTATGGCATTAAGTCCGCCTATATACATATTATAATGCCATGACTGAATCCAAGCAAATAAACAAAGTGCAGTCTAATTGATTAAAAGGGTTTATCGACTTTCGTAACTGTTTAATTAAATTATGAGTTTTATTTGGTCCCAAGAAAATATTATAAGTAGCAAACATAAAAGATTAACTAATATATTTTGATAGATGGATAGATAAAATTGATTAAGTGCTCATATAACTCAATGGAGTCGCGCTTCATGAGGCATCTCTTTCGGGTGGTAATAAAACAAAAAAGCCTATATTTTCTAAGTTCACTGATTTATACCATAATGGTGGTAGCAATTTCTTTCATTATTGACGCCTAGTTCGGCCGTGTATCGAATTTGAAATTATCTAAGACGTGAAGGTTACACTTCGAGGTATATGGGTAGTACTAGTAGTAGTAAGTGGTGGTAGTAAGTAAATGCTGTCAGTATTGTCTCTTAATTATGATTGTATTCTAAGAAATATATTCACTCAATATAAATGAGTAAGAAAATGAATAATCTGCGACATTTTATACCCACAGCTATCTAATCCCAAAGTAAGTACAGTAGAATCTGATAAATATTTTGTGGTAGACCTATTAAGTATTATACATTATGATAACACACTTGTACTTCTCCATAGCAATTATTATTGTACCTAACCGGTTTTATCTTGTCATTTTCTCCAAGGTTAATATTGACAGACTAAGACTAAATATCGTGGAGAAGTACAAGTGTGTTATCAATTATGTACAACAGTATCTAAGTACCACCAAGTGCCTCAATCACTAGTATATTATATCTATGAAGTATTCTGTGGTAAATTGTATAATGGAATTTAGAATGCGGATAAATATCCTTAAATACATTACCGTGTCTAGGTGGTCCTAGACACGGTAATACTATCTAGCAGTATCTAGTACTAGTAACGCGGCCGTATTTTTGAAATTAATGCCTACAGCTACGCGGTATGTAGGTAAACACGCGATGGGGCTGTCCGCCAACAGCATTATAATTACATCTGACTACTTGGAGTTTGTATCGAGGTTTCACATTGTAAATATGTATTAATTTTTAATATTTATACAAATTATATACTTTGTGAATGGAATCGGAAATGGTCAATTGAAAGGAATGTTGTTTTTGATTGGAAGATTTAATTAAAAAAACTGTTTATGTTTCATTTAATATTGAATAACAAATCGTTCTTATAAATTTTCGATGTAAAAATATTTGTACCTTAACTGATACCTACGTACGAAATATTTTATTGCCAAACTAACTGTCACGGCTACCTTCGTACCGAAATATTTTTTTCAGGGCCATTCCTGCACTTTCTTTTTGACTGGGCTTCATAATGTGTCCATAAGTATCCTAAATTTATCTCCTGATTTTAAGCTACCTCTGACCAATGTTCAGTTTAACGATACAACCGTTTTTGAGTTATTAATAGTTTAACTAACACGACTTTCTCTTATCCCAGACCAGTGTCGAGTGGGAATCGAAACCGTACCCTGCTGTAGCAGGCGTACCTTATACTAAGGTATAAGGTTCGTCTGCTTCTTCGTAACAGAGGTAGTCAAATATATACTCTGATCAGTCTGACAAGAACCAGCAGTTCTTCACCCTTCCAATAAACCCTGGCTCTTAAAACGACGTGAAAATTTGGTGGGTGGGGCAGTCAAACTTTTGAAGTAATATTGGTTCTAATTCCTGAGATCTCACCCTACCTACTATTCCCACTAGGAAAAACTCCCTCCCGAGTAGGCCTTCGATGATCCTAGATTGGCTGAGAGTGAGAGACATTACCTTACCCTATAGGCTATTTTACTGATGACCTAAGACGGCCGATGGTTTTGGTAATCACTCATATCCGTGGCATATCATACGTGAAAAGAAAAGAAAATCTCTTTGTCAAGGAATAATGACTTTCGAAAGAAAAAATAATGATGCGATTGATTTTCAATTGTCCCTTGAATCACTAGTAGGTGTCGAAGTACCCTTTCGTCCGTGGAGTGTCAAAATGTCATTTAGCCCCAGCCGTGGATCCCATTACAGGACTTTCAACAGACAGGGGTTTTAGCACATTTTTTGCAAACATGGGAGTAGAAAAACATTATTTTCTCTTATTGTAATTGGAATTTAGAGTAATTCCTATTGGAATTATCATTTTAATAAATTTCTTTTTCTTATTCCTTACACTACACTTGACTTAGAATTGCCTTGTAACCGTTATAAGAGAAATAATATGGGTTACCCAAAACTTAACTTTTATTTTCTGATTAATATAAAATAAAACGCTTGCTGGGTATAATATTATATACTTTATATACAATCTTACATACTTAATAAAATAAAAACCAAATGTCACTATGTTCCAATACATTTCTTGTATACCACACCTTTTTTAAAGTTTGATGAAAAAAAAATCCTCTTCAAAATGTCACTAAGTGGGTCTCTTAAAACTTTAGTTTACAGTATATTATTGGCATCAGGGATAAGGAGTGTTTTGTTAACAATAATTTAAGCTTATCGCCTAACTAGTTTAAACAATGGTATGTTGTTACATTCTATAGAACTTGAACAATAATGTATCAAATATGAGACTCATAACTGGTACAAAAAACAATGTCTCATTTATACTAAGATTTTGCAGAATATGTGCATAAAAGTGGTATAATAATTAATTATTCAAGATTTACATGAAACTAGGCGTTTATTCCATTGAAAAAAACTACATGTTTGGAAGAAAAATATAAAAAACCATGATCTTAAACATAGTGAAAATTTAACATGTTTGCTCCATGAAGGCTAAATAGTATGGATACGAAACGACTGTAAAATCACAGTGTATAGAACTAAAACTATAATTTCGCATCAAAATTTTATTATAATGTAAATAAAACCAACGTCACTAATAAATAGCTATAAAATCGATAACAATCAATACAACTAAATCATTTCATTTTTTATATGAAATTCTAAAGCCTTATCCATATTTTATGAACTGGCAGCCATTTTGTGAATTAAAACCTATATATGGCGAGTCCCAGAACAGGACTTTGTTGTTATATTATTTTTAAGGTTGGAATTTATGCATTTATCACGTAAATATACGTATTTTGTAATAATCACATTGCAGTTTATTATATTAGTGATCTGATTACACATATTCGTGTCAGTTTTGATAATGTTTCAATCTTAATATGACCAAGCAAAATCCGTCTACCAATTCGTAAAATGACTTACCCATCGCTTCAAAGCTTGTTTTTGACTTAAAATGTAATTAATAGGCCCATATTAGTAAATAACCTGAAATATTACTTACTGTTCCATCGTCTTTAATGCAGAAACACACACAAAACTTAGAAAATATAGCACGAACTGGCAAGTAATGCGCGGCAATCTATGACTGAGCAGGTCACAGATAAAACTAAAAAAATTCAATTTATTTGTACTACAGACGTGTAACGTTGCATATCAGAGTGAAATGTCGTTCATTCTTATACGATTTTTAACGCGTGCGAAAGAGTAAGAATTGTCTTTGCTTGTTAAAGAAGGCGCGTAATGAACATCTGGTAGGTCAAGTGGCGAGTCCCACCACAGAACGCGCCACAGACAAGCAACTTTTAAAAAAGTCCCATAGTGGGATCCTCCACATACGAGAGGGTACATACGTAGTCATCGTTTAAGATAACACAAGTAATCAAGCCTACATATTTGTATCCAATTTGACAAACACAGAGTGCACGGTATTTCTCTGTCTCTATGTCTCAACGTTGTTTCTCATGTTATTTGAAGTTGGCGACAAATTGTTCACATATTTTTCTTTTATGAGATAAACAAGTGGTTTGAGAAATGAGAACTTTGCGAATTCTTAAGTAAATATAGCGTGTTTTGTTTACTTTATGACATGAGTTGAAGAAGTTTGACTTTACCAATTAGTTTCAGGTGAAGTTTCTTGGAAAAATATATTTTATTTTTTTATAGTTACTATACAAAATATAAAATGAATTTATTCGCAACGAAATAATGGATGGAATGGTACATAATTATATATTATATTTGAAAGAATTAATTTCAAAAAAAAGTTTATATTTTTGAAACACGTACTGAGCTTTGAGCCCTGATTATTCTACGACCAACGTGAACCTACTTCTAACACACATAATTAAGCAGTTAATTGCTTGTAATTTTTGTTCATAATATTCTTGGAGATATATGTTCATCAGTGGACTTTCCTATGGCTGAAATGATGATGAATATTCTTAGTGACTATAAAAAGTACTTCAAATACCCTAGAGCTTTACAGCAGCCTTCACTAAGTATGAACTGTAAGCACAAATTTAGTATGAACAAGAAGGGAAAATTTTGACAAGTAGCAAAGCAATACCCGATACCTAATATGTAGAGAAAATGGGGAAATGGACGAAGTGGCCGATATCGTGTGGATCGTCCGTCTGGCCGACGGTGCCCCCACTGGAACTAATAATACTCGATATGTAGCTACAACTCCAAACTGTATCCTGCGATTTCCTTTGCATTTGTTTTTTTTTACTTCAGTTCCAACGGAATCAATTTGAAAAACGAATTGACGAATCAACATTAACAAGACCACACTAGGCTTGATAATGGTTTGGCTAAATGTTTTGCACCAGAGTATTTAGTAGCTCGGTTAAAGTTTTCTTTTTGACAGAATTGGACGTTTGAGCGTGGCCGAAGTTAGCGTCAAGTAATGACGTCATTTTAACAATTATCAAATGTTGCAACCTGTTTTTTACCTGACCGGTACTTTGACTACATGTTAACCCAGGCTAAATTCAAAAGTCCAACTATCGATACTTTCGGTAACATCTTTATATGTGCACTTACTATCGATATTGTATAAGAAATATCTGTCTAAAATCGGCACAACCGGCCACAGAGTTACCCTCACTCTATAGCTTTAGATATGATCTAAGTTAATTACACTGTTGGCATAAAGCATCCTATCATTTTTTTCTTTAGTCTCTTGAGATTGAAACATTTTCTACAAATTTAAGATTACAGTCTCATCATTGTAGAATAATATTTTCTTTCTACTTGTATACTTCAAATCTCTCCTTGTGCTTAACCTTTTGAGTGCTCTGTTAATGCTAAGAACTGAAAATGCCTGCCAGTCGTTTGAGGTCATGCCGCCTTCTGATTTAGAATTCTGACTAAATCTACTTTGCCGTTAAATTTAGATAAAGGTTTAATGTGTATTTTTGTCTGAAGTGCTTAAACATAAAGATTTGAAATTGACTGTAAATAATACTATAAGTACATTGTATATCTATATTATTGCTAAGGGGTAAATTCAAAAACGGCGGGACTAATTATTTGAATTATTTCTTTTAAATGTATTCCTTGAACTCTTACAAAGGTTTTGATGGAGCAGTGGGAACGGAATCAAAAGTTCATGCGAGTGGAGTTACGGGCAACAGCTAGTATCATATAAAATAGTCTCTGTCATTAGGTTATTTGCAATTATTACTTGAAATTTAAATTCCAAAAATGGTAAATGTGTGTAATAAATTAGTATAAATAAAATTACATCATTTCCATAATATAAAAACCAGCTTTTGATATGTCACGAAGCGGGAAGAATAATTAGAGTTTTGTATGTTTTGTAGGTCTATATTGAAGTAACATAATGCATTCAACCTTTTCACATTCATATCAGTAACAAGGTTTTACTTACCGCCTCCAATATCCAACGTGACTAAACGCAGCCGTAGCGCAATGGTCTGTGATAAATATCGCTTAAGTAGCTATCGGTTAAACAGATTGAGCCAATCTCTGAAAACTATTGCCTACACGAGCTTCCAATCTCACACTTACAGGCGACCTAATTCTCGCAGAGATCGAATAAGCTATTTGTGTATTTAGACGCTTTAAGAATTTGAATAAAGAATAAATGAGTTCCATGATCGAATGACATATAAATATAGTGACCAATATTTTGAATACAGAATAACATTCCGTTTTATACCTCAGCAAAAATGTGTTCCATTTTCTACCCAGAAATTACCCTATTTATATATATAATATATATCATCTACATATGTCAGAAGTATTGAAGATTGAGAAGATTTATGATACACTTAAAGTGTTCATCATACGTAAATAAATGTTATAAGTGACATAATAATGTTATATTCCTGAAAAATTATGACTATAATATAAAAGAAATCATAAAAGTGCAGTAAAAAAGGATAAATACCTTGGATTTTATTCACATTGCCAATAATTAAGATTTTACGATTTCGACCTCACTCGGACTATCGACGTGGACTCGATTTTATGCGAACACAATAATAAAGTTAAGTTAAAGTAATAAATGAAAATGTTTAATATTTTGTGAATTGTGTATCGAACATCGTATACTTTTACAAGAGAATCACATAATAGTTTTATAACATTTACATCTTTTGAACATCATCTTCTCCCCATCCCTTCTACAGGGTCGGCAGCTCATGAGTGATAATATCACTAGTTCTGTAAACTTCCAAAGGCCACGGAAACCACCTTCCATCAGGTGGGTCGTGTGCTTGTCTGCCACCTATGTGGTAAAAACGGTACAAATCATAGGTAATTATGCAACGTTTTTATTTAGGTACTGGAATCGTATTCTACTTTTCCTTAGGATGTTTGTGCTATACGACTAACCTTGATATTTTAAGTTCAATATTTTTTAGAGTGTGATTTTTAGTAGTCAGGTTTTAGTTTTCAAACTTAATTTTTTACTATAAATATTATTTTGGGACTAGAAAAAGTTAGTAATTTATGCATATTTGAAATATGCTAATGAAGCCCTTTCATCTAAAATTAAATACGGCATATTTATTTCAAATGTATTTTTTACCTCAGTACTTTATGACCTAGGGCGCCATATTAGATTCTGTGATTCAAGTCAACAACCAGCGGATGATTAATACGCATCTAACTAAACCTCATTTGTCTAGTTCTTATAATCACTCGGGGTTATATGAGGTAACAGTTGAACCTACATACATGCATGGCCAGTAAAAATCATAACCCTCCTTGGCTATGTCGTAGTCCGGTAAAAATAAACTGGCATCAAGTAAACTGCATTTGAACTGATACTGTAATCCAATCGAGAAAGTAATATTCATAAAAGTGTGTCGGTATTTGAGGTTGTATCAGCTTAACCTTTCTTTGACACGCTACACCTTACTATTTGGTATATATCGGTGTCCATATGTTTTTTAATAGATGGTTTCTATGTACGTATGAATTGAATTTGATTTGAGTTTGTTGACTGAATATTTCTTTAATCTCCTTTTGATGCGCAAGTATAGAAAATCTGTTTTTACTATAAAGTATGAATAAAGTAGGTCGTTTGCATTGAATTTAATGACAATCATCCAATCATTTCTTTTCTTTTTTCAATACTAAAGTACTTTGCAAAGAACTATTTGTAGAAATGGTATCAACCTATTTTCCAACTCACTGGTGCTTCAAATTTAAAATAAGTGCGTTCGGCTGTCGAATTTGAAGACTTTCTTCGTAAACGTATCTTTTATCAAAAAAAACTTGTCGAAATTCATTCGATTCAAGTAAATTTTGTTATTGCATGTCAAGACATAACTGGTAAAATGTGTGAGTTTTATTATGTCTTCTTAATTTAATTATAAATACATAGCTGATTGTAATTAGAAAGCATGTTGCATGTGTATACATTAGTATATACAGTTGCGATAGAATTATTAATAGTTCGTCTTTATCTTCATCTTAGCATTAAACCGAGTCGCATCCGAAATGATTTGCTCATCTTAAGATTAATTCATGAGGATTCAAATACAAATCCTTACTCTGGTGCAATCAGCCTAACCGCACTGTTGAAAACATATTTCTGCTGTCTACAAATATAACAGTTAAAATAAAAACTAACAAGATGAAATATTTCTTGTGCAAAAATAATAAAACAAAATACACGTTCAGTACAACAACGGGGTCTTACAATAAACACGAACAATTTGCATCTCGTTATCCAAGTTTTGCCGCATAAATTAATTCAATTTTTATCCGCAGAGGGTCTCGACTTGCAGCTGTGACAACTGTCACCGACAAATTCCTGGTTGAATCTAGAGGACCCACTTAAGTCACACACCGGTGTAATATCTTGTGACAACAATATTCACAAATCGGGCGCTATAAATATTAGTGCTATTTGCTCTAGGCTTGAATCTTCTTTTTATAGGTTAGTTTTATTTCTATTTTTATAACTTTGCTCTGATTCTACATAAGTTTTTTATATATTTCTAATGTTACCTATATATTTTTAAATATATAGTAATCTACCATGGTTCTTGTTTATTTGGTAAGTTCTTCATTTAGAAACAGTTCTACATCGTCCGAGTTCAGGACTCAGGTTAATATTGGTTACAGTATGAAGTTTGTACTTTGGAGCAAGTGATATACATCAACAACTAGTGGATGATGAATACACATCTAACTATACCTTGTCCAGTTCATAATTACTTGGGGATACATGAGGTAACAGATGAAGAAATCACCCTCCTCTGGCTATGCCTTTGTCCGGTAAAAATAAACTGGCATCATGTGAACTGAATTTGAACTGATTCTGTAATCCAATCGAGCAAGTGACATTTATGAAAGTCTAGAGTACTTTGGAGCCCGAAGTTCACTTCCTTTATTTTGACTTTTATAGGAATGAATGCGCTCTGACCCCAGTTTTTACAGTGAGCAAACTTTGATTGCACGATCTCTAACTTAACATTTGAACTCTCTACGGTTATGCATAATTAATTCGGAAAGCTAATGTTGCGCATTTCAGTTATCCGTGTGTCTTAATAGCAGTTTATCCTTCAATGATCTGGATTAGCTCTTCATATATTGTAAATAACTTGCCACTTGAGAATAGATTGTGTAAGTAATTAAAATAGATGAAAAGCTAAAATAGGCAGAGAGTAATAGGAATTGTAATATTGAAACTAATGTTTAGTAGGTAGATGGTTCATTCACCTGAGTTATATACTTGAATCTGATTTCCCCACTAAAGTGAGCACATTAAAAAATATCACACGATTTTGAAATCACCTCAATTAAATGGTTACGAGGTAGAATAATGAAACCCGGCTGATTTCATACTAGTAAATATTAAGGCAATCAGGGAATATTATTTACCTGTATGAAATCATAACTTTTTGTTCTATCCTTTTTGACGTCCTCCGTGGCGTAGCGGTAGTGAACGCGGCTGCTACGCAGGAGGCGCGGGTTCGATTCCTGCTCAGTGCAAATATTTGTGTGCTTGAAGCTGGGTGTTCCTGTGTATAATATGTATGTATTTACAAAAAAAAATATATCTATGTATGTTTATCCGCATGCTATACACAAGCTAGTTAAACTATGCTTATCATGGGTTTAGGTGACGTTGTGTAAATTGTCCTAGAATATTGTCCTAGAATATTGTCCTAGAATGTCCTAGACTCCTGAACCTGAACTTTCTGTTATTTGTTTGGAGTGACTGATGATGATTTCTTATCTTATAACATAACAGTATATATAAAAACTAATACAATGTCTATCTTTGCAGTTGAATGCCATATTAGAAAGGTTGTAATAAATTCAATAAGTTTCTCTTTTTAAGTGGTCAAAGTATGTTCTTTTCAGAAATAAATATCTTTAAACCGAAATCATCCAGTTTGGTGAAGCTGATCCAACTTACTATAATTGCGTGAACCCTGGTTACATCCGAAGTCTGGTCGTCATCTCGGAGTCGACAAAATAGGTTGGTACCAATTTATTGATACATTTTTGAAGGGCTTTAGAAGGTTCTTGAAGAATCAGATATGCGTGTGAGACGTCCGAGTGTATTGCACTCATCAATAGGCCACGTAGGCCACAAGTGGTATAAAAGTATGAAAACAATAAATTATTTCTTTTAAAATATAGAAATAAAGCTTCAAACGCAACAGAAATAAATATTACAGAAATAAAGAAAGTCAGCTTATTACGATTGGTATTCCATTGAGATTATACCTAGAAGCCTTTATTCTCGTGGCCTTTAAGTAAAATGGGGTAGGCTACAAAGAGTGGATTTTTATTTGGAATCTTTTAAAAAGCCGTACCTATTTAGTAAGTACATATATGTAGTTGTAGAGCGGAGTAGCGTTTTTACCCGACTATGCCAAAAGGAGGGTTATGTTTTTCGAGAGTGTGTATGTATGTATAATTGTTTAGCACTCTCTGCAACCTGTACGAGTCAATTGATTTTAAATTGTATTTACTCTGAGAATGACACTAGGTATATCAAAATAAAGGAATAAAAACCCGGCTGCTGTTGAAAAACCAAAACAAGTTTGTTAGCAGCAAATTGATTTTTATTCGGTATTATGATTTGCAAATGGGTATATGAATGGTAGACTGGCAGAGAATGCCTATGGCATTAGGTCCGCCCATGTACATAATATGCCATACGCCCATACATAAAGCATAAATAAATAAATAAATAAATGGGTAACTTTTTCGCCTCCCTAAAGTAATTAGTTTTTACTGTTAGAGGGAAGACCAATTTGTCTCTTGCGCTAGTGGCACAAAGCTCTCTTTACCTTCATTCTCCCTCCCCTCCACCACCACCTAAAGTAGGGCAATAGAAGGTTACTATACGGGCTTTATTCTTTTGTTATTTATTAATACAAATTTTAATACAAAAATAATACACCAAAATACCACGAACGAAGGGTTTATGCAGAGTGCATGCATTTAATTTTTATACAATTATTTCATTTTATACATGATTATATTATTTGTGAAGCATCATACTACCCCAATAACACTCGACTTAGTGTGACAGTGTCGACAGTACAAGTGTGACGCCTATAGTGTTGTGCGCTTGTCTGCCACCTAGGTAATATAAAAAGTCAGCTTGCTACAACGTAAAATACCTTATGAATAAAGTTAATTTTGTAACAAAATTAACACAACTTCGCAGTTTTATATTCGTATATTCTTTTTGTAGGTTCTCTAAATTATACAATTTTAGTGATTGCTTTATGTAAAATTTTTATAATTTATAATCATAAGATCAAAGAAAGTGCTCACGTTTTAAATTCGAGTAAATTCTTTGAATTATTTTCTAGAAGAACAAAAGAAATAATTCTTTTTAATTAACACGAAACTACGCGCTTTGGCTACGTATACAATTTCGTAACTAGTTATGTTAGAAAAAAAAGCGATCTTCATAATATAGTGATACTGGGTACTTACAAATAATATATTTATACGACACTGAACTTTGATACAGAGTGATGAATTACGAAACAATACTTTCCATTCTTCCTAGGTAACTCGTTTGACCTTCTTTAAAACACATATACTAATAAGTTTTTATTGCCTTCATACTTTAGTAATACACACATGAATGCTTTAAAGTAATAAAATAGAATCTTGAAACCATTATCTACATCTGAACTACTGAAACACGAACATATTACAATACTGCTACAAAATATTATGTATGAAATGCTGTTCCACGCGCCGGATATACAACACCATTTCCAGTTGTCGACAAACAACTCACTTTACACGTTTATCTGAGTGTTGACCCCGCAAACTGCAGACTTTCAGGCGTCAAGCAAGAATTACGTCACTATTGAACCAAACAGAGGCGAGTAGTAGCGGACTCGGGCGAAATAAATGTGTGTGAGCAATAGCCGTGTAAGAATAATGCCGTGTAAGATTCATAATATTAGTAAAAAAAAATTGGACTTTGCCCATGAGATTCTCGACATGTGGGATGTGAACTCAGCTATTATTGTACCGATAGTCGTTTCGGTCCACGGACTCATCGCCAAGAGTCTCAAACAACACCTTAAGAGGCTCTTGTTGAAGGCTGGTTCAAGGGCTTGAAACAGAAGGCAGTTTTGCTAGGCACGACACGCATAGTGAGGAAGTTCCTCTCCCTGGAGCCCAACCACCGGTAACTTGGTCCCTGTACCCGATACCAGTGGGCTATTATTTTTTATATATTTAAATAGACGTTTGTTATATAGGATATGTAATTATAAAGTATATTAACTAAATAAAGAGGATTAATAATATAAACAACAGTTAAAAACTGTGTTTACAAATTGCTTCAATAATACAGGTACACGTAATATTATTGAAAGTATATTTAATAACAGTTATGTTTTCACAATAATGAACTCTGTTTATGCCTACGAGGTTTTATCGAAATTTTAATTATACTGCTAGCTTTTAAATAAACTGTCGAAAATGTACACGGATATCATTCATTGAAATAAAATCACATTTTAAATGGACTGTCTGGTCAAGGATCTAAAGAAAAATACGGATGGTTTGTCACAGAACATCGACTGAAGCACTAAAATTTGTAGCAGTTACTAGTTGAATAGCAATGTATCACTGGTTGTATAGCAACATATATTTATGAAGCAAAGGATTAAATTTTCACTGTCAAATGTAACGTAATATTTTGATATAGCAACACAACCTAAAGTAAATATAGAGATATGGAAAGTAATTCCGTGATTTTTCTATAAAACTTCAAAACTTTTCAAAAACTGTAGTCGGTTATAGCAGATTTTATCACGAAGGACGGCATAATTAGAATGATTTTTTTAGCGATTCTTGTCATTAATGAGAACCAAGTGCTAGTATAAGTTTTGGTAAGGATAGATGCTGGTTTTGTAACAGTGCCTCGCATAGAATGCAGTGCAGTGAATGAGTGAAGCAATGAAGCATCTTATACTTTAGGTGCTTCCCTCATTCCCTGCACTATATTCTATGCGAGACTTCGTACGTATTTTTCTCTATGTCCATGGTAAACGTATTAAATTTAAAATATTTGTTTTCATATTTTCACACAATATAATTTATAGAAGTGAATTATACAAGTTTGCTCTTATATGACGAGTGCTCCGATAAGCTTTTTCAATTAGTCTCACCCTCTCCCTTCCCGCTCGGTGCAGGACTGAGGTGTCACCCCCGTACGGTGCAATCAATTCCAGCTCCACTTCAGTTCAGTAACTCCGTTGCTTTATCGTATGATAAAGGAAATTTTCTTACCTACGTATTAGCACTATCGTCTTATAAACCTGCGTTATTTAAGCGAGGTGTGCTGAAGCTCCGCATGAGGTCATTAATCAAATCCTACTCCACTGTTAGACATAGGCTTCTCTCATACTTGGAAGGCTTTGGCCTTCTTGGATGACTGGCGTACTGTTTCCACGCTGACCGGACTTGTTGGTACACGGTTTTATTTCAAGTTTTCTTTCTCTCGCAGTGATGTCGTCTGCGTATTTTTCCGTTACGACACCCGTCTCTTTACCTCCCGTCCCGTCTCTCTGTCCCTTTCGACTCCCTATGGATGAAGTGAGGTGGGGATAGTCTTTCTCCGTCACCACACGGATGTCATTAAACTAAGAAGTACTATTTTTGACGATAATAGTTGCTTTCATTGTTAGGCATGAATTATTCAGAAAAGGTATCAGATGGAACACATAACAGACACGGGCACGCTTTTCCTTAGCTTATACCTTTGTACTTAGGTACACCCAACATTGATCGCTCTCTGAGCCTGACGTTTAGAGTACTTCACATTATAAATTATTTAGTCGTGTTACAGAACCCTTTGTCTTTTATTGACTCCGAAGCTCGTATGAAAAGAAGTAAACTAGTTTTTTTTCCATAGTTTCCAAAGTGATTGTTATACCGTTCTAACAAAAACTAATTTCTGCGTAGAAGATTGATTTTTTCACAGCTTCAAGTTGTTGCGGCCTGAGTATTTAGTATATAATTTCAACATGATTCCTCCACGTCTTTCTCATAAAAAGGTCTTGATAGACAGATAGACGGAAAACAAAGCAATCCCTTTTTTCCCTTTGAGATACGGAACCCTAAAAAACTTTTTTTAAGACGAACAAACATTCTACTCGGTAATTCAAAAGCGTAACGTCATGAATAGAGTAATGAGTTCAAATTGCAAACTATTCATTTTTACATTTATTAAGCCAGACGATCTAAATAGAATTCATTAGACTAACAGTATTATAAATTCAAGTTAAATAAAGGTGTATTTGTATAAAACTTATAATTGAAACAACTTAATTAACCTTTGAATAAAAAGTATAAAATATGGCTTATAAATTGGCCAAATTTTATATAATATACATTATGCTTCTCTGGGGCAGGCATAGGTGAATTGACACCTACATTTGACCAACCACTGTGTCCGGTTACTCGTAATTGGGGTGTGTCTATTGACTCAAACCATGCATCTGAAGCTGAGTCTGGACTGCATATACATACATATATCAGACAGATGTTAAACAGCCCTATCTCTTAGACGCACCGCAGTGCGTACAAGGCGATTAAGGGATAGAACTGAGGGAAGATTTGGAGTTGGTCCAAATTCTACTGTGCCGGGAACGACAGGAACCGCAATTTTGTTTAAAAGATTAACACATATTTTATATTCCTTTGATTATACGCTATAAATCCTACTTCGGGAAGGCAATGGCAACAGCCCCAATTCCAAGCAACAGCCATTCTAAATTTTATTGTAATTGCTGAAAGTTAAATTAATTTCATCAATAATTCTATTTTACGTTCAACCTCATTATGTTTTCTTATGAAATTGCGTCACTGGTCTTTAGTTAAGAAACTATGTGTTTTGTTGTATTATTTTGTCATAATCATGACAGAGAGCATCCCGTACAGAACAAGGTTCATATTATATCCTAAAGAAGTGTGGTCAATCTGTGGTCATTTTGATTTCTCAATATACCTAATTTCAAGTATTGTAGTTTGAGTCACGATAAGTAATCGCATTCGATTGTTTTCGAGAGACCAAGTTAGCAGTCAAATTGAAGTTTGAATAAGCCACAAAATGGAACAGATGATTTAATATTCCATTCTGAGGTCCTAAACAATAACTAAGTTAGTTAAATCAGTAATTTTCGCCGCCGAGACTGCCAAACAAGCGGATTGACACGCTCAGGTATTTCAAGTCACTTCAATTATGTAGTACCAAGGTTCAGTATTCATAAATTGAACTATGATTCGTATTTAAGAATGACAAGTCGAAATTCAAACTGAGTGTCATTCTGAAACAAGGGCCCTGGACGATATCCTAATAGAAAGTGAATACGCGATAATCGCGCGAGTAAGCGATTCTACCGTCGAATATTCGTATGATGCCAAAAACTGGTGTCCTAATAGAACGCGGATCCGCGATTATCGCGCGAATGTTCATATATGCTTCATCGCGCGTCCGTACGAACAGAGTTCGCGCGATCCGCGTAGGCGCTATATTCTAGAAGAACGCATAAGAACATCTGAACCATAAGTTCTATTATTGACTTGTTTCGCTACCATGTTGGCCATACGCTTTTTTCTTCTCCGGGGTATAAGTAAGCAGCAGTCAGCTATGCACACTTATCCTGACCAAGTTCACAATTTCTTCTACATTTATTAAAACTTCCAGACAAGATCGATAAATACTCGTTTAGGAAAATGTGTACTACACATATTAAATTAAAATTCCTAAATATTTACCATGGATTGGTGTCCTATTCACAGAATTAATGACATTCCTTCGGTCAACCCTTACGATGACATTATATTTACCATGACCTCACCGTCCCTTTTTATTCAAAATTGTGCAGAGGGTGAAATTGTTGTGGAAGTACGGTGCTGGGATATCGACAGGATATAATATGTTACCTGTCATGTGCCGGTAGCTAATCTCCTTATCAATGGAACTATCGCCCCTTCTCCAATAATACAGCCAACTAGTTTCTTTTAAACGTGACGTTTTAGCGGCCGTGTGAATGAAACCAAAATCATGCTGTCATGAATTATGCTATCTCCTAGGAATCTCGCTTGATCAAAGTACTGGTTACACCTACACTTAGAGGCATCCAACCTCCCCAATGCGTTCTATATGAAGTTCAACTTTTCTTGTTTTAAATTGTTAACTCAGAATTGACCGCGGGAAGTGAGCCTTACTTTAAGACACCTTGTTATCAGTAGTGTTTTTTCTACTTTTAAATATTAGCAATGGGTGTAAAATATTTTTGCTTCTTTGCAACACGAGGACGTCATTGAACATGCCCTTAGGAGAAAAGAGGTCCTTTAAATTACAACTCAGGGGTCACTTTAAGATGCGTTATTAAAAAAATAAAATGGTGGCGATGAGGAATGAATTTTTATATAGCAAGTGTTTTATCAAAGTAGGTATTATACAAATGTGATTGCGTTGGATTTACGTGATTGAATTTTTGCAATTAAGTAATTAGCTGGAATTGGAATTTAGCACACGGGTAGAACACGACCGGTAATAGAATAGGTATATATTTAACATAATACGGAATCTATCCGACATATCGAAACGAAAACACTATCCCATGAGCATAGCCGCAAACTAGACTTGTAGTAGTATGCTGAATAAACAGATATCTGATTCTATAAAAGTTAGCATACAAAGTGTTTGCCAGCTGAAATCATACCCCGAGGTACATTTAACTTGAGTTAATATGATACGTAAAAGGTGGGTATCAAATAATTAAATATACAATGTTGCCGCTAATTTATGGTTTAATTTTCAGCGTAAGGGTTAAAGTGTAAACTGCCTGACTTTAGCTAATATTAAACTTCTGTTGTACTTGTATATATTAATTATGCTAACAGGTTTTGTTATTTTGTTCTGAATGTATATAAGTAAGATGTATTGTATTATGTACTGCTTTCACTAGGCCTCGGGCCTTAGTAAGAGGGATGTAGATTTAATAAAATCTAAGGAAAATGTTCTTTAATATGAGATAATTAAATTGATTGTTTAAATATTTGGAATTAATAAAAAATAGTGTTTATGAATTTCGGGACTTCACGCGATATATTTTTTTTTTTTGAAAACTTACTTTTGTCGACGTCAGTCAAGTCGTGACCACGGGTGCTGCAACGCACCCAAAACGTCGACAAAAGTAAGTTTTCAAAAAAAAAAAAAATATATCGCGTGAAGTCCCGAAATTCATAAACACTATGAGTAAACGCCGCGATAGTTTAAAAGTTACATTAATAAAAAATAATGAATAATGAAATATTAGTTACAGTGTTCAAAATTGCGAGGAGCTCGATGATCATATTGTTGGTGGATTGGAATTGGTGGATACACAGGCAAAGCTAATGACAGCATGCAACGGACGTTGATGTGAACTGAAATGAGATAAGTACATTCAGTAATGTGTAGAGAAATTGAGTCTTACTTGAAATGAATAATGTATGAGTCAAAATTATCGTACCAAAAATATAATAGGTATATATATATATATTATACCTATATTAGCTATATTAGACCTTCTGACAGACATGCAAGTACAACTCCATCAAAATTCTCGTGGACATTTAAAGCCCCTTACCCTTCACAGAGTTCTCAGTGAGTATACAGATTATTTCGATAAATTCAAAATGATGAAAAATAAACTGTGTAAGTAGTAAGTGCTTTGAATTTACATTCTGATTTTGACACATTCATAATGGTGATTTAGAAACGGTTTGTAAAATCTTGTATAGTTTATTTTTGAAGGCTAATCATAATAATACTAAAATCAGAAAGTTATTTTACAGCAGGGGACTGCAGTAGACGTACTGATTGATTGATATTTTTCAAATAAAACAAAAACAATTTCTCTAGAAGGGTGGGGTTTTCGTTAAAACAATGACTTATATTATGTATAAATATTTTCTTAAGTACATATAAACTCATCATTCTCAGAGCCTATTCTCAATTCAGTTGGGTCGGCTTTCTAATCTAACTAAGATGTGACTGAACTTCGATATTTTCCGTGAAGTGACTGCCGTCGAACCGGAACAGTTCCGGTTGTCATACAAACATTCGTGGCAGTTGTTACGGGTAGTTGAAGCCCTAAAAAGTTCACCAACTGGGCTAGTTACCTTGGAATAAGTTCTGGAGGCTAGATACCAATCACTTCGTGAAAATGTCGAAGTTCAGTCGCAATGCAGTTAGGTTGAAAAAAAAGCAGACCCCGGGCGCCGAGGTGACAGCTTCGGATGCAACCGGGATTAACGCACAGATATTTAATGATACTCAAACTTATCATAATCATTTTTCAGCCATATACTTAATTTTATACTCGTGCAGTCCGTGTGTATAACACGGGGACGAAGATAAGTCTAAACCTTCACGTAATTAAGGAGTAGAATATATCTAAATATTATATAACCATATGTATCTACTATTTAAGCGTTAAATGTATTATGTTCCTACAAAAATGTTAAACAATTATTAACATGAATGTGCGCTCATAAAGTGCACTCACATGAGCTTTATGCGTCCAAAATCATAAAACTAACAAAACATACACTGTGTGCGTTGGATAAATAGTCACCATATTTAATATAAAGATAGAGCTGTTTGTTTAACCCTGTTTACTCAGCACACGTTTTTGGGATAAGTAAATATAATATCGTTCAAAAATATTTGTAATCCATTCTGTTATGTATGTACTCTATGAATAAATTCTTCTAGAATATCTTATTATACGACACTTTACAGAAGTTGTAAGCCACTAGGCAGCTTTTAGGTCATTTCTAATTTTTATATAAATTTATTAGCATTTCATGGATTCACTATATATATATATATATATATCACTGGATACCGGTTATATATAATATACTAGCTGTTGCCCGCGGCTTCGCCCGCGTGGATGTTGGTTATCGCGACCAAACATACCATATTTATGTTTTTTCCCAAGGTCTAGTCTACCCTTTCATCAACAGTCATCATTCTCTGAACCTTTTCCCATCTCTGTTGTTGTCGGTTTTCCAGTCTAACTGTGATGCGGCTGAACTTCGATATTTTCCGTGAAGCGACTGCCATATGACCTCCACAACCAATGGTCCAATTACCATGTCGATGGCGATATCGAAGTTCCAAGTTAAAGTGTTAAAGTGGTTGGACTTTTGAGCGCTCGGCTTGACGGCCTCATCAGATGCTTTTTTACGCCCCGTTTAAAAGACCCGGGACTGTAGGATGAAGGAAACACGTGCGCCGGTAAGGAATTCCAAGACTTAATGGTGCGGCAGAGGAGAGACCCATAGAACCGCTTGGTTCTTGATGGAGTATTCTGCACCATATGCGGGTGACATCTAAGCCCTGCATGTGTTGTCCTGCGTATGAAAGGAGAGGGCGGCAGAACATTAACCATGGTAGAGACGGTAAAATACTGCCAGGGACTAACACATCTCTACGCATCTGCAAAGGTTCGGACGAAAGAAGACACCGCTGTTCCGGCGTGAAAAAACGTTTGTATGGCAACCGGGATCGGCGGCTTAAGGTGCTCTCCGAGGTACGACCAGACCAGTGCAAACAGCCATATTCATGCATACAACTTTTTGCACTGAGCGGGGATCGAACTCGTGCCCCGTGCGTAGCAGTCGCGTGCACTACTACCACACCACGCAGGTCCTTTCATCATCAGTGTACACTATTATAGTATAGGTGTTGCCCGTGGCTTCACCAGCGTGGATGTAGGTGACCGTGACCAAAAATAAACATGTTGTCTGTGTTATGACAGCGTGCGATTTGCCGTCGACTTCACAGAAGAAGTGTGCAAGTTGCAAGTAGACTTGGGTAAGTACTGTGAGTACCTAATGTGTATCGCGTATTATAACACGACTGCGTACTTGGTTGCTCTGTAGCATACAGTACCTACTCGCGATGTACTTCTTGGCGAGTGTTGTCCTTTTTAATATGGCAGTTTTAGCATTGTAATGAACGCAAAGGCGTTTTGTCGTCGTTTGAGATGACGATCTTCTGGTGTAGAGTTTGCGGTGTCCTCGTCTAGCCTCTGGGTATGGGATGGCGCACTTTACGCCACCACCGCAGCTTGCTTCTGCTAGAGTGACAGGTGGCTCTACCCGTCCCTCCGGGCTCATAGGGGACGGAGGTCATTCGCAGACTGTGCGTGTCCGGAGTCTTCTCCGAAGCCGACCCGCTATCTTCTTCTCAAGCATTATTTGCTCGTAAAAGGAGACGGCGCATAGTACCATAGCCGTGAGTAATGCAGCGAGCGAAAGAACTATGTGGAGCCCTAAGTCCTCGCTCGCATCACCCTCGTATTACACCTGAACATTTTCTTGTGGTATAAAGGAATTACAATTTTCTTCTGTCGAATCGACGGCATTTTTGAGTTGCCATTATAAGGAATACAATGATAATGCATTGCACTGATAGCACAGAAACTCTCTTAACCTTCACCCTCCTTTCCGTGTGTGATAGCTCTGGTGTTTCAAATATTTTACCGTCTTCTACCACGATGAATGTACCTTCATCTTTCCGACACAGAACAACACGTGCAGGGCTTAGATGTCACCCGCATACGGTGCGGTGAACCAAGTGCCGCACCATTAAGTCTTGGAATTCCTTACCAGCGCACGTGTTTCCTTCTTTCTACAGTGTCGGGTCCTTTAAGCGGGGTTTAAAAAAGCATCCGATGAGGCCGTCAAGGTGAGCGCCACTATTGTAATACTCTACGTGTTTGTAATGGTGACCCTCTTTCCGGAGACTTTGCCTTCAATTTACCATCAGGCGAATTGAAGTCAAATCACATCCATAGAATAGGCCGCGGTAACCACTTTCTATCAGGTGGGCCATGTGCTTTATTCCACCTAAGTGGTATATAAAAAGTTATACGAAATCAAGTAGGTCATGTTTAGGGTACTTAAGGAACTGGTATGATAATAATTACGTGCGCCTTTTTTTCACGCCTGAACGTTTTCCTTGTAAATTCTGTAAACAATGTAGGCAGTTCAGTTGAACAAAGATGTCAAAGACAGTACCGACATCTGTTTCACATTTTACAAATTATAAGTTGTTTAAAAAAAAAATTGACAGGTCTTATATAGTCCCGTATGTAACGAAACCATACCTTGAATTTAAATCGATCTACGCCATCTATTGTTGCGCCATGTACTAAATAATTGAATAACAAATTTTAATTTCATGATTAATTACGTATTTTTTTTACAAATATGTACGTAAAAATGAAGTTTTTTTATTCACATACTTGACTGGACGTAATAAGACATAAATATCATCTTATAAGAATAAAACAGCGCCCCCTATATCTTTACTCATATTTCGTTTAACATCATTAATGCTCACAGCTCCGGTTCTATTGAACCGATTGCGATGAAACAAACGTAAGATTTTAAGTCTGACCAAGCCCCTTCTAACAAAAAAAACCGCATCAAAATCCGTTCAGTAGTTTTTGCGTCCATAGCGGACAAACAGACAAACAGACAAACAGACAAACAGACAGGAAATGAAAAAAAAATATTTTCGTGTTCAGTATCGTTCACTTAACATATCCCAAGTATTTTTTTTTAAATATCTCCAATGTACAGACACGACCGCTTTACAATTATATAATAGTATAGATGAATGAATATAACGTTTCAAACACCGAAAAATATCAAATATTCACTGCTGGACACAGAGCCCAAATTTGAGAGACTTAAGCTTATTATTTCCGCGCTTCTTCTTCCACAGGGAGGTTCTTCGCAATGATATCGACAGATGGAGACTACCACTAACGTATTAAATTTAGATATTTTGATATGCTAGAAAATGAAAACTTGATCTGTTTTCCTAATTCGTTCTACAACGTTCCAATAATTATGGTCAGCCACTAACCCTTTATGGTTTACCAGAATATTTGAATGGTAACCCTCAGTCTTTCCCATAGTTTGGGTACGGAAGGATATGTGCAGTGATAAGACTTATAACATTATACCAATGAAAATATTAACAACATTATCTAATAGTTATTGTCTGTGTTTTGGTTTCCTGGGCTTGATGTTCCCGCGTTAATGAGAATGTTTACTTACTGTGCAAAGTTTAAATGTAATTAAGTTGAATAGATTTTTATAACTTCAGTAAAGTACCTCCACCCTACAGTTAAGTACCACGTCCTAATAACCTTGTGTTGTGTTTCCGGCCGTGAGTAAGGTAGTCAGAGCTCACTAGAGAAGTAGGAGCACAAACTCTTTTAACCTTCAATCCTTTTTCCCAACCAATTACATTTACTTGTTTGGGTGTTACTGGATGGGAATAAATAAATAACAAAAATAAGTCGATGTGACGTAGCTCCGAGACATGGCGATAACAGCGTCCGTATTTCCTTCATTTAATAAGTACTAGACATGGAATTTTAGACAGATTGACACTTACCTAATTTAATTTGGAACTCAGGGGGCCCGGCGCGTCGGGTTGAAAATTCAATGTTATTTGCTAAGTTGTGTTGATTGTCAGAAAATACTTTGAAGCCATATTAGTGCAAGCCTTTTTGAGGAATTATAAAATTTACTATTCTTTGATATCAAACTTTTTGAGCTCTACCTTGTTCCCGATTTCTTATGAGACTGCTATTGCAGCGGCGGCGGTTGGGATCAGTTGCGAAAGTTATTATAATATGTATGGGTTTAATATTTAGGTCGACAAATTGACTGCACCCTAAGACGCCCAACCATACTAAACTTTTGGGTGCAGTCAAACAAACCATACTTTTTGTTTTATCGTGCGAAAATTCCCCACGGATACCCCCTACCGGAGCCGGTTGGTAGGTTATGTCGGACTCGAACCGACTAAAACGCACGCCGTCTTTGGGTCTTCAGTTGCCAGAGGTGAGGTAGTAGCTAACATATCCCTCGCACCCCGGTAGACCCGGAGCCTTCTCTTCGAGATGACCCCCGTCGGGTGTAGAGACCACGGTGTCTCCAACTAGCCCCCAGGTATGGGGAGGCGCACTTTGCGTCACAAACAAACCATACTGAACTTTTGTGTGCAGTTCAAAGGATAATGCCGCTATAGATGCTGTTACTAAAATGGCGATTCGTTCTTTGACCGCCGCTTAAAGAAGTTGTTATTGTATGAATGGTTTAAAAATATAATACAAAAATAGGCTCATATCAGAAATCCTATAATAAACGGGTAAATTGTTATCCACATCGATATAGATTACAGTGGCCGCGGGGCGTTAAGAAGAACCGTGTTGTGTACAAATTCGATAGATGTTGCCGCTAGTAATGAGAGCGTTTCTCATTCGATCCGCGCACCCATTTCGTTGTTTTAATATTGGGCTAGGAAAGAAGCGATTTGCTGTATTAATTAGCTACTTTTAATGCTAAACTTTTAGCTCAACTCAAACATATATGAAGGATTTCAATTTAGAATATAAAATGTAACTCGTAACAAGACTGACAGTAACTAGAAATACTTATCTTCATTTACAGTTGTACGTTACTTGATGTCTTAAAATACATACCTACGTTTTGAAACGATGTAGTTTTAATATAAATTGTATGTGCTCAACAGCTTTTGGCCATCGTATTGTAGTCCACTGCTGGTCATATTTGCTCAGCATTTCACAAGCACTTTTTTCAATTAGGTACCAATTACTTCGATTTTTCGAATGCTTCAAGAACATTCATCATCATTCTCTGAACATTTTCAGTATAACTATGATGCGGCTGACCTTCGATATTTTCCGTGAAGCGACTGCCACCTGACCTCCACAATCAATGGTCTAATGACCAATGGCGATATCGAAGTTCCAAGACTGGTTGGACTTTTGAGGTCTTCAACTACCCGTAACGACTGCCACAGATGTATGTATGGCAACCGGGACCGACGGCTTAACGCTCTCTCCGAGGCACGACCAGACCAGTGCAAACAGCCATATTCATGCATACAACTTTTTGCACTGAGCCTCGTAGGTAGCAGTCGCGTACACTACGGACCGGCACGCCACGGAGGCTGCTTCAAGAACATTATCCTATCATTTATTTATGGATCAGGTTTTGAGAAAGTAGCGTGTATCAGTTTATGCTCAAAGTTACCGCCGCCTCTCTGGCCGCACTATTAGGGTTACAAGAGAAAAAAATCGGCAATACACAAGCAACATAACGCACGTGACTTGGCGTTGCGATTGTATCTAATGACACTGTAATGTTCGCTGTAAAAGTACAACATTTTTAACGACTGTTTGACTAATGCTTTTGACTTTAGAACCAAAAAGAATTTGCTCATTTCCTAACCTTTTTTTTTCTTTTCTATTAGGAGGTAAATGACGACGACTTGCTTATTCAGCAGTGTGAGGTTGCAAGTTGTGGTATACTGCTGTAACTAAAAAGTCCTCAGCTGTTGTGCTGTTACGATTACTGTTAAGTCATAAAGAGTTAGCGGTTTAATATAATTATTGGGACGTTATATAGTGAACTAATAAATCAAGTTTTCACTTGAAATGTATTATTTAAAAAAAGAATGTATTTGCCATTAGTAGCACAGCAGTTTAGAACAAAGATAATGCCACAGTTCGGGTATATGGTGCTTACATTGTTCTGTGGTATTTTGAAGTCTTTACGAGCATTTTAACTTACACCTCGCCTTGTCATAGATAGTGTTAGCTCAGCGGCACCTTTGTAAAGATTACGGGAAACCAGAAATATTTATTCTTGATGACTTCTGCAGCTTGGCGGTAGATCCTTCAACTGCTGCTACAAGTACCGCATATTGCATATTGTTATATATTTATAGAATAGAATAGAATAGCATAAATAAAATAAAATATCACTTCATTGTACACCAGTAATTAATACATATTATAAAGTTCAACATAGCTCATTGACTACAATGGATAGTGTTATGTCAGACTGCGATCTGTAAAAACCTTCTGATGTACTGGTCTCTTTGGAGTAACAAGTAACAAGTGGTGTACTTACTTTTCGTGAATAATTATGTACCTAAAATACGTAAATCCAATATTATACATCATATACAATATATACATTTCAAAACAGAATATTACTTATCTTAATAAGCCTTTTCCTTACGGATAAGATAGATTTGTATTTACTAATAATGTATATTTGCATTAAATTTCGTATTTCTTTATTTATTCATATATATTTGTAAAAAGTTCATAAGTATGTTTTGCTTATTATACCAATAGAGTATTTTATTATAACAACAAATTTCATTTAATTTTTATTTTTAATAGATTTGTATTTTTCTTCTACTTCATATCAGTGGCAACAATTAGAATAGAGTTAGATACGCCCAGCCCAAAAAACAGCGAAACTGACCGCACTTTCCATTAATTATACCATCTCAGGCAAAGTGTGCTGATAAATGAACTATTCCATACTTTTTGTTTTCTAAATATTCCACACTATTGTAGGATATGTTATTTCATTTATCAAGAGACTATACTCTGTTTGCGATGATAATCAACACAAAAACACGTAGGTGTCTGTTTGAATAATAAAATCCAATAATTAAGCCACAAGGTGAGCGTTATAAGCAATGGAGGGCATATAAAACAGAAAACGTAATAATGCTAACAGAGGAATGGAGACGGTGAATATTAAATAACGAAGTACGACATTTCTGTATTCAACTGGGAATGTTGGTATCAATGTTTGTTGTATTTTATCTTTTTGTGTGACTAACCCTGACCTTACAGAAAACACATGAAAAATAGACAAATATAAATCAAAACCAATAATTCCACCAATTGCATTTGGGTCAAAACTTAATAGAATATACGTTATGTGTCATAATGTTGCATAGACATTCCACATAAGCAATGCGATTAGCTACCACCTAACACATCCTTTTAGCCTATAACCTCTTAAAAGTTATAACCAATCCTTCCCTTCAAATCCCTTCTCACAGTCAAAATATGTGAGAAGTTAAGAACTAAACACTAGTTTCCATATTGACGAGATTAATGGTAATTTTTTTGTGAATGAACTTAACCCAGTTAATTAAATAAATTAGATTTGGACCGCAAAAATATTTCTAAAGGTAGAGTGGACACAAAAAGTTCCTGGACCCCTTAAGATCTATAATCTTTTGGCAACCTATGTCTGATTTAGCCTAAAACATATATAAAGGTAATATAATAAACCAGATCGATGTCATGTTTCTTCATAAGAAAAGTAAACTCATGCAGATAGTAGTCGAAATATAGTTACATTAATAAGTAGATCTATTATCCAATAGCTTGTAAGACTACTAGTTGCGTAGTGGCATCACTTCGTAAATAGTTTTAAATTGTCGAGGAAC
Organism: Pelosia muscerda; assembly: GCA_963691645.1. Classification (NCBI taxonomy): domain Eukaryota; kingdom Metazoa; phylum Arthropoda; class Insecta; order Lepidoptera; family Erebidae; genus Pelosia; species Pelosia muscerda. The sequence continues at coordinate 28,677,580 of OY829098.1, forward strand.
TTTATGTCCTGTACATGTTATATGAGCACTGTACATGTTATAGAGACATGGAAACAAACAAATGAGGTGGCAATAAAACGAAATTATTTAATCATGTTGGTCACAATTATGATACTTTTTATGGTGAAAATTTACATAATATACATTTAATGTCTGGTTTGCAATGCAACAGGTAAAGCTATGATGAAAGGGTCAGGCAGTATAATTTTCGTAATAATCGTGATTCTTACAAAAAACGCATGCCCGATCAGCAAGTGGATTTTGACGTTCAATTATATCAAACTACTACTACTGAAAAAATATATTAACTATTTAATGATGTTAGATTACGTAGTGCATAAGCTTATACAATACATAAATTGTTCTTAAAACACTTATGTGATACTGCAGAAACACTATTTTTCACAATAAAATGAAAATAATGACCACGTAGCGATGTAACTATGTATATAAATAAAAATGAGTCGCAAAATATGTTGCTAAGCGCGTAATTCAAAAACAGCTGGCAGATATCAAGTAAATAATTTTATTTTTATTTATTTCTTGAACTCTATCTCTTTTTAAAACGCGGATGGAGCTGCAAACAATAGCTAGTATTAACTAAAAACAAGATTATCTTAAGACTAGAAATTTTGTAACAACTATGATTATATTATTGCACAGCAACACGTACATTACCTGGAAAAATTACGCGCATATAACTGTGCGGGTCACAATTTTAACTGCTCCTAAAGGAATATAAATTTCAATTTTAAAATCTCCATATTGCCGCACGGTATCGTGTTTACAAAAATGCGGAAGAGAATTCATAGTTGTGTTTTTCAAATTTTATTTTCAGTGTACAAGCCTCTGTTATTTATTGTTTCGTTTTTAGTTCTTGAAATGCAAGCAAGAAAAAGTTTACGTAGTAGCTCTTTTACACAATATGAAATAATATAATTATAGTTTTGTTATCGCAGTTTCATTTTTTTGTTATAATTTTTTATAAAGATAAAATTGTAAACAAAAGGCATTATTAAAGAACACACAGAATATATTTTTTATTTATTTATATGCCTGTTTTATTTTAATATCATGGAGATTGTCGTTTTTAGACTATTAGATTTTTTAACATTGAGTTTATGTCGAATAGATAAAATACTTTAAAGAAAATGGGAGCTAAAAAGTTCAACGAAAGAGCAGAATGAAGCTTGTAAGTATTTATTCATTAAGATAAATGTATAAAACTATGTTTAATAAAAAGTTTATACAAAATGGCAAATTGAAAAAGAAATCAAGTACATAAATTGCTGTGATCCTGGTTTCTTGGAACAAAAATAAAGATATCTATTATAACATTTACAAATGTTATAATAGTTTTACCAAACATGATCAAAAATATCAACTGGAAGCATTGCTTTAGCATTTTAAAATCGTATTGCCTGAAATCTTTGAATAAAAACTATTTGTAAAAAACAGTTTGCAACCCTACATTCAATTAAGAGAGCACGACAAGCCGTTTAAAATTGAGTGACAGGCCGATCAGACCAAGTGACCCTCTTTTAGTATGCAGAGAAGAATTTCACTCCGAGTTAAGCGTATAATAATTAAACGGCAGCCATTATTACGATAATATATACATACATAAACCCAATCCCAATGCTGTAAGCGGTGGCGAGCCGATTACTATTAACCGGGCACTTATAAACCTGCGATAAATACACACATAACTTCGAAGAGCATCGAAAAGTGATTGGTGTGTGCCATGGTAAAACCTGTGATCGAACCCGAGACCGATAATATATTCAGATGACAAAATGAGTAAAATTTAGAGCATCACTGAAAAAAAGGCAACCACTTGCAAAGGCCAGAACGTCAATAGTTCGAAATTGGCTCAAAGTTTATGTTTATGTTAGACTCAAATCACATGAAAAAGCTTCTGAAAAGACCGGCAATCTGAGAGTCAATATTATAACCTCGTGGGAGTTTCTGAGACTTGGCCTTCAGTATACTGTCTAGCGGGGTAAAGACAAACGACGTGTCCTACATTAAAAAACGTCTCTTTTTACAGTTTTTTTAAGTATGACAGTTAGATGATGAAAATCAGATGATAACAAGTACGATGTTGAGTTAGACAAATCAGACGCCGGAAATTGATGCCCGATCATCGAATGAAACTTGTATTCATAAATATCTAAAATTGGACTGATACATCAAGAACTATTGAAGTCTCGTAATTAAGCGAAACTTCATCAGAAAGAGACAGTTTATGTGTGTGACGTGAATGTTATGCCAGATATGAGCTCGAGCACTGTTAGAGCAGAAACAATACTTTTTTTAAATACATTTTTAACTGAAACACAAGTTAATTATCACACATCGCATACCTCGGACAATAAAGGCGTGTATACACATACGCGTTTTTTTTATTATTTCACCATTCGATGTAAAATACTTCGACTCATGTTCCATATTTTTTTCGTAATTTTCCTTACAAAATCCATGAAAATGATCTAAAAAAATACAAAAGCTACTTCTGTAAGAAATGTCATAATTAACTGGCAAAGAAAACGTAAATATAGTTGCTCGATGCATAATTTATTTAAACCATTAACATTATGTACGTAATTGCATTCCAGTCTTTATTGACCCAGTCAAATTAAAAGATGTGTACTGGTAAGTTACTTACTCTTTTATTGCACGGTATATTGTCGAATACATTTTTCGTAACTTCACTTAAGCGTCATTGTTAAACTTATTCTGAAACGTATGTGTACTCAATCCTTAATAATTTTATAGATTATTTCACAAGTCACTTACTGCTTCATGCACGACAGCTTCCTTATCATGAACAAATCTTAATCATACTTACAGAAAAATGTGAATATTATAGTTAAAACGTAATTATGTTTACGTATGCATAGACAGCGTGTAGATAGAAGTGTGTAAGGATGCGCGGGCGCGGGGAGCTCGGTGTCGTGAGCGGAGCGGTCGCCCGACGAGATCTTTCTTTAGTTGTGAATTGTGATGAGTTTAATTTAGGTTTTTTCTGCCCCAAAAAAGATATGTGCGAAATTTGTAGCGTGCATGAAAATGAAGACGAAGAAAGAAAAAAACAGTTGAAAAGTGATTTTGATATGCATCTTAAGAACAAGGAAACTGTAAAGAGAACTTAAAGAAATATAGAAGTTAAATTCCGACCCTAAAATAAAAACCATGGCGTGTTTTGATCTAGAAAAGGTGCTTTCTATACCGCAATCACCGGTGGGGATATTTCACTATAAAAGAAGTACCCAGTGCTGAATTTTACTATATAAGTACGAGATTCTTCAGAAACAAGGCTATTGCTACATGTGCCATGCTCAGATAGGAAATCGTGGAGCCAATGAAATAGCCAGTTGTTTAAGGGTTTTTACAGAGTGAAAGTGCAAGAGGTATTTAAGAGATATCCTTATAGTAATATTTTAGGCCAACTCTTTGCGTCAAACTCGACCATAAATGAGGGGAGTGCCGAACCACCTGTTATCCCCTGGTGTGGTATAACCATGCCAGATGTTAAATTCACACAACGGGTGGTTCGGCGGGAACTAAAATCCCTAGACATTCGGAAGTCGAGTGGGCTGGATGGTATACCGGCAATAGTGCTCAAGCAGTGCGCTCCTGAGTTGTGCCCAGTACTTACACGACTTTTTGCGCTTTCTTACTCCAAGAGATGAGTCCCGGCTTCGTGGAAGACAGCATACGTGCACCCTGTCCCTAAGAAAGGCGACAGAACAGACCCGTCCCATTACAGGCCTATCGCTATAACCTCCCTCCTCTCGAAGGCAATGGAGCGTGTTATAAACGCACAGCTCCTGAGATACCTTGAAGGTAACGATTTATTGAGCGACCGTCAGTACGGCTTCGTCTGGCACAGAGGTCTGCTAGCGAAGCTGCCATCGTACGGACTCTCAGAGGGACTGTGCGAATGGATTGCCAGCTTTTTGTCCAACAGAAGCATCCAAGCCGTCGTCGATAGCAGTTGCTCGGACCGCATGGATACAACGCTGGTGTCCCGCAAGGCTACGTCCTGTCCCCGACCCTGTTTCGGCTGGATATCAATGATATGCTGTCTGATGACGCCATCCATTGCTATGCAGACGACAGTACCGGGGACGCATATTACATGGGCCGTGCAAACATCCCTCGCTCTGAAGGAGGAAAGTCTCTAACAACTTGTGTCTGAAATCGAGATTACTCTCAACAGAGTATCCGATTGGGGACGACTAAACCAGGTCCAATTTAACCCCACTAAGACACAAGTATGTGCATTCACCGTTAAGAAAACCGCTAACAAAACATTTATTGTAGCGCCCCAATTCCTGAACACACCGCTCACCATCTCCTTGAGTATCGGGATCCTTGATGTCGATATCTCCAGCGATGTCCAGTTCCGCAGTCACTTGGAGGACAAGGTTAGGCTGGCATCAAAGAAACTAGGAGTGATTAACAGGGTGAAGTAGTACATCACTGCGGAGCAAAGACTCGTTCTTTATAAGGCACAGATTCGGCCCCACAAGGAGTACTGCTGTCACCTCTTCGCCGGGGCGCCTGCATGCCAGCTTGGCCCCTTTGACTCGGTATAACGGCGGGCGCTGAGGATCGTCAACAATCCCATACTCTCCGGCGGTGTGGAACCTCTGAACATCAGGAGGGACTTCGCCTCACTGTGTTCTACCGCTTGTGTTCAGAAGAATTGTTTGTCATGATGCCCACACCTACTTTTTATCATCGCACCGCTCGCCATAGAGAGGGAATTCATCCTTACACACTACGACCGGAAACGGTGCGCACTGTGCGGTATGAAAGGAGTTTCATCCCGCGCACGCTCAAGCTGTGGAATGAACTCCCTGCCGTGGATTTCCCAAGCGACTACAATATGGGGTTCTTCAAAAAGTTTCTACAGGGAAGGCAGCGCGTGTGTGACGCCTTTGGTGTTGCAAACGTCCATAGGCCACGGTGACCGCTTTTCATCAGGTGGGCCGTGTGCTTTTCTGCCACCTAAGTGGCAAAAAAAAAAGACTTTTATATTAGTATTATTGTACCCGATTGATTGACGTGCTATGAGTTGATAATTATGTAAAAGTTCCTTACCAAAGTTTTAATGATCGTTGCGTGCCATTCTGATTTTATTATTGTTTACATATAGCAATGGTTGTGGAAATATGATAATGAGAATTAATATTTTTCGTTTTGTAACTTTCATAGATGTAAAAAATAGCTATAGTTAGCAAAATAAGTACAAAATAAGAAAATATTAAAAAATATATATAATCGTGTTTTATTCCTGCGATTAATCACCAAACTCTTTTTTATATATTGTACAGTAATTGTAAAATCATAACAAATTAAATACCCGCAATTCTCCAATTAAAATGTGAAGTTATTTTTTGTTATTATGAAATTGTAAGAAAATATGTATTACTCTGTAAAATATTTCCTCGTGCAATAAATATGCGTGTCACATACAATATAAAATTTTAATAAATTATCACTGCAATATATACTTATACAAACTTACTCATTATTTATTTTCAAAAATAAACGTGCAATAAGTACTTAAAACTAAAAGCTCCGAGGTATATCACGAGAAAAAACAGGCAATAAAAGCGTTTGTTTACATAAGATTCATGTTTTGTTTATACCTGAACAGCAAAAAAGGTGTATGTTTATTTACCAACAGTTACTTAAGGAAAACCCTAATACAATAAATAGGTAATTGTTAATTTTCCCTGTACTATGAAAACAGTAAATCTATCTATAATTTCAGTAAATACATATTGAAGAGCTCATTCAGAGGCTTCTTATGGTATATGATACTAAGTACTATCATTATTAGTTCAGTTAATATTCCAGAAACAAACTGTTTTTTGGCTCTCCTGTAAAGTTGGTGTTTTCCAGATACGCCTTTGTTGTCCGAGGTATGCGACATAATTATTATCATACTACTTTAAAATTTCATTCATAATATAAGTCTTTTTTACTTTCATAGTATGACATCTCGTAATGAAACATTTTGTTCATGTGTTTTAAGCCCTGGCATTTTAAGTGTACTTCATTTCATTGTCATATTACCATCAGAAATTCCCTGTGGAATTCCCGCCTGTTATGTTCACTGCTGTATTGAAGGGTTCAGGATTATATTACTCTCATTGCTACGGTTCGTTGTCGTTTAATGCCCTTAGTAGGTCATGGTTTGTTATTTATTCTGTTTTAATATTAATAACAATAACCACTGAAATTATAAATTGGAAATGTAAGTATAATTTTTTCACCAAATATTAGACTTATCTTATTATTGTTATACGTTTTATAGTTAAAAAAACCAAATGGTTACTTTATTGGTTCTCAAAATAAAGGATTTTCTTCCGAAATTATCACATGTAAATGGCATAAAAGCAGATTAAGTTAGTATTATTCCCTGTTTAATTTTTATATTGCTACTATATCCACCTTGTTCTTAATTAGGATCTCGAGTCCCAATTATTTGCTAAACGACGTTACCCTATTAAAAATGATTGTTCGAATTGTTCAAAGCTGAACTTAATCATCTAACTTAACAGACCCTTGTCAGTCGGTGTTAGGTACTACGTTCTGATAACTTTGAGAAGTCATAGATATAGAGATAAAGGACTTAGTTCATACTTATAGAACATTTGTCCCTTCCTTCAACGTTTATATTAATCTCTGGCTTTCATCGCTGCTAAGGTTGTTCAGTTTTGTTGAGTCTGTTCAGAGAAGGGAAGTGTTACATAAGACAGCCGTAATGTCGTGATACTGAACTAAATTATTATTCTATCTATCTATACTATTATATAATTGTAAAGCTTACCATAAGGCGAGGTAAGGTCAAATTGATAAAGCTATCCTAGATAAAAAATGCATAATCCCGTCTTGGCAATTGATCCTATAGTTCTTTTTTTTTGGTAAGATAAAAGTTAAAATTATATTACACGAAATTTCCAAAATATATAGAAAAGTGCGTTAAACTACGCAATGGTTATCGATTCATAATATTAATGTAATGTTGTACTGTTAGAAGCGAAAGGTACAATGTTTCTCTTAGATTAAACATTATTACATCTTATCCTTGCCTTGATTTTCTGTAATGGGCCTTGAGAATTTTCGTTCACAGTATAATATTATTTTACAACATCCGGGCATAGCTTCCTTAATCAAATCTTTAATTACCAATTTTAGTCCAATGACATCATTTTATTCAACAATATACCTACACCGTTCAAATCAATAGATATTTCTTTATAGTGAGGGTAGAAGGATTACCATGAATATTATGGAACTTAAAACAGTCAATCTTGAATAAAGATCTTAAGATAATGTAATTTGCCCAAAATGATTTCACTGAAAAGATATTATCGATGGCATTAAAAGGTAATCAATTCCTAACAAAACTATAAGTGACGTCAAATTTAAAAAATATAATATTGATATTATACATTGAAACGAATTTTATATGATGTTATGATCAGTTTGTCCGATGCAATAAATATCACTGAAGGAGCTAAATTACGTTCAAAAATTAACAGGAATTTTTAAATCAAGAAGTGATAAAAAGCCCTGTCCAAAGGAATTTCGAAATGAAGCTAGTATGGTGACAGGTATGAACCAGTGATTCTAATCTTAATACTGGTAGGAAGATATAAAGATGATTGTTTTTTCATTATTTTCGAAGAAATAAAGACTCACTGTTCATTCAAAAATTTCACTTCTTATTTTCATTAACTTTTCTTCTCTTCCTTATTAAAATAATCTTCTGTCCACCCTTAATCAAATTGTATGCGGTCCGCTACATGAATCTATTACTATTTCCCAAACTGCCAGACGTCATAATTTCAGTTTCAATTTTCCTTTTCAAGTGTCATATTCATTAAATTAATTCAAATATTCAACTAATTAAAATATTGAACAATAAAAAAAAACAAAACAAAAAGCAAGTTTGAAAGTAGGCGGTGTAGACGAGTCAGTCTTATGCTATATTTACGCAAAAATGCAAAATTCGGCAATATAAACCGTTTTAGTAATAAGTTAAAGTTTTAAATTATTTTCTTAGCATACACTGACATACGTCCGAACTTTTTCGAAAAAAATCAGGCTTGTTCGAATGATAATATAAAACATCGTAAATACCTACTTTGTTATTTATATCAAATTTATCTCTATTTAAAACGGATAAGGTTTGTTTTCGTTCTGCAGCATATATGATTTCGGCTTATTTGATGATACAGATATTATATGTATACGAATAATCAAAAAAATTGTTTACTAGGTAATGCAATGTATTATTAACGGTTGTATATGTTAGTTTGGCAACATCCGATCCCCTACTGTAACACATGTGTACAATTTTTTTTACACACATTCGTATTGTTCTAATTGAGTTTTTCTGTTCGATGATTTGTTAGGCCAATGAGCGAGCATTCGTATTGACCTTTGAATAACAAAACATAATAAACTTGTCAAGTATAAGTTCATACAACATATTACCCCAGGTCCAACGTAATCTTGAAACAAACAAAGATCGATTAACCCGTTGGCTGGCGTGCAATGTAAGCAACTTGGAGCCATTAGTGTGTGTAAACATATTTGTGTTATCTCCCCAATAGATGGTAAACGAAACTCTGATACTTACGGAACGTTTAGGTTGATTCAGTAATAGAGTTATATCAAGTTCATATACATTTTATTGTATACGTATATACAATTAATAAAATTTTATTGGGTTAAATCTCGGTTTATATTGCAAAACGTATTCTATTCTTCTGGTGTTAGGAAGTCAAATTAGTGAATTGATGGTGAGATGCCTTCTACCTAAGGAAAGGATAGCTGCATCCTGCGTTTTGTTTCTTTTATCGCTGTTTTGGGTTCATGTTAATTCATTTATTTTTCATTTATTCAAGCGCACTTTCCACTTAATATTCTGTTAGTAAGTATAGTAACGGCACGTTATGATGGCAATTTTGACATGACTTTTTGGTGCGCTTAGTATAGTGGACAACGAACTGTTAGACTGTTAACTAATAAAATTCATGGCGAGACTCGATTTATGGATATAACATCACAATCCGAAAAATAAAAATAAGAAAAAATAAAATATAAGCTTTCGTTTTGGGTACAAAAATTTGCTATTTATTTATACAATGATAATCACAAAAAAAAACAAATGACATTTTGCATCTAAAAATTCAACAAACCGTTCAGGCTGTAGGGCGTGTCAAAAGAATGGGCAGGTCACGAAAAACATAACCCCCTTTTCTGCGGCATTCGAGTAAAAAGAGGTACAGTAAACTCCGAGTAAAGTAATTTTTACTAGAGGACGACTCTAAAATATTAAGATTATTATTAGATAACTGAACAGCATTTTTTAACTGTTTGATAGCAGATTTCTAAGTATACGTGTTTGCAATGGTGACCCTCTTTAATGAGACTTTGACTTCAGCTTAACATCAAGCGAGGTGAAGTCAAATTGACGTGCCATAAATAAAAAAAAGTAAAGAAGATTAAGATAAATCTTCGTAAATCTACCATTTTTTAGTCTCAATTTTATTTATCATACACCTACTGGCCGTAAAGCGTGACTATATCTGTTTTATAATTAAAAAATAATTTCTACGAACAAAATTACACAACGCACTTTAAGAACACTTCACTTCAAAAATTATATAACATCTTCACTTCATAATCCAAGTGCCTTAAATAGTCCCATTTGAGTTTAGTTTTAAAGGTTTCGGCAGGTTGTTAACAAGAAACCATTAAACCACCTTTGGTATGGTAGTGTAATATCACGAACAATGACTGGCCTTTGTCTTGAAATGAATAATAATTATGTATAAGTCACAAACGTTTCGGTAGCAATTGTTTCTAAGGTCAATAATCTAGAAACTGTTTTCATTGAATTATATATTAGAATTATAATCTTGAAACTGTAGTAGTTACCTTCTCTTACATTTATAGATTTATTAAATAATTTTACTCTTTTAGTTTCTTATTCGCTAAAGTTCTCTTGATAAGCAAATCTTTATAATTCTCTTCATCGTAAATTCTCCGCAGGTTTGCAGACATTTTAACTTTGCCAGAGTTTTGCTTAGGCTAAGTATTTTCGTGAGATATTGCCGTTGACCTTGACATGCAATTGTCGCATTATTGGACGAAGTGGGCGAGATACTCGAGAGAATACTAGCTGCCGTTCACACCGTTCTACATCGATTGAGATAGCAGAATTTGATTTTAGACTCGTATATTCAATAGTCAACGCTGTTCTATGTCTGAAAGATGGTGACGATTTAACTGTAGATTTGTGTTTAGTTGCTGCAGAAAGCCTATCTATCCATGTTGCCAATTGGCAGGAAAGAAAGGTGTGACGAGTACAGGGACCCATGTTGTATATTTGCAAAAAAGGGAGTTGGTTGTCGAACCGCTTGTGTGGTACATTTTACCATCACCGTGAGTGTCTTCTAGATTGTCAGACAGTTCAAAGGGTTCAAATTCAAATTCATTTATGTATTCTAATGCGTGTGTACAATAATTGTTAATTTGCAATATTTTTTATAGCATGCAAACATTAGACATTAGAATAGAATATTAAATATTACACAACAATATATTTGCATTTATGTGTATGTATGTCGTTACGGGTAGTTGGAGCCCTCAAAAGTCCAACCAGCTTAACTTGGAAGTTCGATATCGTCATTGGTCATTGGATGATTGGTCGTGGAGGTCATTATGGCAGTCGCTTCACAGAAAACATATAAGTTCAGCCGCATCACAGTTAGACTGGAAAGCCAACCCCAACTGAGTTGAGAAAAAGGTTCAGAGAATGATGATATGTATGTATTACATTTTCGGCACATGTAAGTCATTCGTTCCATTCGTTCTATCGCAAAATTATATATAGTTATAACAATAAATTAATAAGAATTTCAATAAGTAATAAAAAAAGCATTAAGTATAGCAATAAGTAATAAAAAGGATTTAGTATATGTAGGTTGACTCAGTATTGGCTCCAAACCGATGGTTCAAAAGAAGACAGAAGCTAATCCATTTCAACGTGCTATCGGATGGAGGTTCGTAGACGACACCATGCAGTCTCTTACATTTTGCTGTTTTATCAAAGTATGACAATTAGGTGTCGAAATTGTTCAAGTGTGTGTCTAACTCGTCCTGTACGAGTACCATAGCAACATCTTTCACGATTATGATGCAAATTAACTTCATAATATTGCAAATTAGCAAGCCTTGTCATTTTACTGAGTAGCAAATGTAATTAGTGTGCGAGGTTTTCACTCTATCTGACCCTAATACAAGACAAAGATGAACCAAAACACGTATCCCTAATTTATAACCTAATTTACCAAAAACATTAACCCAATTATTTTGTTAATTTCCTCTTCTTGTTTATCAAATGTTTGTGTGAACTAATCGGTTAATGTTATCCTTAGTGAGCTGAATAGTTTAGTACCTTAGAACATGGTTGAAGCTAATTAGAGTAACAAAAACGAATTCATCGTAGTATTGTGTTGCTGTTGTTTATTGTAGTTTTGTATGCATGCTATCAAAAACTTCAATAAAAGTATTTTTTATTTTATTTACCGCACGTTAATTTGACTTCACATCGCCTGATGTTAAGCTGAAGGGATTTTTTTAGGAAAGAGCTATTACAAATACGTACCGATACAATGGTGGTGCTCAACCAACGGCCTCGTCAGATGTTTTTTCAAGAATAAGGCAACACATGAGCTAGCAAGGAATTCCAAGATTTAATGGTGCGGAAGAGGAAAGCCGCACCGAATCGCTTAGTTCTAATATTCTGCACCTTATTCAAGTGAGACCTAAGCCCTGCAAATGTTGTCCTGTGTAAGAAAGGAGAGGGTGTGATTAATTGAAATATCTTATCAGAATATTCACCATAACAAAATATTTTCGAACAAAGATTTTGTTCATATTCGAGATGACCCCTCTTATAACATAACATCCACGGTTTAAAAAACATTACTTGACAAACTAACCACGATATAATTTTTCTCGGTATTGATATTCATACGTTGGAGCCATAATATGATGTTATCAGCATAATATTAGGCGACAGCCTTACGGTATTTATATAATGTTTCAATGTATCGTACATAAAAACATATTGACTGTGTTGCTTTATTATTGTAATTGAAAAACAAAAATGGATACGATGTTATTAAAGACTGAAATAATACTTCAGCTACCATTAACAGTAGTAACAGGAAGATATTAAACGCTACTATTGATCTAATGGACTCTGTAAGTAAATAATGAAAGCCAGTGCCAGCATTAATTGTAAGTAAAGTATACTACTCATTTTCACATTCAAGTATACTGCCCTTCAAAAATTTGAAAAGATTTTATCAGAGATTCACTACACAAGTCTATTAATGTCTGAAATTTTAAGCACGCCAATTTTTGAAACAATGAGATAGGTAAAGTGAGCTCAGATTGTTAGCTATCATTCTAGTACAACATGATATTACAAGTCATCGAATTTTTCAGAGCAATTTAAGCATGAAATACCCTTTTACCTAGACAAGCCGGATTTGCAACGATATGATCCCATGAAAATAGCACCCCGAGAATACTGACAGAAATAAAACTTGTCCAATACATGCATAATAATAAGATAATTTTACAAAATATACAAAAAAGTCACATGTGAATTCTCAAAATCGGTGAGTTGTGACAATTCCTTCAAAAGTTGTAGGTTACGCTATTACAAGTACGAACTCAATATTTATTCCCGTATTCAAAATTATTCTACGAAATATACCCAACTCGCCTGAAGTTTCCCCGTGCGCAAATATCCACGAATACCCACATCGAAGTCAGCGAGGGTTTTTATGTCGGACTCGAACCGACCAAAACCTAACGGTGGTCTTGGGACATCAGTTGCCGAGGGTGCGGTAGCCCCTGTCTTATCCCTGAAGAATGGCTCGCCTAAAGAAGATTAGTTTTCACTTCAATAAATAGTGTACATCGATATGGATACGCATACTAAATTGAGACAAAGTTGTCATAGTCATAGCAACAAAGTATACATGTTAGTTGGCACGAACACTTTAGGTGGTTTAATCTGAAATTTATCAAATTCATTAACATTCAACCCCAAAGCCGAATGCCGTAATAAACAAAATCTAATAAATAATTCAGCTATGGTAATTGAAAGGCACTGAAACAAATCACTCCTTCGTTTACGAAAAAGTCAATTGAAGAATTTCGCAGTTTTGATCAATATTTAATCTAGTATTTAAAAGCTAGTATTTAAAAGTGTAACGGATAAGAGAAACTAATGCTTTAGTCTTCTTTACGAGCCACTAATCAGGTTAATTTAGATTCTTTAGACTATTTGATTTACGGAAAGTCTGCAACAGAGCTTCGTTCAGAATGAGGTCTTTGAAGAAATTAATGAAGCCACATATACACTGTACTATTATCCTTATTAGCTGACCAACGTTTATTTTTTTAGAAGTAACTTTTCTGTATACAGTCACCTAAATTATATCTATATAATTTGCAATTCTTGTAACTGCTCTACTAATTGGTATATCCATAGTATGTCAACGATTCCAACATAACCTATAATCACGCTTTTGCTCTTGATCTGACCTACATAGGTCCTTTTAACTTAGGGCCTTTAGGTCTAGTTGTCTTTAAAGCTTTGCAATAAATCAGAGCGTTAGGGTTAAGAGCCTAAATGTTTTTCGATAACAGATGTCTCCAGATAAAATTGGAAATAATGACGCCAAAAACGACATTTGACTTTTTAAAGATTTGTAAAATAAAATCGTTTGATTTGTTCGTCGTTCCAATATTATTTTCAGTGAACTCTAAATATTCAATAAATATGATTTCTTTTCACCCTTGATGTACAATATATATAAAATACAACATATCAACGGGAACATGCACACACATCAAATAAAATATTTTACGTAAAGAAAATATGAAGAAAACATGAATATTGTGCTGGTCCGGTTAACTAAGGTCATACGCTAAAAATAAGGGTTCACTTTTGTTAAAAGTAAATCTTATTTTAATAAAATAACTAGCTGTTGTCTGCGGCTCTACCTGTGTGGATGTCAGTTATCGCGCAGTGCAATATAGCCCATCGGTACAGTAGTTTTTGAGTTTATTCATTACAAACACACACACACACACACACACACACACACACACACACACACACACACACACACACACACACACACACACACACACACACACATGCAACATCACTTGTTGTCACACGATAGTCTACGAGGCGAAATTTCTTACTATAACTTAAGTTCAATCCAAATTATTAAATCCATTCATTTTATGCTAATGAAGGTAAAACAAAATTTAACGGATTCTATTGCATTGTCTTGTTTAATATTTAATTATACACCCTATTTCCGACATTTCGTTTCCTTTTCAGCATCTGTGGTCACTGTAGTAATAAGATTAAGTACGTTACAGTACTATTAATAATTTAGAAGCCAAGGTAAAGAAACCTGCTGCCATATTTATGAAGAAATTCAGATTCCAGTACCACCATTAAGTAAGAGATTTACAAACTCAATAAAGGTAGTAATGCAAGCAAACGGCCAGTTCAATTGACCACTAAAACACTGAGATAGAGGCATACATCTTGTTTGGGTCAACCTTTTTGTACATTATCTGCACGGTAGGGATCGATTCGTATATGACCTAAATTGTGTTTTATTTTATCTGCTGAAGAGTTAAGTGAATTTTACATGAGAAGAAAGATAACATATAAATGAATGAATTAAAAATTAATGCATATAATATGTGATTGACTGAGGACTTTTCTACATTTACTTAGGAGCTTTTAGCTTACAAAGCTATACTACCATCGTACCCTAAGCTTCAATAATCAAAATACAAATGATATACCTACTATAAGTTTACGGAGGTGTGTATCATTCTATAAACCATAATAGCCGCTTCCGAAAGAGGATTGGACAGAATACTATTAAAGCTCTCAATATGCATTGCTTTTATATTAGCGGCTTTCGACACAGACACTCTCAATACCCGTGTTCAGAAGAACTTCACCAGCAGCACACTCCACCAGCAGAAGGTAATACTTGATTGAACATCAAGACCACATATGTCCACCCTATCCCTTCCATACTGTTCTATTTTTAGCCAAAAACTCGTCGGCTAATCGGCTTGATGACCTCCGTAGCGTGGCGGTAGCGAACGCGAAAGCTACGCAGGAGGCGCGGGTCGTATTCCGTTCAGTGCAAATAAGTGTGTGTATGAATATGAATATCTGCATTGGTCTGGGTATTTCTATATATATTATGTATGTATTTACAAAAAACAATGTATCTAAGTTTGTTTATGCGCATTCTAGAACTCGTAACACAAGATAGTTAAGCTATGCTTACCACGGGACTAGGTGGCGTTGTGTAGATTGTCCTAGAATATTTATTTGGCAGAAGGAGCAGGAGGAGGGTTTGAATTTAATCCCAAATATCTTAATGCTTGAGTCTTGTGTTAAATAATGGTCAAAAATAAAATGCCCACCATTTCACTTGTAAATGGATTAATTAACGGATAAAAAGGTCTCGTCGGGTTCAGCAATTTGTCTTCAATTAGTGACCGTAGACAGGACAGTGTGATAAAATCAATCCATTCAAAGTACTCGTAGATAGGCTTGAGATGAGCTTGAAAAATCTTTTATTTTTGGTATATCGATTAACTACTCTATAATGGTAGTGAAAGTGTTGACTAAAATTAATTCAGATGACTTGAGAACCTTCTCATATTCAGAAGTCGGTTTAAAACTAAACCGAGCTATATAATTCAATAATAAAAACAGCTTTACTTTTTATAAATACTATGTTCATTTGATAAAAGCATTTAAATTATAACATATAACACAACATAAACTCACGTCTATATCCCCGAAGAGGTAGGCATTGGTGGGTGCCATGGTAAAACCTGGGATCGAACCCGAGACCTCGTCTCAGCAGTCCATTACCCATAATACTAGGCTACCGTGGTTAATTTTATTTAAATTATACAAAGATGTATTTGCAATCGCACAATTTAAAATATACCAAATATTTTCAACATAGGCCTTAAAAGTTTATTCTACAATATTTCTCAAGTGTACAATAACTCTGTCAGTCATTTTAATGGTTATAGAATAGTAACTATTTGAAGACACATGTCAGTCATACAGTGCTGATATTTTTATTAATTTGTCAGAGCACCTTTTAAATAAATGTGCCTTTCTATAGACATTTAATATAATAATAGAAAATAAAAAAAAATCTTGCTAAAATCGTGGCCTCGCTGAATGTATTTTCGGACTCGATTTATGTAAACTCTTGTATCTTTATCGACTAGCGTGATACCCTTGCTAAGTGAGAAAATGGTAATTGTTATCGTTGGAATTGTTAAACTGTGGTGTTGTGTGTCCACCTCTCTTCCCCAATACATAATTTCTTGCAATGGATTTCCGCCAGGTAACGCCTACGCCTATATCGTATCAAACCATGTTGGTCAAGACATTCTTTATCAAATGCTAGTGTGAATGAGAAGTCTAAGTCAGGTTACGTTAAGAGGTCTTTTGCATATCCGAAGTATTAGAAGGAACTTATGGCCTTTGAAATAGCGACCCAAATCCAGTGGCCGCCATCTGGCTGGCCGCATGTACGCTGTGTCTCTGTTTTCTAAAACCTGAAATGTATCTACTAAGCACGTACCTATCGAAAAATCAAGTAGGTTCATGTTCTGAAAAGCGAAATAAAACAAAATTTTATATCTAAATATGCTTGAAATGCCCTCGTAAGGGTAATGAACGGCATAATGAAATATGATCTTGAAATGACGGTCCCAGAATCACGTGCGTCCATATTCAAACTGGTTTCTAAGATTTTCATAAACATCTTGGCGAGATTTATATTTCTTGATGCTAATTTATTTTGGTAGTACCTAATTGTATGATCTGACCCTCCAAAGAAAAACTTGCGCCAGAAGCTTTCGTGACAGTCAGTCGGCTTGCAAATGAGGGTGGCCTGGGCCCGAAGATCTAAGTACATTCACATTTTGATCCTGAATACAAAATGTAAACATACCTCACTTCATATAGTACCTATTCTCATATCTAGGTTAGAATATGAAACCTGACAGAATTGTACCCAAAAAGGTATAAATAAATAAAAATATTGTTTTCCCAGCAGTTTTCACAGTGCTTGGTGAGTTTTTGAATTCAGCTAGAAAATACTAAATATTGCAGTACGGTTGTGACAGGTATGGTATTTCTGGTTTGCAAACGGAAAACGAATTTAAGATTTGTTTTCATCTTTTAGTTGCAGCAAAAATTTTATTTCATAGCTAAACCAATATTTTTATACATTTATATTGTTAAATTATAGTGTTAACTAAATAATAATCTATTTTCCACGATGCTGCAGATAATTAAGTAATTGCAATTTTGCGAACGTTGAAAGAATCGAAATGCTATAGTAGGTAAGTATATTCAAAACTAATCATGTAATCTAGATTTAAAGTATATTCTTAAAATTTTAAAAGTATTTTTAGAACATTGAACATAATAGTCAAAAAGGGACCACAATTGAAGATTTTATACAAGACTTACCTATACAAAAATCTACGGGTACTTCCCTAATTAGGCTTATTCGGGTCTCAAGAGAACTTTGCTGAACCGTTAGAACTTCTCTTAAGAATATAATTATACTAATTATTGTCCGTAGCTTCGCGATACGTGTGTTGCTATAACTACAGGAACCTTTTCACGGGATAAAAAGGAACCTCTGTACTATTGTGAACTTTTATTATTACTAGTCTTTTTTTAAATGCACCTGTCACCATTTATTTGGTTCTATTTACCTACATTTCGCTTAACGTTCGACCACCTTTCACCTGTCACCGCCGCGGGGTGACTAAGAATGGTAGCTGTCTCATAATTCTATCACTGTCGCAATAAAATCCCATAACTATGTGACATTGGCGTTAACTTAAACTTAAATTGAAAAAAAAAAAATATTTTTATGTTAGAAAGTACCTAACAAACATCTACCTCTGACTTACTACCACACTACTTTGTAGAGATTTGTTTGAAAGTAATTTTTACTTTGTATTTAGTGTGAAGAATGAAGACCACGTTATACACGGTGAATTCTGAGAACTATCATTGTCAAATATATATATTAAGAATTAAATTAAAAATGTTGTTTTTTTTTATCAAATTTTAATAAATTATATTTTTTTATCAAGAAACACAATTAGGTCGAATACAGCTGTAATTGCACAATGTTATTTTATATACAAAATATTATTACTTCAATTATAGGTACACAAAATATTTTTGCGCGCGTGCTCTAACTTACAGTAACAGTTCTTGCAACCACTACTTCCCCAGGTATTTTTAATGTCATTGTATAAATCAATAGCACTTTTTTACTGACAAAAAATTCTAAGCTTACCGTCAATAATTTTAACTAAACCTTACAAAAATTTGAACTACATATTCAAGATATTATTCTCACTTTACATTTATGGAGTGCGTAAAACTATTTGTTTCATTTTATTGACTGTAATTCTATAATTGTTCCGCTATTTTTCTTGCCTGGACACTATCCAATGTGGATAAACTTATGAAATCGTTAATCTTGGAATCGTTAATCTTGCCGACTTATACGGGGAATGCTAACTGTCTGGCACCGCCTTTTCCAGCTTCATATAATGACTAAATAAGTTATCGGTTCTAATATTTCAGAATAGAAGTTATACAGAGCGCCTTATGAACAATAATACGTACATATTACATATTAGGTGTATTTCAAGATTACTTTATTCCACTTGAAGATAAAAATACTGTTATATATAAATAATTCACTTTAACTCTAAATTAAAATAAAATTATAATGAAACACTTCAGTACTAATCGAATACCCCGCCACTGATCGCTCTCGGTGCAAAGGTCACTAGCTGCACCAGCAATGCGAGTCACCAATAGCATCTATGAGTCTCCCCCAATCTGCCTCACGAATCTTTTGCCTGTTTGCTCCAACTCCACAGAGTCTCCACCGCTACTGGAACGAAATGGTACAACTTCTCTAGCTCGGCGTACTTGAGCCTCTTTCTCGAGCTGGAGTGAACGGCGCGGCTCAGGTGGCTGGCGGCTATAGTGCTGACGCAAGTCGCGCCCCACAACAGGCACATGCGGTTTTTCCAGAGCACTAAAGTAACCCTGTCTAGTCTTTTACCGTCCGACCTGCTCAGAAGGTTCAAGTACGCAGGGAACGTTCCCAATACAAGAGCACTACGGATGATAGGTATCGTTAAGAGCGTTGAGTCGCGGGCACTTCCGCTGTGAAACCGCAATTATTTTACCTCTATCTATTATAATGCTGTATTTAGTAACGCCTCTTCGGACTTTGGGTCTAACTGCTAAATTGTTCCATTATTGTTGTTATTGTGTATGCGGTTAACTTCGCTGACCCAAGCATTCTATTTAGTGAGGCGTGCCTGGGAAATATTCGTGCCCGGTAGATGGCTATCGCTAAACTCAATAGGGACCTTGTTGTGGTTGAAAAGAGGTTATTCATTTAAATTAAAAGTTTCTGGAGAATTATTCAATTCCTACGGGTAGCAGAAAGAGTCACATATATTTTTGTATAATAAATGTGGACAGACTGACTTTATTCTAAGACATAACATAAAATAAACTCACGCCCGTTTATGTTTATTCTAAGATCTATATTATATTCATCTACCCCACGGTACGTGAGTTAATGAGTAGGTTATAAGCAAATTATGAAGTCTTTCGAAGAAAAAAGTGATTCATTATTTGAGTTAGACATGGTCATTCACGTAAGTTATATATTATCATTCAACGGGATATTGACTATGTTTTATAGGTGTATTGAGTCCAAAATTTCTATCCTTTTATAAGCGCCATTACTTAGTGTGTCGCGAATGTAATGGAGTGTAGGATAAGAACGCACAATGGTGGTAATAATTGAAAAGAAAAGGTGTACCAATACGGTCTACGCAATAACAGCTAACTCGGCGGTTATTCCGCACATTCGTAGTTATGGTGCTTGTGACAGCTTAGAATATCTCAAAACATCTACATATCATGGCGAGAGTTATATTATTTAAAAAAAGTAATAATTCATTAACAAGATCTTAAGTCCTTCAATTTACTGGTGAGTGATTTCGATGCGGGTTCCAAGATTGATTTTGATTTAACTTTTCGTGGGACTACCTGAGTGCCATTATCCGGTATTTTGAGTTAAGTTCTACGCTAAGATTGCCGTCGATAATATTATTTGGCTGGATGATGTTACTTACTGTTCCTAATTGAAGATTAGTTTACAGTTCAGAATCAACTTCGAGAGTGATATGGTACAATCATGCAGAAATCATGCAATCATACAATCATGTAGTGTGGCATTTAAACTTCAATTAAGAATTGCAATCAAGAATTGCGAGTCTCAGTCATCAGGTAATTGATACAATTTAATCATTTGGCTGTTAAAAAGTTCATATGGATACAACATGATTGTATGGAGTTTTGTGACACTATTGAAAGTTTAAACACCATTTAATGACGTCAATTACGTCAATGACGTCATGATATAGGTTGTTTCTCACTTGATACTATAAAATACAAGTCGTTCTATTGTCAAAACATCTAAACAAATCAATTCGTTCACGAATAAACGATGCAAGTTAACATCTTTTGGACACATATAAAAGTGTTGGAACAACTTTTATCGGTAATAATGTTCATGAAAATGGTTGTAAATATAACTGTATTGCTTAAAATAGTACGAGTTGCATGTAGTTTTATTCGACTGGGAATCGTTATGGAGACATGGAGAACATATGCCTGTTTTTGTATGCAGTAGCAAAGCAAATATACAGTTACTATATGTATTGAGTAAATAAATACTTAAGTAAAGTTTTGATCGTCTGTGCATACATTGCAGTCACTCTACAGATACATTATATGTATTGCTGTTTTGGTTACCATATTACCTAACAATATTAATAGTATAAATCTCGACCAACAATCCTCGTGATGCTGTATGCTGGAGTAGATTTTTCATCCTAGTGTCAACATCACTGTAATAATTAGCTAAAGCGTAATTTTCTTTGGGGTCAGACGAGATGATTTTCCACAATATTCCCCACAGCAAATGTTGATAGTCACAATTGTTGAAACTATAAATCAGGTTAAGAAAAAGAGTATACTAGAAACAAGTACAGTATTGCAAATTAACAATGGAATGAACAGATACAAAAACAGCAATGAACCTCTAGAATGCAATTTTATTGTTAATAAACTGCAATATTTCACTCCGCTTAGTATTTTAAAAAAGTGCTGCAGTTACCGGCAATAAAAACATCCAGACAGATATTTACAGAATGATTTTTATATGTGGGCCTGTATGGCCATCTCCGTAAATATGAGCAGATATTAGCGGAAAATACTCAAAGGAGTCTCGGATCCGGTTGTAAAAAAAACTGGAACAGCATAATTCATTTTTTGTAAACTCAATATTTCTATCTAGGTACCTATCAAACCCGTTGGTTTTGACATAAAAACGCATACTGTATTATTGCAACATTCAATTTTTTCGCTAATAGGGAACGAATTCTGGAAAGCATTGACATAATGGGGCAACCAATTAATTTCACTTACATCGAAAAGTAGGTACACAAGACAACAACGATAGCCTGTCTAGTGATATAAGTATTATACAGATCTTTATATTGATTTTGGCAAGCAGAAAAGGTCACCAGTGTTCGACATGTATGTGTGTGTAACAATAACTCGTTTCCTCACTCACACACACCTACACACTTGCAAATTACAATTGATTCAAAACCATTCGTATTTATTTATCTTCAATCATCAGTTTACATTTTCTTCAATAATAGTACTCATAAAATTCTTATTACTACTATATGAACGTGGTTTTTGATATCATGTTAGTAAGCCTTTGTGACCCCGGGGTTTACAGATACGCTTTAGTAAAGTTTAAACATCGTAAGGTTTTGAGTTCGATTCCCAGTCGAATTTTACTTTTTGAACTTTTAATATTTGTTTTTGTATATCTTTATGTTAATTATTTACCTATTAAGGGAATGTTTAGGTAACATCACAAAAGTATCTTGATATTTTAGTTATAATTTTATAGCAACTTAAATCAGTAGTATTTTTATTATTACTGAGCGAGTATTGTTGCACACACATGATTGCATGAATGTTTCTCGTATGTATTGGAATTTATGCTACCCTCATTCTCATGATTAAAATAACATGATAATTTTAATTTTATCTGTCAACAATTGGATTCGTTGTGCTTTCCACACGGTTAATAACAACTTTTTTATTTATAAAAATGAATCAACAACTTACAACTATTATGAGAGCGCATATTATTACTTTGCATAAGTAAAATATTTCAATACATGAAATATCTCGAAAATTGAACATATCGGTAAGTAGTATTTTCTGCAATTTATTATTATGAAAGTTATTTGATTTTATAATCCTGGATAATCTATTATTTCTTCCAATATTAATAATGAACAAAAATATATACCTACTTAAGTAGATAAATTTTACAGAATTTTAACAAGGAATTTTATTACTTTATTTTCATTACAGATGGAAGCTGTGCAGCAGTGGGTGCGCCGATATGGCGATTCAGGCACCATAGACCGTCTTCAGCCTGGCCCCAAAGCCTTTGCCTACACCGATGCGTGTTCTTTGCATAAAGAGGTGGTGGAAAAACATATAGGTAGAAAACCCCTTTATGTCCACCCGTGTTATGACCACCAAACACCATGTTACATTGCAAACCGTAAGGAACCATCTTCGGGCGGCTGGGATCAAATGTCGCAGACCGGCAAGAAAAATTTTGATGTCGGATCTTCATCGTCGAAGTAGGTTAAGTTTTGTCAGCGACTATTTAAATTTTGACTGGTGCAACAATATAGTTATATTTAGTGACGAAAAATGTTTTAAATCAGACAAGGATAGACGCAAAATTTTATGGAGAAAAGCAGGTGAGCGATATTGCCAAAAAATATTCTACCGTGCAGGTCTAGTGGTCATATTACTTTAGGGTACTGGAGTTGGATGTCCTCTTATTATTATTATCTCTGTTTAATTACATTGTAAGTCTGTATTTTAGTGGTTTCAATTATACTTAGGTATATATACTCCGGTATAGATAACTTGGAATAATTAAAACCTATATACTTATACCTATATACCTATTATATACTATATACTTATACCTATATACTTATACCTATATACCTATTATATACTATATACTTATACCTATATACTTACTATCTAATATATAGGCAAATTTAAGCAAATAAATGACTATTATTACTATTTATAATAAAAGTTGGAATATGTTGCGCCATTTCTTCGCACTAGTGCCTAGGAACTAAAAGATGTAGGTAATTATGTGGCATCATTTTGACAAATAAAGAAATTGAACTGTAAATAAGTGAGTGATGTTATTGTTAACGAAATGAGAAGTTATTATATTTGCATATAGTATAATTTCTAAACGTTAACATGGTGATTCACTACACTTTAGTTACTGAAAGTTAATTAGTTTACCTGCGTCCATACTTGTCTGATTTAAACATCCAGAAGGATAATATTGAATAACCTATTCATTATATAAAGAATGTTTAATGTATAAACCTAAACGTATTGCACTCGGCTACGCCCGCTTGGATTTCAATTATCCCGCACAATAGTATATGACTATTCTTAGGTCTACTAAATAAATAAATAACTAAATAAATAAATAAATAAATGATGTTGTTTTATTTTCCATATTATTATTATTTTTGAGATTACGGAACACTTAGTATAAAAGTCGACTGTATGGTTCTTTAATATCACAAACAAAATAAAGAACTAAAATAAAACTATTAATTAATCAGACCGCTTATGTCAATATAGCTGAGGTTCGAACTCGCAACCTTCGCATTGCCATTACGCCTATAATACCACTCAACTACGTGAGCCTGTGCTGTATTGGTGAAATTTACCTTCTCATTCGATGGCAGGCAAATCACTCACTAACACATATTCAATCGTTCACAATTCACTGGCACACATAAACACAAAAACGCACACATATGTGACTTCAAAGAAATGAGTTATTGTTATTGATATTGACTGTTCTCACACATATGTAAAACATACGGGTGCTTCTTCCACTTGACTCAAATCATAAATAGATTGTATTAGATGGTTAGGCTATCATTTTTGCTTTGTGTACCTACTCTTAACTGAAGTGAAAAGTAAAATAAATAGAAATCGAATTCCAGTGATAGTTTATAGATAATAAAACAATCCTTTTCAAAGGCCAAGCCAAACAAGACTAAAGTACTAGCACTTCATACGTACAATTCACCATCTTTGCTACATTACCAGTCCTAACTAAACAGAGTTGTGTGTAATCTGTATGGCGGGTTGTACACTTATTGAATACATCAAAGGATAACGTTTGTATTGCCAATATGACATACGTGATATGAATTTAATGGAGCGAAATTTCTGTTTCAGTAAAATGTTTGACGGTTTGGAAAAGATATTACTTGTAGTTGTTGCTAAAGGTTCTTGTTATAGATCAAAGAAATGTAAAGAAAAATATCTTATATATTTATTATTACCATACTAAAACAACATGGGTATAAGGGTAACCTATTTTTGCTGGCGGCATGTGGGATGAAGTAAGATCCAGGTAAAATAATACGAAAGAAATAAGATACATCGCTGTTTACTCCATTTGACCGATCTGTATTCGTAAATTAACGTCAGGATTATACTGCTTTAGTGGTTTTGTATAGTCAGTGGGAAGATCGAGGACTTGAGTTGGCATTGTTGTATAGTGGTTTGAACCTTTACTCCTTTCCTCCCCTCTACAAGGTTGGCAGCATGAGTGTGACGTCCTTAGTGTTGCAAACGTCCATTGACTATGGTGATCACCAGTAGCCTTAGCACGAAATACCATAGAATTCGTAATGTAAAGGTATCGACAGAACGGAGCGTTGCGATTGGCGGACACAGGTTCACAAGAGGCAGACTGCCAATCACAATGCTCCGTTCTCTCGAAACCTTTACATTATGAATTCGATAGGAGTTCATGCTAGTGCTACTGGTATTATCTTGTCTGTCACTTAAGCTGTATAAAAAAATAAATAGTACTTATTGTAGGTTTATCTGTACTTAGACCGATGCATGTTAAAATGATTCTGAAAGTTATTTTACTTTGAATTTACATCTTATTCTCATTATTTAAACTTTTCATTAAACTTCAATTTTAATACTCTTTACCATGATATAATAATTACCATGATCTTGAAGAGTTTCTGTGTAGTCAACTTGAACTTCACTGTTGGCGGTATAAGGTACAAATATATCAAAGGATGTCAACACGTCCACACTCGAAATTGTACCTCTGTGTGGAGTCAGCGGTCTTTGATATTTGTCGATGCCAAGTTAATTATGCAATTGCTGATACAACTTTGGTCTGGAACAAGCCAATATGGAAATACGTTTAGGTAATGAATTTGTATATATAGTATATCTATACTATTATATAATTGTAAAGCGGTCGTGTCTGTACATTGGAGATATTTTGAAAAAAATTCTTGGGATATGTTAAGTGAACGATACTGAACACGAAAATATTTTTTTTTCATTTCCTGTCTGTTTGTCTGTTTGTCTGTTTGTCTGTTTGTCCGCGATGGACGCAAAAACTACTGAACGGATTTTGATGCGGTTTTTTTTGTTAGAAGGGGCTTGGTCAGACTTAAAATCTTACGTTTGTTTCATCGCAATCGGTTCAATAGAACCGGAGTTGTGAGCATTAATGATGTTAAACGAAATATGAGTAAAGATATAGGGGGCGCTGTTTTATTCTTATAGATAATATTTATGTCTTATTACGTCCAGCCAAGTATGTGAATAAAAAACTAAAGTTTTACGTACATATTTGTAAAAAAAAATACGTAATTAATTATGTAATTAAAATTTGTTATTCAATTATTTAGTACATGGCGTAACAATAGATGGCGTAGATCTATTTAAATTCAAGTTATGGTTTCGTTACATACGGGACTATATAAGACCTGTCAATATTTTTTTTTACCTTTTAATTTGTGAAATGTGAAATAGATGTCGGTACACTCTTTGACATCATTGTTCAACTGTACAGCCTACATTATTTACAGAATTTACAAGAGTAACGTTCAGGCGTAAAAAAAGGCGCACGTAATTATTATCATACCAGTACTTTCAAGTACTCTAAACATGACCTACTTGATTTCGTATAACTTTTTATACCACTTAGGTGGAATGAAGCACATGGCCCACCTGATAGAAAGTGGTTACCGCGGCCTATTCTATGGATGTTTTTATTTATTTATGGCACGTCAATTTGACTTCAATTCGCCTGATGGTAAGTTGAAGGCAAAGTCTCCGGAAAGAGGGTCACCATTACAAACACGAAGAGTATTTCAATAGTGGCGCTCACCTTGACGGCCTCATCAGATGCTTTTTTAAGCCCCGCTTAAAGGACCCGGGACTGTAGAAAGAAGGAAACAACTGCGCTGGTAAGGAATTCCAAGACTTATTTGTGCGGCAGGGGGAAGACTCACCGAACCGCTTGGTTCTTGGTCCACCGCACCGTATGCGGGTGACATCTGAGCCCTGCACGTGTTGTTCTGTGTAGGAAAGATCAACTCGGCGATTTCATCAGAACATTTACCCGTGGTAGAGACGGTAAAACGTTTGAAACACCAGGTATCACACACGTGCTGCCGCCCATGTGGAAAGGTAAGGAGGGTTAAGGTTAAGAGAGTTTCTGTGCTGTCAGTGTAGTGCATTATCATTGTATTCCTTATAATGGCAACTCAAAAATGCCGTCGATTCGACAGAAGAGATTCGAGAAGAAGAAGTAATACCTTTATACCACAAGAAAATGTTCAGGTGTAGTACGAGGGTGATGCGAGCGAGGACTTAGGGCTCCACATAGTTCTTTCGCTCGCTGCATTACTCACGGCTATGGTACTATACGCCGTCTCCTTCTACGAGCAAATGATGCTTGAGAAGGAGATAGCGGCTCCGCTTCGGAGAATACTCCGGACACGCACAGTCTGCGAATGACCTCCGTCCCCCTATGAGCCTGGAGAGACGGGTAGAGCCACCTGTCACTCTAGCAGAAGCAAGCTGCGGTGGTGGCGTAAAGTGCGCCATCCCATACCCGGAGGCTAGACGAGGACACCGCAAACTCTACACCAGAAGATCGTCATCTCAAACGACGACAAAACGCCTTTGCGTTCATTACAATGCTAAAACTGCCATATCAAAAGGGACAACACTCGCCAAAAGTACTGTACTGTACTGTATGCAACAGAGCAACCGAGTACGCAGTCGTGTTATATTACGCGTTACACATTAGGTACTCACAGTACTTACCCAAGTCTACTTGCAACCTGCACACTTCTTCTGTGAAGTCGACGGCAAATCGCACGCTGTCATAACACAGACAATATGTTTATTTTTGGTCGCGGTCACCTACATCCACGCAGGTGGAGCCGCGGGCAACGCCTATACTATAATAGTGTAAATTGTTGATGAAAGGACCTCCGTGGTGTGGTGGTAGTGCACGCGACTGCTACGCACGGGGCACGAGTTCGATCCCCGCTCAGTGCAAAAAGTTGTATGCATGAATATGGCTGTTTGCACTGCTCTGGTCGTACCTCGGAGAGCACGTTAAGCCATCGGTCCCGGTTGCCATACAAACGTTTTTTCACGCCGAAGCAGCGGTGTCTTTTTTAAAATACACAAATTCGCTCCTGCATGGAATACTGCTCGCAGCTCTGGGATGGCTTCGCAAAGTATTTATTAGATGCTCTCGACAAGTTGCAGCGACGCGCGATCCGTATTATTGGGAGACCAGTCCGAACCTTTGTAGATACGTAGAGATGTGTTGGTCCCTGGCAGTATTTTACCGTCTCTACCATGGTGAATGTTCTGATGAGCTCTTCCATTTAATCCCGCCCTCTCCTTTCCTACACAACACGTGTAGGGCTTAGATGTCACCCGCATATGGTGCAGAATACTCCATCAAGAACCAAGCGGTTCAATGAGTCTCTCCTCTGCCGCACCATTAAGTCTTAGAATTCCTTACCGGCGCACGTGTTTGAAAGGACATAAATATGGTATGTTTGGTCGCGATAACCAACATCCACGCGGGCGAAGCCGCGGGCAACAGCTAGTATAATATATATCTAGTAGAATATAGCAACATAACCAAATTTTCGGTTAGTCGCATAATGCCCAATTCGCAAAATGCCGACCGTGTCTCAAACGGACTAATTCGCGAAAGGACAAATTCTCAAAAGGACTAATTAGCAGAATGCCTTATTCTCAATAGGACCAATTCGCAAAAGGACTAACACTTGATTATCTTAGATAATTATACTAATAAACGTTAGATGCTTGAATAGTATAGTACGTTAATTGTTTTTATAGTAAGGACCGATAATATAATAGTAATTTTGGAGTTTAATTTTTTTATAATAAAAATATACCTACAAATTTTCTTTCAAAATGGCTCAGCCTGCGTTTACAATGTAAGCGATAAAAATGTAATTATTCACATCACATTAGAAACCTCAAAAATAACAGTATTTCTCCACTATTTAATGGATATTATTATACATATAAACCTTCCTCTTGAACCAATCTAACTATTAAAAAACCGCATCGAAATCCGTTGCGTAGTTATAAAGATTTAAGCGTACAAAGTACATAGGGTCAAGAAATATAGGGACAGAGATCGCGACTTTGTTTTATACTATGTAGTGAAGATGATCAAGTATTCTGAGAATTAGTCCTTTTGCGAATTAGTCCTTTTGAGAATTTGTCCTTATGAGAATTTGTCCTTTTGAGAATTTGTCCTTTCGCGAATTAGTCCTTTTGAGACACGGTAGGCATTTTGCGAATTGGGCATTATGCGACTAAACGAAATTTTCGATACTGATAACATTTTGTTTTATTTGTCAATAAAGGATAATTCCAACAGCACGGTGGTGGCCATCACATGGTTACTTGATATGGATATAGATTTTCTGAGTCCCCAAGCTAAGTATTCCTGTTTATCGGGGACCAAATGATGATTATGACAAATTCAGATATTGAGAAAATAACATCTATTTCTGTAGGGGTATTTATATGCCCCTACTACAAACATCTTAAAAGCAACTTAATTCACGGGAATCTATTCTCATCAATTTACACAAAATACTAAGCTGGTCGATTAGGTACAACGACACGTGTTCTCTTAGACAGACAAATATTACGACGAGAGAGTAAACACAATAACTAATTAAAGCTTAAGATTAGGCCTCCTAAACGATGGTGCTATTTGAGTTGGGTGTATACATAATAATATGGGACCGTTAAGTTGGCTGGTATTTAGTATGAAAAGATATGAGCACATAAGTAGATACTATTTACTCACGTGATATGAGTCTAATAATGTCGCCAAACAAAAAAAAAATGATGGAGAAATAGGTATTTAACATAAGGTTAGCCGGTTAACTTTATTACCTTTTCACGAAGTTAGTCGAGTTCAATGCCAAGAATTGTTACTTGTTTATTCTTTATACAATACATAAATTAGATTAATACAGTAATAATGAGATGTATTGTTATTATGTACAAAGGCAAGTTTACCTCAATGTCACCTAATCTAAAATTTGGTGGCGAAATAGTTAGTTAACACAAGATTAGCTGGTTAAGCTTATTACCATTTCACGAAGTTAATCGAATTTAATGCCACGGATTGTTATTTATATTATTATTTATTGCATAAATAAATTAGATTTATACAATAATAAAAAAGCGAGCTTAATTCAAAGTTGAGTCAAGCAAACACACACAGTGCACAGAGGAGTTATAATGCAAAGAGTAGCAAAGTTGTGTACATGGATCTGGAAATTTAATACACGAATGTATGCAAAATGTATAACCCTTAGGCAATAGGCAATCATATACATGGATACAAACATACTAAAATATTAAAAAAGTAAAAGTACTACTATATAGGTAAACAGTGACAGTGAAGACACTGGATGTGTGTTAATAGCAAAAGTGTCTTACCCTTTCTTCTCGTCGGAGTTTTTTTCTCTATCACTGAAGTATGCACAGTTGGTATGGATGTTCACGTTCCAATATGAAAATAATAATATGAGTTATAGTATCAATTTTAGTGGATTGCAATAGACTAAGTAATTGATCAGGAGACGACTTTTTCTATTTTGTTATGTGCGGAAATCCCCATGGTCCCTACTGAAGTCAGCAAGAATGGTTATGCTTGACTTGAACTGATGAAAACCGCACGGCCATCTTGGGCCATCAGCTGCCGAGAGTGAAGTAGCCTCTGGCATATTCGGCGACCCGACTGTGGTCTGTAGACCTGGACTCAGTTTTTTGCTTTGTTTTTCTCGGGTAGAGCTAGTAATAACATCACATAAAGTGAATCACACTCTAATGTTATTGTATTTCACTGTCTTTTATTAAAATTACTTCTTTATATCACATAGATGGTAGATAAGCACACTACCCACCTGATGGAAAGTGGTCACCGTGGCCCATGAACATTTAAATTTGCCCTTCTTGAAGAACCATAACTTTCTGCAATAACAACGTAACTAAAAATTATGTAGTGACCTTTAGGTATAGATCGTCAACCTTATCTTTCTTTTGTTAATTTCAAATCAATTACAGCATCGTGGACAGTGAGGTGACTGGGTTGAGGAGAGCCTTAATCAAGCTATGGATACCTAAAATTCAGGCCATCGACCGTCTTTGTTTTATTGTGCACAAAATCCTCACGGATATCAACTCCACCAAAGGCGGTGGAACTGATTATGTCGGACCTTGATTGCTGGAGGTGAAGGCCATAGATTGCCCTTGAATTTCCTAAACATGTTGATACTCGTAGTGATGTGTTAGAATTACAATGACTTGCCCATATCCCGTTGTATAATAGCTTCAAATTAATCTAGGTACAGAAAACAATGTATTGACCCTTGATAGACTACCTTCCAGAAATTCATCCAAATCCCCAGGAACAAAGAAAAACCGTATTCAGCTTTGTTATTAGTACTTATAGATTACAAAGGAACAAAACGATACCAAGTAAAGAGTTTACCTAGTAAACCGCGTACTGACAATAATAACAGATACTGATTTATTTTACCGGAAGTACTAAAACGTATAAGATCCATGGATCTGTTTACCTTTCCAGATATTCAGACAGATATAAATAAAATTAGATTTGTGTACATAGGACGACCAGTAACGACCAGGGTTTGCGATACAATATCGGGAAGAATTCCCATCCCAGTATCAACTTTAGGTAGTATCTCTATGTGTATATTTCAAATGCTGTTTTGTTATTCAATTTCATTATGAACAATTGAGTTACTTCCAAAATATTCATTCATAATGATGAAATAAATGTAGAACAAGGTAATTTATATATTTTATTTATCACCAACCACTGCTGTCGTGTAATTCAGTTAGTCATATTGCCCATTGATCGAATCACGATCGTTGTTGAAAAATTTAAGAATGTTCCATTGTGTTTCATTTAAAAATGAAACAATTTGGGCTCAGTTGCCATCAATAAATGAATTGTATTGATTTTCTAAATTTCTTATTGCTTAATTTTTATTGAACACAAAGAGAAACGAAAAAATGCGACCGATGGTCATGATCCTGTCAATCAGATTCAAAATATTTTTTAACGTTGGAACCTAATTGTATTTTTTCAAATTGTGAATTGAAACAATTAACAGCATAGGTACTTAAGTTAAGAGGACTAAACTACATTTACAAAAGCTGTGTTTTCAAAGCATTATTCAATAGCAAAACACAGATTGCTTACAAACCTAACAATACACGACACGAGACAGGATCCGAAAAATACGTTAATCTGTTAAAAGGACTAACAAAAAACTAAATCGTGCTCCAGCCTTTGATCCTACCAATTGAAACATTTTACGTGTAGGCATTAACGTGGCATGTGTGAATCGGAATGTTATTTGCCTGATAAAAGCGGGATAAAGAAGGGGTATAAATCTACTATATTGCGTGGCTATAGTCGGTGTCCATTCTACTGTCGTGTCGTCTCGAAATGAGAAGAAAATAGACTGTGATTTTAACATTGTGGCTCAACTGATGATATGAGATTTTCAAGAATTTTAAGGATTCAACATGGCCGTTTAGTTTCACGTTCCTTTCTCTATAGTACATACCTAGCAGCCGACCCTTCCAGCCACCGCTTTCAGTTCACTTGACTGGGAACGTGTCAATATTTGTTTTCGAATTTGTAGTCTCAATCTAAGACTCGTTTGCGGCCATCAGGTCTTCAGTTTATGTGGCCAGTATACTACTATCATTGTCATTTCATCTGCCTTATTTGACTAGTATAATTGGTATGCATTTTTAATTATTTAACTTCAACATTAAATATGACTGAAGTTTTGAACAAAATGAAGATGCGCAAATTCGTGTAATTTATTTTTTTAATTTTTCCTTGAACTCTTTGAAATGTTTTGAAGGAGTAGCTGGAACGGAATCAAAAGTCCAGGTGGGCTTAGCTGAGGGCAACAGCACTAGTTGAATATAAAATTGTTCGATATGAGTACGTAAATGAAACTTTTTCTTTATGTTATTGTTCTGCGCCGTCGAACTTTTAATTTTACAATGCTTGTAAAGTAGTTTTTAAAACCTTTGAGACGACCTCTTTGAATGTTGATACATAACACATTATACCGTTACGCTTCAATGAACATTTCATCAATTGAAAGTTCAGTCAAAAATATCTATCTATCGCATTAATTTTATTAAAAATAGTGCAAACTGTTGCAAGGCAATCAGGTGTTGTTTTCGTCGCATCTATCTGCCCTAGTGTACCCCCAGTACGATAGCTGTCTAGCCCACATTAAACGTCAGTATCTATTCAAATTCAAGAAAAGGATATTATATAATAAGTCTTATCGCAGTGAGCTCCGGCACTATCAATGGAGGTAGGATATGCCGGTATCTCTCGCACTAATTAAACAACCCGATTGGGGAAGTACATAAAACCGCTGTTAAAAATAACCTTGTTTTGTGTTTCTGGCGGTGAGTAGGGTAGCTAAGGATCACTGGAGAGGTTTTATGTTGTCAGTGGGAAGACCGAAAATCTTTAGTTTGTCTCCTGCACTGACAGCACAGAAACTTTCTTAACCTGTACCCTTCACTGTTCCTCCACTATACATGGTCGGTAGCAAGAGTGTGACGTTGCAAACGTCCATTAGCCACACTAACCACTTTCCATCAGGAGGAACGTGTTGTCTGCCATTTATGTGATATAAAAATATATTGAACTTATAACATGAATATAACACACGGAGTA
The DNA here is from genome assembly GCA_963691645.1 of Pelosia muscerda. Taxonomy (NCBI): domain Eukaryota; kingdom Metazoa; phylum Arthropoda; class Insecta; order Lepidoptera; family Erebidae; genus Pelosia; species Pelosia muscerda. Next base: position 28,711,152 of record OY829098.1, read on the forward strand.
AGGAGATAAATACAAACTTTTACATACACTTTCACATATAAAAGTGTATATAAAACTATAATAAAAGAATATCTTAGTTAAACTACCACGTAACATCAAACAATCAAGGCATTCCTTCTAAAAATGGCGAAAGAATTACAATATTACACCGTACAAACTGAATTATACATTGGGAAAAGCGAAGAAAACCTTTTAATGTACATTTGGTTTGTTTCAAAACACACGTTTTGGGGGACAGTGATTGATGTTATGTTTTTGTTCTAAAATTCGCCGCAATGATAAGTAATATTATGATGAATGCTCTTCGTTCCGTTTGGCGGCCAAATTTAATATTTTTTTAAAGATCTCCTAATGCTTTATGCATGTAGGTACTTTCATTCATTTCAAGGGGTTGAGTTTGTGTTATGTATTAGCAGAAAATTGTTAGTGGAATCCGTGATAAATTATATGTACCTGTATAAATTTATGTGATAAAGTTGGTACTTTCTAAGAATTACTAATAGGTATAAATATATTCGTATATATATAGGTATACCAATAATATAAATAGGCTAAAGAGTCCCAACAATGGGAGAGGCCTATTTTAGTAGTGGTGCTAAAGGATTTTTCTTTTTTTAAATTAATTGTAATATTCCATTAGCATGGCACGTGTACACGGATAGTCAACATTACGTTATGTAACAAATAAGATAAATATTTCGATAGTATCTAATTGTTAAAAGTATAATTTCACAATGTACTTGTAAGACTTCATGTTTAACTATGATTTAAGATACGATACGATAACTAAAGACAATCATCCACCATCAAATTTGAAAAAAAAATCAAACTTAATTATAGTAAATTGCGATATATTTTTTATACCACTTAGGTGGCAGACAAGCACACAGTCCACCTGATGGGAAGCGGTTACCGTGGCCTACGGACGTTTGCAACACCAGGGGCGTCACACACGTGAAGCCTACCCTGTAGAATCCTTCTAGTGCCCTTATTGAAGAACCCCATATTGTTAGTCGCTTGGGTTAACCACGGCAGGGACTTTATTCCACAGCTTGTTATCACACTACTTGTTGATTGTATTATGCAATTCTTCCATTTAGAAGTAGTTTTAAAATGTCCTGGCGTAAAGCATTGCTTTTTGTCTTCAATCTCTCTAAATATAAAAATAAATAAAAATAATCAAATGAGCAAGAAGATCGATCGATTTGACTCAACACAGAATCTGTATTCAGTCACGACAATGACACAATTGTGATATCTTCAAAGCAAACAATCGTAGGCTGCTTTATTACTATATGCAGTAGATTACAAAGCGCTTGAACATTTTTTCTAAAACATAACATTACACAGAATAAGGTTATAAAGGTTATTAACTGATGACTCAATAGAGTAGCCATCTTTAACGCTGAGATTCCACTACCCTAGTCCAGTAGATTTACCGGCTCACGGCTCGTGTTCACATTACGGAATCCCTCAGGAAAACCAGACAGTCATGTACTCACCTCAGTTGAATTCGAATGCGCACAATGGACAACCAAACAGTTGTGTTGTGGTTGGAGGAAGAGCCCGGGTGGAGAAATGGTTGACAAATACACCGGTATTTGTCGTCACATTACAGTGGTCCAGGTGTTATAACGGCGCTTCACAGTGACAAAACGGTCGGTATATTGGCCGGGTCCAGCATAATGTAAACAGCTTCATATTATTATTAATTGTGCCGGCATTTTTATCAGTACAGCAAAAATGCCGGTCTGGAACAAGGAACCCGGCCTTACTGCACTTACTTTGTTAACGGCTAGAGGTGCACAGGTTTATACTAAGTTCTTGGATACCAAAGTAAGCTTCACTTGCTAGTTGGCGCATCTGTTAAACAACGCAGGCTCTACTCGCCGTCAGACGGTAATTACACCCAGAAAAACTGATATCATCATTCTCTGAGCCTTTTCCCAACTCAGTTGGGGTCGGCTTTCCAGTCTATCTGTAATGCGGCTGAACTTATATATTTTCCGTGAAGCGACTGCCATCTGACCTCAACAACCAATGGTCCAACGATCTATGGCGATATCGAAACCAGAAAACCAGAAAAACTGACCAATCATTAACAATAAACCAAACATGGTCCCACACTATGAATTCTTGATACCATTAAGTTAAGTTCGCCTTTTATACATAACATCTCATCGTTATTTTGTAAATATCTATACTATTATATAATTGTAAAGCGGTCGTGTCTGTACATTGGAGATATTTAAAAAAAAATACTTGGGATATGTTAAGTAATCGATACTGAACACGAAAATATTTTTTTTTCATTTCCTGTCTGTTTGTCTGTTTGTCTGTTTGTCTGTTTGTCTGTTTGTCCGCTATGGACGCAAAAACTACTGAACGGATTTTGATGCGGTTTTTTTTGTTAGAAGGGGCTTGGTCAGACTTAAAATCTTGCGTTTGTTTCATCGCAATCGGTTCAATAGAACCGGAGTTGTGAGCATTAATGATGTTAAACGAAATATGAGTAAAGATATAGAGGGCGCTGTTTTATTCTTCTAGATGATATTTATGTCTTATTAAGTCCAGTCAAGTATGTGAATAAAAAAACTTCATTTTTAGGTACATATTTGTACAAAAAAATACGTTATTAATTATGAAATTAAAATTAGTTATTCAATTATTTAGTACAAGGCGCAACAATAGATGGCGTAGATCGATTTAAATTCAAGGTATGGTTTCGTTACATACGGGACTATATAAGACCTGTCAATTTTTTTTAAACAACTTATAATTTCTGAAATGGGATATAGATGTCGGTACTGTCTTTGACATCATTGCTTAACTGAACTGCCTACATTGTTTACAGAATTTACAAAGAAAACGTTCAGGCGTGAAAAAAAGGCGCACGGATGTTTTTATTTATTTATGGCACGTCAATTTGACTTCACCTCGCCTGATGGTAAGTTGAAGGCAAAGTCTCCGGAAAGAGAGTCACCATTACAAACACGTAGAGTATTACAATAGTGGCGCTCACCTTGACCGCCTCATCAGATGCTTTTTTAAGTCCCGCTTAAAGGACCCGGGACTGTAGAAAGAAGGAAACACGTGCGCTGGTAAGGAATTCCAAGACTTAATGGTGCGGCTGAGGGAAGACTCACCGAACCGCTTGGTTCTTGGTTCACCGCACCGTATGCGGGTGACATCTTTTCTTTTTTTTTATCGTGCGATGCCGATGGAGCCGGTTGGTAGGTTTTGTCGGACTCGAACCGACTAAAATGCACGCCGTCTTTTTGTCTTCAGTTGCCGAAGGTGAGGTAGTAGTCAACATATCCCTCGCACCCCGGCAGACCCGGGGCCTTCAGCAGACCAGGGGCGATGCGGGTGACATCTAAGCCCTGCACGTGTTGTTCTGTGTAGGAAAGGTGAAGGTAGGATCAACTGGGCGATCTCATCAGAACATTCACCGTGGTAGAGACGGTAAAACGTTTGAAACACCAGAGGTATCACACACGTGCTGCCGACCATGTGGAAAGGAAAGGAGGGTGAAGGTTTAGAGAGTTTCTGTGTTGTCAGTGCAGTGCATTATCATTGTATTCCTTATAATGGCAACTCAAAAATGCCGTCGATTTGACAGAAGACTGTAATACCTTAATACCACAAGAAAATGTACAGGTGTAATACGAGGGTGATGCGAGCGAGGACTTAGGGCTCCACATAGTTCTTTCGCTCGCTGCATTACTCACAGCTATGGTACTATGCGCCATCTCCTTCTACGAGCAAATAATGCTTGAGAAGGAGACAGCGGCTCGGCTTCGGAGAAGACTCCGGTCACGCACAGTCGCACGCTGTCATAACACAGACAACATGTTTATTTTTGGTCGCGGTCACAAACATCCACGCTGGTGGAGCCGCGGGCAACACCTATACTATATAGTGTATACTGCTGATGAAAGGACCTCCGTGGTGTGGTGGTAGTGCACGTGACTGCTACGCACGGGGCACGAGTTCGAATCCCGCTCAGTGCAAAAAGTTGTATGCATGAATATGGCTGTTTGCACTGGTCTGGTGACCTCGGAGAACACGTTAAGCCATCGGTCCCGGTTGCCATACAAACGTTTTTTCACGCCGGAGCAGCGGTGTCTTCTTTAAAAGACACAAATTCGCTCCTGCGTGGAATACATCTCTGGGATGGCTTCGCAAAGTACTTATTAGATGCTCTCGACAGGTTGCAGCGACGTGCGGTCCGCATTATTGGGCGTCCAGTCCGAACCTTTGTAGATGCGTAGAGATGTTGGTCCCTGGCAGTATTTTACCGTCTCTCCCATGCTTAATGTTCTGATGAGCTCTTCCAATTAATCCCATCCTCTCCTTTCCTACACAGGACAAAACGTGCAGGACTTAGATGTCACCCGCATATGGTGCAGAATACTCCATCAAGAACCAAGCGGTTCAGTGAGTCTCTCCTCTGCCGCACCATTAAGTCTTGGAATTCCTTACCGGTGCACGTGTTTCCTTCATCCTACAGTCCCGGGTCTTTTAAGCGGGGCGTAAAAAAGAATCTGATGGGGCCATCAAGATGAGCGCCACCATTGTAGCAATGTATGTATGTGTTTGCAATGGTGACCGTCTTTCATGAGACTTTGCCTTCAGTTTAACATCAGTCGAGGTGAAGTCAAATAGACGTGCTACTGGTAGTTGGAGCCCTCAAAAGTCCAACCACTTTAACACTTTAACTTGGAACTTCAATATCGTCATTGGACCATTGGTCGTGGAGGTCGTATAGCAGTCGCTTCACGGAAAATATCGAAGTTCAGCCGCATTACAATTAGACTGGAAAACCGACCACAACAGAGTTGGGAAAAGGTTCAGAGAATGATGACTGTTGATGAAACGATAGACTAGACCTTGGAAAATGACATAAATATGATATGTTTGGTCGCGTTTACCAACATCCACGCGGGCGAAGCCGCGGGCAACAGCTAGTAATTTATATGTGCAAAAAAAAATGTGCGTAAATGTGTGTATGTGTGTAAATACTAACTATAACTAGGAACAAACAACTACTCATAAATGTCTAAGTTCATTTTTACATTTTATATGTACATATTATAAAATATTATATTTAGGTGCGTTTGCGTGAGTGGACGATACGTATCCCGCGTGTCCGTTGTCGTATTGAAATATTCATATTGAACAGATTCGGATATCGGACACGTGAGATACATTCAGTTTTGCTAAGGTTTGTTTACTTTTGTGTGTGTATTCTGCGCAAATAAATTTAATCATAATATTCCTGTGGCCATTTGATTTTTTCCGATACTGTTTGCAGTTACAGCAATAACATTGTTTCATGGCCTTTGACTCAAGGGGTTGGAACTAAAAACACACACATGTTCATACTTCCATGTGGTGTACCCTGGATAGTGCACACCTCTGAAAGGTGCACCTGTGGCAACAGAAGAGGCAAAATTTTGGATTAGGAGTTACTACTTCTGTTCTGCCGAAGTCGAAACTTTTCATTGTGTGGGCTTCGAACCAACAATAACATAGCAGTTAAACTATGAGGCATAGCACGTACAACATGTCAAAGATTTTACAATGCTAGTACACTTAACAAAGTTTATAGACAAGTCACTCGTGTAATACATGCATAAGCTGGGGCCTTACCATTAGTTACACATAGTGAGATTCGAATATAAATATATATAAATAAAATAGTATCTCTTACTGTAGTGGATACATGTATTAGACTTAACACTTGTGTTACAAGAAACAGTACATAAATATCGATGAAAAACAACGTGCCGAGTCCGAATCACACTATGAGAATAACGTAAGATTGAAATAATATTACTTTTTGGAGTTGGTGGAAGGGTCCTTGTAATATGACAACTCCTTAGTGTATAGTAAAGAGTTACATTATTACTTTTTACGTTACTTTTTGTCAGAATATCCTTCATCCCTTGGGGAGATTACATAGCAGCATAAGTCCAATAGAGTCCAATAGAGGATCGTAGAGAAATTTAACGTAAATCGATTTCACGTTTATTGTGACTGTTTAACAATAAGTTATGCAATACTCAGTACAGTAGTATTGTAGATGGCTTTGGTCTTTGCCCACACTAGACATGATAGACGTGTGTGTATGTACAATATTATCTAAATTAGGTTCTAGTGATTATTTATACTATTGATTCATGGCACTTGGTGTAGCTCACTTTTATACATAATTGATTACATTATTATGGGTAACGAAAATGACTACCCGCCGACCCGACCGTCCACCAGCACAGGCCACCTGGGTGGAATGACTTTTCTGATAGGCATTCAGGCTCTAAATTATATAACAAAAGAACACACAGTGTATTTAAACCACTAATCACTAATTCTAAAGTAAACTATCCACTAATTCTTAAGTAAGTAATTTCAAAAGTGAGTAGCAGTAAAGTTTTAGTTCAGCTGACTATGTAGAATCTATTTCAGGCGAATTTGCAAAGAAATTTGTTTCTACTGTAACGAGATTAATATTTTATAAAGGTCAAACTTCATCTCATTGGAGTCTTATTGAGTGTCTTATGGTAGGTACTGGACTTTTAGGTTGGAGTTTGTTCAACTTTTGCTGAAGTGACACTAAAAAAATCGTTACAAAAAACGCTCTTATTTTTACACGGCTATCGAAGAAAGGTAATATTATTTTTAGACATCATCATCATATCACGATGTCCACTGCTGAACATAGGCCTCCCTATCGACCTCCAATCCGACCAGTTGGAGGTGGTCTGCGTCCAACGGGTACCCGCGACTTTGACTATGTCGTCCGTCCATCTCGCAGGGAGCCGTACCATTATTGGGTCAAGTTTCTGTAAAAGAAGTTGACCTTGATGACCGTGAGTTGGTAGCCTAACTGCATATCAAATATTGGGCGTTTTGGGTTCCACTGTACTCTATGCAGCCCAGCTGGGACACCTGCCCGAAGGAGGCTATCTTAAAAGAGAGGTCCCCGGGCCAGCCAGGTTGCAAGGAATATATTTGCTACTATATCATCTCCGGCAACTAAAGACCCTAAGACGGCGTTCGTTCTAGTCGGTTAGAGTCCGACATAACCACTTTGACCCACTATGGTGAGATTGGTATCAGTGGGAATTTTGCAATGATTAAAGTTAAAAAGTGAAAATACCGCAGAGGCACTGTCCATATACAGAAAGATATTTTTTTAATTAATTTAGTTTTTAAATGCCATTAGGTATTCATACATCACATTTTAGCGACTCATATATTGCCTAAAACGCGCCTTTGTCTCAACCGTTTGTTTTTACTCAGTCGTTCAAAAATAGCCTGCATTCGTTTCACGTCACTACCCTGCATAATTCGGTCGTATGAACGAGCCTTTGATGTTAAATATTTATAAGGCTAGATGTCTTGTTACATTTACTATTATCTTATTGATAAATGTATGGGCTTTCTTTTGTATAAGTAGCATTATTCCGAATCTTATGCTGGGTTTAAAACACAACTTTCTCAGACCTACTAATATGATGCAATCTAAAGTTTAAGTATTGAAATCAAACAACGTTTTACTGAATTATATCGCGATCTATTCAGCATTACCACATACCAATGAATAATTAAATATGATTTCTTATTTGATCATGCAAAGTGGCTTCCTTTACATCAAACCGTGTTAATATGATGCTAACCATTCGTAACTAATAATACAACTAAAATTTTCCCTGGAATGAATAATTAGAATTTGCATGACTGATGGTAAGCAAAGGTGCAGTCCAAAGCATGGTGGCTGCCGTTACAGGTGCTGTCCTTGTGACGGCGGTCCCCACCCCTACTGCCTCAACAGTTGTTTTTTCACGCCTTCCGCTTAAAGAACCCGAGAATGTAGGATGAAGGCAACACGTAGGCTGGCAGAGAAATCCAGGACTAGAAACCACTTAGTTCTTGATGGAGTTGTTAGTACCGTATTTGGGTGACATCTAAGCCCTGCGCGCGTTGTCCTTTGAAGGCTACTTAGTCAAGTCGATAGTAAGTATATGAATACGGGCAATATTACTATTACTTGATTTAATTAACAATTATAATAAATTATAATACGTTTTCTTTCAATATATTACAATGTGTATATAGGGCCTTACTATAATCTTCGGGGCCCAAGTCCACGCCAGCTCCGGGTGAACCTGGAAAATATCAAATGGCTGTACAACGAAACCAAAATTAGGTAAGTTATAATATATTTCCTAACCCTACTATTTCCTTGCCCTACATAGATACTATAAACTATTATTGTATATATTAAATGGGACGTGTACTGTACTACGAACATGTCTTGATAAGCTACGAAACTTGGCACGGATTTCGAAACTGTCTAAAAATATTCCAGAATATGGAAAAGCTTGTTAAGGTTTATACAAGTAGAATTTACATTAGATCGTACTCCAAATATATTAATGGGTTCAAAATCTTACTAATATTGTAAATGTGAAACTTTGAATAGCAGCCCATTACCGACTAATAGGTAATCTGCGCAATTAATTACACTACAGCACGAACGAACGGGAATATGTGAAATTTGTAGTTACAATTCTATTTTCCATCATATGTAGTTAATTAGTAGCTCGCAATCTTTATTGTACAGAAACTTATAGACTGGGAACTGTAAAATGTAATTTGTAGATTACATTTTGTAGGCTCCTGGATGAACAAATTTTTTTCTGTTAGATTCGTTTTTTTATTTCGTTTTTATTTATTTTTGGTTAACCTGAACTATAGAAGTACTCCATTACTAAAAGTAGGTATTGCATTGCGGTCAGGATAAAACTACGAAATTTATTAAACAGTACTTGGTTAATATTGGAAATTAAAGTAATGACTAACAAAACTCTGATTCTCTTTGTAGCACAGAGTAACTATGGTTACTATGTATATAAGGGATAATAAAAGAATATTATAATATTTAAAATGTTTAATATCATTTCATTTCCAAAACCGTCGAAATTTTTTTTTATAATCAATCTTTGAATAAACTTTAATTAGCTCAAAGTACTCTATATTTGAAAAATAAAATACAATATACTTTATACTAACCTACTAATTAGTACTGTGAAAATGGTACATCAAATTTATTTTAATTTAGTTCTAACAAAGTTATTCTTCAGTAGTACAATTAGTTACGGATGGTAACCTTTCTGTTAAAACTGTTTGATATAAAAGGAAGCCACTTTGCATGATCAAATAAAAACTGCATTAACCCGTTAGCGTAAGACAGCCCAATTTCCTTCCACGTCAACTGTCATCTTTGATATTTACTTAGGCTAACGTTTGCATTTACTCAGAGCGAGCATTTCGCTGCGCGTTAGTGTAATATTGACCAAAGTGTTGGGTTACATAGCTTTTATTCAAAAGTGAGTTGTTTGATTATGAAAGTAACTGTTCATACTGTTCTAAAATATTATAAACTGACTTTTTCTTGTGAAATACCTACCTGAAATGCCCTATCCATTAAAAGACGGGACGTTTACCCAGTATAAGAAATTCGAGAGAAAGAAGAAATAAGAAATTCATCTGATACTCTCCAAGACGTTTATTGGTAGTACTGGTGTGGCTAAGCACGTAATTAATTTTCTTGCGATTTACACCGCATAGCAGGAATCGGGCCTGTGTAATTTATTTAGCTCGCCCCATTACGTGGGACCGAAAGTCATAGTTGGCGAAATGTGGGTGTTTAATACACCTCTGCTTATCGGAGGATGATGATTATGTCTTTTTAGCAGTATCCGCCGTTACGTAATTCCCGGCAGAGTAGAATTTGGACAACCCCATCACTTCCCATACCGGCGAGATATATGTACTGTGTAGACTCAGCCTCAGCTGCATGGCTCGGGTTAACAATAGTGCCCGGAATACGGCAATAGGCTCGCGCTCTATTACTTGAGACCGTATATACTGGTTGGTGATGTAGGTATTAATTCGCCTATGCCGAACACCGGAGGTATATAGACGTGTGTATGAAACTATGTATCTATGTATCTAGGTATGTATGTATATATTTTGAGTTGATTTATTAAAACACATTCTCATATTTACGATCCTTTTTATAAAATAAGTAAACCTTTCCCCAACAATTTAATTCAAAACAGATGTGAACATTACAGAGCGGAGACGTTGTTAGCACTGATAAAAACTCAAGTTATCGCAAACACTCCAAGGGAAATCACTTCGGCGAAATAATAGGGAGCCCTTCGAATATACCACTTTAACAATTCGCTCCCTAGCTTATGGTATAGTCTCACTACGAGCGATAACTGTACATTACAAATGATTTGTTAAGATAGTGTAATTTTTTATCATGGTGATAAAAATCATATTTGGGTTGATATTTTAGTACTAGGAAGCTTTCATTTAGGGGAATTGGGTAAAATGGCACGTGTAAAAGACGGTCCTGCTGGATGAAAATAAGTAAGTTATCGTCCACAGTTACATTCACATGTACTTTGTTTCCTTATCGTAATGATATTTGACAGTTGATCAATGACGCCTAATCCTTTTTGATCACGTCTACCAAGAACTATTATGTTGACATTGGCGAAATTGCGGCAGAATCCATTTTAAGAAGTATTTGAACTATTATGTTATTTGGTCGTAGACTGAACCTAAACTTCTAATACAGCAAATAGTTGTAAGAATTCTTTGCCATTACCGATATCTCTCATACTAACATACAACTGTCACTGTTACCACACCTCAAATTCACTCATTCTAAGTGGAGTGGTTCTATCACGGGTGTTCGCTTATCATGCACGCACGCATTAATTCGTTCAGTAATCATAAGGTGTGGGTAAAGCTGTGATATTCTATTTTATGTAAAAACTAGCTGACCCGCGCAACTTCCGTTTGCAACACCCCGTTTTTGTAACATTTTTCACTTCTGCTCCGCACCAGTTGGTTGTAGCATGATGTTATATACATTTTAAACCTTCCTCTTTAATCACTCTGTCTAATAAAAACCGCATCAAAATCCGTTGCGTAGTAGCGTATATAGGGACATAGGGACAAAGAACGCAACTTTGTTTTATACTATGTTGTGATAGTTAGGAGGGACAACACGGTAGATTTTTTTTAGAAAGAACTAGCCAGAAGGTTCCAATTGGGCTGGCAGCATTTCGATACCCTAATTTGCAAAACTACTAACTCCTCTGGAGCAAATTTTACAGGGGAGACTTAAAACGTCATAATAAATTTTATTTTACGTAATAAAGAAAACCAAAAATCCCGTTGGAAATTATGCTTTTTATTTATCTAAAAACACTTAAAAATCAATTTTTTTTTGTAATCTTTGGGTTTTATGATGAAAAAAAGGAGTTGTTAAATTTGGTTTATGCAATAATTAAAACTAAAAGTGGAGTTGTTTGTTTTTATCTTAAACTTTAATATATTTAAACTTATTTAAAGTTTAACTTTAATATTCCAATCTTTTTTATCTACTTGACAACGTTTTCTTCTCTTAACTAGTGGTTTATCGTCTTCGGATTCTGAACTTTCACTATATTCAACTAATCTGACCACATTGTTGAGCGATGATGAAGTTATAGCTTCCTCTCCACCAGGGGTAAGGTTTCTTATCTTATCTTATGTTATTGGGGTGCGTGCTCTGGAGCTTTCGCGGACACTTCGACCCTATTGGATCCTTTGTGTCGACCCCATCCTGGCTCCTAGGTTAGAGGAGGGATAGCCCTCTAGGGTAGCCACTCCTCTCAATCGCAGGTGCATGTAATCCTCTGGTTTGGGGTATCCCCTCCCAAGTAGATCCATTCGATGTCTTCCTAAGGCGTGGCACTTGCACAGTATGTGCTTCATCGTTACCACGTCCTCCTTGCAATGTCTGCATGTTTCTTCATTTATGATACCAATCTTGCTCAAAGTGTATTTTGTGCAGTAGTGGCCAGTAAACGCTCCTATTATTTTCCGGATTCTGTCCCTGCTGAGATTAATTATTTTTTCGCTCAGCCTTCCCAATTCATTGCTTAAGAATTCCTTCGAATGTGTTAGGCCTGGTTTGGTCCTCCATTCCTTAAGCTGCCTCTTTTTGGCCTGCTCTAGAATATCCCTTTTGAATGTGGCTTCAGTCCAACGAATGGTTCGGGACCTGTAGGTATTTTAGCAGATCCCTGTCTGGCTAGATGGTCTGCTTTTTCATTTCCTTCAATCCCCTCATGACCGGGGACCCAGACGAGCCTTAATCTGTTGGCTCTTCCAATCTTGTTTAGGCTTCTTATGCAGTTCAGTGTTATTTCTGAATGTACCTTTCGAGAGCTTAGCGCTTTAATGGCTGCTTGGCTGTCACTAAGAATATAAATTTCCTTTCCATGAGTTTTTCTATTTATAATCTCCTGAGCACATTCAATAATAGACAGGAATGGAAACAAGGTCTCAGAACCAATCAAGGTAATAGACAAATCTGGTACACCGATGGCTCTAAGACACTAGATGAACAGGAGCAGGTGTACACGCAGAAAAGTCTCGCAGTCTCGGCAGATACACCTCCGTATTCCAAACGGAGGTGTATCTGCCGAGACTGACTGCGTGGACTGACTCAATTTTCTGCGTGTACACCTGCTCCTGTTCATCTAGTGTCTTAGAGCCATCGGTGTACCAGATTTGTCTATTACCTTGATTGGTTCTGAGACCTTGTTTCCATTCCTGTCTGGTAGGAATTGTTACCTTGTAGTTCCTATGAAATACTAGTTTAGGTTGTTTTTTGCCAGACCTCATTTCTAGTAGATCCCGAAGATCAGGTGTTATCTCCATTTTTGTATAACTCATTGGTATGCTGGTAGTGTGTCCTGCATCCTTAAGTCTTTTGAGAGCTTTAATAGCCTCCATTTGTACAATTGAATGCAGCGGTAGCATATTTAATAGTCGTTCCAACGCTGCTGTCGGTGTTGTTATAAATGCACCCGTTATAGACATGCAGGCTAGCCGTTGGATTTTGCTGAGCGTTTCCCTGCATGTTACTTTCGTGGTCCTTGGCCATCTTCAAATGGTAATAAAACGCTCTTTAACTGTTTGTTTCAAAATAAATATTCGGGAGCATTCGTACGCTTCTGTGACACCATACAAAATGGCCGATTGCGCGGGAGTTATTCGATTATTTTGTCAAAATCGGTGCGTTTCGTTTCACGCGGAGTTGTTTGATTTTCAAATGGCAATTTACACCAATACAGTTGGGAATCACGGAGTTATTAGTATTTCAAAAAATAAAGCAAAAAATCTAGTTTCTGCCGGTATCAAAATGTAATTTTCGTGAAAAAGTGGAGTTATTAGGTTTGCAAATTAAGGTATCGATTTGCAAATTACGTCGGGTATCCTCCTCTCCCCTGCCGCAATGCCTGTAAACAAAGGTCTTCGACCAGTAGTGCGTAATATGTATGTTCTTTATGTAGCATACGAGTAAGTTCGTCCCTAATTCTAACTTTGTACGGGACCTTCTGTGCACGAATCCAACTAGCACAACCGTTTTTTTTAACCCCAACGTAAAAACGACGGGATGTTATAAGTTTCACGTGCCTGTGTGTATGTGAGTATGTATGGCATCGTAACTCCCGAACGAATGAACCGATTTTATCGTGGTTTTTTTTTGTTTTTAAAGTGAATTACTCGGGGGGGATCTTAGCTATGTTTAATGAAAATCGGTCCGAATTGGCCACCGCCCCAAAATGATGGATTACCTAATATTTTTTCACAATACTCAAGTTAGGCGTCAATTGAAAGAAAACACGTAGGAGTGCTTTACCAGCAAAAGAAATCGACAACACTAGATTTTTATCTTTTTTCCATTTTCTAGGTATTTCTTGTCAGGAGTTAATTTGTATCGTATTTAAATATATTAATTTAAAATAAAGCGTGTTTAATTGATTTTAAATCAACATTATTTTATTGGTACTGTACAGACTTAGAATACTGTTGAAGTTTCGTTATCTTCGGCTACTAACCTCCAAGGCTCTTATAGTTGACATTGTATCAGACTTGAATTTACAATATTGAGGTATATTAGAAACCACAGTGTCACACAAGGTGAAAATATCTTACCAAAACCACTCAAATATCGAACCAGACAGCTTCACTCTTGGCAACTATTGGCCCAAGGCGGCCGTATTATTTTGGTCGATTCGAGTCCGCCATAACCATTCTGCTAATTTCGGCAAGTGGGTATTCATGGGGAAAAAGGACTATTCATTAATTACTTTCCTTACAGATTTATGCACGCACGTGTTCTGTTTTCCTACAATAATGAGTTCTTAAAGCGGGTACATCATTTTAGAGACAATATTTGGTAACCTTTATTATTAAGACACTTATCACGATTGATTATGAAACTTATTTTTGCAGACTTTTCGGGTGCATTGCAGCACTCGTGGTCACGACTGGCCGGCGAGACGAAAATTTTTCATCACTTTTATCATTAATGGTGAACATTTTTTTCTTTTATTTTTCCGTACGCAAAATCCATTAATGGTGAACCTGGCGACACACTGCCTCACTATGCCAGTTTTTAACGGCACTGTGTTTTTGGGTTTAAATATTTTAATCACTGACATTCCACGACACGAATAATTAGACCCATACCTATTAAAATTTTTGTATTTTTTAAATTGAATAGTGACAATCAGTAGACATAACTTTGGGTTGATGAAGCTCAATTAACTGATTGACTCCCGACTCAAGTTTTTTTTTTTTATACCACTTAGGTGGCAGACAAGCACACGGCCCACCTAATGGGATGCGGTCACCGTGGCCTATGGACGTTTGCAATATTTTCAAGACGTTTTGTTAATATCGGTTTATTGAACAGACGATTTTTCACAGCTGTAATCATCATAATGTAAAATTAAAAATAACTATAAACTTAACATAATATGATAACGGTTGCTGTTGACGTGTCATTACGTAAAATTAATATCATTTTAGACCCAAATTAGATGTAAAAACTCACTAGCAAAAAGTGTTTATATTAACAAATAAATACCCCGTCACACACAGTGGAGCAAACGTTACAAAAAGTTGAATAAATCTCGTTTTGAAATAAAGGTAGGTAATATCATTTTCTCCCTTACTGAATCACTTTGGATATGACCGTGTTATGTATATGGAAATGCTAAACATTATCTATAGCCGTCATATAAAAATATAGAAACCTAAAACTGGAGTAGTACTTCGGCAAAAATCTCTATGCCTGGAATAAAACGATTTGATTTGATTATTCTGTTCCTGAATAAGTAGGTCATTTTCTTTTAGCTTGATATCATGAAATATATTACGTCTGATTTTGAATTTCACAGAGTTTTTGTTAAGTAATGTCGAACTGATAATAGGCACTTTATTTAGCAGCTAGAGTGAGATGGAGCGGAATGAGCTATATCCGCTAAACAAGTGCAAGTAAATGAGTCGCAATATAGAGGGCTTCAAAATACGTAATGGTAAATATAGCTTTTAAGTAAAAACGAGTTAAATAGTAAAGTTGTAGGTAATAAAATGACCCACAAATTTTGTATGAACACTTTTCTCATATAACCAGAAATTCGTGAAAAAAATTTAAGGAAATAAGTACTTTGGTATATGATTCTTTGTAAAGATTTGAAGAAAATTTATTGTTTTATATCTTGTATTGTTTTGATTTCAATCATTCCAGTTTTCGCCTAAGTTTGATGTAATATCCAAAATGTTGCCTAATTCATATTCAACCAAAAATTCACACGTCAAATTTCTGTTTTTTTTAAATAGTCGGCTAAAAGCTGACAGTGAAAAAAATATTAATTTTTGTCGTACACACCCTAAGAAATTACAATAGAACAAAAAAGCACTTTTTCAATCATTATGTAGATTTATAGCTTCTTATGTAAAGCTCTATTTAAATGTTTATATTCTTGTGTATGTTTTGTTCGGTCATCACCTCAGTGCCATGAATCGGTTTGCGAATTCGAATTTTCTTCGAAAGTAGTACCGCTACGTTCCCTTTAATAAAATATATGAACATCGGTGAGCTTTTTAATGCTATGCGAAAGTTGGTATTTCTCTGCTTTTCGTTCATAATGGAGCCAATTTTAGTGTTCTTTTACAGCTTCGTTGTAAACTATTGAAAGCATGCTTCATCTGATAAATATACAGAGGTCATTCGACCGGAAATTCGCTGTTAATACTAGATTGGGTACTATTTCACATCACAATGAAAAATTCCATTGAATTTTCAACGAATCTGTGATTAATGCCGTAAAAATCAGAAGCGTTAAGACTTTATTGAACAATGCATAATAAATTTTATATAATTTATTCATATTGGATATTCATTTGACGTAACGTGAATCTATAAATTTATAGATTAAAATAATTCCAGCAGTTTCGCCAGATGATGAAAATTTGGATCATTAACAATTTTTTAATAAAAGTATTGTACCCACTCTTCATAGTGCTATCAAAATTCAGAGTAAGCATATCTAACTTACAACATTACGTTTCATGTAGGATATATTAAGTAAACACACCCTTTCATGTAACTTTCTATAAAAAGGCTCAAACTTATTTCCTTTGTCGACTGTACATTCCAATTTGCCATTAAGTATATACTCGTAGTATAATAATTGAGTATAATTGCTCTTCTGCGAGGTAGGCAAACTCGCAGATTTAGCGATCTTTTCAGACGGTGTTCATTACTGGGAGCCGCAGTGAAGAGAAATTGATTAATGGATAATCGGTCGCCGTTGAATTCACTCCGGGCTCCCTCAGCGCTTTGTCCAGTGGATAGAGAACTTAATTTTATATATTTTTTTAATTTTATTGATTTTTTTTACAATACTCTGTGTACTATTATTACAAACTAGTCTAGCGATAGATTAGTATTAAAAATCCCTAATTTGTTATTATGGTTCCGTGGATGTGAACTTTCCCCTTGAACACTTGACGGCTGAGAGCCTTTTTTTGACTTTAAGGAGCAGCGCGTTCCATAAGAGCATAGACTGTTGGGCAAAGAAATGTGCACGAAGTTTGTTCTATCCCTTAGTCGCTTTTTTATTTACTTTTTAATATATTTTATTTCGTTCGTTAGTGAAAAGATTTATAAGCTATATTGGTACTTCAGGTAAAAAATATATTTGTAATTAGCGGTACACAATACCAATACGTTTTTCACATAAATAAAACATGGTGTCATATATAAATTAAAGTAATTAAAAAATGTCACTCAAATAAAATGAAATGTCAACGTATTTATTAAATATCGCAAAAAATTCAAATAAAGAATGAAATATAAAAATTGTATGTCAATATGAAAATTATTTATTATAAGTAGACATTTGATAGGTACTACCTACTTACTTTAATATATTTTACTTTCCGATCGTTCTTTCTTGGTCAGCCAGTCAATACTTAATCGACCAAGACACGCATCCATCTTTCTTGGATTGGGCAATCCAACCGCAAAGCCACCATCTTCAGAATTCTGTTGCTACTCTCTCTGACACGCCGCCCAATTGATGTGACTTTCCTACGCATGATAGCATGAAAGCCGTCAACATGTGCTTCTGCGAACATACACGACGCGCTACAGTCCGGAGGAAGGTCCATCAGCACTCTGAAGACATTGTTGTATAACATTCGCAGTGCATCGGATGTCCACGAGGAAGTTTCAGCAAGAAGCCAACCGAGTAAAAGGACTTGAAGTATGCTTGCAGCTTGCAGGAAGCATGCCTTAAACAGCGTAATTTTCACTTCCATTGAACAGCGCCCAAACTCTCTAGCTAGAATATTCCCCCTGACAGCCAATGCCCTGCGTGCCCGCTCCAGATCGGCGTCATCCCTAAGGTTCTCCGTAAATATGTACCCGGGATATTTAAAACTGATCACTACCCCCAGATTTTCACCATTATTCTGAATAGGTGGAGCATGCGCTTTGTACGACACTGTATGGAAAGAGATGGGGTGACCCAAATACTACCCTACCGCGACCCGCACGGTTAGAAAAAGTACCGTCATTACAAATTAACACAAATTATGCTTAGTAATAGAAATGAAACAACAGTTCTACGAGATCATCGATGTGATTATACGTCGATTTGGTATCAATTGGGTATCGATTTGGTAACTAGTTGCTGACCACTTCACCGATATGTTGAATTAAAAGCCGATTCGGGACGAGGTCAAATCTAAATACTTCTGCTTATTACTATCCTAAAACTAGTATTTGCAAACATGTATATTTCAGGCTAATACATCCTCGTGCTAAAGCTATCTCAGCCGCAGCAGAATGGGTCTCGTTCAGCTATTGGAGCGTTATTGAATAACAAATATTCACACATCTTCATAAACTTACACATTTATTTTTTGAAGGAGAAGATTTTCGATTCAGTTTCCTTGCCAGACTCATATTTTTATTAATATCAGATTGTTTACCGTTGACGTTCCAATATTTACACATTATAGCCTCAACTGAAACACAGAAAGCAATACCATTCCTCGTTTCTACACATCTAAATAAAATAACAAATTCCATAAACCATTTCTGTTCGCGACAGTAGCAACTGTAACTTTTTTGTGCAATTTAATTTTGCATACGTAATGTGTCACGTAAAATTTTATAGCCAGTTATTTCACGGCATTGGAATACTGTTATCGATATTATGTCGAAACCCCATCGTTAAAATACATGATGATTTATTTGGCGCCCTTTTGCATCTTTTAGGAGCAAATATCAAAACCAATTGACGTTTGTAGCTCACTGAGTTTATAATGAATTTTAAATTAATTTGTAACTGCGATTCTGTAATGTTGAAATTGTTTTGGTCAGCTTTGATATTTTTATATTAATAGTAAAAGTATATTCTTTTTTAAAGAATGTTAACAACAAATTAACATTCCCTCTGATCTCTCCAGCTTCTCCAGCATACACGTTCGGTGAGTCTTTCCTCTGCCGCACCATTAAATCTTGGAATTCTGTGCCAGCTCACGTGTTTCCTTCTTCCTACAGTGCCGGGCGACTTCCTTTAAGCGGGGCGTGAAAAAGCATCTGAAGGGGCCGTCAACCTGAGTGCCACCATTGTTACACTTTACGTGTTTGTAATGGTGACCCTCGTTCTTGAAACTTTGCCTTGAGCTCACGATCAGGCGAGGTGAAGTCAAATTGTCGTGTACTAAAAAACACGCAAAAAAAATTACCATTGTTAATATACTTACACACAAAAAATCTTATAGTCGCCTTGTACGATATTGCATGGGAATAGAGGGGCAAGTAAATAAATATATTCTAGAACTATCTACACAAAGCCGCATAGACCCATGGTAAGTACGGCTTCACCAGCTTTTGCTATGGGTCCAAAACGCGCATAAACATACTTAGATAATTTTTTTCTGTAAATAAATTTCTATATAGAAGCACCCAGACCAATATTCATATTCACGGTTAATAAGAAGCCAATCTTTACGTACAATCATTGATTACTCTGAATTTTTATCCCTGTTCAAAATCGATACAGACATTCACATTTATAAAATTAATAATATAAATAAAATCTAGTAAACAAATGGCGTTCATAACGCTCAAGGGTTACTTTCTAAGAAAATCTGAAGATAAATAATGTGAATTTTTAGCACTGCTGAAAATAACTAGAAAATAAGATAGAAGATATATTTAAAATGTTAGGTCCTCGGTTGATCTCAAGAGTTTTGAATGTTGTTTTAAGATACAAAGGGTTGAAAAGATACAACAAAGTTATGTTAGGAGAGAGAGTATAAGTATGTGTGGGTAGCTCGAGATTAGCTCGAAACTTGGAATATGATATTTAGGTAAACCAAATACAAATCATATACAAGGAATTAAGAAATGTCCGGTCTATTTATTTCATCTTTGTTGACGGCTATGTAGGTTTGCACCTCTATATAATTTCCATCCTGTTACCAATGACCTGGATCTTGTGGTCTAACAAGTTAGGTCGGTTTGGTCCATAGTTCTAGGTACCCATACTTTTGCTTGAATATCAATATGACAATCTGATTTAATTTTGATCCTTGTGTGAACTAATAAGCGAAGGTATTTGCAAAAGCATTGAATTCTTTGAACTCAAATTGTTCTATAAATATTAGTTTTCTTTTGTCGTATAATCCTTTCTATATATCACGAGAAAGAATTGTGGCGTAGAATCGAAACAACACTCTTGGGAGGTGGCCTTAGCTCTGCCTTAGCCATGGATTGAAAAAGTAAGAATAAAAAAGTTATAATGCCGTCGTTAAGGCAGCACGTGTCGTGTGATTTTTATTTTGAAGTCAATCCTGGGGGAGATCTTGAGTCTTAGCTCTTGACTTTGTCGTTGTTAATCGTTAGAAGTACTTTTTTAAACTGAACTTATAACAATATTTTTTCATACAATTAACAGAGTTAGCAGTAATAAAAAAAATTGTGGCAATGCGGCAGTACCGACCTTAAGTGAAAATATACATAATATGTTTAATGACACTAAACATAAAATTCAGTTCAAAGAGAGCTATGTAAGATCTCACTCCCCAATAGACTTAAAAGCCGACCCCAACTGAGTTGGGAATAGGCTCAGAGAATGATGATGATGACGAGGGTGCTACCTTCCATTTGCCTTCTGGCGGTTTCTTCTTTTCGTGGTGTGTCATACCTATGGCGGTGTCATACCAGCATCACATCACTTCGAGATATCGCCAATAGACACGACACAGCTGCAGGATATCCTGTACAGCGCCAGATTAAATGGAGTCGAAGGCTTTCTTGTAGTCCAGAAACGTCACAAATGTGCCACAATAGTGTAATGTTTCAGCAAATTTTCGTTTTCGTAAACTTCGTATCTTGAATTGAAAATTTTATTCACCCTAGAAAAATAATAAGTAAGCGTAATATTTTATATGTGCTCTGTACATAGTTATAGTTTATCTATGCACGCGAAGTTCAGGCAAATATGCTCATCGTTAACGTAAAGAAACTTGCACAGTTTTATATTTCAAATACTATTAGTTGTAAACTAGGTCATGTCTTGGGCAGTTGTGAAAGTATATCATCCTGTAAGTATTGATTCTGTTGCGAGTTCTTGAGTTTCTTTTTTTCACCGTTCATCAGACATATTGACCTGAATACCTGTAGCTGGTCTACGTCATATTGTAAGTTTTTTTTTAAATGTCTTACGCATGTCAATTATGGGTTCGTCCATCTCGTTGGCATTTGCTAGATCCTTGGACCCCGAAGTTTACTCTGCTACATCACATAAATTCGTTTATTTTTATCTACATACGAACTAATAATATAAGACTTTTATACCAGGGAAATCACGGAATATATAATACATTTTGTATTTGTGTGTTAATTCCCCATAGATACTATTTTCACCGAAGTGGGTGAGATAAGTTATGTGGGCCTCGAGCCGACTAAAACGCAAGCCGTCTTCAGTTGCCAGAGGTGAGATAGTAGCAAACATATTCCTCGCACCCCGGCAGATTCGGGGCTTTGAGATAACCTCATTCGGGTGTAGGGATCACGGTGTCCCCGTCTATACCCCGGGTATGGGTTTGGCGCATTTAGCGCCGCCGCCTCGACCCTTCACCCCCAGGCCCGCGCTCATGGAGGACGGAGATCATTCTGCGACCTCCGACGTACAAGTCACTCATCGCGGGCTTTGCGGGTCCGGAGTCTTTCCCGAACCCGTTGTTCTAGCTCGCAGAAAAAGGTGAGGTGATGAGCAAGGCAGCGAGGGAAGAAAGAAGGAAAGAACTCGAACTCCAAGGGCTGCCTATAGGAACCGACTCGGTGCCTCCCACGCACCCGGTCAAATCCACAATACATACCTGATTCCCCCGAGCACAGGTGTATGTGATGTTACACCATAATATTATGTTTTTAGCCAATTTCGGTCCGATTTCATCAACATTCGATCCGATGAGAAGAAACCCAAAGGGTTTATAAAATGTAGGAAGCCTTCTACCTAAATTAAAAAATATCCTTAAAAGTTTATAGTTAGTGTATCGTTAATAAGACACTTTGCTCACACAAATGAATTTTAATAGCGCTGTTGACGTGAATTACATTGTTACCGTTTTTGAAACTTTATGCAATTATGTGAACGGGTACAAAACTACGGAATAATGTGATAGTTTCATGTTGGAACCTACTGTTCTTCGAAGAACTCAAATATTGCCGAAAAATATTCATAATTGGCGTTGTTCCCTTCTAAGGCTTTCATCTTGAAGTCAAGGGCTTACTTAGTTTTACGCCTTCTTTAGCTTATACGGTTGTTTAGAGAGCTTTGTTCGATAATGAAAGTACTCATGAAAGTCGTGGTATTCTTTCGCTCCCCAAGCAATGTGCCCGTCTATTATATTCGCGTAATTTCGAAAACATAAATTACTTCTGCTGTTAAAATAAAAGCACCTCTATATTCACTGAATTTATTTTGAAAGGAAAAGTGTAAAAAAATATTGTAAAATTTGATCACGCTACGAATTTAACTGTATTGGATTTGTCTCATATTCGGCTGACATGAAAAGTCTATTTTTAGCACTACACCCGATATTCAGATGGAATATAAAAGGCTTTTGTTTTTTTTTGTGAAATCTATCATCTGTTTATTTTCCCACAGTGTGGCTGAATGTTTGGAGACTGCTAAACTATCGAATGGATCTGTTTTGTTATGAAAAAGGTAACATTTTTGAAGGTGAATGAGGTGCATATGCAATTGGGAACTTTTAACAATTTCAATACAAAATGAACAATTGAGTGAATATTAATACACAATTACTCAATTGTTCATTTTATATCGAAATTGTTAAAAGGTGTGTTA
This sequence comes from Pelosia muscerda, assembly GCA_963691645.1. Taxonomy (NCBI): domain Eukaryota; kingdom Metazoa; phylum Arthropoda; class Insecta; order Lepidoptera; family Erebidae; genus Pelosia; species Pelosia muscerda. The sequence goes on from OY829098.1 coordinate 28,733,981, forward strand.
CAGTTATCTCAAACTGGGCATGTATACATTCTAAGTAGGTATAGTGTGACAACTTCAAAAAGGTATCTGGAACAGACAGGCAGCAGATAGATTCGATAAAATGCACAAAACTTTTTAATATAGAACAAACACTACATTATGTAGCACAATTTAACCTAAAAACAGGTCATCTACCGATAAACTTAAGCACTTTCACCTATAAAACTCAAAATTTACCGCCTTAGATTCCACGACACTCACTTTTGTCTGAGTGTAAATTTCTGTCTGACGTACTTATAGTACTAACCTTGAAATTACGGGCGTGCGAACATTTTCATTCTGGCCCGTAAGCTACGCAAATTTACGTGATGTTTTAATCTAAAAAGCTGAGCGTACTCGCGTGGAAAATACCAAATTAAAGGGTCCCCGCTGGAGGTGACTCAAGACCGTAGCCCCTTGGAACTGGAGCGAAATATGAAAGGGAGCACGTCTCATAAACGTCTTCCTAACGTCTCTACTGTGAAGGTAGTCATTATGGTATTTAAACGAATTGAAGGTGCAGTACTTTCGCATTATTTTACGTTCTTTAACCTTAGCGGAGTTTCAACTCTACCTTTTAAATCTCTGTGTTTTTTGGATATATTTTTAAAAGTATTTGTACGGTCGATATTTTTAATATAATGAGATTGCATTCTTTAGCCAGTCTTATTCACAATCGTATATCATAATCTGAATATTAGTTAAACGTGGCGTTATGGTGGCGTTCGACATCTTTCCTTTGTAGCTTAAGCGTTCCATCTCTTAATCCTCCACCTCACACAGTCTTCGCTATTTATTTTATTTATGGCACGTCAATTTGACTTCATCTCGCCTGATGTTAAGCTGAAGGCAGTCTCATGAAAGAGAGTCATCATTGCAAACACGTACAATGCTACAATGGTGGTGCTCAGCTTGACGGCCTCATCAGATGCTTTTTCACGCCCCGCCTATAGGACCCGGGACTATAGGAATAAGGCAACACGCGCGCCGGTCAGGTATTCCAAGATTTAATGCTGCAGCAAAGGAAAAACTCACCGAACCGGTTGGTTCTTGATGGAATATTCTGCGCCGTATGCGGGTGACATCTAAGCCCTGCATGTGTTGTCTTGTGTAGGAAAGGAGAGGGTGGGAGAGAGACGGTAAAATACTGACAGGGACGCAACATCTCTACGCATCTGCAAAGGTTCAAGGATATTTGTGACCTCAGGACTTCCAATAATGTGGATTGGATCCCTAGCAATGACATCATTGATACACGTACACCTTACAATTACTATGCTACCTTTCAACCTACGCTAGCTTCTCTAATTGCCTAAATATGCAAATTCTCAAAGCAAATACTGACATGTTATCTTATATTATGGTTTGTTTCGAAATTTTACAAGAAACTTTCTCTCAAATACGAATAACTCGTTTCTTTGCAATCTTCGCATAACACGGAGTTATTGTCAAAGAGATTATTTATCGACAAGTAACTTTATTGTGGGCGTTTTTGTTCGAATACATTTTTCATTGGTATCGCTTAGATTTATTAGAGCTTTGTGGATAAGCTCGCGTTTGTGGGATGTAACCTCGTTCTAATAATGAGAATAACATTTTGTTTTGTATTCTATTTTAGCAAGGGAAAGGCTAATTGATTGTAACAATTTTGGATGAAATTGACACATAACCATTTTGATGTTAAGTAGGTAAGCTTTTAGAATATTCCTTCCAATATTAATTTCACAGTCGTTTATTAATTTTATTTTGCAATAGATACCTACTATACAGAAATACTAAACGAATACTATCGTTTATCGATACTAGCAGAACTTTTCGAGAATGTCACACATTATAGTGAAACACTTTTTACGGATTCTATTGCGTTATATGATTTACTCATTACCCGTCGTTTTGGCTACTTTTCAGCAGACGTGGTCACGAGCTCACTTAGGACGGTAATTGTTCGAAGTAAAAATTATCTGATTATATCTAAAATATGATGAATACATTGGCGCTTTAAAGTAGATTTAAACAGCAACTTTATTCCATTTGTAACACCACTTAACTGCCAGTAACGCATTGAATTTTGATACAAGTACCTACTAACACGAAGAATTGTGTATGTCACACCGTGTTACTTATATGGAAACATTGGATTAAATAACTGACAGCTGCTACCGTTAAGCAAATAATTCAAATTGGCAATATATGAGTATGTTATACGTATTCAAATTATAATATAAGCAACCATTCTCAGTATACCTGTCTAATGGCGTTACATCTTAAGTCACTACTTGGAGAACGTTAGCAGCTTGTTCTATTTTCACATACGGGAAAAGTTTATACATACCCGTCTAAGTTATTTGGAAGTTAGTATAATTATGATTTGGTTTTCACATTTCTGAAGCCTTGGAAGTGTGGTAGTGGTTCGTTAGTTGTATGTGTAAGTTGAAGGTTTGTAAGTAGCACAGTTGCTCTCAATGCGCTTATTACGTAGCATATCTTTTTGAACTACTGGAAACGTGGGAAGCATGATATCGGTTTTATATACCACGTAGTTGGCAGATAAGCACATGGCCCATCTCATGGAAAGCGGTTGTGGCTTATGGATGTTACGAAACGTGCAAACATGGCAGAACAACCTTGAAATAAAACTGGTTAACATGTAATTTCGTTCAGAATGCGGATAAACATACTTATAAGTACATATATGATACAAAATACCCAGACCAATGCAAATATTTGCATTAAACAGGAATGAAAATCGCGTCTCCTGTGTAGCAGTCGCGTTCATTACCGCCACGTCACAGAGGTAGGTATTATATTTTATTAAAATATTATGATTAAATGTATTATACTCCTGTGGGTCACGTATCACACGCCTCAGCTAGGATTAAAAAAACATACTTCAATATTTAGAATCTCACTATCACAAAAAGAAGCTCGAACTCATTTCAACTACTAAGTTTTCAGCAACTGTCGAGCCGAGAGTTATGCGAGGGTTTGGGTACTTATGTATAATTTATGAACACCTACGACGGCGAAAAGAAGCGTAAGGCATCTATCAAATGGTTGCTTTTTTCGGAGAAATATCACATGCGGATATTACGTTGTTAATAGATAAGAGAGGCGTAATTCGTTTTCGGTGAGGGTATGAACCCTTCGTGAACTCAATATGTATTGACAACTGTCGTACCAGAGATAGTGATACTTAAAACACTTTAATATTACTGAATATGTACTTGCTGAAGTGACAATGGACTGGCCATGTATTAAAGGGCCTATGGCCATAGGATCAAACTAGTCCTTGAGTCGAGACCGCGTGAAGGTAAAAGGAAGTTGGTTTGTGCACCAGTCAAATGGACTGACGACCTGTCAGATGAAAGTTGGATCGGGAAAAATAGCGCATATTGGGAAAGACCTGTGTGTGATCAATCGAGACTCTTGTTACCAAATTGATGAATTCAAGCATTTGTATGGCTACTTTTCCTAATAGAAAATATCATCATCCAGGTCAGAAATTGAACCTGTAATCAGTCCCTTACGAGTGGGAATAATCTTACAAACGGCGTTACGTAGTGTACAAATCCATTTTGATAACTGAAATTCTCTTAAGCATACTTCTACACTAATTAAAGTGTTGTAAATACGTATTGCTCATCTTGGCTTGATCTGTCAGATAAATCCTTAACATGTTATCCTTCACTAATAGTTCACAAATTAAGTGTCTGGACTTCTATCTACAGTTAAAGATGTTGGTGTACTGTTTCTGAGGACGGGTAGAACCTACATTATGACATTCCGTTTGTGTCCTTCAGAAAGGTACTCTTAATTAAATATTTCTTGGAAAAGTACTAGTATAAAACAATTAAACTCCAAATAAAAATGCAACCAATATATATATAAAACACTAGCTATTGCCTGTGGATCCGCCCTCGTGTAAAAGTATGTCGTTTATCACGTAGTCTGTTCGCCTCTCTATTCGACTGAATACTCGCCTTTCTATTCGACTGTGTATTATGTATTCTCTGTATTCCACTTTCTCGATTGTACTGGATACTTTATTCCTCTTTTCTTAATTTGCCTCTTTACTCAATTTACTACTCACCTTCCTTCTTCTCCCCACTTTCCGCACTTCACCGCAGAAAAAACATGCGCCAACGCCTCATTGATCAATCAACAAAATCACCAGTTCAGAACCGAACTAAACCTGTAGGTGGTGGTGGTAAGTGGTGTGATTCGTTTGATAGGACACGTTTAATATTGTGTCTATATTGCAGAAGTCAGCAAAACCATTATTCCTTTCCTATTTATTTGACAAAGATGTCGCAATCATTATTGCAAGTTTCCGTTGATTTGAATTGTTTGAATACATTAATTGAATTATCAAGTTCCAAGTATTTGTCTCGTTAATAAGTTCAAGGCCAATTGAAGCTGTGCTTTATTTTCCGTTAAGTACTGAACGCAAAGTTACTGAACACTAACTTTATGATCGTCATTTATCAAATAAATCGATTTACGTTCGTCTTCTTTAGCGAGACAACGGCACCATTTTATATTAGATGGGTCTGGCTAAAAACTTGGCGACACTGTTTGCTTCTTTTGTTATTTCCTAGCTAATATTTATTTCAACCCTATCCCCTAGTCGCCTTCGTCTACATCTGCAGTTCTTACGGTTTCTTTAATGCCTGACACTATTATCTTTTCGTAGCCGTGTCAGGAGTTTGAAGTGTGTGTGTTTGTGCATATGGGTGCGCGCGTGTGAATCTGTGGCATCTTAACTATGGATGAATCGATTGTGATGAATTTTATTGTTTCGTTTGACAGGTGTTTGATGAAGGTCAGTCTAAGATGGCCGCTTACTCAAAATAGCAGATTACATATTTTTTCAAACTCCCTCAATATTAAATTAAACGATTTAAGTAGTAAAGAACTATATATACCCGATGACAAATTCCAAATACAAGATGGCCGCCATGACAAAATGGCGTATTGCCTTTTTCTATTACCTGCCTATTTCACTATTCCCTCAATTTATAGTAAGCTCAATTTAAGAGGTATGAAAGAAAATTATAATACCCCCGATACCCCGAAAAAGTTAAAAATCAATTATTCAAGCGCTGTCCTGCCGGGAGACCTTGGATCGTTTGGAAAAAAGTTCAATTTCTTTACCAGTTAGAGGTGCCCCTACACGACAACGCTTGAATTATTATTATTTTTTACTATTTATTTATTTATTTTCGTGTTGGGGGGTATTTTAAATTATTATTTACTCCCCGAGTCTTAATGTCTGTTAGATAGCCCGTTTTTTCTCTGTATAATCAATGAAGGTTCATTAGCTGAGGTAATGAACGATGCCGATCTGTATTTCATTTGCATACAGATTTAGAGAGGAATATTCATTACTGCAGGACATTTTCTTACTAAGATTTTTCTTTCCTTTCTAAGAGTCCTGAGTTCAGTTGCCGACTGGGTAACGGTATTTTTATACCACTTAGCCACCTGATAGTAACTGGTTACCGTGGGCTATCAACTATCAACGTGTGACACTCCCCTGATGCTCAAGGGGATGTCACAGACGTGTTGTTATTGTTTAGATAAATATTTTCTTCGACACATAATGTTTGCAAATATAATTATTGCTACGTTACCATTAAATTGCTTACTTCTTTTATTCTCTTAGGGAAACTTGAGCTTCGAATTTATATGTTTTCATTGTACTCGAGTTCCTACTACCTCCTCGTAAAGATAAATGAAAATTTGTAAGGTATCGTTTACCTAATTGGTGTAATTTTACATAAAATAAGTACGAGTATTTAAAAATATTATTAGCTCTAAACATCTAGTAGGCATCTAGTAGGCGTCTATACCAAATGACATTCTTTTGATGAAATCGAGTTAAAGCGAAACTTTTTGTATTTGTTACTGGTGGAAGACGTGACACTGCATTGGTTATAATATATCCTTAGTTAAAAAAAATCTCTCCCAGAATAAATACCTAGTACCTATTAGTTTTATTGATAATAAAACTAATGAAACATGTTAGGGATAAAAATATCATGGTTTAAAAATTTAAATGGCTAGGTTGCATATTAAATTCGTAGACACGCAGACAAATTGTCGAGAGGATTCCTCGTTCGCAATCAAAATTGTATTGTGTTCCAGAGGCTCCAGAACGAACTAATACTGTTCACAACGAACTAATTATAAAGGCCCTTCAGTAAATTAGTAGGTACGTGTTGAAGTCAATTGCTTTGAGTGAGATCAAGTTTGATTCGTCAACAGTTAAGCTCTGTGATTAGAACGTAGTTAGATTAGTGATTACTTTTATAGACTATTTTAGGACATTGCCTTGGTGTCTCAGTTAGGGCATACTTATACGTTATTATTTATATACCTTTTTATTTTTTATATTTTTCACAATGTTATGTGTGATGTGTCGTATTTTTTCTCATTATCTCCCACATAATATATTACTTTAAGGATCTTGCCCTGGTGTCTCAGTTAGGGCATACTTATAGATTAGAACTTTTAATTTTATATTTTTTATACTCTTATGCTTGATGTATCGTACTCTTTCTCACTATCTCCCACCTCTCACTTCTCTTTCCACCGGTCTGAAGAAGAATTCATTTTAGACTATTTCATTATAAAAAATTTCCACCTAAGTACCAATACCTATTTTCAAACAACGATCCGGTTGATATTATGTTCTCGTAGTGGAACAATAATAACAGCACATGAGCAAGTCGACCGCTACGTTAAACTATCTAAATAAATTACTTTTAAAAACATGCCTATTTTATTAACTAGCTGTTGCCCGCGATTCCGACCGCGTGGATGTCGGTTATAATCTGTCAGTCTATGTTACTCACGCTGAATGTAGCTTTCCATTGGTGAAATAATTTTTTAAATCGGTACAGAAGTTTTTGAGTTTATTCATTACAAACATACACACATACAAAAATACAAAACTTTAGTGGATCAAGGTCATCATTATAACATTAGTGGATCAAGGTCATCATTATCATCTTCATGTTAGTTTATTCGGGAATGTCACTTCGGAGTCTGCGGTCTGCTTTCCGGCTTTTACGTTTCCACTTCACACGGTCTTAAACATTTAGGTTATGCGTAGTCAGACCATTAGTAGGTACACATATTATAATAAATTATTGACGGAGTTTATTCAATCAAACTCATGAACCTGTACCTTACATATTTACATATTATTATAAGATTTTGTCTCATTTTAGATGCGAAGCAATAATGATTTTTAAAACACTAACATTATCGTTTCTGTGATAGTACACTAGTCGCTCAACTATAACAAATAAAATCCCAATAGGTACATCTGTGATACTTTGGGAATTTGACACTTCTTAGCCGTCGTCCACTTACACTCGTCTCGATTGCATCGTTGCTATTTTAACCCTACGTAAATCAAATAAAGGAAACCGTTTTGCTTAACTTTCTAAAGTGAGGGTCATTGTTTTTGCGATACTTTTAAAGGAACTATTAGGACGCTGGATTTTGTTACGAGAGATCTATAGAAATGGTAAAACACGCTCAAACAGTTTCTTTCTGGTTGCCTTATGTCAGAAGGGTAATAGTAGGTATGTAGTATAAATAAAATTATTAAATTATATGTCACCAATCATAATGCTATCATCGATCGTCCCGTGAGCCTTTTCGCAACTCGGTTGGGTCGCTTTCAACTAACTACAAAACGGCCATGATGTCGTGTAACGAACATCTACCAATCGATTTCACCCTTCAGCAGACTAATATCTTGCATAGCTACATGAATATTCACGCACTGATTAACACGCTATATCCCAACATCATTTGTTGGGCTGCGATCGGACTGCTTAAGAATAATCCTTTTGTGTACACAGAACATAACATACTGTTGCTTCATAACTGTAAAATGCTCTCAGGATCGAAGTGCTAAGCTTATTATATTAATCCCTTCTTACACTTACCTACTAATATTCTCTTATAATACTGGGGTTTTTCTAGCATAATATGCAGAGTTTCTGATTTTTTGAGTTTAGTATTAAGAGCCTAGCCGCGTCGTAATTGTGAAATATTTTTGCTGTAAACATTATTATTTTATTTTATCTATTTATCGAGTTATAGATGATAAATTGTGTGAAAATGATGGAATATTCATATTCAATCAAATAATATAAAGATATAATAGGCATTTTATTTCAAATAATTTTCGAGTGACACCCTACTTGTTGTACCCGTGGTAGTACACCTTTACGAAAAATGATGTTTATAATCTCTGTCAAAATACAGCGGGTATTTTGACAAAGATTATAAATATCGTTATCCTGTGGACTCACTGAAAAGATAGTCATAGCAGATCATACATTCCTGTCACCCGAAACACGTTAACGCAGTGTTTGTTGATCCCGCTGTAAGCATAACTTCGGCTAAGTATATCCCTGGAGTACCACCTTGACGACGTGGTGCCCGTGCAGTCAAATTGTCGACCTAAATATATAAGAAAAAACGTTTCCATGGGTAACGAAAAAGCGATAATAATCCAATTTTTTTGCGAATTAAACAGTAGTAACATAAGTTAAGTAATCGCGATGTCAGTAAATAATTTTCTTAAATATAACATTTTTCATGTTAAGATTTTCCGCTTGTTGGAAACACTTTCCGAAACGTCCCATGTCAGGTTTAATTGTCATGTCCTTAAAAGCTCTTCAATACAAGCGACAAAAATTCCTAAAATCCAATAAAACATAACCTAAATATTATAAGCTGTAATAAGTTGACGTAATGGAAACGTATCCTCACCGTCACGAAAAAAAACGCATAACGTGAAAGCTTTGCCAAAGCAATTACACCAACTTCGACGTAAATGAAGGCTGACTCTCATTCATTTGAACTTCATTTGGCAAGGTTGACAAGCGTTCATTTTACAGACGAGTTTCGTTACCAGAGTGACGTATTGTGCGTACCTAACGTTTCAGCTTGATTTATTTTGTTCCACATTAATTTAAGAGGCGTTTTAAATATTTTTTATAGTACATTAAGTTCGTAGTCTTTATTCTTTAATGCGTGAAAGTTAAAACGCGGCAGAAGTTTAAAAATTCCAATCGGCTTTTGTTGTTTTCATAAAAGATTTATAAAATGAAAGCGTAATAAGTATGAAACGGAATTATAAATTATAATGTGAAACATCTTAATTAGATGTTTCACATTATAATTTATTTTAATTTTCTAGATTCGCTTTGAAATCGACGTACCTACTACAAATTTGACGGACTGTAAATTGTAGAATCGGATTACATTTACCGATACATTCTAAATTTAAAATTTATTTCAGTTCTTGCATTTAGTGAGAATGTTAAAGATTATCCCTTACTCTGCCTTATTCTCCTCTCTTCTGTGCCTTATTCACTCTTCTGATGACGACACTAGTTTTTCTTGCTTGACTGGACAACAAGACTGGCAAGAAAATTCTTGCCATAACAGTGAAAAAAATCAGTATTTATGTAGTAATTTGAAAGACTTATAAATTGATATACCTAAATCATTTTCACTTTCAAGCTCTGTCTGAAAGACGTCTTCATATTGTTTCATAAAAATTATGATCACACGAGGGTAGGGTAGATGACAAGGCTTTAAGGATATAGGAAAACCCTGTCATATAATTTGTCGAGATAATGTCAGTCTGTTTAGTACAGTTTCCACTTTTTACAGAATATGAGAAGTAACAGAATTATAAACCTTTATTTTGAAAGATATTATATTTCCGAAAAGGTAAGCAGAAATTGTATGTAAATACCTATATGTTCAGTTTTTCTATATTTTTAGGAAAAATATTTTAAAGACATTAAAAACTACCAATAAGAAGAGATTCTCAGTAGTGTCAATTATTCGAGGAACTAATATCATATACGGAATAGATATTACCCGAATAGAGCTCATTTCGAGCATATTTTGGGTCCAGTAATCGTGCATATATGCAGTAAACTAACTGTAGTAAATAATACTATACTAAATCATGTAAAATATTACCTGTAACTCTATCAACCGACCGGTATGTAATAAAACGCGCTGTTAACTGCTCTGTCAAATTTTTAAATTAACCGATAAAGAAAGTTAAGGTTAACGTATAAAACATGACTTGCTTTAAAGTTACCACTTTGCTACGGAATATCATAGAAGCGGAAACTTTGACAGAGAACGGTGCCGTGGAGCAAGTTTATACTCCCCGGATACCACTTGTCAAGCGCGTACAATTCCCCGTAAACCTTCGTTTGTTTATTATAAAGTATTATAGAGACTTCATCACGAGGCCAAGGTCTATACTGAGTGAATGCTTTTATGCTTATGCCATGCTTGTTTATGTTCACGATGCATTAGCCTTTGTGTGGTACTTTTACTTCAATCATGTTCGTGTCTTTTACTTAGATAAAAAAAAATCTATATCTCTTTCATTTATTTTAAATTATATCGCATCTATCGTCTTCAGGTCTATCCAAAATTACCACTTGGAGCTGTGAGTTTGCTTTTTTATGATTGGTATATAGGTGTGTCTTTCATCGACTGAATTCTAAACAAAATCTCTGTGTTAGAAGCACGCGATGAGCGAAGGCGACTCGAAGGTCGGAGGTCGCAGAATGACCTCCATGAGTGCGGGTCTGGTGGAGTCACCTGTCTCCCTAGCAGAAGTGCACTAACCCATACTCGGGGGCTAGACGGTGATACCGTGGTCCTTACACCCGAACGGGGTCACAACAAAAGAGAGGGCCCCGGATCTGGCGGGAAGCGTATGTTGACTACTATATAAGTTTAGAGTTTTAGTAAAGTGTTAGTGTAAGTTAGTAAAGTGAGTTTAAAACTCACTGGCTCCTGTGAGATTTATATCAGTGGAGATTTCACGCACACAAAAAAATAAAGGATTAAAAAATCTAGGCATTTCATTTGATATGGACTTAAGACTTGAGTCATCTAAAGTTGATATCTGAATTTCTCGCGAAGTTGTAGGCAAAATAGTTGAACATAAATTTTCTCAATATTACAAAAATACGATTGCGTGCCTATTTTTTTTCTTTTAAGATAAACTTTCTACTCATCCTTTATTTGTATATCAAAGAGCCTAAGTAATATAATGGCAGCACTCTAAATATGAATCTTTTAACTTTATAGAATTGGTTCTCTTTTTTGAGGGTTTCTCATCTACTTGAAAATTCTTATAAAGTATATTTGCGCTTTAAACTTTAGGCATTCTATTACTTTTCCTCGTTTTTTTTCAATTCACTATTTCACAAATACTTAACATATTGAAATTTACTTTGTTCATTAAAAGGTATTTGGCTAATGTAGGTAAGTGCGTCCTGCCATTATGACCTGCGGTCGAAACAATAAGGATATCCAACAAAGAAGTGAAGTCACCGACATTGTTTGCAAAATAAGTAAACTTAAGTTGCATGGGTGAGCTTGCCACATCTGTCGAATGACTGATGGACGTTGGAACAAAGGAGTCACAGAGTGGCAACCGCGAGAAGGTAAACAGAAGTGAGACGCCCCCTAGCCAGATGGACTAATAGCACTCGGAAAAGGTGGCTGTAAAACTTGAGGATCGGGAGCAATGGCACATATTAGAAGAGGCCCATGTCCAGCAGTGGACTGCGTCAGACTGATTGATCGAGGTAGACATTAAAACAAACACCATATTATACTGTACATAAAACCGGTGTACTGTAATACGGTTTTCATACTTACCGTCTTTTCAACACTTTCGACAGTATTGGATGGCCAATGAAATTACCGGTTCATTTACCACCATAAGCCGCTTTATATGCACACAACCCTTTAAAACAGCCACATACCACTAAAATGACGTCTTTAATCCCTAACTTCTAACATCACCATCATTGCCTCCATAAACCGACAATTTTCCATCTAACGCCTCTTATCAACAAGTATATGAAATTTTATGAAGTAAATGACCGAAAACAGTTAACCTTTAAACATATAGTACTCTCATAGAGTGTGCTAAGCTATAAAGCGGCATTTTATGACGAACTTGAGTGTCGTAAAGTGAAGGGTTACATGACTTTGATCTGATGTTACTGCGAAAGTGATATGAATTTGAGATTTTAACGTCTATCGGTTCTGCAAAGCACGCGAGATCAGTATCTGTGGGTCGTCACATGAATGAACTGTTACAAAATACTTTAAATTGATATGATAATAATATAAGGTATTTACTCAGCGCAATATATCTCCTGGCCACGACCTTACGTGTCCAGACCCATATCAGCTGTTAGTTAATCAATTTGCAAATAATCAACTGTATTCCTTCCAAAGGTAAGAGTGTGATATTTATCCCAATTAATTAATCAAAATGTTTCTATTTTAATCTGTGGTCAATGACGAATGAGAATTGATTCATTTGACAAGATTATATGTCTGTACACCGAGCTAACTGACTAAATACTGCTTGCCGGGAATACGAAATTTCAGTCAGATTCGCAATACGGGATTACCTGACTTAAACCCATCGGACATGTGTTAAATGTACAGTTGTTGTCAGTAATTTCTGTAGAGCCTATTAGAGCTCGATTCAAGATAGGTACGACTATCCCTATTATAGTACTGAATAATTTGCTTTAATCTGACGCATGACATGAAGGTTTTCCTTTGATATTCGAAATGTTTCAATGTTTACTAAGAGTATGCTAATATTCGATGATTAATTATAAAATAAATTATTATCTAAAAAATAAGTGTCTCTTTATTTAAATTTATTACTGTATCTTGACTCAGTTTTGGAATTAAAACAGGAAGGTGAATCCGGTCAAGTGCGAGTTTATTCCCTGCAGTACAAACGCTCGCAACCACTTCGCACATTTCAACATCCTCGTTCTTGCCTCAGCAAACTTACTCCCCGTACCTTCAGTCTACTGAGTTCTCCCATTTTCATGGAGGCAGTTCCTGAGGCCATTACATCACGCCAGCTTCTTCGCCTTGCTGCACGGGAACAGTTAAAACCTATCGACCCACGTTGCCGTTCTGCTGTTGCAAATGTGTTATGCGGTTCCCAAAATCACGTATTTGTTGAGCACTGTCTGTCTGTCCGAAGGCAGTTTCTTCCTTGGATAGCACTTTGAGAGAAACTGCCGAATTGATTCTCAACGTCTCATTTGACGAACGGCAGTGGCTTCGGGACTCCCTGCCTATAAGATCAGGGTAAGTACGCGAAATCTGCTCTTTACGTGACGGAAAATATCGACTACAGCAGCTGTTCTTTTTTGCTGCAGGCGTGACAAAAGCAGGAGCTGCGTTTCACGTAAATGCAAATGCTGTGGTACTTAGTAACTTTTGCATTTCGCGGTAGCCTTCGCAGATAAAATGCAAGAGAATTGTCTTCGTTGGTGCAGTTACGTTTTACGGAAAACGCGTGGATAACAAATGTTCAGCAATTTCACCTCCGCAGGGTCTTTTAGTCCAAGAACTTCTGTCTTGGCGTCGTGGAGGGTGACATGCGTGCTGATGGTCTCCTCACCATGTACGTCCAAGATTGTGCAAAGTGGAATATGAAAAGCAGGAAAGCGGACAGTTAGCTGCGGGTTCACCTTGGCGTCGGATAAAACGCCTACTTGACGATGATGAGTTTAGAGACTTACAAGAAATTCAGTGACATAAATATGAACAATACTATATTATATACCTATAATACATTTTCAGCACCAATTCAATCTTTTAAAATGTTATTATATTATTATTAATGAAATTTTGAGTTGTGGTAACTTTTTCAAGTAGATTTAAAATTGAAAAAAGTGATAAACATTCACTTTTTTTCAATTTTAGCAGAGCATTCTCATTGTAAGAGTTTTAAAGGAACTTAAAACTCTTACAATGAGAATGCTCTGTCCACTTGACCTACTAGACGACGTCTAAGGCATTCGAAAATCTCCTTTACGTTTTAGGAAGTGACGTTGAAGCAACGATGGACAATTCTATGAACTATCGGAAACATTGAACGATTGTTTCAATTATTTTCAACACTACGCCCAAATCTCATCGAGAAATATACATTTTATTATTTAAAATCGAATATGTATTATATTTTTTGTTCGTGCAGGTTAGTCGATTTCAATTCACCTCTTTCTCACTCTCCCACATACGACACTATTATCCTCACTTTTTACTTACATACTGTGCATGTACGATTTTTACAAACATTATGTGATCTTGTCGTAAACATACTTTATAGTCTACACTTTTAGTACTTTATTTTATATCATAAAGCATGTCTAGACTGACGCTGAAAGCTCACATTTTGTGTATTAAAAGTTTCTGAATAACCTTGCAGACACACTTTATTAGCCTTTTTAGAAAATAGTAATTACTTAATATTATGTCAGACTATAAAATAGTTTGTTTTTTATCGAAGTCTCATCAATTAGTCTAGCCTATCACAATACACTGCTAGAAATAAGCATCTCCCGATGTTGGAAGGCCAAAGTCTTACGAACCAGACTTGTTGTTTCCTTCTCTCGTAGTGATATCGTATGTTCCTTCTCATGACACCTTTCGGATGTAATGTGGCGGTAATATTCTTTCTCCATCAACATATAGTAATATGTTTTACAAAACCTTTTTTCATTGTTTTCTCTTTTCCATTATGTCTTTTCTCCTACTGATATCTTGGTCAATGTAACCGCCTACTAACAATAGTTACTTTGACTAACTTTCTCTAACTTATTTTTTTTGTGTATATGTAACTTATTTACATATTTATTCTTAGGGTCAAATAATATGCTTACAAAATCAATTTGGATTGGTAAAAGTATAAATGCTCCAACGGGACTCGACCCCATGATCTTTCCCTAACAGGTTTGTTCTAACCGCGGCTGAGCTATGGAGCCCCGTTTTAAGCATTAAAATTTTTTTTATAGGCATACTTGGGCGATTGTGTTTGAATGTTTTGAAACCGTTAGCATACTAATTGCTTTAAAATTGTGTTACATTAGTATAGTTTGCGTAAACTGTATCACATTGGAACGGATTCACGAATCCAGGACCTCTCGATTGTAACTCTAGTACTGAGTAGTCAACCACTAAGCTGTTGAATGTATACTTTGTAAACAATTTAATGGACACTTTGTTAACTAACTATTACTAATCTTATTACCTTCGTGTTACCTGAACTGTAACAGTCTCGGGAAAGATTAAATTGCCTTCTAATCTAACTTAGCTGAATCTTAACTACAGCTAAGAGTACGTACTCGTAACTACCGAGTACACTATTATCTGCATACGATCAACAAAGTGCAACTTGATCTGATATAATAATAAATAAATAAAATCATTTATTATTCAGATGAAAAAATCAATTTTGTTCGCAACATTTTTACTTATAGCTATGTCAGAACATATATTCTACAAGGGATTTTATTGATGTATGCCTTAGTATATGGCAATTTTTGTTTCTGTCGGCGAGTACCATAAGCATACTTTTGCCGCTGCCACGCATTCCGCACATCATAGCCGTCTTTTTTTTTTCAACAGGTTAGTCCACCACCAGTCGAACGATGGAATACGCAACGGACACGCACTTCTGACACGGTCACGGTAAAATGTAACGTAACCAAACCAATAAAAATAGACATTCGTTCATACAATTATTTGCACTGAACGGGGCTCGAACCCGCGCGTCATAGAGGCTGTCAAAAAAGTCCTACAATCACAATCTAAGAATGATTTGGCAAGAATTGCTTAAGAGTAAGGCAAGAAATGCTTAAACTTGTGCAATGTGTTAAGCTACTTGTGTACCTCTTAGCCCCTCATGTGATCTTTATATTAATAATCTCAACAGAGTCCTCATATTTTACTACTCCATAGCAATTTAATCGCCCACCGCTTTGCTAGTTTACTAGTCAAATTGCTTTGTGAATAAATTAAAAGTTTCGCTATCTCACCTCAAGTAATTTCTTCGTTGAACTTAACTTTTCATAGAATTAGAGAATAGCTTCGCGATGGTTTTCCTTGGCGTAATGCATAAAATATTTTGTAATCTTGCATGTTGATTAACTGAGCTTAAAAAAAATTAAGGTTATGGTGTATTAATTAAGTTTAAATATATTAGAATAGAATATAATTGCAACACTATATTACACTGTGAACATTACTAATGTAATAGTGTGTGTGTAGAAGTTTTGCGCAAAAGAGTAACGAACTTAGAAACATACAAACAGATACCGCAGTTAATAATGTCTTTGTGTTGTGTTGCCGGTAGTGAGTAGGGTAACTTGAGCTCACTGGTTAGTTTTTGTGTTGTCAGTGAGAAGACCAATATGTCTCCTGCGCTAGCGGCACAGAAGCTCTCTTTACCTTCAAACCATCGTTTCATGAAAGGCAAAATGGCATTTCTATATGATCGACAGCACGAGTGTTACAAATGGCCATAGGTCAGAGTGGAGCAGTTTGAACATAGTCTTTTTTTATACCACTTAGGTGGCAGTCAAGCACGCGGCCCACCTGATGGAAAGTGGTGGCATATGGACGTTTGCAACACCAGTATACCACCATGCCTCAGTCGGCAATAACACACAGGCTACTTTTTCTTTTCGGGAACGTGATCACTTTTTCAAGTGTCCCACACTTTTGTAATATTTAACATTATAATTAGTAAATACTAGCTGTTATCCATAGGTCTCTTACGTAGATCACTGAAATAATAAGAAATTTTTTATACAATAACCCTTTACGACGTATTAGAAAATGAAAAATAACATGAATTAAATCATTTAAGTCGAAGTCTTTCGTGTCTAAAGAACATCTCGCTTCGATTTTCCGCAGTAGTAATGATATTCTTCTCCGTTTATATAAATTTATTTTTTCCACTTCTGTATACATAGGTACACGTGCTTATGGAAGTAAAAGTTTCCGATCATGAATTGTAAATTAGAGTATATTATGCTTCAACAACTTTGGAAGTAGAAAAAACTTTTGTTTAGGAGCTAGTCAACGTTGCTGAGTATTCCCTTGTTTATTGTTCGATAAAACTAATAAATTTCAATACAGTTTCAAAGTTTGTTGAGAAATTTGTTTCATCGATATAGATCTGCTAAAAATAGTTTTACAATTCTTCATTATACTCCTTAAGATCTCTTCAAATATAGTATTCTTAAGCCCTAGCCCCTGTGTTGGTTTCTATAGTATATATTTGATACCTGAAAAATGAAAATTCTTCCGGTCATCGATTTTTAATTCACCAAGTTTCTACTGAGCAGTAAAGTTTCAAAACTTTTACCCTCAACCAATACATAATAATTCAAGTGGGCAAAATCGAGGTTTACGCTGTAATCTGCTACAGGCTGTCTAAGTCTGCAGAACTCTCGTTAAGGCTGTAATGCCGGTAATATTGTTAATAATTTACTCGAAGGTCGAGCACGTCATTTAGGAAACAACGCTTTGAATGTTAATTTATTAAGACTTCCCCTGATGGCACTCTATGAGGACGGTTTTGCCCCTGACAACTTACATAACTGTTTTATTTCGTAGAAAATACATATTTACCTTTTTACATTATAATACTACATTTTTTATCTTGAAACAATTTTTTGTTTATTGTATAATCACAGTTAAAAGTCATAATAGAACTGTGTTAGGCATAAAGTTAGTAAGTAGTGTTGAATGAAACCACTTTTTACGGATTGGCTAAGGATGGCATATATGACTACCATCCATAGTCACCCCCAGATAATAATGGCTCTTAAAAAACAGTGGAAACGTCAGGCTAAAAGTAAATAAGTTGTAGAAAATATATCGCGATAGCATAAAAAAGTGGTTTCATTTCAGTGTATGACATTTGCGTAAACTTAAGATATCATTTAGTGCATTATATACCTACGCATTATATCAAAGTTGTTACCTTTTAATATATTTAATGTTAAATTTTTGTACTATTACGAGCTTGCGGTCGATCCTGAGTACATTTTCTGATGGCATGAGTTTTAAACATGTCATGTCATAAAAGCGTTAACGAACTTTATAAACATTACTCATCGTATGAGGGAGAAAATTAGGTTACAGGTAAAGGCACGAGCTGTAGACCCAAAATGTGGTCAAAATGCGCTCTGTACGCAATGTATTCGTTTTTTGATGGTGCTCAAACTCAATAAATCCCCTAGTCATAAATTATATCAAAACAATACACGCATGCTCGTGCCTTGTTCCCACGGAGGATCGAATATATAATATATGTAATTAGATGACTTGTTTTTCTCTCGGCTTAAGTCCAAGATTCGTGCCGATAGGTACAACTAAGAATTTAAGCATGAATAACTCACTCGATACGGTAGAAGCCGTTATCTAAATTCAGTAAATTAGCAGTAGTAGCTACATGAACGTTCGATACCAATCCCGAAGTAAGGTGCCAATATTTCGCTGTATCTCTCGTGGTCGTTTCCTGTGCAATTCTATACACTCATATCTTTAATTTCCTCATTCCCTCGTTCACTGGGCAGTTTCATTTCAAAGGGTTCAGCTCGTAATGTTTTTGTATTAAGCCTGTATGTATTTTCTCATATTCGGAGGTAGGATATTGGAAATTGGTAATTTTCATTTGATCATTTTTTATTCGGAGGTTAGATCTCGTATTTTGTTCCATTTTACTGGTAGGTATTATAATTTTCAAGTACGGTTCGTGTACTTGGACACAAAATAATAGGTATTCAATCGATATTCGAACGTTTTAGCTTTTTTGAATATGAGGCTCGTTACCTAGGCCAGATCATGTGTTTTTTTGTTCCAGTATCAGGCACATCAAGCTATGACGGGGGTAATTTAGTGATTGCAAGGAAGAATGTTTTTGAGTCTTGGTGACATAATCGTCATTATACATGATGGCCGGTTGCATCACAGGCAGGTTATACGAGTTTTGAGGGACGTTTTAAGACCTCCCAAGTCCTAGAGAATACTAGAATCTAGTCCGTGATTCAGCAGCATTACCAGCAGTTACGATTTTTAATCCAAAACATTCACTTACAGGCTACGATTAAAATAAATTATCCCTTTAGTCATAAAAAATATCGTGATAAACAAAAATCCACTTTAAATTATACAGTTGGTTCAAAAGTTCCAAGGATTAGCTGTATCAGGCATAACCTTGAGACTCTTGAAGAATTTTTAAGAAGACTTTAGCGAAATTGTTCAGGAAAGCCAAGTCAGAAAATTTGCATTTTATTGATCTTTGAAAGAGTAAGAAGTCAGCCTACGAAAAAAGTAAAATAATATTGTGAAGTTGGAATCAGTGACTCTCGTGGATGAGATTTAGGTAATTAAGTCTTACAATTCTTTGCCGGCACCCGTGTTCACTTCTTCCCAAAGTACCGGGTACTTTTAGGCAAGGCGTAAAAAAAACTGTATCTGTTAAGAAGTAGGTACCATTTTAGGGATATTCTAGAGATCGCATCTGTACTGGTGAAAACTATTTTATCGACTGCAAGCCAAGCTTAAAAAATCGGGGAACCTTCAAAGGCGGGGCGACATATGAAGCACTCTATTGCACATTAACACGTTCGCGTTGAATTAGGAATTAGGCAATAGGCATAGTTAAAGTGTTAGAGTGTTCGATGTATTGGTATTCTTTAATATTTTCTACACTTATGTTATGAAAAGGATAGCTCTGGCTGCGTGATTGACTAATTAATGTTGAGCCGAAGCGAAGCTGGAACTTCAAAATTAGAACAGTTCCTCCTATGGGGATTCCTATTGCGAAATTCAGTTTGAATTATCTAAAATAATTGTACCACTTCCATTTTGTTCAATGAGTACCTTGGTATCCAGTAAATTAAGCATGTTTATTGCATCAATTAATGAGCTTATTTCAGTTCACTGCTGGTTATATGCCTCTAGATATTCTAGAATATTTATTTATTATTTATTTATCTAACTGAAATTAAGGAAGGATTTCAAATTAAAGAAGCTTTTCAAATGCACTAACATTTACTAACAAACCGATCATCTAATACTAATTACGTATTCTTCACAAATTTTCCATGACATTTTCAATTCGTAAAATTTCTCATCACGCACTCGATCATAAAATTTAATTTATCTGTAATATCCTATAATGAGTTTCCCCTAATCCTAACCTAAACAGTGGAGCAACGTTTGAGCTCACCATAAACTTAGCTAATTAAACTTTGAGCCGACTGAAGTCCTTGGGGTACCCCCGTGTGTACATATTATAGATGTTTATCTAAAGACCCTGTATTTTCCTTCAGAATAATAAAATAATTTTTTAGATAGTTTTCTGCGGGGAGTTTTTTATTTCACATGTTGGAATTATAATGAAAACTAACTGTAGCATGAATATCAAATTTGAAAACATTCTCATATATATTATGTCAACTACCGTACGTACCATGTGTACTAAAATTTGAATCAAATAAATTCGATTCCTTTTGTACTTGATGTTTAAGTAAATGACCAAAGGCTTTAATTTAACAATCAGTTAAGCTTATCTCAAGCTATAATTTCTTGTGGTGTGTTATTATAATATTGAAGAATTTCATGGGCAATTTTTTTCGGATGATACCCTTCTAAATGAATGAATGAAACCCTGATACCCTTCGAATGATACCCTGGGTTTTGATTCTAAAAATGGCGACTGTAAATGATATGTGACTATTTTGTTTACCTTCTGAAACACTTTGTAGAAGCAATATTGTACTGTGGTCCATACTGCCAAAAACATTGTCCTTTATGTTAGCTACGTGCGACATACCGTTTTCATAATTTCAATACTACTACTAATAATCATATTCTGATTCTAAAATTGGTATGATAAGCACATGGGTGACTTAGGATATATTATATTCCTTAATTAAGGCAAATGACTATGTACAGTCGAAAAAGGATGGTACCATTATTATGTTGTATGTAAATGTGGTACTCTATCTCTTTTGTTGACTGTACCTACCGATTAAATCATCTCGCAACCTGCGATGGTACTTTTTTCCGCGCAAAATCCCCACGTATACCAATCTCACCAGAGTGGGTGGTAGAGGTTATGTCGAACTCAAACCGACCGTCTTTGGGTCTTTAGTTATCGGAAGTGAGAAAGTAGCAAACATTTCCCTCACACCCAGCAGATCCGGGACCCCCTCTTTTGAGATAACCGTCTTCAGGTATAAGGACGAAAGGTCCTGGGCCAGTGCGCGAGTGAGTAAAAATATATTACTGGCCACGGTATAATTCAGTTTGAGCTCTCCCTACCCGCCTCTAGGCACGAATAAAAAGGTATTTGATTATGTTGGTTGTCTTCTTAAAGACCTTGATATAAAATTGTATGTTTGTAAAAAAGCAAAATCTTCAATCTATTGTTCACTCACATTACGCATCCACTGATTTTGTCATAGCGCCTCACTGTACGCTTTCAGCAAGTAATGGTACATAAATTATGCGTGATTGATCACTCTACCGTTACACATATCCAAATGGAAATAATGCGTACCATTCTGTTTATACAACATTACGATTACGGTATACGTTATCTAGTATACAACATATTTCCCGAATATAAATTATATGTTTTTGTACCGTGTTTACGTAGTAAGAAAAATAATAGGTTCTGGCAAATCTTGTGTTAGTGTTCCAATGTCTTATTCACTCATCATAATATATACAATGGGCAATATTGATGGGATAATATGATTTCATATAAAGGTAAGACCGCACTTGGCGGTACGACGCGACAGCGGAGCGACGTGACACGTAGGTACCGACACTACTATGTATACCGCACTTGCACTTCAGTAACGCGAATTGTTGTTTGTCAATTAATCGTTTGGCAGTTTCTGAGGAAGATGGACGAAATTGATTTTGAATGTTATTTTGAGTAAGGTGGTCGAAAGTGATTTGGATATTGTAGTAGTAGGTATCTGACTGACTAATATAATTATTTTTCTTCGTTGAAAGTCATTTTGAACACAACTTGTCGTGGATATTTCTTAATAAACACGTTCTAACTCAAATGAAGTTAAGTGTCGCGTCGCCTGCTATACCGCACAAACGGCAGCGGAACTACGCGACGCGACCCGGTGCGGCAGAATGGATGAGTTGGTCAACTTTGACGCGCAGTGTCGCGTCGCGTAGTTAAGTTGCTGCGTAGTGCGATATGCAATTACTTACGAAGAATATTTGGTCATTATGTGCCGCGTTGCTCCGCTGCCGCGTAGTGTCTAGTAGTGTGATAAACGGCTTTATTCTCACAACGCTTAATACGCTTAAGCTTGTGTTTGTAAGCAGACTTAAAAAAGTGCTTTTCACTTAAAACGCTTTTTTAATAAGTCGTCTATAAACGTACGTAAATTGGACATGTTTTGTTATTTTACTTAATCAATAATTGTGTACCTAACTATTTTGCTGTCACTTCTACACTAATATAATTATAATAGTAAATTAGTCGTTCGAACATTGGAGATATTTTATATTAACGATTTTGAACATAGACATTGTTATCAGTCTCTATTATACTTATTATACCTATCTACTATATTCACAATTAAAATTATATACACTGAACACTAATTATATACAATAAGTTTATAAACTACTAAAACGGATACCTAATTAAAATACAAAACTTGCATACGTGAACTCGAAAACTCGCGAAATAGGTAGGTAACGTCATGGACGATCGCTCCGAGCCGACAGCGAAACGCGTACTAAAAAAGCATAAAACAAAATAAAGCTTAAAAAGCATAACAACACAATGAAAAATTATACGACTTGAAGTAATGTAGTCTTAGACACGTTTAAATCTATATTGTCAAATTATATTCAATTTAACCGCATAATCATGTTGACAAAATTTTATATTTGCGACTTTATTTTTGACCATTATAGTCTATTTTCCGACGCGCGCCAGTGCAATGCGACGCGGTCGGCGACAGTAGGTACATCAGAACATACCTGCTGCGCCCAGTGCGCACCTAGAAACAAGCGTGCCATCCGTTTCGTTTAAACCAAATAAGCTTATGCTTGTAAACGTACTTAAACGCTTGTAAGAATAAGCTCAGACTTTTCGTTGTGTTGTGTTTAAACGGCCACTACTAGTAGTGTCGCCAAATGCGGTCTTACCTTTATATTACTTTATAGTATTTGCTCATGCACTGCGGCGATCAACGCTTCTGAATCAACCATTGCGTAGTTCGTGTAGTCGCATCTGGTCGCCCTCGAAACAAGTGCGCGTTACGTCGCGTCTCGCCGCAGATGGTTATATAGGCCGCATGTAGGGTATGCCGTTGAGTTGATCGCGTTCGTCGCTCACGCAGGACACCGCGTTATGTTCCAAATGTTAATAATGATATCACGGTGTCACAATACCGCGATCAAATTCTATTAAACTAAATTCTCACGTTGCCCAATAAAATTGATGAATGAGTTATATCGCCATGCGTGAAGAAGTTATTCTAATTTAATTTGAAAATATTCCGTAAAATGACTATTAAGTAATCAAGCTAAGTTAAACAAAAATTCAAAAATTCTTTTAGTACCTCAAGCAATAAAGATCCAAAAAACGATATAAATTTTTACGCAAATTCTAAACAGAACGTAAAATATTCGTACGCAAAATAAATTATCCTGGCAACCTTAGTCGCGTTTGGATTACAAAGTCAATAAAATTATTTTCCAACACGCTAGCTCATAAAGTGGCTATATTTCACTGGAATTAGGCACATAATGACATCTCTGTAATCAAACTATGACACTATACTTGTTATTATTCACAGGTGAGAGATGACCTACTAAATTAATTGCTACTTGTAAATCTTTATTTTTTTTTATAATATCACGCCTATATCCCCAAAGGGGTAGGCAGAGGTGCTAGCACCCACATTTCGCCAGTTTTTCATATTTAGGTCCCAATGTAATAGGTGGCGAGCCTATTGCCATTAACCGGGCACTTATAAACCTGCGATAAATACACACATAACTTCGAAAAGCATCGAAACTCATGTGTATGTGCCATGGTAAAACCTGGGATCGAACCCAAGACCTCGTCTCAGCAGTCCTTTACCTATAGTAATCGCGGTAGCCTAGTGGTATGCCAATTGAACCGCATCAAGTATTCGGCAAAGACAACCGTACCCCGATAGTTTGAACAGTTTGTTGTTACTCCATTTGTATCAACTTTCCATTATGGTATGGTTTAATGCATCCGTACTTGGTAACACTATTTTTATACCACTTAGGTGGTATACTAGCACGCGCGCCACCTAATGGAAAGATGCTACTGTGGTGCTTTATACACCAGAGTCGTCATATTCGTGCTGCCGACTATTTAGAGCAGAGAGAGGGAAGGGAAACAGGGAGGGGTGAAGGATAAGGGAGTTTTTGTGCTGTCAGTGCAGAGGACTAAAAGGGTTTCTCGGTCTTTTCAGTGACAACGCAAAACCTCTCCAGTGAGCTCTGGCTATGGTAGGTAGTGAGTATGGACTCACCACCGGAAACTCAACATAAGGTTATTATTAGTCACGGTATTCTGTAATGGGCGGAGGCACTTCCTCATTTCGATATGGATAAATACCATTCTGAAACATTCTCTCATTCATCTGTGAACTGCGATCGTCTACGTAATTACTTATGTCAAAAATTATTAACTAACTAGTATAACATACCTAGTTCTTTAGTGGCATCATTCGAACCATGTATTTCAGCACTACCTATTTAATTTTACATATTATATGTCCGCAACCTAAAATTTGTTTTAAGCTTTAGATCACAGGCTGCCTTCAACATTGTGAAGATGCGAACCCGTCCTAAATGAAGGTTCTCAGGTGAATTATGCAGATAAAACCGAGCTGCTTGAAATGAGCAAAATGTCGACTTTATGTAGTCTCTTTGCGGTTTGAATAGAAAGGAATGCTGAAATTTAGCTTCACTTCAAAAACCACCAGGGAGAGCATTTGATGTTGTTCAAATTTAATTATAATACTCCTTTCTGTTTACGTTGTCAACTTAGAGCACTTTATTATCTACAAATAACCTGCTAAATAATATTATTCGGTCATGCTGTGTTTGTTTCGATAACACTCACTGTCTTTCTGTTTTAAAGTATATTTAGATAATTAATAGAAAACGACAATAACTTGTCAATATCGAACATGATAATAGAATTTGTTTAACTTTAATGTTATTTCACGAATATTAAAAGATACAAGAACAGGTAGGTACTATAACACTGAATAATGTTGGTCGACCAACAAATAAAAGTTAACAGGTTAAAGATAAAAATACTAGTCGCACTAAATTCGTCTGCTTATTTAAGGATCCAGTCGCCACTAGAGAAGTGACAATTTGTTCATCGTTATTTTGTAAAATGTTTGTTGTATAGGATTGTCATGTATGATGTCAATCCCATACATAGAATATTTTGTTCTATTCCATTCTACAAAACGATGACCAAGGGATCATTAAGCAAGCAGGCGTAAAAAAGGAAAAAAAAATGTACGCATATATTATATTATTGTTATTGGGAATGACTCGTCTGATACTCTCCAAGATGTTAATTGGCAGTGCTTGTGCGGTTAAGCACGTAATTTGTTATATAATAACTTCACCAGCAAACCATACTAGTTTATTTTGGATGGATGATGCTTTCCGCTTAGAGTCGAGTGGATCTGACGACGGTATAAGCGAAACGATATAAAAGAAAGAGAAAAGTAAAAGTGGTTATCCTACAAAACTCAGATGATAATGACGACAATATTAAAATGCAATATCATGTAAAACATGTTCAATGAATGTAGTAGTTACCCATGCTCAATCAAAACTCACACAGATTTAAATAGTCATTAAGTAAATTCAAATGCAATCTGTAAAAACCAAGTCCATTTATATAGTCATTTGCAATTTGATTCTTTTTCCAACCAACCAGTTTCTAACAAAGCAGTCGGATAATGTATTCGGCCAGCCATGATCGGCAAAATTCGGCGGATAGGCGAAATGACGAATGAGAATGGAAATCACACAATAAGGAAAATTCACAGATTTTTTTATTCAAATATCGTTCTTTGGTAACTTTATTATACTCTATGTGATTTTTTATTAGTTTGAGTTATTATTACACACTGACTAGCTGTTGCCCGTGGCTCGACACGCGTCTCTTATTTTGTTAGTTAAAGGATTTATATAAACAGAAACACTAAACAATCAAGTTTATAAGCACAATCAAACATTTCAATCACTTTTCCTAACTTACACAACTTACATAAACATTCAACCCTTTCCCACACCCACACAAACACAACTGAAACCTTTCTTCGAACAATAGCGTTAAAATCTCAGTCGTAGTCCTCAGTTACGTTGGCTCATACAACCATTATGCTTACCTGGTTCTTCACAAAAAACCCGCGTAATTTTTCCTCTGGGCCGTGTCAAAGGACAGTGCTCAATCACCTGCCAGCTGCGGTCGGGCCACGAAAATCTCAACTACAAGTAACTATTTTCTTCTGAAAACGAGTTGCGAAATTTTTCTTTCGCAATGGCGGGAATCTACCTTTAGTTCTTTCGATGTTTTTAAAAACACAGCAAATAATCCAATATAGTTCTAAAAACGTCAATCAACCTCTTTTGATTAATAGTAATGAAAAGATACCCTCGGTAGCCTAGTGGTATGGTAATGGACTGCTGAGACAAGGTCTCGGGATTGATCCCAGGTTTTACCATGGCACACACCAATGACTTTTCGATGCTTTTCAAAGTTATGTTTGTATTTATCGCAAGTTTATAAGTGCCCGGTTAATGGCAATAGGCTCGCCACCATTACATTGGGTACAAATATAAACTGGCGAAATGTGGGTGCTAGCACCTCTGCCTTCCCCTTCAGGGATATATGTGTGACTTTTTGTTTTGTTATGTAATGAAAAAGTGATGTATGATTACAGTTCTAATTATGTTATAAATTGCAGTGGAATTAGAGCCACTCTATGAGTCAATGATGTGTTGAAACATAAATCTTGTATTCTTAAACGCGACTATAAACGTCGTGAAACGTCGTGATACATCATCACTCGCTTATCGTTACATCTACCGAAGGGACCGATGGCTGCTAAAGCAAATGAGTCTTTAAGTGGAGGCTGCGAGAAGGCAAACGGTAGGTAGGACGCAGACTGGATGCGGATGGTGTAGGATCCGGAGTAGTGTTCATACAGTCCCGAGGATTATAAGCGGGGCGTGAAATTTATATTATGATGATGATGATGAAGTAAAATTATAGAGTTATATTTTACACACCACATAAAAAATTCCCGTTGTTTTAGTGACCATACGCCTGATTCGACTGCATCTGCCGGTGACAAATGAACGCGGTTTTTTAAAGCACGTTGAACATATCCGCATTTCACAAACAGTGTAACATTTCAGACGCCTTACGAGTTAAAACTTAAAGTTGATATTCGTGCAACTGGTCAAAAATATAAGTTAGTACCTGAATGCGAGATAGAATGAAGAACCATAATGTAGGGTGTTTAAGTTATGTAGCGTTAAGTAAAGGTCTTTTATTATGTTTTTGGCGTTTACTGCGACTTTACCTGGTGCAAATTAAAAGTTTTTGAACAAAAGTTGTTTGTTGGTGAGGGAACATCCTAATGTAAAACTTTCTTAACATCTCAATACTCCTTACTTAATATTACACGCTCTAATTGTTGAACGGCTTCATTTCAGGGTTTCGGTATCAGTCAGTCACTCACTCAGTATGTATCCCTGGAATTTATATATACCTATCTTTTAGTTTCTAACGAAAAGACTCCGTTTCAGGCCGGGCCGCGTTTCTAACCCGTGGAACATATTGGACCACCGGTTCGCAATGTGGCCACGGCCTGCATACTAACTTATAATATATTATTAATATTGAAGTTTTAGAATTACTATTTAGTGGTCTAAATAGAATAAAATAATTTTAATTTTTCATTACAGAGATAAAAGTTGTTCGGTGTTGCCCGATTTTAAAATATCATCTACTTACACTCTTAAATTGAGTAACAAATATTCAAACCTAGGCATACATAATTAGTAGGACAGACATTAAAATAAAACTATGCAATGTCAGACACTAGATTATAATATTTACACCAATAACGCTGGTGGATGTATAAATTAAAGTGGTCATAATATTTTGATAAAGTAACAGAACAATCCATCAATACTGTATTACATAATACATACACCACTGAACCGATTTTGATGAAATTCGCTGCAAAGATAATCTAGACATTGGGTAAGGACATAATGATGTGTTTGGTCGCGATAACCGACATCAACGCGGGCGTAGCCACGGGCCACAGCTAGTCAAAGTATAATATTATGATTCAATTACTGAACGAGCGATTTCAACCTCATGCTACTTGTTGAAGGAACTTGGAGCTACCATGAAATGTACTTCCGAAACTACAGACCCGCATGAAACACGAACGAAAGTGACGTAGCGAATAGGTATAGTTTCTCAGAAGTTGTTTAATACTACAAAATTTATTAACTGTCCCATTAGTGTAATAAATATAATATGCATTTATTTTTCGAACCTTGCGAGAACTAACTGATTACTTTTAATTTTTATTGTTTCTGTATGTAAATTTAAAGTGATTGGCAACTTTCAGTATTTTAAGTTATTATCGATAACGATTGTAACACAATATGCGAAAGGTTTACGCCAAATGAAGTGACATGTTAAGGGAACGGGCCTGATTACGGTAATTTATCACGTAATCAAGCTGACGTGACTCGCGTTATACTGCACCATACCAGTTGCCCGAAACTTCTGTCTCTTACTTCAGATGTTCGTTCAATGGTAGGCCTACAGGTTAACCTCGGTAGGATTAATTGGTGCCATATATTCAATTATATAATTGACGAGTGACATTTACTGACCCGAGAAAGCCATTCACATGGTTCAGTGGGATTTAGTGTTATTTTCAGATGATTAAATTTTGCAGAAAAGGTTCGTTTGGGTATTCAGTTTACCTTTACTTACTTGTAATTGATTTTGTCAAGCAAATGAGGGTGACACCTATCTTTTGAACATACATCGAATGTAATTGTTAGAGTCAAGGGTGATTAGATAACGAGAATGCTTGCAATTATTTTTAAACTATTGAATACCACACAGGGCTTGTAGACAAAGTGACATTGTATTAATTGGATAGGTATTCATTTTCTATTTATTATTGACTTACGTGACATTGCGGTGATTATAATAATATTTACATAACATAAACTCACGCCTATATCCCCGAAGGCCTAGGCAGAGGTGCTAGCACCCACATTTCGCCAGTTTAGTTATATCCCAATACAAAAGGTGGCGAGCCTATTGCCATGAATCGGGCACTTTTAAACCTGCGATAAATACACACATAACTTCGAAAAGCATCGAAAAGTCATAGTGTGTGCCATGGTAAAACCTGGAATCGAACCCAAGACCTCGTCTCAGCAGTCCATTACCCATACCTCGATTTATAAATATACGCTAATATTATTTATTAAGCAAATAACACAAGTATTTAAATTCTATCAATCTTTAGTAGTCACATTAATGATCTATGCCATTCTCAAACATTACTGAACGATTCCATTACCGTTATCGTGAATAGAATATCACTTTGTCTAGAAGCCCAGGTCATGGCTACATAGCGGAGGCGACTCGGACGTCGGAGGTCGCAAAATGACCTCCGTCCCCCATGAGCGCGGGCCTGGGGGTGACGGGTGGAGCCGCCGGTCACCCTAGCAGAAGCAGGCCACGGCGATGGCGCAAAATGCCACCCCATACCCAGCATACCCAGGGGCTAGATGGGGACACCATGGTCCCCGCTTTGGGGGAGGAGGGTCATCTCAACAGAGATGTCCCCGGGTCTGCCGGGGTGCGAGAGATATGTCTTGTATAATCTCACCTCCGGCAATCAAGGACCCATGGTCGGCGTGCGTTTTGGTCGGTTCGAGTCCGACATAATCACCTCCATCGGTTTTGGTGGAGGTGGTATCCGTGGGGATTTTGCGCACGATAAAAAAAAAAAAAGGTCATGACTACATAGGTAATATGAACTAGAGAATTTTATGCCCCACCATGCAGTGACATACAAGGCTGTTTAACATCATACAGATATATACAGCTCAGGCTCAGCCACAGATGTATAGCTCGAATCAAAAATAGTACCCGGAATACCTAGCAAGTCTATCCCCCTACTACGAGGGGGTATAGACTCGCCTAACAGAATACAATGATTGGTGAATTGTAAGTGTTAAATCAGCTCTGCCTAACGCTCTCTATAAAAGGCCTGATTAATTGTATGTGTGTAATAAGATAAAAGATCTCTTAGAAGTTACTATCGTTGTCTATCGTGAGTACATGTACCGCAGACTAACAAATGTCCCGAACAACTCTCTGAATTAATTTCCTGTATATTGAATGAGCGTATTTTTTCTAGAGGGATCTAAATCAGGCTGTGGTCGATGAGGATTACTCAGTAAGATACGGTTGGCTGTTGCAATATATTCGACCTGATACTGATACGAGAACCCGAAATAAGCGGCGTAATTTTCGGGTTTTATTACTACAGAATATTTGGAAAATACGTTGAATGTGAGATAGCGATGATAGAATTTAACAAGTTTTACTGATCTCTAAACATTAAATGATTTCTCCTTGTCTTGCAGGTAATACACCCAAGTTAATTTTATATACAAACACAGTCAAATATAAATATAAACTAGTGTGGGAAGACGTAAAGAAACCGCTGACTTCCGATAGATAAATCTTTGGGAATCCTACTGATCTTGGCTGCCCGACCAACTGATTACGATGCATCGTGTGATTATTAATTACAATCTCTGGAATCAGCACCCAGAGTTCTTTTGAATCGTACGGAAAACCACACAGATGCCCCCCACCGGAGCCTGTTGGGTAGGTTATATCGGACTCAAATCGACGAAAACCCACGCCGTCTTTAGGTCTTTGGTTGCCGGAGGTAAGGTAGTAGCCAACATATCCATCGCACCCCGGCAGACGCGGGGCCTTCTCTTCGAGATCACCCCCGTCGGGTGTAGGGACCACGATGTCCTCATGTAGCCCCCAGGTATGGGAAGTCGCGTATTGCGCCACCGCTGCGGGCTGCTTCTGCTAGAGTGACGGGCGAGGACTCTCTCTACCATAACGGCGACATAAGTGTATTATTCTATGCCTAACAGAACTAAATAGAAACGTAACATGAAAGGACGTGACGGCAGTGATTTAATATTCCAAACACAAATTTTGTACACAACGACTAAATTTCTGAAATTATATTATTTACTTGATGAATTCCCTTCTTAATAAATTTACTTGTACATTATAAAATATTCTGTAATGGAATCAACAAAAATATTCAACAGTGTAGAACTGTTGAATATTTTTGATGATTCCATTATATTTTATGTGTTTTGATTTTGTGAAAATTACTAAGCAACAAAATATAGCATAAATTTAATGTGTTTTAAAGGGCTGCAGAAAGAATAAAGTTTCCACAATTACGGAACAAAAATACGGCCAGTGTAATGTTTCGTAACAAGTGCTGTGTGGGGGTAGCAGAAAAAGAAACTTCAGCAACCTTACCGAAACGTCGAGCAAATCAAAGGGTAAATTATTGCATCATTATAAACCCGTGTTTCGCTAACCATAAATATATAAAAATAGTGGTTTGGAATGGACTTTGAAAAGAGAGGCCCTGCGTCTTCGTTGCCCAGGGTGCTTAGCATGAAAGTTCCCAACCAAGCACCATCATCATTCCCTGCATAGCAAGACCAATAATATTAGATTCATAACACCATATTTCCGTGACAATGAACACCTAAGATATAAATGTCGAGTTAGAAACTTTTGTATTATTTAAGGGTTTAGGGGCAATGAAATTCGTCGTTTAAATTTGAGCCTGTAAAGTACCTCTACGCTTTATGAAACAGTAATCGCTTTTAGTCGAACTTCACCTGCAAAATGGAATTCATTGAGTTATCTCTCATATACCAGTATATAGTTCGTACGGCAGGCACTATACGTTTGCCTTTTTAAGCTGTAGATTTTTAGTAGCTGCATAACTAGTCACTAAGTTTCACACCCACACACACACACACACACACACACAATCTTTTTGAGGTGGAATCCTTCTTTAATAGCGTTGCGCATTCTTGTTAGACATTGTTTGATACAGGAAATTACTAGGTATTGAACTCACAACACCGTTACCGATACCTCGTCTGAAATTGTGACAATTCACCGATGGTGACAATTCGACTATTTTGATAATTCATCGATTGTGACAGTTCACATAAATGGTTTCTATATTTATATACATACGAGTAGAGGTACTATTTATGTAAAAATGAAATTAATGTAATAATTAATGTCAAAAAAACCAGTGACACCATTAAAATATATACCTATTCTAATGATGTCACTGTTTTTTCATATTTTAAGAATACGTATTATTTTCACAGTGTCAATCCTACGTTGTAAGCTTTAATTTTTGAAAAGTACTTTTGGGTATGTTTTTATTAGAATATTTATTATACATTCTTATATACAATTCATTTGGATGCTGTTCAGGAATACCTTACATAACTATGTATTTGCACTCACCATGTGGTTCGTGTGTATATGGTACGGTGTGTTGTATAATTTAGAGTCCACATGGCACAGCTCGAGCTGATGGTGATGTTCGTAATTACTGAAATCTGCGTGTAAATGGTACATTCATAATTTGAATTTAGCCCTCGTTCGTCGCATTTTTATTGTTTTATTATTATTTATTGTTGTTAGAATAAAATTAACAAATTTAGATTAGATTGGTTTTGAGTTATCCAAAACTTTAATCTTTTTTCGTACCGAATTCCAGCCAGTTTCATCATTGAATAACAAATAGAACATAATTAAACATCTATAAAATTGTTTAAAATGATTCACATTTATAATAGGTAGAATAAAGACAAAATGATATAACAAATAACTATATAAGTTTGAATAGAGCATCATAAATAAGCAAAGGAGTTTACAGTACACTTCAATTATATAATTATTTCAACCTAAAAGAAATCACCACCGAGTCTAATCCACAAAGGCTAGCTTCATACGCCAATCTCACTTTTAGATAACTGTGCCCCACAGTGCCCAAAGAACTGTTGACACATGCAATTTGTCAGCACAATCGATACCGGCTGCGACGTCGAAAACGTGATCGTATTTATGGCTAGCCAACGAATTCAATCTACTGTATTAGCTCTAGTACAGAAGTTCAGTTGTGTTGCTTTTTTGTGAAAGTTTGTAATACGCCATACTATTTTGTTTACAGTTGAGTATACGGAAACTCCGTACACCCAACAGTAATTTTTGTTATTAGTTTAGTTTTTCTCTGTATTTTTTTACGAGTAGGTATCAACCGCAATATCTCAAAGTCCCGTAACCAGTGAGCATCTATGACAATAATGACATAAATAGAAATGATTATACTCGTAAGTGTATGCGAGGTCGGCAAGTGACGTTAACCCGAATCAAAGATGTGAGTGGCAAACAACGACGTCGTTCGCATGATCAGAAGTGATTTAAGTGTTGATAGGTACGTGTAAACATCCACAACACCGAAGGTCTAATGGTCTATTGTTTATTCACTATTATTTATTTTGCTACCCAAGGAACTTTCGTTTTCAATGTAATATGTTTATCCTGGCTATATAGCATACTCTTACGATACAGTGGGTCTAGGTTCGAACCCTGACCATTACACTCCTAACACAACCTATTAAGCTTAGCTCGAAGTTTCAAGGAGATTGCTAGTAATTCGGTTACTGGTATTCTAGATGAAAAAGAGAAAAATAAAAGACACTTATTTCATGTCAAATATAGACAATAGAAGAAATTAGTAGATATCAAAGCTGTTAGTTGTCAGAATAGAGAAATATATTGGAAATGTGATATGGACCGACTGTGATACGTTCAAAGTGTGTTCAAAATAGAGATTGAATATTTACGAAATCGTTTCACATACTTGCTTTTTTCTTTTACCTTGTTTCCACTTGTTTTTTGTTTTCTGTCCTTCGAAATCTCATTTAAGTATAATATAATTATAAATTTTAGAACAATCTACACACCGCCACATAGACCTATAGTAAGCATTGCTTAGCTAGCTTGTGTTTATACGTAGTAATATATTATATATACGTATACATAAATGTTACCAGACCAATGCAAATATTCATATTAATGTACACAAATATTTGCACTGAGCGGAAAATGATTGAAATGACTGCATGGCAGTCGCGTTCCCTACCGCCGCACCACGATAGTCGTATAGTATTACTACCAGCTATTTGGTATTGGTACAGATTACCCGGATAATTGGTAGTGATGCGTCTATAGTAAATGTTACGACATTATTCATTAGCTTTCGTACCGCAAATCAAATATTAAATCTTAGACTGATGACAGAAATCTTAAAAAATCTTAGCACACTGTGAATAATATTAGTTCAAGAGCTGGAATCTTGCCAGTTCAGTGTAAAACCAAATTATTCTGGACTTAGCAGTTAGCACTATAATATTAATTTTCTTTAAAATGACAAGGGGCTTGGTACTTAAAAAAATAAATAATATAGAAAGAATAATATATTAAATCACAAATATTGCAACTTCTCAGAAAATGTAAAATGTAATTAAGAATGACTAAATGCGTCACAATTAATCTTTGTCATCGCTGCAAATAATATTTTCCACTGTCTTTTCATATTACTGTCAAGACCCGGAACCTCCTCGGATCTTGACGAAGGTGGAATGCCGTACGGCTTGCTCGGAAGAAAAAAATTATGATACAAAACGTCAAGACACAGAATTTAAAAAAAAATCACTTTAGTTCTAAAATTCTTCTTTCAAAAATTGTGATGTTTTATTTTATTTGAAAGCTTGGTGACATTGGTAGCATAATTTGAATGAAAATTCGGAGTAAAACTAATAAAAAAGAGATTCTGGTGTTGAATAGTATCGGCATTAGCATAGCAGTAACTAGACTGAGATGGTTTCGGTTTTTAAAGACTTTCTGTGAATTCACTGTTAAATCTTTCTTTCTGTAAATTTCAAATTTTATTGTAGGTATTTGGTTAACAAATGAATTAAATTTTTTTAATATAAAAAACCATGATAGAGAAAATAACTTCTTTAATGTACGAATACCTTCATCTTGCGAATTTCGTAGACCTCATAGTAATAATTTAATGGAGAAATATTTTAAGTAGCTCAATGTTAAAACTTAATGTTTCACTTGATATTAACTAGTATTTACACGATTTCCCAACATCACAACTGTCCAATAACTTATCCAAAACATGAATTTTATATTTTCAATTAATATATTTCGGTTCCTAAGCTATAAGCACTCAAATATATTAACTTGAGAGAGGAACTGACGGATTTTGATGACAATAAACAAGATTTATGGCAGTGTTTGCAATAACTTTCTCCATAGTCATTATCAGAGATTAATGTGCAGTTACTAAAATCGACTATTTTCAAATTCCTTTGTGTGAGATGATAACAAAGTTCGTTTTATAGCACTCAGTGGTGGCTTCGAAGTCGGAGTTATTGCTATCAGCTTGTATTTTAGATGTTACGTTACTAAAGGTTTGTGAAGACAAAAAGATTTTTTAGAAAATTGAGTACAAAATTTATAGTTCACGGTAATGATAATTTTAAGGTCAATAGTACATTATGATAATGTATTTCATTTATTTATGAAGCAATAAACATTACAAGTTAATTTATTGATCTTGGAAAGCTGTATGTGACTTCAAAAGTAATGTTCGCGATCATGTTCAACTTACTTTTTTTTGCTAAATGATCTTAAAATAGTAGGTTATAAATTATACGTAGTTATATGTAGATGTCAAAATTTATTTACTAATTTATTTCTGAGTTCCGTTGCAAATTCAAAATTCATTCCGGCCTTACTCAGCTCATATAGAAAGTACTTACACGTGTAGTATACACAGAAGTCATCCATATAAATAAATATGAATCGCATAATATGTTTTTAGGCGAAAAACACAAAGACGGCAGGACCAATTAGAGTAATTTTTTTTTTATTTATACCTTTAAGTCTATGGACGGTTTTTATAGAGCAGCGGGAACGGGATCAGAAGTTCACTTGGGTAGAGCCGCGGGCAACAGTTAGTTATTTATAAGTAATGTTTAAATTATTATTTTTAATTTAAAAAGTGTTTCAAGGCCCAACCAAACGGTTTACCTCAACAACCTCACTTTCTTTAATTCTACTAAGACTTCAGTGACTGAGACTAATGGGTAGCAATAATCATTTAGCGCTAAATGCTCGCTTACAGTAACTATCTTTTGGTTTTCAAAGTTCAAGAACTTGGCTGTTAGCGTTATCGTAATTATTGAGACAAGACATGCCTGAGATTTTAAGTTTCTAACAGGCAGAGATTAGTGCTGTCAGACAAGTTGTTAGATGTTGAAAGAGAAATTTATTATGTGATTTTGAGTAGTCTAGTGGGTAATAGACTGCTGAGACGAGGTCTCGGGTTCGATTCCAGATTTTACCATAGCACAAACCGATTACTTTTAGATGTTTTTCGAAATCATGTGTGTATTTATCGCAGGTTTACAAGTGCCCGGTTAATGGCAATGGGCTCGCCACCTATTAAGTACACCACCACCTATTACACTTATTGGGATATTGGGACCTAACATAAACTGGCGAAATGTGGGTGCTAGCATTTC
Source organism: Pelosia muscerda (assembly GCA_963691645.1). Classification (NCBI taxonomy): domain Eukaryota; kingdom Metazoa; phylum Arthropoda; class Insecta; order Lepidoptera; family Erebidae; genus Pelosia; species Pelosia muscerda. The sequence goes on from OY829098.1 coordinate 28,770,773, forward strand.
TTCGGGGATCAAGGCGTGAGTTTATATTATGTTATGTGATATGTTATGAGATAATTTCAACCTGATTCTAGCTGAAACAGAACCATACTGATTTTTGTTGATTACCTGTAATTTATACTTATGACTTATGAATCCCATTACGTACTTTAATGATGCAATTGCATTGGGGATTAACCGATACATATAGACAAGATAAAAAAAAAAAAATCTCGGCCGCCGCAATGAGGGCTTCTACTATTTTAAGCTTTTGTAATATGTAGTGTCACATAAAATGTTCCCTTCAGATGCAATATTATATTCAAGAGCGGCACATTGTGACCCATGGTGATTAAAATGATTCCATTTCATGTAATTGGTGCCGTTGGTGGGAGAACGCCGGTAATTGATGCTATTTTATACTGTTTCATTATTATAACAGAGAACATAATAAATATTTGCAATGACGAATCCGTCAGTGCAAATAACAGTTGCAAACAATTTCATTGTTATGTATATTTGAATTCGTTGAGGTGTATCGATGTATTTACAGAAAAAGTAAAACATTCTCATTATCCTTTCCCAACTCAGTTGTGGTTGACTTATCAGGTTTACTGCGAAGCGGCTGAATTACGAAATTTTTCGTGATACAACGGTAATCTGTCTGTAGTTAAACTAGTTGTTGATTTTTTATACCGTTCAACTACTTGTAACGACTACATATGAAACCTGGAACCGACTACTTAATTGTACTGGTATCAGTAATCTCCCCGAACCGTTTTACAGAATATATAAATAAGCGGATTTTTATTTTATTTCTAAATCAAGTTCAAAATTATTTATACTGTTTATTTATGGCAGTTGATGGAACTTCTTGTTATGAAACAAAATAACACACTTGTTCTTCTCCACTATATTTCAAAATATAAAAAGAATCAGAGGATAGGTAACTACTAGATCTATTCAAAAATCTGCTCGCTAGACCTATTTAAAAATATCATAAACTGTGCTTTGCGTGACATTTGATGGTGTTATCACCATAATCCTCTCAGCTTTAATTCTAGTAGCAGTAACACCAGTACTGTGTAGTTTGACATCTACTCCAAATCTTACACTTGATTTATAAATGATAGAAGTATTTATTTACTTCCAACTGACAACAATAGAAATATTTTTTTATGAAGATCTTTTACATTCCTGAAATTCTTTTCAAATGTCACTGTCGTAGTACTTAAAGGTCTGTCGCATATACTCAGATTTATTAGTACATATAATATTCTCGTACTGGCAAAAACGCTTATGTTTACTGAACTGATTGAATGCACCTAATAGTTTGATGGATATTCTGAAATGATTTACATTTTCAAAAGGGTTTCTCTTTGAATCAATTAATTTCAATTTTAATTCAATTTCAATTCAATTCATTTATAACATACCTTTTCTCATTTTGAAATTCTGGATTTTTCCCATTTAATACTGATTTTATAATATTTTTTTGTAATATCACGCCTATATCCCCGAAGGGGCAGGCAGAGGTGCTAGCACCCACATTTCGCCAGTTTATATTTAGGTCACAATGTAATAGGTGGCGAGCCTATTGCCACTAACCGGGCACTTATAAACTTGCGATAAATACACACATAACTTCGAAAAGCATCCCAGTCATTGGTGTGTGCCATGGTAAACCTGGGATCAAACCCGAGACCTCGTCTCAGCAGTCCATTACCTATACCACTAGGCTACCGCGGTACTCTCTCAGCAGTCCATTACCCATACCACTAGGCTACCGCGGTACTGATTTTATCACCTATTAATATTCCGCAGATAGTTGATTGAAATATCCAGTGACGAAAGCAGCTTTAACCCAACTCTTAGTGAACAGATAAATCTTTAAAAATGGGACCAAATGCATAAAACTTTATAGAGAAACTGGTCAGAAAATTTAACAATACTAACTTTTCAGTTTATCGAAACTTTCTGACTGAGCCACGTATCTCTAAAATTTATAGTTTCAGCTATGAGCTTAAAATAATATTTACCCTACGTCTGGGTTGCTGTCTTTGCCATTCATTGCATTAAAAGTATCTTAATAATTTAGTAGATGAATAAATTTTAGCAAGGGTTTTAGCAAATGTACTTAAGCAACAATTCATTTAAGATTGTTTGGAACAACTTGTAACTAAACGCGTTTTAGACTACAAATTATTCTTGCCTAAATTAAATAAAAATAATTGTTGCCTAAAACAAGTATATTATCTTGTCTTGAGAGAGATTATATTAACGCTGTAGTAACAATTATGACAGTGATATGCCAGCATTGCTCTTATCTAATGTACGTATTATAACGAATCTTGTAACGGGAATTTATACAGAATATATTTACTTGTTTTAAATTTGACGGTACTAAAAATGTGATAATTTAAAAAATGTGTTTTTTATTTATGATTATTGTAGAATCCACGTCACACGGTGAAGAAGTTATATGTTATTGAAAAAAAGAACATAATAATTCAGTTAGCTGTCCAAAGTACACATTTTAAATTTTATTTTGTTAGCTTTTGTATAAATTTTGTCATTAAAGTTCCATTTATAACATATTTATTTTAACATTTCACTGTTTACGCTCATCACCCCCGAAGTGGTAGCCAGAGGTGTTGAGAGAACATCCACATTTCGCCAACTATGATTTTAGGACCCCCGTAATAGGGGACGAGCCAATAGCCGCCAATCGGGCACTTGTGAAAAAATGGTTATGCCGAAAATAAATTCCTAACCGAAAAATAATACAGCCAAATAAATTTGGAAAAACAATTGGAGCCGCTTCCTCACGGTGTAAATCGCAAGGAAATTAATTACGTGTTTAGCAGCACAAGCACTACTAATGATGTCGTACTGTTTACCTACGCAAATGGTCAGACATCTAAAAAAAAACAAAAAGAAATTAAATTCTAATTTATATCACACGAAAAAACGATTCTCTGCGCACATCATTTACTTATTCAAAGCATTCTTCAACAGCTGAAAGAGGGTAAATAACGAATGTCCTACAAAAAGGCAGGCTATAAAAGGGACAGATTAATGAGCCAAATGGCCAGTCATTAAGTTCAGTTAACAGGATTCACAGTGTCACAGACTGAAGTGTGTTTGTGACGGAATAAATTTTCTTTCCAGCTGAGCAGGTGACATACTGCCGATAGGTGTAACGGGCGTCTAGTGCCAGAGGAGAAAATGGTTCACCTTTGACTATAAGCTAGGTACAGTCGCTGTCAAAAAAAACTTAACATAACGACAGTAACTTCAACTTTTCCAACTGAATTATTTATGACTTCTTGCCTACTCTTTTTTAGGCACAACTACCAATGATTTGCTACATAAGTACTTTCTGTATCATTGATAGAAAATTTCAATGGAAACGTGTGCCAAACGTTTTGGAAGAAAATCACGTCAATCTTATCAAAGTTATCTTAATCCCTGGAGATTGCTCACTTTCTTAAAAGGCTCTCTATCGTGGCTGTCAGAGTATAGAAACATGTTTTGCAAGTCAATTTTGATTTGAGTGGCTTCGAAAGAAAATAATACCTATTGTTTTTGTTTTTTGAATATTAATTACACCATATAGCGGGCGATAAGAAACGTATAGGTATTTTCGTTATCAAGAGTTATTTACAAACAAAAAAATAAAATTCGTCTGTAATATATCGTAAGGCTGTTCAAAATCAGGCAGACTCAGCAAAATCATAGTTGACTAAAAGTTTTAATACACCGCTGTCTACCCCTTCGGGGATTACGGGCGCGAGTGTGTATGTACGAATTAAACAGTGAAAAATAATAATTATCATTCATAAATTCCATAACTAATAACGGATTAATAACAAACAATTTTTTCGTTTGTTAATTTATTGTTTGCATGAAATTGACATTTCTGGCTTTCGTTCCGACTATTTCAATTTCAATATAGTATTGAATAACTTTATATTTATTATAATGTTATACTATGGTGTTATACGTAAGGGTGACAAGCAGCCCCACTCGTCACACTTACACCCAAGTTCATGGAGGACGAAGGTCGTTCTGTGACCTCGGACGTCCGAGTCGCTTCCGCTCATAACAGGCAGGCGGTCCACACTGCCGCCACTATGACATGCTTTAGCGTCTCCCACGCCATGCACTCGGTCAGCGTGTACAGCCCCGAATCCTCGCAGACATCACAGTGATGGCACTCGGACGTTTGCTCCTCCTGGATTCGTCGCAGGTAATCCCCGTAGCACCCGTGGTCGGTGATTATCTGTGACAGTCATTACAAGAGGCTACTGTGTGGCCTCTCTAGCCAGTCCCCTTGGGTCTTACCGCCGCGACTACAGCGTGCCCAGTGCGTACTTGTTCAAGTGGTCGTTCCCATTGGGCTACCATGTCCCTGTGGAGCTGGGACTTAGAGAGTTCATTCACCAAACTCAAGTTTATCAGTTAACCTCAGACTGGAGAAGTACCTCTGTAATATAGATAAACGGTAACACTGCTACTGAGCTCTGACTATCCTTGTGTTGTATTTCCAGCGGTGAGTAGGGTAGCCAGAGCTCACTGGAGAGATTTTGTGCTGTCAGTGGGAAGACCATTTTATCTCCTGGCTGCGGCACAGCTCTCTTAATCTGGGGGGGGTCACCTTCAAGAAGGTTTCCCTTCCTTGGTATTGTAATTATATTTGCCTATTAACATGAAGTATGGGAGAGTGGTAGACGAGACGTAGGAGGGCCCCGTAAGATGGGCGGATGACATAATCGTAGACGCGTGCCCGTTTGATGCAGACCGCCTCCAACTCTTCGGATTTAAGGTCGAGGAAGGCTAAAATATTACAATTCTTTTTTCATTTAAATAAATTGAAGCGTTCAAAAGTAAACATATTTTTTGTGTAACAATTATTTATTCTCAGCATTAATTGAAAGCAATTTAACATAAACGAATAAATAGAATGAATAAACACACGTAAACAAAGAAGTTGTGTTACCACAATTTTGCAAGCTATTATTAATAAGTTCTGTGTGTTCATTCTTAATTAACATTTCATTTTAGAAATCTTTCAAGTTAGAATAAGGTTGAAGTGTGACAGACAGCAAGATATTGCTTTTCATAGCAATTTTTGAGACAGTATTTAATATCAAATTGTATTGTTTAAAAGTTGAAATGGGGCCTTGTGACGTGGTTTGGGCGAAAACATTTAGATTTTATTTTCATTTGGTTTACTTTGACGTAAAAAATAACAAAGAGTAGCTTCAGTTGACACTACACTGATTTTTTAAAATTTATTCTAAAATTATGAGCCTAAAGAGGTTGTTTGATGAATTGTTTCGTGGAAAACAGTAATTTCCCTTTCTCCCTCATCAACTTTTCAATTTGACTTAATATCTCTGTTAAATTGTACCTTTATTAAAATTGCAAAATAAAACAATTACAAAAAAAATATGCAATGTGTAATATTCGCGTAAACTTCCATTATTATTGTGTAAAGTTTTGACATTCTTCAGGTACACTAATTATATTGGAGTAAACCTGTGAGTTCTTAATGTAGGCTTTTATAATTATTATAACTTTACTCATTAAAATATAACTTCCCGAATGGCATCTTAAAACTTTCAAGGTGTATATAATTAAAACAGGGATATTTCTTAGACAACGAAAAAGAAACAACAAGATGGTTCGGCCTTACAAGCATCTCTATTACAAATATTTGCCATTATTGGAAAATTACTTTCACTTGCCTCAGTAGAATTTGCTTTTAAAGATAGGTCTAACTGGAACCGGTCTACAGTTTTATTCGAATTGTGTTTAAGTTCAAAAAATGTAATCCAAAGTGAAGGTAATAGTTAGGAGAAGGGAACGGTTGTTAAAATGCTCGTGTATTATAAATTGTGTAATGAAGTATCAGAAAATTTCCGTTTTCGACCGAAATAAAGCGTTTAGAAAGTCAGTAAGTCCCTAACGAGGCAAGACAAGTGTCACCTTACAGTATGTTGGTAGTTGAAGTAAAAAGGTTTTTAAACGAAGTTACTCTATAGCATTAGGGAAGAATGTTTTAAGTAAATCTTTTCTCTTTCGCTTTAATATTAGTAGAAAGAAATAGCCGCGGTAGCCTAGTGGTATGGGTAATGGACTGCTGAGACGAGGTCGCCGTCGGTCCCGGTTGCCATACAAAAATCTATGGCAGTCGTTACGGGTAGTTGGAGCCCTCAAAAGTCCAACCAGCCTAACTTGGAACTTCGATATCGCCATTGGTCATTAGACCATTGGTTGTGGAGGTCAGATCAATGGCAGTCGCTTCACGGAAAATATCGAAGTTCAGCCGCATCACAGTTAGACTGGAAAGCCGACCCCAACTGAGTTGGGAAAAAGGTTCAGGGAATGATGAGAAATAAATATTTTATACAAAACTGTGGTAGAATATACGTGACTGTAATCTATTTATATGATCTTAATATACGTACTCAAGATTAGTACATTCTAGGCATGGGGTTCTTCTGACGCACGGCTTGCACTCTCGACCCTGTTGCAAAAGATATATTTTCTGTTAAAACACGTAGAATTTCTAAGAATTTCATTCATGTTATTATATTTATATATCGAATATTATATAAAGCACATTTGTAGAGGCTTATGTCCAGTAATATGTATGGTATAGGCAACTCTCGTAAAAAAACCATTAGTTTTCATACGCAAATGTTCCCACGTTGTTAGAGTTACTTAGTCAATCCGGAAGCTGCAAGATTTCTAAAAGTTGGGACAATATAGGCACAAAAACGAGTATATAATATATGAAGATATAATATCAAGTGTTGATCTTTATATCGAAATGTTACAAGATTTGAAGTCGTGAGGGTGAATATTCCATGTCGCAAATTAAGCCATATAATCTATCTTGCATATCACTCAACCCAACTTTACTTTCCCTCAAACAGAATCAGAAACACAAACCAAAGCAAAGAAACTTTACGCAACCCCAAACTCGAGCTCCTAATGTTTTAAACTTTTGACATGTTATGGTTTCTAAGACCTTGTAACATTAGGTTTTATTTTTGAAGTGAAATCTTTAGACGTAGTCAGACACTATAAAAAATGTTGTATGAGAAAAAAGAAATTGAGCTCATGTTATGTAGCTAACCTAACGCTTCGATAGACATTCATAAAAAGATAATATAGTCATTATATTCTGATATGGTTAGTTTATAGGTATTAGATCCATAAAACTGTGACCATGTGATACCATGGGAAGGCTTATTAAAGGTGCATTGATTGGGAAGAAAGTACTTTTTGCTTTGCTGCACATTTAACTCTTTATTTTGCCGAACTTCAGCATTCATCGTAACTTAATAGTCTATATCTGTGCAGGGGAGCGTTCACGTCACAAGAGTAGAGAAGGTCAGTACAATATAATATTCAAGGTTGGCCGGGCCGGTGCCAAAACCGTAGTATTAGTTGCAATGAAGAAGAAAAGCATTTATTACGAACCATTTTGAAAGTGTATATCGGCTATATTGAAGAAGTCTATCATGATAACTACATCATATTTATTATTCTATCACATTACTATTCATCACAAGGTTGCCTGGAAGAGATTGCTTTTAGCAATAAAGCCGCCCAATTGTGTAAATACAATAATTTACGTGTACCTTTAATGCTTTTTCTTTACTGTAATTTTATTTTTTTGTGTACAATAAAGAACTAAGTATCTATTTATCTATGTATAATGCAAGTTCTTGAAAAATGATTTCACTGTAGGTTGGCACTGCCGCGTGCCACAATTGCATTTATTAAAAGAAAAGGAATGGAGAGAGAGTCCGCAGTTGCATGTATTAATAAGTTCATCAATCAGTTTACAAATACCCTGAAAAACTTTTTCTTACTTATAAAACTTAACGATTTGATGACCACACTAGGTAAATTAAATGATACAAAATCAAGTTTAATACTAATGAGTTGAAAATTTCTTTTTATCTCAAACCCGTCCCTGAAAGACAGCAATGCCATACGTTACCATGCCGTAGTTTGGCAATTCCATGCCGGAAATTAAAATCACCCAATGGGTATTTCAGCGGGAGCTAAGGCACTATGAGACACCTATGTATTTGTGGATAACGAAGTATAATTTGAAGTGGTTGAACGCCTGGTTGAGTTATATCGGTATATTATTGAAGTTACTGTAGAATTTATAAATTTAGATGTATGTCTTTCAAGTACTCGTAAGTAATCCAAGTTTTAATAATACGTCGGGAAACGTCAAAGAAACATTTGAATGGAATCATGTGCACCGTATGGTAGCGACATAGTATGAATTATGTCCATTCACTCTGGAAGAAATGGGATTAATAGAATGAACTCGTTAGAATACCCGCTATAGCAGGTGGTGAGACTATTAGTTTCTACAATATGTGGAAAGAATTCAACAAGTTCTGTGTAGAGACACCTCACGGCTGCAAACGGTATTCTGGGAAGAAACAAACTTCTGCTTTGAACAAAAGAGATCGCTGCTACGGCGTGAAAAATCGTTTACCTTGTTCAGAACTGTTTACGAGAGGTCGTTTTGAGGTCGCTTCCGATGTAGCATTTATTATTAAATTTGTAGCGATATTCATATGGAGATACTCAGAATGTCCAACGGTGGCAGTGATTATATCTCAAATAGAAGATGGAGTCAAAAAAGGGACATACATTTTAACTGAAATCGCATTTACCTGTGTAATTTTAACACCGAGCTAGGGTTCATTGTTAAGAATGAGACAGAGAATAGTGATTGTCACCTTGAGAAATGTGATACCTAAATATCCCTTTATATGTCATTGAAAAGCAAGTCGTTTTTCACACACAATACATCTTGTCTCCAAAACTACTAAACACGATCGCATGTGGGCAAACGCAAAATGCTGCCAACAAACTACATACATTCGAAATTGAAAAAGTAACCCATAAACTCTACACCCAAAGTAGAAGTGGCTAAAATTCGGATACAAATATTCGCCGCATATACCACTACGACAGAAGTTACGCGAAATAAAATTAAATAGAATCACCAAGGGTACTGTTTGGCCGCTAAGCACGCAATGTGCCGCAATCCTGCTGAGTCCCCATATATTTTCCCCTCAAATCCCTCGTAGCTGCAGTTGTTTGAACATGTTTTTGTATTAATAAAAGGTTTGTATGTAAATTAAAAAGATTTGGAAACGGATTTGTGGCACAGTCTTTTGAATATTTTATCCTTTCATAACAAGTACCTACTGCTGGTTAAGATCTTAAATAGTACCTCAGTACTTCATACCCAAAAAGTAAATCAAATTTAGATCAAGGGCACCCCTGTATTGTTCGTGTAAACTATTTTGTTTATAGACAACTAAATGTTATCCAGAACTTTGTGAAAAAAGGTTTCATGCCGGAGCAACAACGTCTTCAGTACCCATATAAGACACAGGTACATCCCAGTTTACTGTAGTCATCTCTTGGACGCTCTCGACAAGTCTGTCGCTGGGGCAAGTGGTTCGATTATAGATCGTTTTGAGGCCACTGAACGTCTCGAGCCTCTGCAGCTGCTTAAAGACATAGCCTCATTTGCGGTTTTTATCGGTTATATTATCGTAAGGGTTCTGATAAGTTCTTCCAGTTAGACCCAGTAAGCTCAGGGCTGAGATGTCACCCACATACTCCATCAAGATCCAAGCGGTTCGGGGATTCTTTTCTTTGTCGCACCATTAAGTCTTAGCATTCTTTACCAGCACACATGTTTCCCTCTTTCTTCTCAGGGCCTTTGAGCGGGGCGTGGAAAAACTAGACTAAAAACGAGACCGTCAAAACCACTATGCTTTGGACTGCATTCTAGCTTAGAGGTAGTCAATTTGGCAAACTAATTATTCAAAAATATCATGGTTCATCAAAACCAAAAAGTAAATATACTGTACAAGCGAGTAGAAGGGCAGTGGACAACAAATTCGGAAGTGCATGGTTTGAATTCAACCAGGATTGGCGTTTATATACTTAAAAATAAACAAAAATTTTAGTAAAACATCAACGGATTCTTCTTTATCTAAGTTGACTGGTGACTTGAATGTTGGCCTGGACGCATTACAACGTTGAATAGCAATTTCAATTATGTGATTTAAGTAATGAATGACATGAATAGTCACGCGAAATAACAATCAGTCGTATATTTTCACACAATAAGTAAACTGAGCATGCTTGAAGCCCTGAAAGCTCTTAACAAAGAGCGTTGCGAAAACAAACGGCTAAAAATACAATTATTGTAAAATATTTGTATTTTTGTGCCGATAAAAATACACGTTGTACAAATTTAAAACGTAAAATTTTAAATTTATTTTTAACAAAACCTTGTGGATGTAAGCTAAAAATAAATAAAATAGATTTTTTTTTTCGTTTTGTGTTAATGTCACGTAATTTAGTTATATCTGACTTCAACTTCTACAACTGCAGCAGAATCGCCTCAATTTCGTCAAAGTTATTCAAAACTATTGATAGCAAGACGCCAATGACGACGTTTTTGAACAAAATTTTCCTATGTCCGCCACTCACGAGATCAGGTAGTCGATCAGGACGTATGGTTGGATTTTAGGGGGTTAATTATATCTGAAAGGCAAATACTATGATCGTAAATTTTATTTTTGTCGTTTGACAGTTAGCTACGCGTTCTAGCTTCTTACCAGTCTAGAAATGAAACCTCCTTCCTCTAACCGTCTATACAATAAGGGATACGAATTTATACACCAGCAATGTTGACTGCAGTTGGTCACTAGCTGCTATTCGCACAGGTGCTATTTGGCTAAGTGCTCTAACTGTACTACACCATTTAATCCTGTAATCAAAAATAAATTTCACCATTTGGTGAACTATGCGAATGATACCAGAAGTGCATGATAGATAGATAGATAGATTACTCTTTATTGTACACCAAAAACAATACAAAAAAATAAATACAAGAAAACACCAGGGACAAGTAATGAGAATTACAGTTGTTCTAATGTACAATGGGCGGCCTTATCGCTGAAAGCGATCTCTTCCAGGCAACCTGCATGGATAATGGTTTTGATTACATTTTACGAAAGCGACTGCTATCTGGCTCCGATCCGACCTTGCCTGCTCTGGAGAAGACTAGCAAGCTGGAATATTTGCCGATTGATGTATAATAACGCACCAAGAGTCTTCAGAGGATTATCAACACAAATATATGCATTGAAAATTTACACACATTCGAATCAACAAAACATATTATATTTAACATCAATTCCTGTTTGAAGCAACATAAAGTAACTTCGGAACATGCTGAACTAAAGCATTCAGTGGAGAATCTGTTGCTAACACTTTATTTACTCAGTTGAACGAAACTCTTATCTGACTTTGTAGAAGTTAATTTTGCTGTTTGTTTGCCGATTGGTGGTGGTGCTTTGAGCGTTATTAATAAGAGACCGGTTAAAATAATTTATGTTTGGGGCACTTTTTCGTCTCCTGGTAAAATCAGCTGCTATTTGCTGTTTGGGTTACTAGTAAAATACCAGCCATATACATAATAATGCGTTGATTGTATATTGTAAATGACGAATATATCTATGAAAATTCCCTAATGGATGGCAAATGCGGAGAGGGTGTGCAATTTCAACGCAAAAAATATCAAAGTACAGCCGCGACGCAATTAGAATGAAGAAAAATAACGCAAGGATGATGATTACAAAAGAATATTGTATACGTCAAAGACTAGTTTGTTTTTAGTCTAGAATATAACAGCCATAACTTACTTTCTTAGCTCAATTGTAGTAGCGAAAGTCTGCCCGTATCAGCAGATAGTCGAAGAACGACACAAGTAAAACTTGTACTATTGTGGACTCTCGAGATAAAACTTTAACCGTACTTCAATCTAAGTACTAAGCTTTGGCACTGAAGTGTGCACTTTATAGGTACCTAAAATATTTTAAGCTACTTTCTAAACAAAACTATAAAATTGAAGTAGAAAAACTTAAATCGAAAGAGATTAAAAATAAGGCCTTTTACAAGGTTGACAATACAGGCAACACTTAATGTTACAGCAGCAGCAAGGGTTACAATTTGCCATCAATTGAATCATGAATTCGATTGTTAGTTTAGTTTAATAAAAAAAAAGTGTATGAAATATTTGTGTAAATACGTATTTTCTTAGTAGTCTTAGCGTACATATTTTTAGTTACTAGCAAAACAAAGTCTATTAGTGGGTATGTATAACTTTAGTCTTAATGAGAACTTGACCCTAATAACATAATGTTAGTCCTTTTTATAAACTGTCTTCCTACAGGGTACGAGTCACCCATCAGTATGAGAAGGGTTAGTCTATATTAATAGTCCAACTCGCTGGCCCTTTTGCATACTTGACAAACCTTTGAGAACATTAATGAGAACTCCAGGGCACACAGGTTTCTTTGTGATCTTTTTCTACACGGTTTACGTATTTGATAATTTATTTTTAATTGCAATTTACTTGAGTAAAAACGATCTTTCAGTTTTTATGTGAAGACCGTTTCTTTTTGACCCGGAAACTTTGGGTTAAATGTGTATATTTTTAATTTAGGGTTTAAAAATAAAATGATGCGTTTTTTTAAATAATAATTGTAATATAATGTTTTATTTTTTCTAACCACTCACTCCTACTAATTAACTAGTATAAGGGTAACGAGTCTGTGCGTCTATGTGGCGCATTATCGTGGTTACGTGCTTCGCGGTCAAAAACATTCGACAATGTGTGCATGGATGTGGCTTAGGTACTAACGTGAATCGCATTCACGTTCTTTCGGACTATCATACATCGCGATTTGCCCGTGGGATAGTTGAGTAGCGAGTAAGATCACGTCGATAGTATAATGACCAAGATTTGAAACTTCAATCTCTTGATTCTCTCGAATGCAGGTGCATCGACTAACAGGTGAAATTGTCTAGAGCTCTGAAGATTATGCAAGATTTTGGACTGTAATATGATATTACAGTCCATAGTTTGCCTATTAGTATCGACTTGTTGGTCTAATTTACTCAATAGCAGTTCAGAACTATTTTGTTTATTATAAAAAGATAACAAGTCACGCGTTTAACCCTCCGGTACTGGGCCCGCATGAAGACTCTCAAAAACGCAAGTTGCTTTCCACACCTGCTGAATGATATACATGGCTCGGGTGCAGGCATTCTTCTTGGGATTGTTGTGGAAAATCCAACGGATACTATTCCCGCTGGTCACCGGGGTATAGTTATGTCGGACTCAATGCTATTAAAACCACACGCTGTCGTATCTCATGACGAAGTAAATGTATATTGCTTGCAGCGCAATCGGTCCCATAAATCATAGGACTCATGCGTGGGTACTGGACATAAGCCTCTTCCAATGTCGAAGTCTTTGACTTATTGTTTCCACGCTGAACAGACGGGTACCTGGATAGGACTCCAAAAATACATATGATTTTTACAAAAGAGCTTCTAAATAGTTGAAACATCATTACGAATTCTATGGCATAAACTTTAGACACCAAAGACGCTCTATCGACTATTAAACTTTTAGAGAGTAACAAAACAGCTACACTTTTAAACATGACAGATTACATGTTGCTCACGTCTAGGGAATATGAAATGTTAAACATACCTTAAACTTCGGTACTTTCAAGTATAACTTTACAGTATTTTACGTTGAACTAAGTTTAAACGGTTTTCTTTGGCTTTCGCTTAGAATGTTATATCGGTGTAAAGTTTCGGTCAATGTCCTTGGAATTTTATCGTGAGTCATTAGACAGAGTACGTTTTAAATAGTGATTGCTATGTTTTGCTGAATATGCAATATTTTATAGTTATACTAGCTAATCCACGCAACTTTGTCTGCGTCACCCCGTTTTTGTAACATTTTTCACTTCTGCTCGCAACAGTTGGTTGTAGCATGAGTTTATATACTTATTAACCTTTCCTTCAATCACTCTATCTTTTAAAATCATCGCAACAAAAGCCGTTACGCAGTTTTAAAGATTTAATCATACAAAGGGACATACTGATATAGGGACAGAGAACGCGACTTTCTTTTATACTATGTAGTGATTTTTGTGTTGCTTTCAATTTGAAAAGACAAACACTAAAATATGTATAATTCACATACACTATACTGAAGAAAATCGTATAGAATTTTTTTTTTGCTTTTTCTGTTAGTGTTTGTGGCGTAGCAGTAGTGAACGCGACTGCTGCGCACGAAGCGGGAGTTCGATGATCCCCGCGCGGTGCAACTATTTGTATACAACATGTATATTTACTTTGGTCCAGTCGTACTTCAGAGAGCACGTTATGCAGTCGGTTCCGGTGGTTATAAGAACATCTATGGGTACTTTATACCATAAAAAGGTCAACAACTAATCTAACTGCAGTACTTTTATATTGCGTATACCTAGAGACTATAGGTCATGGAAGCGAGATGGATGTCCCTTCATGGAAAATATTTAAGTTCAGTTGATGTTTTATTTTTCGCCTAACATTACATATAAGACGGGTAAATAAGGATCCAGGGTTGGATGAAGATAAAATGGTCAAAAGAATTTAAAAAATAATTTCTTTTACTAAATTTCAAATACTCGTAACAGATGTTTGATGTTTCTGTTATTACAATGTATTAGTCCATAGTTTCGCTTGACAGAAAAAACTACAGCATTTAGCTGACCATTTTATTTTTATTTATCCTTTGATCTATTTTCAGCCCATTTCAAGCGTAGGTACTTAATTATGTTATGCATTTAGGTTTCTGACAAGTAAACCAGTGCATGAATAAACTAAACTATCAAACAACAATACAATTCGTTTAACATCAACAACCCAACAAGATCTAGATATATTTTCTTTAGCGCCCTTTTTATCCCGAATAGCCAATAAAATATTCTCAGTTGAGAGCAAAACGGATTACACCACAAATACCGATGTGTCACAGTGATTGGCACATTTGTCTCTTTTACGATCTCCAATGACGTTGCTACGGACACTAGGGATGCTCTGTCTTATAATTTGGTGACCTTTGCCGAGATAGTAAGTAAAATAAAAGTTAGATTAGCCCCGGCCTTTTAAGATTTTCTTTTTGCTGCAATAATTCAAGTTAGATAGGTACTTGACCTAATTTTGGAATGGACACAAAACCGCTAAAAGGGTGAACAAAGTTGGGGCTCACGAAGCTTTTAGTATTACACTTGTTACTTTATTTTTTATTTGATTTGTAGTTAAATAAATATTAATGTCTTTACAATCATCATCATAATCATTTCAGTCATAGAACGTCCACTGCTGAACATAATCGTCCCTCTGTGACCTCCAATCTGACCGGTTGAATACGCCTTGCATCAAACGGGTAGGTATTTGGCATAGCTTTACAATACAAAAATTCATATTAGACAACATTTAAGTAGGATGCCCCCTAGTCAAATGGACTAACAACCTGGGACCGACCTGAAAAAGGCGTCTGCCTCCTGAGAAGCCATATTATAAAAACAATTAATAGATGGATAGATAAATAACTCTTTATTGTACACAAGACAACAACGATAGCCTGTCTGGTGATATAAGTATTATACAGATCTTTATATTGATTTTGGCAAGCAGAAAAGGTCACCAGTGTTCGACATGTAT
This sequence comes from Pelosia muscerda, assembly GCA_963691645.1. Classification (NCBI taxonomy): domain Eukaryota; kingdom Metazoa; phylum Arthropoda; class Insecta; order Lepidoptera; family Erebidae; genus Pelosia; species Pelosia muscerda. The sequence goes on from OY829098.1 coordinate 28,786,394, forward strand.
GTGTGTGTAACAATAACTCGTTTCCTCACTCACACACACCTACACACTTGCAAATTACAATTGATTCAAAACCATTCGTATTTATTTATCTTCAATCATCAGTTTACATTTTTCTTCAGTAATAAGAATAACTCATAAAATTCTTATTACTAGTATATGAACGTGGTTTTTGATATCATGTTAGTAAGCCTTTGTGACCCCGGGGTTTATGGATACGCTTTTGAAAAGTTTAAATATTGTAAGGTTTTGAGTTCGATTCCCAGTCGAATTTTACTTTTTGAACTTTTAATATTTGTATATCTTTATGTTAATTACTTACCTATTAAGGGAATGTTTAGGTAACATCACAAAAGTATCTTGATATTTTAGTTATAATTTTATAGCAACTTAAATCAGTAGTATTTTTATTATTACTGAGCGAGTATTGTTGCACACACATAATTGCATGAATGTTTCTCGTATGTATTGGAATTTATGCTACCCTCATTCTCATGATTAAAATAACATGATAATTTTAATTTTATCTGTCAACAATTGGATTCGTTGTGCTTTCCACACGGTTATAAACAACTTTTTTATTCATAAAAATGAATCAACAACTTACAACTATTATGAGAGCGCATATTAATATTACTTTGCATGAGCAAAATATTTCAATACATGAAATATCTCGAAAATTGAACATATCGGTAAGTAGTATTTTCTGCAATTTATTATTATGGAAGTTATGTGATTTTATAATCCTGGATGATCTATTATTTCTTCCAATACTAATAATGAACAAAAATATATAAGTAGATAAATTTTACAGAATTTTAACAAGGAATTTTATTACTTTATTTTCATTACAGATGGAAGCTGTGCAGCGGTGGGTGCGCCGATATGGCGATTCAGGCACCATAGACCCTCTTCAGCCTGGCCCCAAAGCCTTTGCCTACACCGATGCGTGTTCTTTGCATAAAGAGGTGGCCCGTGTTATGACCACCAAACACCATGTTACATTGCAAACAGTAAGGAACCATCTTCGGGCGGCTGGGATCAAATGTCGCAGACCAGCAAGAAAAATTTTGATGTCGGATCTTCATCGTCGAAGTAGGTTAAGTTTTGCCAGGGACTATTTAAATTTTGACTGGTGCAACAATATAGTAATATTTAGTGACGAAAAATGTTTTAAATCAGACAAGGATGGACCCAAAATTTTATGGAGAAAAGCAGGTGAGCGATATTGCCAAAAAATATTCTACCGTGCAGGTCTAGTGGTCATATTACTTTAGGGTACCGGGGTTGGATGTCCTCGATGGGTCCTGGTGGGTTGGTTGAAGTAGGTGCTCTTATTATTATTATCTCTGTTTAATTTACATTGTAAGTCTGTATTTTAGTGGTTTCAATTATACTTAGGTATATATACTCCGGTATAGATAACTTCGAATAATTAAAACCACTATATACTTACTATCTAATATATAGGCAAATTTTAGCAAATAAATGACTATTATTACTATTTATAATAAAAGTTGGAATATGTTGCCCCATTTCTTCGCACTAGTGCCTAGGAACTAAAAGATGTAGGTAATTATGTGGCATCATTTTGAGAAATAAAGAAATTGAACTGTAAATAAGTGAGTGATGTTATTGTTAACGAAATGAGAAGTTATTATATTTGCATATAGTATAATTTCTATACGTTAACATGGTGATTCACTACACTTTAGTTACTGAAAGTTAATTAGTTTACCTGCGTCCATACTTGTCTGATTTAAACATCCAGAAGGATAATATTGAATAACCTATACATTATAAAAAGAATGTTTAATGTATAAACCTAAATGTATTGCACTCGGCTACGCCCGCTTGGATTTCAATTATCCCGCACAATAGTATATGACTATTGTTAGGTCTACTAAATACTATTTAGCAAAAATGTTTATCAAAATCTGTTTAACTGTTTAGAATTAGTTTAGTTACAAACATTGTGACTCGAAATTTTTTAGATACTTATAAATATATATATATATATATATATATACTTTATATATATATAATATATATAAAGTATATAACCTATATATATAACCTATATATATATATATATATTTATATATATATATATATATATATATACCTAGTTCTACGACACAACACAACTAAATTATTTATTTACTGAACAATCTTATTTTATAATTATATCATTGAAACAATGATGTTGTTTTATTTTCCATATTATTATTATTTTTGAGATTACGGCACACTTAGTATACTTAAAAGTCGACTGTATGGTTCTTTAATATCACAAACAAAATAAAGAACTAAAATAAAACTATTAATTAATCAAACCGCCTATATCAATATAGCTGCGATTCGAACTCGCAACCTTCGCATTGCCATTACGCCTATTATACCACTCAACTACGTGAGCCTATGCTGTATTGGTGAAATTTACCTTCTCATTCGATGGCAGGCAAATCACTCACTAACACATATTCAATCGTTCACAATTCACTGGCACACATAAACGTAATACACTAATACGCCAGTAACGATGACGCACACATATGTGACTTCAAAGAAATGAGTTATTGTTATTGATATTGACTGTTCTCACACATATGTAAAACATACGGGTGCTTCTTCCACTTGACTCAAATCATAAATAGATTGTATTAGATGGTTAGGCTATCATTTTTGCTTTGTGTACACCAAAAACCTAATTAAATAATCACTAGATAGTACTAACTATTAATATTATCAGTAGTTGTTATTCCATGGAAACTTCATATCTAGTATAATAATTAAAGTATAAGGTCAGATACCCTGAATAGAATAGTATTACTAAATCATTGATCCTGAGTGTAGTAACTATCCTAATACTACCATTCAGTGGTCACAAAATCTATATAATATTGAAAACTTTTGTTTCCGATCACGCCCTCAGAGAACTTCGAAACTTTTAGGTAGTTAGTTTGAAGTGATTATAAACTTAATTCAACCCTGAACTGTATTTAAAGGCAAGACAGATGAATCTCAGTCTGTTAATATGCATCGCAGCATCATTTAATCATAGAATACAGGGCTTGAAACTTTTGAATGAAATTATAAGTTCTAATCTTGAATTACAATTTGGGAAGGAAGACTTATCTTGGCACTTGATAAGAGGATCCTGGCGTTTTGGGAATTTGATTAAATAATGTTGGTAGAATTGAGTTTTGCAGAACTATAATGATTCTCTATATATAGGCACTAAATCAGTGAAAACCGACAGCGAAATAAACTATTTCAATCGCTTCTAGGATTCTGTAAGTAATTAGATAAAGAGTTCAGCATAGCCTGACCCTCTAATTATATATATTTCAATACACTGAGTCATGATAACAAATTATAATATCGTTGTATCTTTATTTGGCAGCCGTTACAAACGTCTCTCTAGCTGATAATACAGCCGGTGAACTATCCTTCAACTCAATTTTACATTGGTTACTATCAAAGTTCAAATAGCTACCAATCGATCTATGATCACAGACATTTTCATTCATAATAACAGTTTATATTGAATATATATAATGTGTCATTTATCCTAAGTAACTTTACAAAGATTATTTTAAAGTTGAGGGTAATTATAGACTAAAACGATGAAAGGAGTTTTGAAGATAGTTTGAAATTTCGTTAGAGTTAACATAACTTTAGGAACTCAAACAAAAGTCTGAAACATACCTTTCCCTTTACTCTATTAAAGGAGCAAACAGAAGCAATTCTCACTTGATAGTAAGTGGTTAATGTTATAATGTATACTATGCTGGCAACATTGAAAATTTTACTGGAGCATTGTTGACTCAATCTATTTCTAAGGAGATCATTATTGTTGACCAGTAGAATCAAAACTATAAAATGGTTTAGTACTACTTTCCTGTTGGATCTTACAAATTTCTCCAATTTCGCATATCAAAAACTGGTTTTATATTCGTCAGGTGGGTAAATAAATAAACTAGTATTAATACTAGATAGATAAATATAATAAGTATGATGACAGGAGCATCCGATTCAACCCAATACTGCTTAATATTTTAGCCTTTACTGTAAAAATATACATTGTACAATAAATTATTGTCTAGTGACTTTGTGAATCTGTGACTTTTCATCATTTTTGGTTCCATCGAATCAGGTCGAAATATAAAAAACAATGTTATGTTTTTTTAATTTATTTATAAAATTTTAGATAACTTTTATTATGAACCGAATACCTGTACGGTTTACAATAAGTGTGAGATTCTATTGCATTCCATGCGTTTACAGTACAAAGGCATTATGTCACTCTTTTATAACATTTTTGGTATACCTAAAGCGTTTTCCTGCGTCACAACAAGAAATTGACATTTATAAAACAAATATGTTCAAAATATTTGTTGTAAGAAAATTTATTTTCGGCTGTTCATTATATTGTAACAAGCCAGTAATTTTTTTAGAATAAAAAAGTAGTCACAATTCCTATAATATTAGATTGATCTTAATTATTGATAAACTTATCGTGTTATGAGGTAGCAAAACTTTTAACTTCTCATTTATGCCTCTCATCGTCTTTATATCTATAAGAACAAAATTATTATGCCATATCACTCTCCCTTGGACGGTGTCGTGACTTAGATGATAATAATTACCTTCCACAGTATAGCTATTGGCACGGACCTTGATCCTTAGTCCAAAGAGAAGCTAGGCAAAGGCACTCGCAAACTGTTTCAATATAATCTACAATTGGTGAACTTGTTCTTGACCACCCTTGCATCCCGTGATATCCTTAAAAGATAGCTCAAAAACGTGTACCTACTGCTCGTATAGAGTGCATTTTGGGTCTACTACTCGTGTCTATACCTATACTACGTTTAAGTGTATCTAAATGAATTTATTATCAACAAAACTGAGCTTATAGCAGCGCCTGAAATTAATCCAGTAAGTCATTATGATTTAAAGGCCATACCAGAATCCTGACATAACATAACCAGGTGAGATAAGTAATTTCACGGTGAACCTCTGAATATGAGTCCTGGGACTAACCCAAACCGTCCCACTCATAAATATAACGCGATATTACCTCTTATAATATGTAACTTGTGGTTGAAAGACAAAATTCAGCCAAACGACTTTGAGCTCTAACACTTGTAATGAAAGTTGTAAATATGTTTAATGGTGTAGTTAACAAATGTACGTAGGTCTTAAGTAATATGTTCTCACATTATTCTTGGCTAAGACCGTTGCGGTAAATTAATATTTTTTGGGAGCTTCGTGAGTAATAACTATTTAATATATTTTCGATTTCCTCATTATTGCCTGATATTTTTAATTCCAATTTATATATTTAAGTAAATTAAATATTCCTCTAGATGTATGAAATGATGATGATGACATTTATATCCACGCCTATCTCCCTTCGGGGGCAGGCAGAGTTAGCAAGTCACAAGTCACAAGACAGAGTAACAGTCAAGCCACGCATCTGAGGCTGTATGTTTATTTATTTAAAAAGCCCCATTCCTTAGTCGCCTTGTACGAGGTATCGTACAAGGCGACTAAGGAACATGGGAAGATACTTTGCTAGTCAAGATCGTTCTGATGCTGACTGAAACTAGCAGGTACGTAATTGTACGTTACGTTGTAAAATTGAAAATATAATGGTAGCCATACGTTCAAGTATAACTGCGCATGATGCAGCTAGGACATAACGATATTTTCCGTGTTAATTGTGAATTCTAACTGGGGAAGTACCTCCGCACTACAGAATCTTATAATAACCTTGTGTTGTGTTGTGTTGTGTTGCAAACGTCCATAGGTCACGGTAACCTGTGCTTGTCTGCCACCTAAGTGGTATAAAAATACACGTTATTGATATTTGCACAAGTATCTTCAAACTATATTTTGTAAAATATATTTGTGCAAGCCTAAATTTGCGCAAACTTAATAAAGTGTGTGGCTAACATAAAAGCCATAATTGTAGATGGCTATAATAATACAATCAGTGTCGAAATGATCAGATCAAACTGGCTTCACTTTTTCAAGTCCCGTACAACTATTTTAAGAGTACTCTTCTTCTTCTTAATCGACGGCATTTCCATTTCTATCAGAGTGGCAGAATGGAGTTGCCTTCGTGGTGTAGTAATTTGTTTTACAACAGCGCCACTACTCACTGAGAGGGCCCGTTCATAGGTTTCGCTATTCGGGAAGGCTCACTACATCCCCCCTTCAATATTATAACTTATATATTATTAGCAAATGCCAGAACATATACCGTTGTTTCCCTCACGACCTAATAACGTATTACAATATCATATCACAAAATTTCCCCGAAACTTACACCTGAGTTACTTGAAATCGTTCATTCGTTAACGGACCTCAGTCGTTCAGTGAAGCGCTGTTATCTATGTTACGTCATCGTGAATGAATGAACCAAAACGGTTTAACAATACGTTCAGAATTTTGAAGTCTTTGTGTAGGCTGTTAATTTTATGTCGTCCTTCATCGGATAGCCACCACGATAAACTTAGGAGCCCTAGCCAACTCAGATGCAAGCCAGTATATCAGATTAGTAAAATAGGCAGGGAACGAGAATAAAATCTGCACCAGAGCAGTTGTAGCTTTAGAATTTTGTTCACCCTATCTCTCCCCATTTGATGTCGTATAGTGCGAGTTAATTAACATCTCACAGACATATAGAGCTCAGACACAGCATCAGAAGCACAGCTCGAGTTAAAAATAATGCCCGCAATATGGCAATTGACTCACCTTCTATAAGCCACCTCGTGGGACCGAATACAATGATTGGTAATAGGTGGGTGTTAATTCATCTTTCTCTACCTCAGAAGAGAAATAGGCGTTACCATTATGTGTGGCGATACCACATGTACCCAGCGCCATCTAGTGACAGCAAGAGTAACTATTACGTTACTCCAGATCCTGCATCGCGAAAACGAAGTTCTCGCGCTGTTGCAACATATATACAACAACCCAACAACAACCGTTGGGCCACGGCCCGCCAGGCGTGATCACTTTGCCTGATAGGAGGATCCTTCCTTTGTGTTTGAGGGACATCACATTCCCTTTCTATGTATGTATGTAGCAGAGCTTTAAAAGGAGAAGGAGAATTAAACAGAACTGCAGCATCAAGGTGAATGTCTTTAATGTAACCAGGAAGAATCTTAACATGACTATGACATACATAGAAAATGTCAGACTGATGCAAGTATACATTTCCATGCATACAAATACAGAACCCGTATTGCAATTTTTCTGCCATAAACTTCACAACGGAGCATATAAAACGACAGCCAACCTCATCCCGATGGTTCTAACATCGCACAAAGTCCCGTTACGTCACAGTATTGAATAATTCAACATACCAATAACTAGTTTTGGTTTAAAAGTAAAATTTTAAATTTACTCTCAAAGAGTGTTCGCGTCAAATTTGCTTAGAGCAGACAGGTTCCCTTACGTGGCTGTGGTGAATCGCTTGTGGTGTAAGTGATAGAAGGTTGGACTATTTCCTATTAACGTATTAATATTGTGTGTAAATATTTTGTCTCACTTTCACGTCAACCGTGTAATGTATCCTGTTAACTAAAAAAAGACAGTTCTTCTAAATACTCCTAGTATTAATAGTGAAACCACATGATATTTAATCGCTCTTTGCTACCCTTTCATTCCTAGATTTAAACTTAACAGATTGAATCTTAAAGTTATAGCGACTAAGTATAAAACATTTTAACAGACTTCTAAAAAATGTCAGTTCGCAATATCCTTTTTCCATTGGCAGCCAATCACCAAATACTAATTACAGGCACAATTCCTCTGCAGAGCACACGCGGCCTCAATGAACTTTCCGGTTCCTTGCAGTCAGATCTCTTCAACACTTAAAGCCAGCAAAGTGAGACAGCTGTTAGTGAAACCCGTCTTTCTGTGGTGGAACCGTTCTTTCCTGACGATGCGAGTAGCGTCGCTCAACAGTTGGATGAGACAACAGACTAGTCAATCTGTAAGTTTAATATTAGTATTATTCAATCTGTTGTTCAGTCAATATGGTATAGTGTATTCGTGTTGAAAGTAGCGTACATTACAACCTACCGTATTCTCTTTTCTCCTATGTTATTATTTTTCCATGGATGCATGTTATTAACAGTATTATTACCCATTGTTGTTACTAAATTTCTAGTTAGTCTGTAAGCCTTTTTAAGAGTTAATAGATAAAAAATAAAATAAATAAAAACAACAATAAAATCAAATAAACGCGAAAAGAGAATAAGAAAATAAAATATTGATATATTGGTTAATAGTTGCAAAATGCACATCTTCGAGAATATTTTCTCAGACTATCTGCACAGAGTGTACTAGTAATTTCTTAGTCACCTGTTCATCTTTTAACTTTTTTTTTGCTAAAGCTCCATTCTTGTAGCATACTACAAAAATGTCTGCGTGTTCTCGCGAGAACATCTTATACTTATAAGCTTAAGCGAGCGTGATGTCTCCATGATTTTCTGGTATTTTCTAGCTATTTTACGTTCAGTAACAAACTTACCTTTTGAAATATTTTCCACGACTATGAATGTATAAAATTGTTATTTGTATCCTCAAATTTTGGTCACATTATGTGCTTAAAATAAGACTTGATACCGAACGCAGTTTTTCTCGACACGGCACGCATAGTGAGGAAGTTCCTCTCACCGGAGCCCTAACCACCGGTAGCTTGATCCCTGTACCCGATACCGGTGGGCTACTATGTTTTATATTTTTGAATAGATTTTTTTTATATATGTATTTAAAAATGTGATTTATAAGTATATTTGTTAAAAATAAAGAGAAATAAAAATAATAATATATATTATTTCGAGCAACTTTCACTCATATTATAGGTTAGTAACAATAAAATTATTTGCTTACATCTATGTTAACAGCGATATTTAACTACATTTCATGTGTTATCAACACGTACTTACATTAAAATAAATTCCACCAAGTGCCATCAATCATCAATAGTCAGTAAAAATGTATTGTGTGGATATTTCATTTTTAAAATAGCATACAGAACAGAAATTCCATTATACTACTACTACTATATATGCTACTATATTATTATATACCACTAATAACTATGGCTCTTCCTACAATGAGCAGTAGTTATTTCAATGCAATTTCTTAAAAATAATTAATCCTTGTAAAACATCGTAGTCCAGGTTATCTTTACAAGGAATAAAAAAACTGTCTATACAAAATAGTATGCTCCGTTGTTTGTTGAAGGCTACGATAACATCACTGTCATTAAGCTTTATGTCCTTGTTTACGGACTTTTCTGTAGCTCACTGTTTTTTACAGAATTTTCCCTTTTCTGAAGTTCCAAGGCGTTGTTTGAGGAAGTGGGTGGTGCTGGCCAGTTACATGAAGATATATCTTCTCACTATAAATATTCTGAATTTGAATAAACAGTACAGTGAAAGGATTAAGTGTAGGTACGAGTACGGTAGATATTCTAATAGCTTTGACCTAAGTCAAGTCAGTGCCAGGTGCATGAAATTAAGCCCACAAGTGTAGGTGCATCAACTTAACTAACTAAACAATCCACATGTGAGATATATTACAAATTATATAGATGCAATAGTGTGAACGTATGTATGTTAGTTACTCCATCACGCCAAAACTGGTGAATATGTTCGCAATTCGTAACATACTAAAACTTAATCACCCTTTACGATACCTTTTGAAATAACGAATGATGATGTAACTCTTTCGTGTTATTTAGCCAGCCATGTTTACATTGTGTTAATTATTTATTTAGAAAGCACATCTAGACCTGATAACGCGGTAAAGGTTAATATGGTAGTCCCTTGTAACAGTGCCGAAATATCGGGAACCGATAAACATATATAAATTACAATATTTCGACACTAAAATTGTGCTAAAACGTTAAGAACCGGACGAAACAAATAAACATGGCACATATCTCGTTAATTATTTTGATAGAATTCAGGTACCTGAATATCTTGAGACGAAAATCAAATTACCTAACTTCAATCTCGAAAAAGTTTCATTACCTACATACATTTTATATTTTACTTGAGTATCTACTTTATCTCTTCAATTTTATTTCTGTCATTTGTGGTAGCCTAAAAACCTCTTTGTCGACATTCAGTATAATCATGCGAACTTTTTTGAATACAAAAATCAAGGCTGCGACCCAAATTCGTTGTAGAAAGTTTTCTACCCGAAGGGTCCAAGCCGAGCCCAATTGTTGACGCAAAATCTAATTTGTTGGTAATCTGTTTGTTACGCATGTGCGTTCACTCATCAACCAGAGCATGACATAGTACTCGTATATATCGAATAAGAAATATTATAAAATTATTTTAAAATTTGTAACTAACAATTAATTTAGGTAGCTGATCCAAGGTGAAATTGAATGGATACTGCTGAATTACTTGCCTGGTTGTTACCTGCTGAACGCCTACGGAATACCGTGGCTAATAACCTTGGGTTGTACCTTTGTGCGACGCGGCGGTGAGTAGGTAGAGTAGCCAGAGTTCATTGGAGAGGTATTGTGCTTACAGAAGACCGAAGGCTTGAAGGTCGCTCTGTGGTGGTATAAAGCCTTGGGTTGTACCTATGTGCGAAGCGGCGGTGAGTACAGTAGTCAGAGCTCATTGGAGAGGTATTGTGTTTACAGAAGACCGAAGGCTTGAAGGCCGGTTTCAACACTTCCCTTCCCTCCCCTCAACAGAGCACAGTCTGCCATTAAGTGGTATAAAAAAAATTAAAAAACTGGGGCCTATTTCTCTGTGCGTTTGAGTGCATGTTATCAGTTTATCACAATTAAAAGGAGCCTGTATGCATGTTGACCCGTAGTTTAGAATTCATGTTTAGGTTATGCTTAGTTTGTATATTGTCAGGAAATAAGAAATAGCAGTGATCCGTGATTAAAACATTATATATTATAACAACTAATGTCACCTACCGCATATACTTATATTAATATGCATATATTACTCGCCTAATTATCAATGTGTCAGCATTTTTGCTATGATCAAAAGGTAGATTAGCATCACATCTTGTACCAACGAACGTTTCCTTTAGCGATTTTCCCTAAACAGTCACTAACATAAATAATCTACCATTCCTAATGTTAGATTTATTTTTCCTTACCCTAAGGAAATTATTCCTACGTGTCTCGTCGTGGCTTGGACTAAACAACTGTTTTGTGTGTTTATATCAAAATATATTCTGGTTCACGTGTGTAAAAGGAAGGTGAAGAATTGGGTGCCATGGTGCACATTGTGAGAAGTCGACATCCAGCAGAGTTTGGTACCATAGATTACAAATAACTCCAGCTACATCATGTCTAGTCCAAGCCAAGCATTAGCTGTGTTTTGATTGTTTCCAGGCAGTTCGGACAGTATTCGATTACGGCTCGATACTTAGTGAGTGGGTTCATACGTAATGTTATTATTAAAAAAAAACACGATTCGAAATGTATGTAATAATTATAATTGTGGCACGCTATTATGGCCGTTATGACACGAATAGTTTTGCTTGCTCTCTCTTTTTTGGGTGCGCTTAATATTGGACCACAAATTATTAGGCGAATAACTAAAGGAATATATGACGAGACTGACACAACAGAAAACTTATTTCGTAAACCAAAAAAACACAACGATTAAAACCAGTCGTGTCCAAACGGATTGATCGTGCGACAAATGACATTTGCTTGGGCGCAGCATCGAAATGGTAAGTTTATTATTTTAATTGACGGCCTCTACGGCGTAGCGGTAGAGCGTTCGATTGCTACGCAGAGGCGAGGATTATTCGCTTACTTAAAATCAAGAAAATAAAAAATACAACAAGATTTAACAACTCAGAAGGCTCATTCTGTGTAAATAATGACAACAACAATTCATCATAGTTCGGGTATTTTGAGATGACTTACACCTCAAATTATGTGACAACTACCGTCCTTAGTCACCACGCAACAATAACTGCTGAAAAGTAGCCTAGTCGTCGGACTAAAAGTAAATAATACCAAATATATGGCGATAAATATCACAGAAAATGGTGTCATTTCAATAATACTATTTTATCATGTATACCTCTCGGCTCCGATCGGATGTACGCAGCTGAGGGTTACAACTAGTGATTTACTAAAATCTTACAAAATACATTGTCACATTACAGCGTTACATCGCTCTTGTTTTTGTAAGACATAAAATGATATGTTACCAAGACTGATCACTTCTTTTTCTTTCCTATGATGTATCGCTTCTAATGTTTCTTTATGTTATGCCATTTTTGTATCCTGATCATGGTAAAGAGAACAAGTAAGTTAGTCTAATGGGCCGATTGATCTAATTGCGAAGTTAAATAAAACTCATGATGAAGACAAATTTTTAAGTCAACTTATTATTGTATCATATAAGATATTAAAATTGAACCAATAATACACAGAGTATATCCCGGCGCAAAGATATGCACATGATGCTGGTCACGCCACCTCGTTGAGATTTTTTGATAAATAAAATAAAAAAGTTATTTATTTTAATTCTCAGCTTTCTCATACAACGATCTGTTATAATATGACGTCGCTTCTAAAAATGCTGACATGTGTCTTTAAAATAAATACATTTTATTTAGTATTGTCTTTTTTCAAAAAGACGTTTGAAAGGGGCCCCGTAACAGATCGATACTTTTGACAATTAATGCTTTATGGTTGCAGTATTTTATAATAATCAACCTTTTATTAGCTGAAAATGAAAAGCATTTTTTTGCTGTAACTGATGTTAATGGACAATGAAGGATGAATATTCTATCTATAAGTAACTCTCTATCTATCTTATATCTCACTTACTATTAATGTAGCTTATCTATGAATCTTATTTACTAGCCGACTGTTTGTTACTCCGATCATATCGGAACGTATCTAGAAGAAATATAATATAGGGATTGGTTATAGCCTGAAGAAGTATATTGACTACATCCACTTTATACTGAGAATTGGATTTTATACATCTCGTGAAATCGTGAAATGAATAAAATAGAGCTAAAAAGGATTGAAGGTATGAAGCCCTGCTTTGTCTTTTGCGCTAACAGCATAGAAACTCATTGAACCTATACTCCGCATCCATTAGGTGGGTCGTGTGCTTGTCTACCACCTAAGTGGTATAAAAAGAAAGCTATAGATTTACTATAAACCCACTTTGAATGTCAATAGCATGATTGAAAAGTACACTTTCTACTGTAATTATCTTTGTTTAGATCCTCACATGAAAGCATTATTCAAACACGATGCAACAAAAGGATTTTCTATAGGGTAACGAAAAAACCGTACTGATATTCAGAAACAATTTTATAACAGCAAAAGCATCAGCCACTCACCAGAATTTCAAAGACTTCATACATCAGATCCACACATGCCGGCAAAGTCAGGTAATTGCCACTTTCAATGCAAAAACGACACCGCCACTCGAATTTTAAGCGTTGGGCTAAGTGTGAACTAATGCCAATTTTTACGAGACAGCCCTGCACTGAATACACGATGAGCTCAAGTAATGACGTGGAACGCTCCTTAGTCGATTCATTCGATATTGTAAAAACTGACGAGTTATAATCGGAATTACCATCGATGACATCGATTATCGAATAAATAGAGATGTTGCGTATTAATCTACGTCGCTTTATCTACGTGGCTATATCTTTTATGTTCTATATGATTCACATATACATATACAGTCCTCCGGGGTCAAATAATACCCACAATAACACCAATCGTTGCCTCACATAATAGAAGTGAGTCTATTGTCATATTCCGGGTACTGTTGTTGACTCGAGCCATGCATTTGATGTTAAACAGTATGGGATACCATAGTCAGCTTGTGCGACACCGCATGGGATGAGATGGAGTGAGTGTGACGTGCACGACAAGGTTATGTTGATTTATAAACGCATAAATAGCAGTGAGGTGTAAATGGTTTTTAAATAGGGTATTCAGTAATAGATAAACATTAGGTACACAAACTAAATAAATGTAAAAGTGTATTCCACAGAGATAAATAGACACTGTATATCCTACTAAACATACATACGCTCACATCCGTAATCTTCGAAGAGGTAGGCAGAGGTGTATTAAGCATCCACATTTCGCCAACTATGATTTTCGGTCCCACGTAATAGGGGGTGAGCCTATAGCTGCTAATCGGTCTTTTTTTACAAACAAAATCTCGGCATATTCTACTAAAATCTGCATATCACACATGATTTGATATAATATCCTGCATAAGTATATGTTTGATTTATTATTATCTGATTTGGGTAGGGTATGTAGCATCAGTCTATTTGTCTCTATGGAATGTATGCCACTAATAGATATAGTTTCGAATATTCCGATAGAGAAAACGTTGTAGTAACTTTTTTCATCAGTTAACTCGCGATAAAATTTCTATCAATTTAGTTTTTACAAATTTTAACAGATTTTTGTTGTCAATAACATATATCGTTTGAGAGGTTTACAAACACAGCTAACTTTGAAAATAAATATTGGAATATTAAACATACCAATATAAATGGATCGAGATACTAATATGTCGAATGTTTTAAAACTTTCACAAACTAAAGGCGTATTTACGAAATATTTTAAATAAATAAATAAAATATTGTACAACCATTTGCATAACGCCACCTAGACCCATGTTAAGTATAACTTGTGTTATGGGTGGGTAAACATACCTACATATATTTTTTTGTAAATAATTACATAAATAAATAAAATAAAAAAGCCTTTTATTTCTTGCGTAATCCCAAATACAATAAATTAAATTTACTTGACATGCAATGAAATGAAAATCAATAAAAATCAAATAAAATCATTACTGTGACATGCAAGAACCCCTCCTTGTGAGGGTGAAGGCCTCCTCCAGATTTTTCCACTTGTCCCTATCTTTGGCTTTTGTTTTCCAATGTTTTCCTGCTATTTTTATTAAGTCGTTTTCCCAGCGAGTTGTCGGTCTTCCTCTTTTTCTAATGCCTGCAGGGCCCTGCCATGACGTCAGTCTGGTAGTCCAACGGTCGTCCTCCATCCTAGCCACATGTCCTGCCCAGCGCCATTTTAATCTTAGTGAGAATTGGAGTGCATCTATAATTTTAGTATTTTTTCTTATAATACTGTGTGGGTTTTTTTGTATTTTTCTCACATTTGTGATGCTTCTCTCCATACCCCGTTGACATGACCTAATCATGTTTTTCACTCTTAGTGTGTACTTCCATGTCTGGCACCCATAGGTGATGGAGGGAAGCAGGCAGGTGTCCATAACTTTTTTCTTTAAATTAATAGGCATAGTTCCTTTTAGTATTTCCTTTAAGCTCCAGAATTTTCTCCATGCGCCTGAAATTCTTCTTTCTACTTCTAGTTCATTATTTTGATTATCGAAAGAGACTTGTTTTCCTAAGTATACGTAGCTTTCCACGTATTCTAATAAATTTTGGTCAAGATACAAAGGATATTTTATGCTGTTAGTCATGATTTTGGTCTTATTTAAATTCATTTGTAAGCCTACTTTGACGCTTACATCTTTTAGCGATAGTATCATTGATTCTAGTTCTCTTGCGTCTTCGGATAGAAGAATAATATCGTCTGCGAACCTTAAGTGGCTGATGAATTTTCCATTGATGTTTAGTCCTGTTCTGTTCCAATTGACTTGGCTGATGGCCATCTCTAGGACCGCTATAAAAATTCTTGGTGACAAAGGATCCCCCTGTCTTACACCTCTTTTTATGCTTATTGGCAGTCCTATCGACTCAAGCTTCACTCTGCTACTGCAATTGTTGTATATATACTTAATGACCTCTATATATTTTTGTTCTACGTGCTGTGAGCTTAGAGCGGTCCATATGGAAGAATGTAGGATTGTGTCGAATGCTTTCTGGTAGTCAATGAAAGCAACATATAGTGGTCTCTGGTACTCGTTATATTTTTCAATTATTTGTTCAATTGAGTGGATATGATCTATCGTAGAATATCCACTTCTGAAACCGGCTTGTTCTATCGGTTGATATACTTCAATACTCTTACTAATCCTCTTTTCGATAATTGATGAAAAGAGTTTGTAGAGTGATGGTAGGAGGCTGATGGGGCGATAATTGCCTATGTCCTTTGGGTCACCTTTTTTGTAGAGTAGAATCATGAATGACTCTGACCATTGAAAGGGTGTGGTACTTGATTCAAGTATAGAGTTAAACAGACATGCTAGAGGGCGTGCAAGATAGTGACAACCTTCTTTTATCGCTTCGTTTGTGATTCCATCTGGACCTGGGCACTTTTCAACCTTCAAGCTTTTGATTGCTTTTGAGACTTCGAGCTCGTCTATCGTTTCTATTTCAGAGACATCTTTTATGATATATTGTAGGTTGACATTATCGAGTTTTTCCATATTATTTTCCTCTTGGCAGTCATACAATTTTTTGTAGAAATTTGTAGCAATTTTGATAATATCAGGCCTATTGCAAAAAAGTTCATTTGTCTCTTTTAGTTCCTTTATCCATGTCTTATGTGTATTGAGCTCTTTATATGCTCTTTTAACGCTACATGTAGTATTTATATGTTTTTCAAATGTCTTGGATCGGTGAAGCGTATAGTCCCTTTTTATGCTTTTACTTATGAGTTTGTATAAAGCTTTTAGTTGATTTTTTTGTGCTCTTGTTTTATGTTTAGATTCATGTAGATGTTTTCTTTGTACTATGAGACTCTTGGTGTATGCTGACAACACTCCTGGATTAGTGGTGTGTTGTTTGGCATTATGTAGACTTCTTTCTATGCTTTGAGTGATTTTGTCGTAATTTACTTGGACGTTAGCATCATCTTGGAATTGAAGTTGGTGTTTTCCTAAAAAGAGTCTATAAGCCTCTTTCTCCGATGTAGTCCTTAGTGAGCTTTTTAAATTGCTTCTGTATTTTATACGGCTTTTCTTTATATTTCTCAGTTGAAGAGAAGCCTTTAAAGGTCTATGATCCGAGGGAAAATTAATATTTAAAACTTGTACATTTTTAACGTTTTTATCTTGGTTGGTTAATATATAATCAATTTCATTTTTTGTGACTCCGTCTGGGGATTTCCAGGTCCATCTCTGGTTAATGGCTTTCTTAAAAAAGGTGTTCATAATACTCATCTTGTTTTCGTTTGCGAAGTCTATCAGGCGTTCACCTCTACTATTTCTAATTCCATATCCATAAGATTTCATTATTAAGCGTTCATCGGCTCTAGGTTGGCCTATTTTTGCGTTGAAGTCCCCCATGACTATCACATTTTTTGCACAGTTCTTCAAAGTTTCGCTGACAGTGTTGTAGAAGAAATCCACCTCATCGTCAGTTGAGGCTAATGTAGGTGCATAGACTTGGAGTATGTCTAGTTGGTATCCATTCATATTGAGTCTTAGGAGAGCTATTCGCTCTGATATTCCACTAAAGCTCACAATGTTTCCTTTCAAGTATTTTTTGACTATAAAACCCACACCATATAATCCGCGGGTCTCTCCTGTATAACAAAATATGAAGCTGTCGTACTCCTGGATAGATGTACCAAGACGTCGGACTTCTGAAATACCGATTACATCGTATTCTGTATTCTTCAGAGAGTTCATCAGCTCTAATAGGCGGTGGCTGGTTGACAACGTCTTAACGTTATATGTTATTACATGGAATAATTCCTCTTTCTTCTTTAGTCTTCTGCTGGCTGGCATTAGTTGATAATTTTGTTTAGTGTTGGTGTTCCTTGGGATAGTGGTTATCAGTGGAGGGTTTTGGTCATAATCCTCCACGGTGACCAACCGGGTTGGAGGGTTTGTTGTGTTTGTTTTGTTGTAGTACTTCTGTACTGAATCTGTTCGGAGAGGGCCAACTAATTGCTATGCATTGTTTTTGGAGGTTTCTTGATGAAGTGTACTGTTTTTGTTTATTAAGTAGTTAAGCATACTCGGTTTAATTACTCCCTCTGAGATGCTGTTTGATCTTCTTGCCGGGGGGTCATGCTGTTGTGATTTGTTCTTCTTATTTGTTGATGTGTTTCTTTCTTTTGGCATGTCCTCGGTAGGTTTTGTTGGTGAAGGAGAAAGCTTTCTTTTATTTGTTTGTTTAAGTATGACCAGTTTGTCGTACTTTAGAAAAGCCATGTTTCCTTTTTCTCTCTCTGATTTTAACTGTTCTTGTAACTGGTTTCTCTTTTCTAAAACCTGTTTAGGGTAGTCTTCCTTCATGTAGTAATTTGTGTCTCGCAGTGCTCTTTTTTGTTTAAAGATTTGGATCTTTATGCCCAAACTCAAGAAGGATACCACCACTGGTCGTGGTCTGTCGCCTTTCTTCCCTATTCTTTTGACTTCTTTCAGGTCGTTTAAGGACAGTTTGATTGAGAAATGTTGTTCTAAAAATTTGAGCATATTTTTTTCTAAAGTACTATATGAAGACTCCAATTCTTCGATGCCGAAGAAAACTATATTTCTTTGTCTCGCCTGCTTTTCTAATAAGTAGATAGATTTCTCCTGGTTTTCTACTATTTCCTTTAATTTTTCGTGTTTTTCTTCTAATACAAAAAATTTTTCCTCTAATATTTTATTGATATTTTGTGTAACTTGTTCAGTCACGGTTTTTCCATTTTCTCGAATCTCTTTCTTTTGTTCATCTAGTTCCAGTTGAATTTTTTTAAGAGCTTTCAGAATTTCATCCATGATTGTTATTTTGTAAATTTTTTTAGTGAAAGTTTGTTTACCTATATGTGTCGCCCTCAACTGGCGTGTCTCGGTATTTTTTGAACTGAGAGTTAGATCGATGCGATGTCACAGAGCCCACACAGTGTTGTTGGACTTTGAAGTAGTTCGTGCTTACTTTAACAGATGGCGTTACTAGTTTTATAATATTGTTGGATGACTTCGCCAATCGTGGTTCCTTTTTGGAAAAGAGGTTATGTCACTATTTTTCGCAAAATGTATTTAATAGCACTAATGTTCGTTTTTAATTACTTTTGAGCGCTGAATAAATGCACACATACCCTCCAATAAGGCTTATATTGTATGGTAAACACGAAAAGTTTATATGAAAAAGTTCACAGTCACTGGATTTTGTTCATCGTTTAACTTTCTTCAGATTGTGTCTTTGCTGGTTTCTTCAATATATCACTGAGATTATCAAATTTACTTTCACAATAACACTTTGCTTTTGTTTAAAATGTTCTTTGAATATTTTTATTTGGATGTTTTTAACAGAGCCGATGTAAACCGTGGCACACTGCTGCCCTCTCTCCCTGTAAAATAATTACATATTATATATAAAAACAACCAGACCAATGCACACAATCATATTCGTGTTCTTCTTCAGAAAAAGAAGAATCATATTCGTGTACACATATATTAGCACTGAGCGGGAATCGGACCTGTGCCTCCTGCGTAGCAGTCTCACTCACTACCGCTACGCCACAGTGGGTATTGATAAATTTTTTTGAGATACAATACCTTTGACGTCTACAAACTTCCTCTCTTCTATCGTTTAGATACCAATTAATGTTGTTCACTGATAAATCTCCAACCCAAGTAAATTTTATTTGCTAGATGGTACACAGCAGTTGTAAAAGTGAAATAATTATGAAGTAGTAGTAAATAGTTATGAAGCAGGAATCGAAAGTGTAGGGTATCCAAAACTCCACAAGGAATTAGGGAATAACATTGGAGCTTGTAAAAACTCAAGACTCAATCTCAGCCTGTCACTCAGTCAATATAATGATGTACTTAAGACATTCTGGATACAATTGAATACTGCACGAGGGCTAGAGCTTGTTATTCAGTCTTCAAAATATTTTAAAGGATGAATATAAAGAAAATTTATCGATTTAGTCGATAAAAAAATTCTCATCCCTACCAGCGGAGGAAGGAGTTAAGTTTTTATAGCTGTTTACTTATCTGATATAGAAGACCCTGAAGTTGTAAGATTAATTCCTTTGGGAATATTCTCGAAGGCACGTTTAAGTGAATTGGTAGTTAGCGATTATTAGGTATAAGATTTATCGATGAACGTAACAAAATATATACTACTGAGAATGATTTTATCAATGTTATTAGTAGGAGTATTTAATACTGAGATTATACTTCAAATAACTAGGAGTAGGTGATTTATATGTGGCAAATTAGGTGGGGTTGAAATTTAGGTAGTTTTCGTGGACTAGACCGAAGACTGTGCTATTTGACTGGATGCTCAAACCGACATCACCATTTTGCTGATTAGCAATAACATAATATTATGTCTTCAAATACTACATAAAGTTTTGTACATAACGACGATACTTCCTTAGCCCAGCGCCTCTAGATTCATAAAAGAAATCCCTTTAAGCCCTATCTCTTCTGATATATTCATGAAGTATTATTATTGGATACAAAAATAACAAAACATTAAATATAAACACGTCAGCCGTCTATCTAAAACACCTATAACCGTATTTACAAGAATCGCCTAGAAATAATCATAAATATTTCATGGCCATACTTCAAGCATTCGGTCTGACAATTTAGAATATGATAAACCTGGATTTCATAGATATATTGACAGATCCTCACCGGGTACCTGAGCAAGGACCGATTGATGTATTTATTGAATTGTTCCAATGCTTCAGACTCATACGACAGCCTGTCTAGTATTGAAATGGGTTTAAATACATACACAATAGAATAGGTGTAAGTGAATTTATTACTTACTAATATTATATTTATTTTTATCAACCTATGTGGCATGCCTTTGAGAATGCCGCAAGGCGAAACCGGTTAAGTACAATATTAAAAGCAGTGGAGAAGTACAAGTGTGTTATAAATCATGTATAACCATAATTAATGAAAATGTAGGTATTATTTTGACAAAAAAAAGTTGCATTAGAGTTTAGATTATCTAAATCACATGGTCTAGATATAGCAGTACCTACCAAAGGCTGAAGCTTTAAGTTTCTGGAAGATTCTTACAAGGAAATACTCTTAAGAGATTTGCACAATTTTCCGAATTCCAAAGTTTTTGCATTAACAACTACAAGTACATTGTTTATGTAACTTTGATTTCGTTTTAGCCCTAACTTCGAGTACGTATGGCCAAATGGGATCGATGTATTACGAGCAGATCGCTGGTACAATAATGGAAGATGATTACAAGTACTTTTTTTGTTAATTATTAACAGAATAATGGTTGTAAAATAATAATGGTTTGTGTTCAGAAGAATTGTTCGACATGATACCCACACCTACTTTCTATCATTGCACCACTCGCTATAGACAGGGAGTTAATCCTCACACATTACGACCGGAAACGGTGCGCACTGTGCGGTATGAACTCCCAGCCGTGGTTTTCCCGAGCGACTACAATATGGGGTTCTTCAAGAAGAGCATTTGAAGGTATTTGTGTACAGGTTTGATGACACCTCTGGTGTTGCAAACGTCCATAGGCCACGGTGACCGCTTTCTATTAGGTGGCCCGTATGCTTGTCTGCAATCTGTATAAAAAAATGATTAAAACTTATACATGGATATAATCTTTGCCCCCCAAAACCGAGTTGATGGTTTGACTGGAGCAAAGGTGCCCCTCACTGAATCACTATGGCTACCAGAGCGGGAGTCACCGCCTTGTCGTGAATACTGGTGATCAGCACAGAGTAAAGAGTCAGGCATCAGCGTCTTTGTCTCCGACCCTCAAAATTTTATATAGAGCAAGAAATTATCCTGATTTTTACTTATAAAAATAAATCTCATTGTTCCGTACATGTACAAACAGTGTGTATCCGTGGAAGATAATAATTCAACATTCAAAAAATACTTTTTGTAAAAAGCAAAAATAATTCAGCAGTGTAGACATTGGGGGAACCGCGTCGTAGTGATATAAGACGGCTTTAGATAACCTTGAGCTTGAGTGATAAAGATGAAATTACAACAGATGGTAAATTAGGAAAGTCCTCTCATTTATTTTGTTGGGGGATTTGAATGGCACTGACTTTAAAATGTCGTGTTTACTTATGGATCAAGAATGAGGAGTAGGGCTTATTTAGGTAGAGGACGTATATTGTAGTTGAATACTGGAATGTAATTTAATTATTTGAGTATTACTGAAAATCTATTTTTTGATAAATATTTTTGAAATAGTATATTGTAGGAATTGAAAATCAAACTGAAGATTTTCGATTTCATGTAATCTGCGAATAATTAAAAAAATATGTGTATGTGATAGGGCCAATCGATCCCATGTATTGATCGACATGGGATCGATTGGCCCTATTCCTTCTCTTCGATAATATGCTAAATAGTGGTATCTGTTAGATTTAATGAAGCAATAAATTCATCACGTTTACTCCCAGAAGTAAGGTATCCAAATTCACTTTTTGCGTTAATCTGTTTCAATGATAGCTATATTTTAAAGTTAAGAGTTACCTTTTAAACGGCACCGGTTCAGTGAAGAGAAGCAATTAAAAGATTGCGAAGAAGTGATGAATCTTGCTCATGCTCGTGAACGGGCACTACTTATAACGAGCAGTAACTTTGACGTGACCGATGACTAACTTGTACTTAGTGATTATTATATAATCTCTAGCGCTTCATGTTGATATGGTTCACAAGATGACGAAAAATTGTAGTTCATTTACTATTCAGGTGCCCATTGGTCCCCTGGCAGGAGACTATTGGAACAGAAGAACTCACTATATTTCTGTGTTAATTTTACTTTTCAATAAAAATACCTTAAGTCAGTTACTATACCATTATTTATTTTGTCAATGCACCACAATTACAATTTCAATTCTTATTGGCTCCAGTACAACCAATATGGTACAGTGGCACAGTCTAGTGACACCGTAAACAAACTTTTATAAATATATAGGCCGCGGTAGCCTAGTGGTATGGGTAATAGACGGCTGTACCATGCCACACACCAATGACATTTTGATTATTTTCAAAGTTATGTGTATTAATCGCAGGTTTATAAGTGCCCAGTTAATGGCAATAGGCTTGCCACCTATTACATTGGGACCTAAACATAAACTGGCGAAATGTAGGTGCTAGCACCTCTGCCTACCCCTTCGGGGATATAGGCGTGAGTTTATGTTATGTTATGTTAAAGTTAACATATACAATTGTTCTAAGTGTCCTCTATAGACGCTTACCTATCAGATCCAATATGATTAATGATGCCAACATTTCAATAATCAACAAATTTAGCGGTAAAGTTATGACGTAATGCGACATTACTCGCTTCAGTTTGAGTTATTACGTTGATCAATGATCGTCATTAATAACCAAATTATGTATTGTTACATAATTTCAATATAAATGAACCTATTTATATTTACCTGTTCGGTGACGGAGAAAGAATATCACCCCAACCCATCTTATCCAAAAGATTTGTAAGAGGTGAAACAAATGGGAAAATACGCAAACGATATCGCTGCGAAAGAAGGAAAACTTAAAATAACATCCTGTACCAACCCGTCTGGCCAGTGTGGAAACAATAGGCCAAAGTGAACCATCATTAGGAAAAGTCTATGTCCAGCACTACTAACTACTATTATACTACTACTAACTATAAATAATTATCGCAGAGCTCTTTAAGCTGTCGGTCCCCGTTTTCATAATAAGTTCAAGAGTCGTAAAAAGTTCAACAATCGATCAAGTTCAGTACTTCGATATCGCCTATAGGATGTGGAGATGGCCCATCGGGATTTGGTAGGCCCTAGTCAACCTCACCTTTCGCTAGGAAACCAACTTATTGGCTGACGAGGGTGTATTTTTCTCGGCATTGGTAAATTAGAGAATTCAAAACTCATTTCAAAATAAATACAAAATTCAAAAATCATTTAATTTTATTCTGTGTAGACCATTAAATGGCATTTAAAATACATCAATATCAACAATATTTTATATATTAGTGAGCAAATGGACCACACCAGTTTGAAACGCGGCCCGGCTTGAGAAGACTCCGGCAAAAAACTTAGCGGGCTTTTCTTTTTTTTTGTCTATTTACAATCATTTACTTAGTCTAGATACAGCCAGGTATTTAAAGTTGTATTTCCTCGCGGTGACAGGTAAATGACGACCGCCACTTATTACCGCACCTCATAGGTTTCCCGCGGGATGTGCACCCCACGCACTATATGTAGTGTTCTCGACAAAGACATTAATTCAAATTTGAAGGTACTCAACTGGGATAGCAACCCACCTCCAACAGTGAACTGCAATTGAAATTAATGTTGCCTTGTTTGCTCTAACTACCTTTATTATGCTCGCAGGACGTAACAACGATTATGGTACCAACAATACTATTGTAAGCACAAACATTACATTCTTGCAAAACTTAGAGGGTATTCTTAAAAAAATGACGAAAATTGATCGAAATATTCGTCTTTTTCAATTATACAATTCATTATTATGATAGTTTGAAATCATCGGATGTTCTGTTGCATACTTTGTTCTAAGCGGTAGGAGGTCATGCGGTAGTCACTTCCAAAAAAGTCAACAATTGCCCAGAAAATTTAAATAAAAATAATTTCCTGCATTATTTTGTAATTTTCTGCATTTTTATACTAACTCATAAATTATATAAGGAGAAAAGATTTTTTCTTACAAGCATCCAACATTTTGAATGTCGATCTTTGAGTATTTTTACGAAATAGATTAGACGTGTGTTTTAATAGAATATGTTTAATTCAAAAACAAAACACATTAAGATTACACACTGACACGATGTTGCCTCTCTCAAGCAATATTCTCGCACTCAGCCAGTGTATCAACATATCTTTAAATTCTCAAATGGGTCGTCTTTACGATACCCATGGGCATCTTCATACGACAACATTGCCCGAACAATTTCATCCTTGTTACACGTTCGCGAAAATAAACCTTCTCACCCGTCACTTCCAGTCTGCCCGATAACGTTGGGGGTAAAAACGACCTAGTGTTGCTCCAGACAGGTGAAATAGTGCGAAAAATTGCCCGGTGGTCAACGGGTACGTTTCCCCGTTTAAGGCACTTCGAGCTTGAATTCACATAGTTTATTTTGATCTAATCAGGTCACAAAAGGTGCAATGTGTTCTTGGAAGATGTTATAAAGTGGAAATAAAATAGTTAATAAATAGTCAGAATACACTCTTAAGATCCATGTTAACATCATATATACATAGTTATATCTACATCTACACAAATATATATATATTTGAAGTTGGAATATAGGAAATATATATATAGGAAATATATGTGTATAAAAAACTAACTTTTACCAAGCACTATGTATGTACTAATACATAAACTGTAAGCACAAGTATGAACAATACCGAGAGCAATACCCTATACTTATATCCAATTTGTCGCCGCAAACTATGCCCTGAATTTGTTAACATTAATTTTATTGACTTTCGTCGCTACGGAAGACAAACTCAAGACAATCGAGATGTGTTATATAGTTAAAATAGGTCAAACGTCTTACTGTACATTTATTTATATATTATATTATAATGAAAAAACCGGCTGGAGGGGTTATGTCGGCTGCATTTTCAATATTACCGATATTCTCTGAAAAACAAGTGCTCAAACGTTGCACTTGTCAAATGGCAAACAAACTATTTGACGGGCCGTAGATTTATTATTCTAGTACTGCTGGCGCCATTTGGTCGAGTATTACACAATACTACTGACGTTTTTTTATGTCTATTGTTTCAAATTATCGAATAAATTTCAAACTGCTGTAATATTTTAATCTTTGGTAATGTTCTAAAGGTAATTTAACAGTAAAGAGATAATATTTTACAAACCATAAAAATCATTTTCCAACATTTCCAGCAAACGATCACAGCGCTCACTACGGCTAAAATTGACATTTTTGTCGCTGACTTGAGCTGTCAAATCCATATTGCAGTAAACATTTTCTAATCGTTTTTGAGATAAAAATATGGTCCTGGTACATCTTGTGAATTTTTATTACACCAAGAAGAATAGCGACTGTAAATTTTACCAATTTCCAAGACCATGGTGGAAACGAGACCAAAGAAATAAGGTGTAATAAATAATAACAATAATATTAGAAATGAGTGTATATTTCCCACTCTTATTATAAACATATTAGCACGATACACTCTCAACGTGACAATTGGTGTTTAGCTGTAAGTAAATTCATTTGTTAGACACAAAATAAGCTTTTGTTAAACGGCATCGAAACATAAAAATCTGCTTATAAACAAAGTTGTCTTGTACGCCGTTGCCGTGACAGAAGTTTGGCGAACCACTCGGGCTTTGATAATACGAGTCATGTCTCCTTGGCGAATGTCTTCAACTTCAAGGACATGCCCAGCTAGCACCAATTTCTTGTCTTTATTCATCGTTTCCGGTTGGAAAATGATTTCGTGGGTGATGACACGAAACCCCGTTTCTTCACTGAAAACAACCATTTTAATATTATTGGCAATAATGTTACTGACTACCATTGTCCAAAATTGTGTAATATAGTAAAATTACACAAGATTTCATTAATATTGTTCACAATATTTACTTCTTGTTTGACAGCAGTGACAATATTGTCCATAATGGCCGCCTGTCACGTGGCGCTGTCGTCGCGCTCGGTCCCAATACTTTTGTCAGAGATATTCAGCAACAGGTTACTACGGCCATGAATGTTTCTTTTCTCTTTCTTTCTTTTAAAAAAGACAACTCCCGCACTAGGGAACAAGCCCTTTATCGCGGGGGACTTTAAAAACATACAACTAACGGACACAAAGTACACCCATACTCAGACAACTATTTGTAGAACACACAAGTTTTTGTCCTATGTGGGGATCGAACCCATAACCTCGTGCACAGCCGGCGCATACTGCGCCCACTGAGCCACGGAGGCAGTCGAATCATGTCAATCAAGGTACGTGAATTTTTACTGTTTTATTTGTGGGCAGGTACTCTGAAAGTGGAAATAAGAGGTTAGTCAATCCTGTCCTACCTGAAGTTAGAAAACGAACTGTTTGGACATGAAATTTCAAACTGTCAGAGTGAGTCGAATGGTCGGGCTATTTGGACCATTTTTGACCAAACTTTTAGACTGAGTCCGATGCCCGAACAGAACATTAGACATTTTTGGCAAACTTTCGCTACTCAAAAACACTGTTGGTCATTGCAACAAAATTACTGTAAAATGAACTTTAGTGCAGTAGTAACTTTCTGAAGTTTTTTAATCGTAGGTACTGATATAGGAACGGAATAAATTGCGATTCAATCCGTTAAAATGTGATTTCATTCCAAATGCAATTATGTTTTCAGACTCATGAATATAAGTTACAGAAATAAATCAACGTAGTACGCGAAACTTCTTAAACAAGATACCCATTTATCTACGTTTTTGAAACGTGTGAATTTAAATTCTCCGAAACTTATGTAATTGATGAATGAAACGATGAGTGATTCTGTAAGTTTATTAACTCCACGAAAACGTAAGGTATGTAAGTGGAGTGGCAGATTAGTATCGAATATCAAAGACTCAATTACTTTTTTTAATCGAATTGATATATCGCATTTCGGAAACGTGGTATATCTGAATCTAACCTCACTATTTTGAAAGCAATAGTGGTTCGTGGTTTCTTTTTTGGCGACCGGGTAACGTCAAGCTCAATGACATGCAGTCTTGATTGACAGAGTGAAGTAAGGGCAAAGGGGGAAGAGGTAGATGTCATTTTCAATTACTCCATCCACGAAAATACATGAACTAGCGAGGCTTTTATTCTGAGATTTTTATTCAAATAGGTACTTGCTGTGCTGGCTGACTTCGATCTGGGACTACGACTTTTTCGCTGAATCCTAATTTTTTTTAGAATGAAAGTAATCTACTATCGCCTTTGAGAAATCCCCATTGTGCGCCTAAAGGCCTATAACAATAGTCAACTAAAGTAAAACGCCTGTCGAAGTAAGTGTTTTGGAGATTACGTTACAAACCGACAAAAAAACTGGCAGTTTAAAAAAAAGATATTTTGTTAAAAGTACTGAGTATAATTCGTATACCTACTGTCCTTAAATAATCAACCAGTAGGTATTTTAAATTTAAAAATAGATAATAAATTTTCTATCTATAGATTTGATATAAGTACTGAGAATAGATTATAATTAAACAGTTTAGCTTAAATTACCGCACGACAAACATACTTGAATAATGTGATTATTATGAACTAAAGAAACGAACTTGTAAGTAGGTACACAAAATATAAATGAATACGTCAGCAATTCTCAATTAAAGTTTAAAATGCAACAACAAAATCGCCCAGAGCATATCAAAAACATTAAGTCGAGAATCGAACGATTTCTGACAAGTACAACGTACAATGTTTGTGTTGGAACCAAGCCCTTCAAACCTTGTTCTGTGTTTGTGTAAATTATAACAGAACTGTGGTAACAGGCGACAGTTGCGAAGGATTCCTTCTTTATAAATATATATTATTAATAAATATCATTTCTCATTTAATGTTGATCTGCATAATCATCAAAATTAAATATTACGCACGCAAGGGTTTTAATTCAATTGGCCAAAAATACCTGTGTTGAAAAGTTGCGAGTGAATTGCAACATTTGACACGAACAGACATACAAGTTGACATAAAATCTAGAAAAATACGACATATAATACGTAGACACAAAAAGTCCATAGTTATTTACATTTTTATACGATCAATATCCTTTGGAAGTTTAGTTAAACCTTACATCAAATGAGCAGAATGTTAAAATTCTACGAAACATTACGTTCGCCCCCAAAAGAGGGCACTGTAGCAAAAATTTTAGATCGCGTTATGGTTTTGTTACCGCTACGTCTATGAGTATTCGTTAAATAATTTGAGCAAGTGTCCACGGACCGGTAGGGTGTATAAATTATTATATACCCTGTCCGAGCCAAGGACAGAAAAGATGTGATTATAGAATAGGAACCATTTCCAGTAATGTATGATTACTGGTTGTGATAGTCATTCCCGTATTTACTATTAAATTTGACGGGTTATTTATAATGTTTGCAGGTTATATGGAGTAATCGTTATTTCGTCGCTTTTGCTACGCGCCGCCGTGATCAGGGTGTACTGTACTAACGACTTCACTGTGTTATTCAAGGAAACATAGATGCATAGTCTTTTTCTATTATATGAGAAACGATTTAATAGAATTGGAACTTATAGTAAGTAAGTATAATTATATTAATTTTCATAGTCTGTTGACGTCGATATAGAAAAAGGGCAGGTAAAATATTTTTTAAGTATTTTTCACATAACAGTCTTTCTGTTTAGTAGTTCAGTAGTTTACTTAAACCTATAGCAATAAAAAAAGTTAGTGTACCGACTTCTCTCGATGATGTTGGTTGGGGCCTGTATAGCCGTACACCCAAGACACTTTTACCTAAAGAATCAATATCATCATCATCATCCTTGCATTAGCCTCGATCGCATTAGAGTCCTTCACCGCGGAGTGCGAGGTTCACATATTCCCTCCCGGCACATAATGTCACGTTCGTCTACGCCAAGCAACTGCCGTATGACCTTCATAATCTTTTGTGAACGAAAGGCTGAGTCATTCTCTGAGCCTATTCCCAACTCAGTTGGGGTCGACTAGTCTTACGACTTTCTAGACTTTCTGGATGCGGCTGAGCTTCAATATGTTCCGTGAAGCGACTGCCATTGGACCTCCACAACCAAATTGGCGATATCGAAGTTCTGTAGACAGACTGGTCAGACCTTTGAGGGATTCAACTTCCCGTAATGGCTGCCATATGGCTATACGCGTATGGCAACCGTGACCAACGGCTTAACGAGATCTCCAAATAGCCATATTCATGCATACAAATATTATTTGCACTGATGGGGGATCGAACCCGCGCCTTCTGCGTAGTAGTCGCGTTCACTAGAAGCTGTTAGTTATCTAAAGAGTATATCTACACATTGTCTCCTATTATATCCTCATTCTCTACTTGTATTAATCCTCATTAATTTTCATCTTAATCTTAACACGAATATTGCTAATCAGAATCCATACACTAACAGACAAAATCCCGTAATTAATCCTTATACTGTTTACCATGGTGTAAAAGTTTTGAATCTTACTTAAGCACCTTGCCGTGTTAGACTTACAAACTATTTTAATTAAAAATCTTTGAGTTAGGCTAGGATGAGGAACAATATGAAGGCTTTAGACAAAATGTTTTGGAATTTAAGACAATACATTATTAGAGCGTTGCACATTCAGAATTTTGGATCCATTAAATTTATCCTCAGCCATTGCCTTAGAGTCCGGCATCCGGGGTACTTCTCCATTTCACACGGTGTTGGTTATCAATGGCAGTGCTTTTTTTATTTTTTTTATTTATGGCACGTCAATTTGACTTCACCTCGCCTGATGTTAAGCCGAAGGCAAAGTTTCATGAAAGAGGGTCACCATTGCAAACACCCTCAGTGCTACAATGGTGGCGCTCAGCTTGACGGCCTCATCTGATGCTTTTTCACGCCCCGCCTTAAGGACCCGGGACTGTAGGAAGAGGGAAACACATGAGCCGGTAAGGAATTCCAGGACTTAATGGTGTCGTAGAGAAAAGACTCACCGTGTGTGGCAATTGGCATGCATGTCATACGCTACGACTGGACTTTTTCAATCTACCATTCCTACCGAGGCTCGGGGGTGGCAGCATGATTAGATAAATATTTGTTACACACGTAACCTGAAGGTCTACACATAAAAAAAAAGAATTCTAAAATAAAAATTTAAAAAATAATTTCATACTCATGACAACGTATATACGCAGTAAGAAAAATTATAAGTCAAATAGGTAAATGAGCCCGAAAAGACTGTAGTTTACAGTCTTTTCGGGCTCTAAATGCCACTTATACACCTTACTGAATTAATATTAATGACAGTGAAATACAACCTTCCTAGAATTTCATTCGAAGTACAAATAAGTTGGTTCAAAGGTCATTTATACACATCTACCGCTATTTCGGTTCTCCAATTTAGTTTAATGAAAGCTTTTATTTATTCACAGTTGTTGGTTTATTGAACGTTAGTTTTTGAACGTGGCATTAAAGTAATTAATATACTCGTATTTACGAATATCCCATTCATTTACGAATTAAGTGGATTGCAAATATCAATGGTACATTATATTAGACAACCTCTGTGGTTTAGCGGTAGTGAACAGTACTAATACGAGTGGGTACTGGTTCGATGCCTGCTTAGTACAAATATTTAATAACGGACACTACGTTAAGTCGTTCATTCCAATTATTATAAGATACGGATGAGGGTTTTCTGAAACGGTCTACGTGAGATGGCAGCACTGTAGCGTCACATTAAATAAATAAATAAGTATTGCGTACATGCACGCTGAAAATGTAATTCGATTGTTTGATGTGCTTCGATCATTTAAGTATTTGCATACCATAATGGTAGGATGTAAATGGGCCATTGTAATTATAAGATCCTGCATTCTGGCAAATAAAAATATTTAATTTCAATTCATTTCATTTCATTACTTATCACTATCACTATCACTACATAGTATAAAATAAAGTCGCGTTTTCTATCCCTATTTTATTTTTCTTGTCCCTTTGTATGCTTAAATCTTCAAAACTATGCAACGGATTTTGATGCGGATGTTTGATGTTTTAATAGATAGAATGGTTAAAGAGGAAGGTTTATATGTATATAACATTATGCTACAACAAACAGGTGCGGAGCAGGAATGAAAAATGTTGCAAAAACGGGGTGACGCAGACGAAGTTGCGCGGGTCAGCTAGTTTTATTATAAAGAAACAAGACATTGATCTATTTTTTTCATGCTATCCATATTACTTTTGATAATATTAGACTTTGCCTGTTATAGATCATAAGGTATCCAGGAACTTTTGTAGCCCACAGGACCTATAATTATTTAATAGTACATAATTATATTACTTTCTCTGTTCTATAAAGGTAATGGGGCATTTAAATTAACGAAATGTGGTTTTTTGTTAGGGTCTAAGATTAACATTTCTGGGATTAACATTTATTTTGATTCAAATCCATGGGGGAAAAAAGTTATGTGCTTCAACGCAAAATATAATTATATTTTTTCTAATATATTTGATTTTTCGAACATTTTTTTAATATAATACGTTCTTTAGCGCTCGTTAAACGCATACCAAATTACAATACAGAGTTTAGAGGCCGTTAAAGCTATTTTACTTCTCATTGACCCATACTTAACTTTATAAAAGTAATGTAGGTAGGCAAGTGACGTCAACCCTTTTTTGTTTTGTTCGAAGATTAGACATTTTTGTAAATGACTGCTAGGAATGACGCGAAGAAAATATGGAAAAGCACCCAAACAATTGTGTACTTTTTAGAATTTTTTTTGCATATTTTTGATTTTTAATACTATTTCTTGTTTTGCTAAAATAAAAAGCCCATGCTTTTGACGATTGCAACTTATCTCATTGGATAGTATTAATGACCTTTAACATACTCCGACTAGTTTCGTAAGTGGACGATCGTAGGTCAAATGTCTACGGAGGTAGGACACGACGGTATCTCCCGTCCGAAATGAGCTGTCCAACTGGGGAAGTACCTCCGCCCTACAGAAGACCGCGGTCATAATAACCATCGTGTTGTGTTCCCGCCGGTAAGTAGGGTAGCCAGAGCTCACTATACCCCTCCTTCCCCTCCCCTTCCTAGCCTCCCCACCCCTTCCCAGCTCTCCCCCTTTCCCTTCAGGGTGGGCAGCGCGTGTGTGACACCCTTAGTGTTGCACACGTTCATAGGCCACGGTGGCCGCTTTCCATCAGGTGGGCCGTGTGCTTGTCTGCCACCTACGTAGTATAAAAAAAAAAATGTCAGAACAAAATGCCCCATTACCTTTCCTTTGGTGTACATGAAGTTCAGTCAAACACGCAGCTAGACTGTAAATTGCGGATTCCGGACTCCAAGGTGAAAGCTCTGGATGCGACCGGGATTAACATTAGTACAATAATTACTGATCAAGCGAACTTCGCAAGTGAAGTTCGATCATAATTATATGAGACGCTTCATTCGAAGATATAATTAACCAGGTAGTCCCTTATATCTACTAGGCAACATCGCACATTTTTAAGAGATATGAATATGACTAGATTTGAATCGAGTAGGTGCCTACCTACCGTGCTACACTCTTGACAGATACTCATTTTTTAGAGAGGAGAGGAAAAAACCTCGTAAAACTTTCTTGCTTTGGGTACAGTAGTTATCAAACATATTAACAATACTGTTTGTGTACAATGGGTGGGAGGGAGATTATATCTTCGAATGAAGCGTCTCATATAATTATGATCGAACTTCACTTGCGAAGTTCGCTTGATCAGTAATTATATTTCGACGCTTCATTCTTTGATATAATTAACCAGGTAGACTTTCAGAGTTATGTAGCATAGAAAGTTTTTATTTTTATTTCAGTGAAACTCTTAATATGAGCATAATGAATATTAAGAACAAAAACGCGTATTTACTTAGGTAATTAATTAAATATTTAATTACATACTAATACAAATTTTAATCTAATAACATAGGTACTATGCTAAGCATACTGAATTAGCGGAAATGTTCGTGACCAATTACTGTTCAGTTATAAAGTTTTGCGAATGTATTGGATGTGTTCTGCAGTTTTACTAAAGTATCCACTGAAAGACCGCGCGAGTGCGCGGCTGACGAGGCGCCCTGGGCGTGCTGTGTGCGCTAGGCACGCAGCACGTGTCAACGCCGCTTTCTGTCAGCACCTATTTAAGACTGATTGTGTGGTAACTTATATATGTGGTAATTTGTGTGTTAACCATAACTGGCCCGTACTGGTTGTTCACTTATTTTTTGTAACAAAAATATAATCTTTGAAAAGTGTTGGTCACGACCGGAAGCAGTAGTTTTTATCATGTCTGTTATCGAGATACGAATACCGTTGTTTGAAAAACCAAATAAAAGAATATTTCCGATTTTAATAATACAAGTTTGTACGCGATAAGCAGTACAAAGAGCAAGAAGAATTTACTAACTTGATAATGATATTCTCCGGATTTAAATTAGTATCAATTGGGATACCATCATTGTGAGGTGTGATTCAAAAGGGAATTGTCGAGTCCCATGCTGTATTTGAATACATTATTTGATAATTCCCATTCTATGTCCGGATTTATTATTCTTTAATCACAGTCCGCGTAATTATCTTACTATTACGTCTTTTTTTTTTTTTTTTTTTTGTGAGGAGCTATAAAAAAAATAAATAAAAATATATTAACGTAATTTCGAAGTTATGTGTGTATTTATCGCAAGTTTATTTATTTATTTATTTAGTACCCGGAGAAGGGCAATAGGCTCTCTACCTATTACATTTGGATCTGAACATAAACTGGCAAAATGTGGGTGCTAGCACCTCTGCCTACCCCTGCGGGGATAAAAGCGTGAGCTTATGTTCATGTAGGTATATTAACGTAAGATGCTACAATCCAAATATCACGCTTCTCGCAACAATGCCAAATGAGCCCGGACATTTAAATGAGGAAATTGCAGCTTATGGCAGTCGTAATATCGACGCAAAGCAATAATAGGTACACCGTTGTTCTCCAATCGCATGAAAGTTTTTCAAACCAATGAAGACGGCTAAAGGCTCTAAGTAATTTGTTGAACGCATTTCGCTTGCTCCACTGCTATTACACACTGTGCCCCCCGCTGTCCGGGAGGCATCCGTGTAAATCTCCAATTTAAAGGGAGTGAGAGCCATATGATAAATGTAGAGGTTCTCGCTCCACCAATTATGGTCTTTCAATAACCCTGGAGGGAGTTTGATTTTGGTTTCATACTCTTCGTATATCGATTACAAAAGACATTAATATCGTTCTAGAATTTTCGTGTATAGCCAGTCGCATTTGGCGCCAGGGTACGAAAAGGTTAACTCCTATTAGTTGAGCTAAGTCACGTATAATGCACTGTGGTAAAGTTGAATACTTTTGAACTAATTGTGCTATGTTTTTTAGCTTTTCGATAGGTATATAATGGTAATGTTATGTTTCTCGTATCATGTACAAAGGCTAAATATTCACATGACTATTGTGAGTGTAATAAACTTCTATCGAATTTTTAACGAAGCCTAACCTTTTTAGTAATGACAGAGTTTCGTTTATATTTTCTAGACACCGAGCATAGTTGTCTCCTATATCCAATATTTCGTCTAAGTATGCCACGGATCTAAAATCGTGATCTCATAAGTTTTGTGAGGGTCTTGGTTGGCACCAAGAGACTGATAACCCGTAGGGTAAAGATGGATTCTATGGACTCATAGATGGTTTTTACACCGGAGATGATTCGAATTGAAATCGTAAAGAAAAATTACATTTGAGGTGATTATCGGTTTTAGTAGGTACGCCTCTTTTAAATCAATAGTAGCTAGATAGAAGTTTTTGGTGGCTGTACATGGAGAAATTGTTTTTTAAGCCTAATAACTTATCTATGGCTATATACATTAACGTGTTTATCGATGGGTAAGAAATTATTATTAGGAACAGTGACTTGCTGAACGTCTTTGAGAAATGGAATTGAATGCCCTCCTTGATCTGTTTCAGAACAATTGTAATTTTACCAATTTTAGGTCAGCCATTATAACAATAAGTTATACAACAGGCATGTATGTGAACTACTACTGTGTCGTTGCACGGGGCTTGTTCGGAGAGACAGCCTTCGCATTGGGAACACGCTGGTTGTTGCGCAAACTCTCAGTCGTCACACCTGGCGACGGTTCCCTTCTCCCCCCCCCCCCCTTCCCTTGTTCGGTGGGAAGCGAGGAGCTTGCCAGTTTCCCTGATGGTGGTAGTGACAAGGACCTGGCTGTTAAGAGGCGCTTGCTATTGGTTTCTAAAGAGGGGTTTTTTTTTTTTTTTTTTTTTTTTTTCCTACTTTCTGCATCATGGATTACGCTTAGGCCGGTTTTATCTAGACTGAGTGTAATAATTAGCTTAGTACGGCACTGTGTGAATTGGTACTGTAAATCTGTTAACAAACGGCACCCCTGGCATCCATTGCTGAGGTGCTTTAGTGCCTGAATTTTATCTTCGCCTAATAAGAGAAGGTCCATTGCCCTATTTATAGTGGTAATTCCTGAACCGAGTTATTGTTGTTGAGTAGAAAGAGTGTTTTATCTCTATTTCTAACCATATTAGGTACATCTAATGCAATTGCAAGCTTTAAGATTAGGTCTTATCGTCAAGTCGGTGATTTATTGTGTTCCAGTCGGATCGACATATTGATAGGTGTTGGAGCCGAACTCTCAATCATCTGGTCCTTTTGACCTGATAATATACGAATTTTCGTTATTCTCATGTACGAAATAGTAAAAAAGCGGGTATATAATAATTTTTATAGCATTACGGCATAGAAATATTTATACAACTGTTTGGTTATGCAAATATCGCTGGGCACTCGCAATGGATTGACCCTTGGACCCTTTGGGCCCTTGGACCCTGAAAGTTCCTTATTTTACGATTTTTGTAAAATAATTATTATCATCGTTGGAGACTCGCTGTCAACCCCGATGTAATTTGAAAGGTATTTATTGACTCGCAGTCAATCCATACCTGTAGGAACTTTGGGCTGAGAACATAATGTTTTATTATCATCGGGTGAGACTCGCAGTCTACCTCTGATGTAATTTGCTAGGCAGATATTGACCCGCAGTCAATCCTTACCTGTAGAAACATTGTCTCGCCTTGGAATTATGTAATTATTATAGAGTAATGCACCATATGATAGTTTGAGTGTTAAGATTAGGTGTTATAGTCAAATTGGTGACTTTTTGTGAACCGGTTGGAACCGCATTATCGGCAGGTATTAGAGCCTAGCTCGGAATTATCTGGTCCTTTTGTCCTAATATTTTATAAATTTTCATTACTCTTATGTACGACATAGTAAAAAAGAGGGTATATAATATTTTTATAGCATTGCGGCAAAGTAATATTTATACTACTGTTTGGTTATGTAAATATCGTAGGGTACTCGCAATGGATTGACCCTTGGATCCTTGGACCCTTTGGACCCTTGGATCCTAAAAGTTCCTTTATTTTACGATTTTCGTAAAATAATTATTATCATCGTTGGAGACTCGCAGTCAACCCCGATGTAATTTGAAAGGTATTTATTGACTCGCAGTCAATCCATACCTGTAGGAACTTTGGGCGGAGAATAGAATGTTCTATTATCATCGGGTGAGACTCGCAGTCTACCTCTGATGTAATTTGCTAGGCAGATATTGACTCGCAGTCAATCCTTACCTGCAGAACATTGTCTCGCCTTGGAATTAATTAATTATTAAAGAGTAATGCACCGTATGATAGTTTGAGCGTTAAGATTAGGTGTTTTAGTCAAAGTTGTTAACTTTTTTGTGATCCGGTCGGAACCGCATTATCGGCAGGTATTAGAGGCTAGCTCTGAAATTTCTGGTCCTTTTGACCTAATATATTATAAACTTTCATTACTCTAATGTACGAAATAGTAAAAAAAAGGAGGGTATATAATATTTTTTATAGCATTGCGGCATAGTAATATTTATACTACTGTTTGGTTATGTAAATATCGGGTTCACTACGCCAATTCGAAGTCCATTATATCTTGTTACACTTTAACTATGACTGATGCTCGACCACTTATTTGTACGAGTCTGCTATAAAACAAACAAACATCACACCAGTGGTTCATTTCAACTAAAGTCATTATATCCAATAGTTATTTTGTGTGAAACTATTTGGTGGAATACTATTTCAACTAAGTTTTATTTAATGAAGGTTCTTTCTACCTATTGACATTCCTATGTCATCCATATAACATAGTTTGCCCAATCTGCTTAGCATATATTATCAAAACACGTAAAAAGCAATAGAAAAAGTGTTGAAGCAAACTAAATTTTATGATATTACCTACTAGATTTTCGCCCGCGTTTACGACCACGTAAAAGTAGATTACGAAAGCATAGGAGATGGACATCCGTCTTCAATTTCCAATCTGCCTTTAAGGAAGATACATTACTATGTCGGGGAAGTTTGATAATATGTTTTGACGGAACAAAGTGTATTTAACTTTAGCGGCTACTTATGAGGGAAGGATTTAAGTAGTAAAAGATGAAATTAAAGAAAAAATATGTATTACTTTTTTGCATTACGAAGGCTATTCATGTTAAATATTAAATAAAAAAAGAAAAAATCAACGAATCCCAGGAAGCTCTCGAGTGGATTCCTGGGATAGGTTAATTTTTTCATTATATATCTATATATGATAAAGACAATTAATTGTAATCTAAAAATAAACTGAAAAACTACAATGCCGTTTTCAATCATTATTATGTTTTTTTTGTAATTACAAACAATCAATTTTCTATTAATAAATTGTAACTTAAATGTTATATCTACATGTGTAGGTAATATCAAATAAATAATAATTTATAAAAAAGTACCCACTTATATTACAAAAATATAA
This sequence comes from Pelosia muscerda, assembly GCA_963691645.1. Taxonomy (NCBI): domain Eukaryota; kingdom Metazoa; phylum Arthropoda; class Insecta; order Lepidoptera; family Erebidae; genus Pelosia; species Pelosia muscerda. The sequence goes on from OY829098.1 coordinate 28,824,910, forward strand.
GTAGGTATCTACAATTCGTCATCGTTTAACTTTTATTCAGGTAATGGTAGCATTTAATTTGAGTGATATATCAGTTGTGTTAGTTCCCATAATACAAGCCTAATATGCTTAGTTTGGGGCTGACTGACCATGTGTGAAATGTGTCCGTAATATTTATTTACTTTTTTCCACATACGAGTATATATTTGATAAAAAAGGAAAAAAAAAACTTAACAAAAGATATTTGATTAAATTATAAATCGACATGGCTGGGTATAGATTGCAAAAAGTGAATTATGTTCCTATTGGATTTATTTTGGAGTATTCTTTCAATTGCGTTAATTCTTTTCATTACCTTTTTTCGAGGCGGGGTTTCTTCTACGCTTAACCTTGCTTTTTCAATATAACGATTAGTTGTCATTTGTTCTTTCTCAATACATGCAGTATTGGATTGTAGTGTACACTCCAAACCGAGTTTGACTTAAAAGCCCATTCCATCGTCGATGCCAAGCTTCGACTTTGTTTTGGGTTCTTGGCAGATGTAGTGTGCTGCTCCTATGAATAGACCATAAACTAGGAGGAAACATTGGTGGGATTCTAGTAACGCATAATCCATTCTCCGTGACACGGGATGTTACTTTTCCCAAAATGTAGTATTTTTCTAAATACGTGGTTACCTCATCTGCTTCAGGCGGGAGCACATAGTGCTGTCCTGTCCTGTTGCATTGACTAACATTTTATTTTCCAACTACCCACTATTACAAAGCATCTGATATTGAATATTTATAACGCTCATTAGATAAAAAGATCCTTCGGTATAACTCAGTTCGATGAATTATTGTAAGAGAAAACGTACTTAAAATTAAAATTTTTAGGTGAAACGTAGCATGCATATAATACGTACTTGGTCATATAAACATGGTGAGTATTGAAGTACCGATGAAAATAATAATGAATGAGTCGTCATAGTTAAAGTGTAACAAGATATAACGGACTTCGAAATGGCGTAGTGAACCCGTAAATATCGTAGGGCATTCACAATCGACCCCGATAGTAATTATTTGTTGTTTTACGTAAAATTATTATTATCATCGTTGGAGACCCGCATAGGAAGATTGCACAGAGAACAGAATGTTTAAGTCACTCCATGGAATTGCGTAACTATTACGGAGTAATGCACAATATAATGGTTGATAAAATGTATTATGTAGGTACTCACATATTTCGTTTTCTTCCGCATCTGAAGAAATATACGACGATAACTTTAACGTTTTACCGATTTAGATTATAATAAATAATAATAACGATTTATTTTGTCTTCGGCACTGCGCTTTGGCATTGCCGAAGACGTGCTCACGTTGCCACGCACAAATAAGGAATGAGTATCTGTCAAGAGTGTAGCACGGTAGGTAGGCACCTACTCGATTCAAATCTAGTCATATTCATATCTCTTAAAAATGTGCGATGTTGCCTAGTAGATATAAGGGACTACCTGGTTAATTATATCAAAGAATGAAGCGTCGAAATATAATGACTGATTTATTATACTAATAAATACAACTGTTGTTTTTATATGTAATATTTGATAAAAGGAAGAATTTCATGCCATTCAATATGCCTATGAACATTATAGTTCGGGTACAGACAGTGTCCAATTTTAAAAACTCTAGCCCTTACGTATTTTGTACTTAAATGTAAGCAAAACCTTTTTTTAATTTAAATACATTTCGACTGACCTCATTGATCTTTTTTGAACTTCTCTTTGAAGGGCTAGCTGTTTGATTAAACGGCTATTTTAACCAGTTGATTGAACCCAAATGAAAAAAAAGTTTCTAATATGAAAATATATATCTCATAAGTTCACAGTTTCATCTTACTGATAATGTTAGGGAAGATACTCTCTCAGTCAGATATTTTACAAGCGACAAAAATGTATAACTGACAAATTAAACCAAGAGAATGTTATCTACATTCATATGCCAGCGCTTCAAATATTTAGTTAAACTGTACCGTAATAGCTTTAGTTTAATTTAGTTTGTTTTAGTTTAGTGGCTACAGTGATTTAACAAGTACAATGAATTACTCCAAGCGTGTTAGGGTTAGTTTATTTAAACTTTTTATGTTAAGGGACATAAACAAGAATATTGCACATAGTATAAATGAAATGAATGAAGAATATTGCACTAGTAAGCTTATGAAGCAATGTCGTACATGTTTCTTTAAAGATGTGGAAACCCCTTATAGAGTCAGAGCCACCTCTGGTAAGCTAGCCCTCCCCAGAGCTACCAGCAGTAGTTACGACCGGATCGACCCGACTAAAATCATACAGTGTTCTGTTCACGTACGTGTAGATTATGGAAGTTGCTCCCCGGGGAAGTTGGTACACTTTGATACAGCATTGGTACAGCAGCAGGCTTAACACCAGTGGTCTTGGCCGCCTTCATAAGCGCAAGCTTCTTTTGAGAGGGGCATTGAAGCGCATTTCAGGCCTATTTTTGTGGGGGAAAAGAAGGTAATTGTTTCGCATACATGTACAGTTTCTGACGGAAATAACTGTAAACCGATGAAGTGTGGGTTTTTTGTTACTTTGAGAGATACATCAATCAATAAACAAAGTCCACTGCTGGACATAGACCTCTCTTGATCTTGGGAGACTTTGGGACCACCTCGTTGGCTAGACGGGTTGGTTGTCCCAACTGTGTGGTGGTACAAAAGCCTCTCCAGGTTCTATTTCAGATTTTTTTTTCTTTCAAAGCGATATCATCAGTGGATATTTCCCTTTGTCGCCTGTTATGACACTCTTCGAATGAGATAATATGTTGATATTTTTTGTGATATGTCATACCTACTATTGCCCTCCAGGGTAGATGAAATACACCCACATTTTAATGTTTAAACAGAAAAAAATACATCAAAGTGAAATTATCTTCAAAGGGCGTAAATATGTGTTTTATTGTGATACCTAAACGAATACAATGGTAAAACAGGTATGAAACAAAATTAGAAAAAGTCAATTCGAATATAATTCGCCCTCTCAAATAAAATATTCTGTAACATATTTTCGTGGAATAATTTATCATGTCAACTGCATTATATAAAAATATCGTAGGTAGTCGTTTAAATTGTTGTTGTCACATGTCATATTAATTTAATTTCTAGAATTCTATATGTAGAATATTAGCAGTATCTATACATTTTATTCTTCTGTGAATTATTGAATTTCTGACCTTTTAATATTATATCATATAAAGTCTTGATGTTCTTTTCCAACACATGTGTTTACTTAATATTTACTTACAGTTTATTTTTATTATATATACAATATATTTTAACAAAATTAGGTAGGCCGGTTAGAAAGTACTGGATGATCAAAAAATCTTATTTCATGTAAATTATAGTTCAGTTATTTCAGTAATAATTCTACCCGGTTGTCATATAAACACGATGTTCGTATATCGAACAACCTAAACCGACGGCTTAACATGTTCTCCGTGAAACGACCAGCCCCGTAGCCATTAGCCATTTTCATGCATAAAAATATTTGCACTGGGTGGAGATCGAACCCACGCCTCCAGCGTAGCAGTTACATTCACTATCGCCATGCCACAGAGGCTGTTGAGATCGTGTCCTTGATGTTTCAGCTAAAACTCATCAAGACCCATTAATAAATAACGCGACAGTAAACTTTCCTTTCCTCAATAAAGCTCTCGGGAAAAGTTGTGTTTTAAATAAAATAATAATTGTGACAAGTTTGGTAAGAATCGTTTAAGAAAAGCGCCCAATAGACTGGAATGAATTCACCCACAAACATAGATAGATACGGACAATACACTGCAAGACTTCTTCTTTCTTTGATTCTTTGATTCTTGTAGAAACAAATGATAAGATCCGTAGATGAACGAAAGTGGTCGACATAGCCTATAGGGTTAGCAAGCTGAAGTGGCAGTAGATGGGGCACGTAGCAAGTAGAACAGATGGCCGATGGAGCCGAAAGGTTCTCGAACGGAGACCGCGTACCGGTAAACGAAGAGTGGGACGGCTTCCTGCGAGGTGGAAGCCACATAGTCAAAGTTGCGTGTAACCATTCGATGCAGACTGCCTTCAAACGGTCTTATTGGTGGTTGATGGGGGAGGCCTATGTTCAGCAGTGGATGTCCTATGGCTACAATGATATAAAAACAGATACTATCACTTACTCGGTCAACTACCCACATAATCAAATAAATCGTAACAAACATAAGTTTTAGGATGAGGTACAGAGAACCTCTGTACTCTGACTACCGAATATCTTACCGTAAAATTAACTTAATCAGTGCGTTTACCAGTGCTGACTTATGGCGCCGAGTTGTGGACTCTCACTATAGGCTCATAAAAAAGATCACGCTTTCCATAGCTGGCTATGGAAACAGCTATGCTGGAAATTTCTCTACAAGATCTTATCACAAATAATCCGTAGACGAATGAAAGTTCTCATTTCTCATTGTCGTCGAATTGGAGGAGATTGGATACGTTCAACAATTGATGTTCTATGGCTGCAATGATGATGAAAATTATCTTATATTTACACTGCCATTACATGCTTCAATTGTCATTTAAAAATCCGTATGTTAACCAAACAGTTTGGTGGCCATATAAATTCATTAGTTCGTGTCGTTTATCATGACAATCCGAACGGGCAGGGCTATACAATTAATGTTCGGTTAACCATCTCATTAGTGTACGTTAGATTTGGAATTATACGTATGACAATGAAGTTCAATCACTGGATTTGACTTCAAAAATTGGTGAGGTTCAGTTAGTTCGCTTCGGTGATTAGGAGGAGTGGTTAAGGAGTCGGCCATACCATCTGGAGGTTTCGGGTTCGAACCCTGACTTTTACAATTTCGACGTGAACCTACTCCTATTGCAAGCTATTGAATTTAGTTGGAAGGGTTAGTGGGAGTAATGGTCAGAAATTTCTGTTGCTAATATAAAAAAAAATTAAGCAAAATGATTGGATATAATTAAAAAATATTTATAAATTCAGTTTAGTCGCTTAGAACGGAACGCGTAACATAGACAAACAGACTGAGTTACTTTCACATTTTTTATAATATTGGTATCGATATGGTTTTCTTACTGTAGATATTTTTTTACTAAATTTATTTTTTGTATCTATTACCTTTTATTAGTGAATTATAATATCATTAGGATACCCAACTGATTGTAATGTTATAACAATCTCTGTATATTATATGAGTAATTTGTAATTTACCTGTAATTTACCCTATATAATTTACTTTGACTAATATACCTATTCAGGAAAGTAAACGAAATAATAAATTAATTGCCGAATATTTAGCTCATCATGTAGCCGTAAGCTTTATAATTCCATTGTTACTAATGATCGCACTTAAGATGTCTTATTATTTTGCAAGCAAAGACGAAAAGACGTTATTTAGTACCAATAAATTTATAAACATACACATAAATGATGCTGTAAATGTGGTTTCATGTTTGGATGTATTTTCCTCAAAATACATTCAAACACATCAAGAACGGCTAAATGCATCCAGATAATAAATGAAGCATAGATAGATTAATACTACAGTAGAATAAAAACAGGACGTCAGAGGTCGCAGAATGACCTACGTCCTCTATGCAGACATGTCCTCTATGAGCCTGGGGGTGACAGGTGAAGCCGCCTGTCACCCTAGCAGAAGCAGACCACGGCGGCGGCGTCGGCGCAGAACGCCCTTCTTTATATCCGTGGGCTAGAGGGGGACCGGTCACCAATTAGCTCATCTCTTGAGATGATCCCCTAGCCCTGGTATCACGAATTCCAGACCCCGTGATTTCCTTATCAGGGGAAGGGGATCATCTCAAAAGAGATGGCCCCAAGTCTGCTGGCCTGCGAGAGATATGTCTTGTATTTTCTCACTTATGGGAATAAAAGATCCGAAAACGACCATAATCACATTCACCGCCCTTGGTAGAGGTGAAATCGTGAAATTTTGTGCATAATAAAAGCTAGATTAAGAACAATAACTCACAGAATGTCACCGAAGAAAAACTAGAAGAACTCCCAGAAGAATAACTACTTTGTTAGTATTCTGGTACTTTACACGTTCAATAGTCACAGGCAATAGATAGAACTAGTTAGAATGTTAAGTGAAGAAAAATTTTAATAATCAGGGAGAGAATTGCAAGCAGTGAGATAAATAATCCTACCATTCCCATATAAATTGCACGGGATGAGACACAGGATTACAGAATCCACTGCTTATCTTATCTCAGTGAATATACTTCTCTATACCTTGTTCTTGTTTCATAAATTCGAGGCCATGATAATGTTCCGCTGACTGAATTTGTCTAGTAACCCCATGTGGGTTTGATATGTTTATTTTTTTCATTTCATTGTACAATTTCGTTTTTATATTGCTTTAATAACTTATATACTTTGGTTCCTAATCAAATATTTAACTGACGTTACTTACCTCATGTACTATGCTGTATAGAGTTTGAGTGTGAGAAGACGGTAGATTACAATAATAGGTTAGTTATGGGACACAAATGGCGTAAAACTAGACAAACTTAAATGTGCCGACTTTTACGAACGCGCGTAGTAACTAAACGGTTTGTCACTCAGAATAAGCAGTCCTTATCTTAAGTTATATAGTGTTTTCGTACGGTACAATTCACGGTACAGTAAAAGATTTTTGGGAGACCAAGTTACCCGTTAACCAACTTGCAGGCATACACACCTTTTTTTCTGTGCGCAAAATCCCCACGGATTCCGCCATCACCAAAATCGGCGGAGGTAATTTATTGGACTCTAACCGACTAAAACGCACGCCGTCTATGGGTCTTTGATTGCCAGAGGTGAGATTATACAAGACATATCTCTCGTTCCCCTACCCCTAATGCGGGAACCATGGTATCCCCATCTAGACCCCGGATATGGGGAAGCGCACTTTGCTCTACTGTCGCGGCCTGCTTCTGATAAGGTTACAAGCGGCTCCACTCGTCACCCCCAGGTCCGCGCTCATGGAGGAAGACGGTCATCTGCGGCCTCCGACGTCCGAGTAGCCTCCGCTCAACGCGGAAAGTACTGGACCGGAGTCTTGTCCAAACCCATCCAAATGCCCGCGCAACTTACCCTCGCTGTGGCATATATACACCTGCTGATTGACTTGTCAGATTGGGTAAAAGTGCTTTACAATCATCGAATAGTTCAATTAGATTCGATGTTGCTACAGTTTTATACAACTTATTACACATCATTTATTGGAGCTAGGTACTTTTTATTCTTCTGTTGAATTGACGGCATTTTGGAGTAACCATCGATTATGTATATAATTCAATATATATTTTACTCTAATTTACTAATTCCTCATTCTGTTTTATTATTTGCTTTACGTTTTGTTACTTCCATTGACTTCACATGATCAGTGTCCACAATGAAAGCTGGATAAGGTACGCTAGCTCATTCAGTTACAAAGTATTATAATCTATGATATACTATGATTAATTGACATTTCAACTCGCTGAACTGACAGTAGCCTCCTGAGATTTGATTATGTTGAATTAGGCTCTCAATGAAAAATGTAAGTTGAGTGAAGATAAATTTAAATTTTATTATGATGTTCATAACATAACATAAACTCACGCCTATATCCCCGAAGGGGTAGGCAAAGCACCCACATTTCGCCAGTTTATGTTTAGGTCCCAATGTGGCAGCGAGCCTATTGCCAATAACCGGGCACTTATAAACCTGCGAAAAATATACACACGACTTCGAAAAGCATCGAAAAGTCATTGGTATGTGCCATGGTAAAACCTGGGATCGAGCAAGAGACCTCGTCTCAGCAGTCTATTACCCATACCACTAGGCTACCGCGATTTTTTTCATGTTATTATATTTTTATTTAATTAAACAAAATGAGCTAATCACAACTCGTACTAGCCTTTTTATGATAAAAAATAAGCTATTAAACTGTACCCGGTGCAAAAGTGCCCATCAGGCTGGCTGCTTTGCCTCTTTGAATGGCGATAATAAATTAATAGCCTCTGCATCTTTTCATGTTTTTCCAAGAATAATTTGTAAATAGTTTCATTGCTGATTAGCAAATAGTTTCATTACTGTAAGTGATTACTTACAGCATTGCAAAAAATTGTTCCCGAATAATTTAATTTAAAGTGATTCAGAAATGTTTCCCCGCCAATTCATTCATGTTTTAATAATAAAAAGTTTTGTATGTGCAATACTCAGCAAATGCGTAGAACAAACCTCAGCACGTGTTTTGCCTCTACACGTGGCAGCTACTTACCTTCCGATTTCCAGATAGCCCCTATAGAAACTGCACGTGTACCAACTTGCATGTGAGGTTGGTTTCGGTCGTCAATACCTCGGGTGCTTCATACTACTAGTCTAAATACCAATTTGCAATCAAAGGATGAATATTCTTTGTATTAACTGTATTAAATATGGTAAATTAGTTAAGATTAAGTTTTTACCGGTATGTAGTTCTAAAAGTAGAAGAGATAAAATTATCATACAAGTCAAAGAGTACCGCGGTAGCCTAGTGGTATGGGTAGTGGACTGCTGAGACGAGGTCTCGGGTTCGATCCCAGGTTTACCATGGCACACACCAATGACTGCGATGCTTTTCGAAGTTATGTGTGTATTTATCGCAGGTTTATAAGTGCCCAGTTGATGGCAATAGGCTCGCCACCTATTACATTGGGACCTAAATATAAACTGGCGAAATGTGGGTGCTAGCACCTCTGCCTACCCCTTCGGGGATATAGGCGTGATACTATAAAAAAAAAAAAAAAGTCAAAGAATACCAAGTCAGGATACGTGTCACTGTTTTAGCTTATCTTTCGTTGAAATTTCTCGTTAGGCTTGAATTGACGTTTTCAATATCTTGTCATATAAAAATAGATCGAACGTATTTATGTATATAGCTCAGCAAAATTTCCCGTAGAATTTGAAGAACAAATTCATTTTGATCGATGTGATCCTGTTTTTATAACAAGGTCTGTGACAAGGGTAAAGAGTCTTTTGTTCGTGACTGACAGCTATAAATATCTTGTATATTTTTCGTTGACTACTCGAAGGAATCCTTCTATTATGGTATATTTTATAGATGACACCCTCTACCCATGTTTTTCTTAAAATTTATTGAGAATGGCTCAATTTTTAATTTTATATGGGAGAGAAAATTAAGGAAATTTACCTGAAAAAAAGAATAAAATCATTTACAGACAGGATCATTTACAGGGTAGTGTTACCGTAGTATACTTGCTCCAGTTGAGGAATATAACTATCGTTAGTGTTATGTTTTTATGGAGATCGATAGGAACATTATTTTATGGTGCCTACAAGGTGCAAAGTGACAAATATTTCCATGATTATATGTACAAAGGTTATTTAAGTAGTCTCCTTGTTTGAGTGTTTATTGGTTTTAAGTAGGTATAAAAATTATATTCTTCTCCTTCTGCTGAATCGAGCTCACATCTTCTCTCAAACTGAATTTTTCCACTGTGCTGCTGCATGGCATGCGTTTTCAGAGGCTCTCATAAGACCCTTCAATATGTCTTATATATGTATTAATTATGTATGTGAAATTTGCACTAAGACTCCGTTCCGGCCATTTTCCATCAGCAAAGTTTGCATTCCTTATGGGAAAGACTGATTCATCACATTGTGTTGTATGCAATCGTCTAGAGGATGTCCAACATCGGTTCATGGAATGTGTGCAAAATGCAACTGAAAGAGAGTCAATCTTGGAGTTCAGTCCCAATTAACTTGATGTTGGACTAATCAATAGTATTCTGTCAAACCAAAATCTGATGTAGAACAAAAAATCTGCAGTTTGGTACAGGTGGCTCCTACTGACTCTCTTTCATAGTACCGGGATATGATCTAGACTATTATATGATTGTAAAGCGGTCGTGTCTGTACATTGGAGATATTTGAAAAAAATTCTTGGGATATATTAAGTGAACGATACTGAATACGAAAATATTTTTATTTCATTTCCTGTCTGTTCGTCTGTTTCGGATTTAGATGCGGTTTTTCTGTTAGAAGGGGCTTGGTCAGACTTAAAATCTTACGTTTGTTTCATTACAATCGGTTCAATAGGACCGGAGTTGTGAGCATTCATGATGTTAAGCGAAATATGAGTAAAGATATAGAGGGCGCTGTTTTATTCTTATAGATGATATTTTATGTCTTATTACATTTAGTCAGGTATGTAAATAAAAAACTTCATTCTTACATACATATTTCTGTAAATTAATACGTAATTAATTGTGAAATCAAAATTTTTGATTCCACAAATTAGTACATAACCTACATGGCGCACCGATAGATGGTGTTGGTCGATTTAAATTCAAGGTATGGTTTCGTTCCATTGAGACTATATATAAGACAAAATTTTTATTAAAGACGCTTTTTATTAGCGAAATTTGAAATAGATGTCGACACTGTCTTCGACATCATTGTTCAACTCAACAGAACTGCCCTACATTAATACTGAAACTGAAATACTTGAAATTGAATTACTTTTTTTATACCACTTAGATGGAATAAAGCACATGGCCCTCTAGATGGAAAGTGGTTACCGCGGCCTATCCTAAGGACTTTTTTATTTATTTACTAGCTGTTGCAAATTTATTTATGGCACGTCAATTTGACTTCACCTCGCCTGATGGTAGGTTGAAGGCAAAGTCTTCTGAAAGAGAGTCACCATTATAAATACGTATAGTATTACAATAGTAGCGGCCTCATAGATTCATGAGTTCGTTAATCCTTTAATTTAATAGCTATTACCATTATTTATATTTTGTTTAAAATCATTCTTCAAATACAGTTCTTCCTTCAGTTTTAAATTTCGTATACTTCGTTACAGCTGTCACTTTTCAAAAATGAATGTAATGAATGTTGCTGTTTGCTTAATAGTGTCTCATTCATACACAAAAAAAATCATAAAATTTGGATTTTACATTCCTAAAAAAATTCAAAAATAAACTGAAAATTGGGTATCCTCCAATTTCTTCGAACAAAACGGCAATTTCAAATGTAAGGACCTAATATCAATTATAGTAATCATTCTAATCCAAACTTTTTGAACCAAGTATTGGAGCACAAGATGAAGATATCTACAAAAGTAAACCAGATTACCTTACGCTATTGTGGGGTAACAATATACAGTATTGGACCAACCTTATCACAATGGTATAAAGAACTGAGATACCTCCAGTCCCGAGCCAGTAGATACATTAATTTTCTTCGTTAGAAATGTCTCAATAGGTAGATTGGAATTGGTTTACTGGCTTTCGAGGACCTTATTTTCTTCTTATTTCACTATATATACTATTTCTCGTTTAATCAAAATTGTGTTGCTGACTTTTAGGGGACACACACCATCATTACAGGGTGATATGCAATGTACACGGTGAGATCATTACTATTCAGCTATTTCAACGTCTAGGATATTTATTCAAACAGCTAAAGTACAACTGTTTTTGCTATGTCTTAAAGGAAATATCAGAGTTTTTATAATTTTCTTTTTAATAATATAGTGACACGGTCTGAGAATATTACACACTAGATTTTTATATTATTGTTATTTTCGTTAGACGTCACTAGAAAGTTAAATCCATTTTTGGCATTCTGGTGTCACGTTGGACTTTTCATTCGTGTTTTCAATCGGCATTAATTATTAGTTTGAAGTTAAGTAGCCTCAGCATAATGAACATCGGAAAATCTAGATATCTCTTCGATCAATGAAATTGTTGAAATGGGAGTCAAGTAACCGAAACGTCATGATGTAAACATCTCTCATCGTTATCGTCGTTTATCCTTGCAGATAACGAAATTGAAGAAAATTCGAAAGTCCGATATTAACTTACGCAATCTCATACTCAAAGGAGATAGCAAAATCACAGCGATATCGCCGCTATACCTTTCTAATTTAATCTATCCATTTTGAACGAAGTAGTGACCACGAGTTCACTAAATTTGCTACCGCGTATATTGTAGGCCCAGTTTAAACCAGTTAAAAAGTTTTATATGTCCTCATCTCAGCAGCCTCTGTGGCGTATCATGTGACACATGTTTCTGGTTCGATACCTGCTCATATGCGTATATATTTTATATACATGAATATGGCAACTTACATTGGTCTAGTATGCATTGGTAGTGACTCGTGCCTCGGAGAGCACGTTAAACCGATTGTCCTGGTTGCCGTACGAAATTTTATAGCAGTTGAATTGTACTATGGGTAATTATTATGCTGACTGTTCAAATCAAATTAAGATAGGAGAAAGTGAATGTTTCGACGGTATTTGAATATTCCCTTACATAGGACAAAACATAGGAGAATTTCAAAATTGCTCTTATTTATAATTACGATTGTCAGAATGCCAAATAATAAGCCTCCGAACTATTACAATTCCTAATCAATAATAATTCCAAAATAACATAAATACGAATCTCGAATATCAAAATTCCGAAACAGCATAAAACCGAACTACCGAAAACCACTCAAACTATAATCTGTTATAGTTTGAGTGGTTTTAGGTAGTTTGGTTGTTCGGCAAGAAATGCAAAAAAGCAAAAAAAGAAGTACTTTACTCGTAGAAGAAAAATCTCTTTTAACTAGTATATTTATTATACTAGTTAATTACTAGTATTTATTAGTTACTATATTTTTATATAATGTAGAAGTTCCAATTAGAAGTATAATATTAACTCTGGCATCTATTAGCATGCAGAAAGAATGCAGGCAAGCATGCACGCAAACACACCGCCCAGCTTGCATATAAGCATGCAGGCAAGCATGCATTAGTTTTGCATTTCTTCAGCGCTACGGGAAGTGCAGTCCTTCCACCCTTGCGTAACGGAACTCGGGCACCCATGCTCGCTTCCGCAGCTTCGGCTTGCTGGTCACTTCCGGCTACAGATTGTTTTTATATTGGTCAGCTTAATTTAAAATGAGCAGGCGAAATGTGCTTTTATAAATATAAAACAATGCATGACATGGAAAGTCAATTATTTAACTTTTGTTCTTAAATACAGTTTCAATATAAGAACTGAATATAAACTTTGAATATAAGACTCATGGACGACCGACTTTATTTCTTCACTTTATTTTATACCGCCTAAAAGATCTCATAATGCAACATGTTCCACAAAAATATAACTTTTTATGCACGTGAAAGACCTGTGTGATGTGTGTTGGGCGTGGGCCACCATGGGCATTACACTCACAATGTTCCTCACAGTATGTTACTACCGACTTCGTTGACTGCCTACTCTTTGTATCCACCAAGTCACGACACTTATGATGCCATTTCTGCCATTCTATTTCTACAGTTTTAGTAAAATTAACTAATTCAATTTATAAGTTATTTCCGATTTAATTTAATTAATAACATCGAACGCGATACTTCGTCAAAACATTGTATTATGAGGTGTTAATCGAATTAGGTCGCGTAATTTAACAGTTTCTTATTCAATAGGTATAGCTCTAAAATGGATCGAGTAATGTTTTTTATATAAACATCTTCAAGTATAGTCAAAACACAAAAAAGTCAAAATGAATGTTCCACGTGAACGAGCAACTGAATATTTTAATCTAAAGGTAAGTAACGTCCCTAATAGAAAGTTTACTTTGTTTAACAAAGCTCCGTACATTCTGTGTAAGCAACCTTATTAGTTTTTTTAAGACTTTGTACAAAGTATCTTTGGTTAATAAAAGCTTGGTCAATGTTATGAAATTTCACTTGTTCATGCCAAGAAAGATGCAAAAACTGCATGATGGAAGAAAAGCTTATGTAAATAGAACAACAACAGAGCCTTGGTCGTATTTGTTCTGAGAATAAAGTTGTATAAGAAACCCATGCGCTAGATTAGGCATTAAGGAATTGCATGAAATAAGATACGTGTACTTCGACCCGGTTGAATCCTTTGTGTCGACCCCAACGTTTGAGGAGAGATAGACTTCTCAATCAGGGTGCCTATTTCTTTTATTTGTAGGTGTCTAGGTAGTCTTCTGGGATTTGGTAACCTTTCCCAAAAGAAGAAAACGTGTGGCGTTTTCTCCCTGGGGCCTGACACTCGAACGGTATGTGTTTCATCGTTTCCTCGTCCTCCTTGTTGGGTCTGCATCCTGCGTCGTTCATTGCACCAATCTTGCTCAAAGTGTATTTTGTGCAATACTGACTGGTAAACGTATCCATTATTTTTCATATTATCCTTACTGAGATTGATTGTATTCTGGCTCAGCCTTCCCTTGCAAGGTCTTAATAAGTATTAATACTGTACGTGAGACATAGAAGGTCAAGAGACTTATTAGAATATTGTAGGAATTAGTGCGGATTGGGCCCCAATATATACCCTAATATTTAGAGGTCAAACCAACAGACGGATTGTATTTAAAATCCGTCAAATTTTTTGATCAATTTAAGACTACACTGTCAGTATAATCTTTAAGCTTAACAAAATAAATTGCTGAGGAATAATATTATCTTTATTTTCAAAATTTGAAAACCAGGGATCTCTTAAAATACCACTTTTAAGTTACTCCAAAAGAAACAGAGGCTTTCAAGTAGGAAGAGAATAATTTTGCCCCTTAATTGTACCATTTACATATTCATTAAGCCGGCTTGAGATTACATACTTAGCTAGAATTATCCGGCTTAATACAATATTTATAGGAGAGGAACTTAATTAAAACGGTTGTGACATTTCGAGTGTAGATTATGGTCCGATATTTTTAGGCTAAAATATTATAGAAAGAACCTTGAATGTTTCAACATTTCTATTGATTAACTTAAAGATCTAAGCTGGTAAAGTTTCAGGAATAAATATTGTCCTTTGTTGTTTGACTTACGAAGAGAACCGTTCCCCGTGGGAAAGTATTGTGTTGACTTGTTTCTGGTAAGACTTTAAAGAATCAATGCACTTAGCTTTCAGAAAATAAAATATTATCTGAAACGAATGACCAAAACGCTTTAAGACTTCAAGTAGGTATACGTATTTACGATTTTCTATTGACAATTTTGTTACTATTAATTATATTTCAATTTATAATATTTCATTTTTGAATCCTTTATACACAATAAAAGTTGATATTGTAAATAAAATCACAAATGCTGGCTATTTGGTTGATTGGTTTATACCAGCCTATCACAGTCCACTGCTGGACATAGGCCTATACTAAGATGCGCCATTGCTCCTCAACCAAAAAAACATATACGCATCTAAATGGAAAGCAACTGGGATATCTCAATCGATATGTTTATTAAGACAAAACAACAAGTTAGTGTTCTTAGTTTATGATTATCCTACTAATATTATAAAGGCGAAAGTTTGTTTGGATGGATGGATGTTTGTTCCTCTTTCACGCATAAACGGCTGGACTGATTTGGTTGAAATTTGGTACAGGGGTAGATTAGAACCTGGAATAACACATAGGCTACTTTTTATCCCGGGAAAAGGTTCCCAAGGGTTGCGGGAACGGGAACAAAATTCCACGCGGGCGAAGCCGTGGGCATCAGCTAGTTATGAATAATTACCTACGGTTAGTTAAATTTCAATTAATGATTTGCTTTTGCCAATTGAAACGTCAATAAATTTATCTACTACTACTATTAGACTTACTTTTAGGGCTCCTATTACTCGTAAAGTCACGGCTTAACGTGCTCTCTGAGGGATGGAAATATCCAGACTAATGCAAATGCAAAACATGCATACTATTATTGCACTGAGCACGAAACGAACTCGGACCCCCTGCGTAGTTACATTTACTACATCCATGGTCGCGTACTGACGCTGTGTACACAAAGCCAGGCTTGGTGCTGGCCTTGTGTACACAGTCTCTATGGCGCATTTAGCCGTATCCCAATTCATAGTTAGAAGCAGTTGAACCGTTGCGTCGCGAAGAACATATAAAACTGTGGAGGTCTAACTTTAAGGTGTTTGACTCACAGTCAATTATGCCGAATAGACATCGCTTTGTTGGACAAAGATATCAAATTTACAGAAAACTTGTTTCGTTTAGGTTAAGTTTCGTAGCTTAGGGCGACTTTTCATCAACAAAAGGATTACTTTTACCGTTTTGATTTTATATTTTAATAGGATTGTGACTTTATAAAGATTTTTGATTTTATTGATATTTTAAAGCATTTAGTATAGTAACTATGCAAATGAATTTAGATTGGAAAAAGAGAATGCTCAAACGGGGCTCGATCCTGCGATTCAGTCCATTACAAGGGAATCGTTTGCTCTCCGTATGTTAAGTAGAATTGATGTCAATTAGAAAAAATATTGTTATGCTATATATACATACCTATTTTCCTCAAGATTAAATGACTCAGGTGAATAAACCCTCATTTCACCAACCATTGTATTCGGTCCTGCGCAACAAAAAGTCTATTGCCGTATTCTTGGCATTATTGTTGACTCAAACCATGCTTTTGAGGCTGAGTCTAGGTTATATTATTACCTTTCTGATATTAACCAGCCCTATATCTTTCTCCTCTTGTACGACACCGCATGAGAAAATTCTACTCCTCTGAGAACCATATGGCGATAGCGGTTTACTATATGTAATATACCATGGTGTACTAGGTATATTGAAAAATAAAAACAGTAGTCATTAAAAGAACTCCTTAAAAAGTACGTGTTTGAGAATGAGTTTCGACTTATAAAATGCAATTGCATTTAGATTTTTACGCTTCTGATGTTCAATTTAAAATTGAATCATTGAAGTTTTTAAAACCACTAAACTTCTATTTGTAATTTCACTTTCAATTTCAACAGATTAAAAAGAAAAGTCCCCGAAGTCCTTTAAACGTCTCGGTAGTAACAAAATGGATTAGTCGTTGGACTGAATCCATTTAAGACCTATCAAACTTGTAATGCATTGCTTCATGGTTGCAATCGCAGTCTCTCCGTAGCTATGTTTAGATTGATAAATCATAGCTACGGACTAACGTACAGACGATGATGATTGCATCATCGTCTTTACGTTAGTCCTGGTTGCATATGAAGTTGCCAAATCATAGTCATGGACATAAAAGCACAGTCTAACTGGTTGAACTTCGATATTTCCTTAAAGTGACTACAATTTAACCTCCACAATCTATATATATTTCTAGGCATGAGGCATGACTAGACCAATGCAATCTACTAAATTCATGCATATACAATGTTTGCACTGAGCGGGGATCGAACTCGCGCCTCCTGCATGGCAGTCGCGTTTAATACTGCCCCGCCACACAGCTATAATTAATAATAATGTAGTAAAGTTTTCTCCTACTCCTATCCTCAATGTCCTCAATAATGCTAGGAATGATCCATGTTGGTGGAGGTGATTATGTCGGACTCGAACCAACCAAAACGCACGCCGTTCATGGGTCTTTGATTGCTGGCGGTGAGATTATACAAGACATATCTTTCGCACCCCGGCAAACCCGGACACTTCAATACACCTGAAGAAGCGTGAAGAAAAGACCCAGAAAACAAACATACATACATATAATATGCTTACGCCCGTACTACCAATTAATGTCTTGAGGATTATCAGGCAGAAAACTAACCTCAGTGTATAATCTATATCTATACTAATATTATAAAGAGGAAAGATTGGTATCTATTTTTGTATGTTTGTAACGAATAGGCTCAAAAAGTACTGGGCCGATTTAAACAATTCTTTCACCTCTAAAAAGCTACAATATCTAGGAGTAACATAGGCTATATATCATCACGCTACCATACAAGGGAGCGGAGTAAATTTCTATACATTGGCGCTAATATCGCTAACAATTTCCGTTGTCATGACAGCAAGTAAAAGTAGTATAGAGAGGCAAGTAGTGAATCGAGTAGAGTCGTACAACGCGATAATCGACATCCACGCGGGCGGAGCCGCGGGCAACAGCTAGTATATTATGTTTTGAGATAAAAAACTATGATTGCTAAAATACTTTCTTTGGAATAAAATTTTCCGTTATCCCAGTAAACTTTACTTGGAAGTACACCTTCATCTACATTTTATTAAATCAGAACTTATTTTTGAAAAGTTTTAGGCGTAGAGATTGAATATTTCATTTAAAACTCTCGAGGACAAAGATGGTGATTTACATGATATTGTCCTTTCACTTATATTATCTTCAAGGTTTTCATTAATTCCATATGCGTAGGTATTATACAGAATTCGCGTGTACAGGTATGTGCCTATATTTTAAATTAAAACAAATACTTGGAAGATTTTTAGGTTGGTAACCCCAGAGAAAGATAGATATTGATGAAGATTTACTAGGAAAGTGTTAAATCTAGAATATGCTTTATCTGCCAGGTTAAGTGGGTAACAAATGACTGGTCATGGTACCGTCGGGTTACGGTAGGATGACGTAGTAGACATGCGTACTAATAGTCTTACTGCATCTGAAGCGAAGGAGTACAACCACGCGGTGGACCGATTTTTTCAAGATGATGTCTTACTATAATTATTATGAGTTGGATTTTGTGTAAAATCGCGTAGTTCCTAAAAAGAATAATTTGGGCCCTCCTCATTTCTTCACATGAGGTGCTGCATGAGGTGACTGTGGGGCAATACTGTTTAACATCAGACAGATAAATACTGTCCATACTCAGGATCAGATGCACGGCTCGAGTAAATAATAGAGCCCGGAATACGTCTATAGGTTCACCCCCTATTACGAGGGACCGAATACAATAGTTGGTGAACTGTGGGTGTTAATTCACCTCTATCTGCCTCGGAGGGAAATAAGCGTGAGTGATATGTGTGCATCTCTCTAAGTTAAGAAGTCTTTAACAGTGATGCTAATGGAAGGTCAAATCCTCTTTTTTTCTTAATTAATGTATGCTATAAGTAGTTTACTCTAGAACTAAAACAACTACATGCTTATCTGAAACATTTTGTATACAAACTAATGAATATTGACTAAGATTATAATAGTATATATAGTAATAGGAATAAAATAATCAAGTAAATTGCTAATACTTTACATTGATCGGTTATAATATAAGTTTTTTTTTCAGCTGGTACGTGAGTGACAAGAAACACAGAATTGTTCTCAGCAATATTTAATTTAAATTAATGATATATCACTTAGCAATTATACTCATCAAAAACTATATAAATTGTTGAATTTCACAAATTATTTCAGTAGTATAAAATAATGAAATATTTTATATTGATTGCAGAATGGCCAGCGTAGAGCATGCAGCGTAGAGCATGCAGCGTAGCGCTTCCGGCACGCTACGCTACGGCTACGCAACTACTACGAGGCTCTACGACTTTTATGATCTCATGATATCACTTGGAAACTGCGGTTGATATTCTGATATTGATATATAATTTTCTTATAAATTATATAATATTGATTTTAAGGTTTTTATCAGTAGAAGATTATTCAATGTTTTTAGACCAGCGGACTACCCACTGGACTACTGTTACACGTAAGTAGCAAAGGTTCGATGCTGTTTGACAACCAGACTACAGCGACTAGAGGGACTTGTGTGATCTTGTGATGTTGCTGCAAAACTGCGATTGATATTGATATTTGAAAAATAATAATTTACTGTAATGAGCAATAATAAATTTGTATTAATACCCTTTTCGAAATTTGCTGCATACGTAACAGTATTGATGAACTTTAAATAAATCCATTTAACAAAAATTACTCGTTTCTACAAATAAAATAGCTTATAGTACATTTTTAGAAAAAAAACTAGTTAACCAATGAAGTATTACCATTGCGGTTCGCACGTAATTGAATAAAGCGCCCTCAACGGCCCTTGAGGCACATTAATGGTGTTTACGTAAAAACGCTCCTGACATCCGACACGCCAATTAGGAAGCTCTATGATATTAAAAATATCACTAAACTTCTAGTTTAGTTTTATCTAGCCGTTGAATATGGTTTTCAAGTTAGTCAGATAAATTAAATTTATCTGTAAGATATTATGGTATCCAGTCACGACTGCAGTGAAGTACTTGCGGCCTACAGAATACTTATACTCAAAAAAGAAAAAAAAGTACAGATATGTTTCATGAAATAAAACGCGCGTTAAACTTTCCTTGAAGTCGGTGCCAAGCCAAACGCAAAGCGCAAACTGTACCAGCGCGAAAACTTCGCTTTCGCGATGCAGGATCTGGAGTGACGTAGCAGTTTAGTCTTGCTGCCGTTAGATGGCGCTGGGTATAGTTGTGGAATATACACAGCCATGTACGCAGCATGTACCTATGTATGTCACTTGCCACCAAACACCCAAACACCAACAACCAAAAACACATGTGTATGTGAGTGTGTGTGGAGTCTTGTGCAATAAACTGTAAAGCAGTCTAAACGTGCAGACATGGCTGAATTGACGTCATTGCCAATCGTCTCGACCGATGTTTTACCTTAGCTACAACTTCACCTCTGGCTGGAACTTCTGCCCCTCAATCAGCAGATACTGGTTAGCAAATTGGGGTTAACTTGATCTCAAAGGGCTTAAGGAGACCGCATACATCATTTAATTCAAATTTGCGTATTAATGAAAACTCTCTCTCTCTCATTTTATATATTATCATTATAGCAGTTATATCGTTTGACAGTTCAACAAACAATTTATTGAAAGTATTTTATTTATTTGATAAATGCTAAATATTATGTCTAGATCCTCAAACGTCAAAGCAGGTAAGTAGATATATGAATTATAGCGGCGATATCAAAAAGTCTTTGTTGTGAATAAATTACATGGAATGTTGATCAAAGTAAGGTCAAGGTACGTAAAAAAGCGTTAGCGGAACGCGATTAGCGATTAAAAAGGTATGTTGAATACTAGAGGTTTCAATTACCTGTTAAAAAAGTTTCGAAATTTAAAAATCATTTATTTTGTATAGAACATTATATCGCACTTACAAAACATCAATATCCGCAATATTTTATAAGCAAATGGACCACACCAGTACGAAATGCGGCCCCGGCCTGAGAAGACTCCGCTCCGGCTAAATACTCAGTGGGCTTTCTTTTGGTCTATTTACAAACCTTTACTCAATCTAGATACAGAAATTTGCTTGAGTAGCAATTTCTTTTCATTATTTTTTTTTAAATATTTTCGCACCGCCCGTTTTTGAAAAACTGAATAAAGTGCATGTAGCCATATGGCTAATTCATTCATACTAATATTTGAATTGAGTAGAACTCGAACCCGCGCCTTCTGCATTAACACTACGTTTACTATCACCACACCACGGTAACTATCATTTTAGTTGGAAGAATAATAAGCCGTTTTTCGAACAAGTAAGAGATACTTACACAGGAACATTTTTCCAAGATAAAAAGTACTGTAACCAAACTAAAATAGCCCCGGTTAATTTCCTTTTTAAGGTATACACGAGTACTTCGGTTCCGTGGCGGAGACGTTTGAGTTTCCTATAAAAATGTATTAAGTTCACAAATACTTTTCTGACCTCATTACAACAAGGATAACAGAATTAATGAACTTGGAAGTTTAAATTAGAAACGGCATTTGAAAAAATGAGGCTCATTTATCCGCTCGCAATTGCACTAAGTTCACAGCCTGTAGCCAAATTACATGTTCTACAGAGCCATTCATTTTTAATACGAGAGATAAGGGTTCTTTGTACGAACTCATTATTATAATTAAAAGATTATGAATGCCAATTATTTCGTGGTAAGCATTTGTTATTTTTGGGGTAAAGGATATTAATTTGGACAGCTAAAAGTCAATGTCTTCGTTATTTAAAATGAAATTATGAGCACAGTTGACTTGATAATAGGATTCACGGTAACAAAACAGTTATTTACACAGTTTAATTAGTACATTGCAATGTTAAGGAATCCTAGCCAGGTCAGTCTTAGGATAGGTGATTTATGAGTTTAAATCCCATCCGTATCTCAAACATTAGACCGTCATTTTGTCCCAGCTGACTGACATTCGTTGCGGGAAGTTCAAGACTCAAAAATTATGACGACTTGGTCTAACTGCAAAATTTTAATATTGGTAGTGGATTGTGAAAGTTAGATGACAGTCGCTTCACGAAATATTTAAGTTCAGTTAAGATGTGATGATATTCCCGTAGGAGCAGGCAAATTGGTAACACCTTCCACCACAATCCCAGGCGTGAGTTCATGTAAAATTATCCTCACGGATACAACCTCCGCGAAAGTTGATGGAGGTGATTATAACGGACTCGAACCGACTAAATCATACGCTGTCTATCATATGGGACTTAGATTGTCGGAGGTGAGATTTTACAAGACATCTCTCACACATATATTATGTACGATACTACTTCTGAATTCCTTTTTAATGCCTTTTTAATACATTAAGATTCGTGGCCGTACATTAATAGCTAAACCTTTTGAGAATTAGGTAATAATATGCTATGATATATTGTCCTTCTCTGCAGCAGAGTCATCATAATGAATATCGATCAATTATATCTTGTCCATTACATAGTTTTGTTAAAAATCTATATCTTATTTTTGTATTGTTATGTAAAATTTACTCTGTACGTATTTACCCATCATCCTAAATAAAACTCGAGCAATATTATTAAATCTTATCCTTATTCCTAACTTTTAATAAAAAATATTTGACTTTGAAATAAGATGAAAGGTAGTGGCAAATATTAAAAACTTCTGGACAGACAAAACGACCATTGTCACCTCAAAACAAAAATTTGTCATAAAGCGTTAGAGAATTTGCGTCTCATAATACCTACACTTATTCAATATAAGAATGAAGACCAATCTCACAATAGCGGCAGTACAAAGGCGTTTTTCAAAAGGAAAATATTACTTTTCCAAATTGTTGAGGTAAAAAAGACGTTTTGTCAATATTTTTTGTTAGTACTTGCAGCCGTTCGCGTATTCGACAAGAAAATGGTAGAATTAACAAGTCAAATGCCTCTTTTTGTATTTTAATATTATAGGTGTTCTTGAGAATTTGAATAGAGTACTCAGGAAGAGAATTAGTTTAAAATGGATTATTATAACTACAAATGAACATATACATGTGCGTATGGGAACTTACCAAGGTCTTTAGGGTCATCAGACATGCGAGTATAATGCGATAATAATTTCTTACTGTGCAGTTAATTTTATATTGACGATCTCTATGTTAAAATATGACATCTTAGAAAGGGTTAACTATACTTTCATCAAAGTTAAATCATAAAAGTGATTAATGGATAGTCAGAAAACCGATATGATGAAATGTACGATTATAATTTACCGCAAAACGCAGAGACGGACGTTTTCCAATCAACAAAGTGACAGCCGCAGAATACTGAGTTGACAGATTCATCTAACTGTATTAGATACTTAATTAAGTATGATAAATTATACAGATGAATGGAGTTATCAATATTCAAATGATGCCATAATGCTTATCATGTCATTGGAGTGAAAAGCAACATATCGACAATATGGGTTTCCCCATTCTGAAGATAGCATAAGATGTAAAAAATAATAAGTCATTTACAGTTAAGGCAATAAAGTAATATCTGGATATAATGTTTATGGACATATAACAAAAATGCACATAAAATAGAGACTGTTTGTAGTCATCGAACGAATGATAATATGAAATTAATACAAATAAAATTAAATCCATTTAATGTGAAAATGAATCGATAGTAGAAATATTAATGACATTTTATAAAAATATACTCTACAGTATGTACAGGAATACTGAAAAGTGCACAATATCCGTCTATGCGAAGTCTGTGGATGCCGGTAAACGCGTAACCACAATATAGCAATGAGATGTCAGAAAAATCAGGAAATAGTTAAAACCTCTTTCAATCAATCAATCAGCCCATCACAGTCCACTGCTGGACATAGGCTTCTCCCAATGTGCGCCACTGCTCCCTATCCTCCGCCTTCCGCATCCAGTTGGTCCCAGCCGCCTTTTTCAGGTCATCAGTCCATCTGGCTAGGGGGCATCCTACCTTTCGTTTGCCTTCCCGCGGTCTCCACTCAAGGACTCTTTTGCTCCATCGACCATCAGTCCTACAGTCAGCTTGGTTATTCTGCCTTATATAACCTCTTTACCATTGGGAATTTTCTGTTCTACATAGGTACATTTCATCAATTAGTCAGCATAAACAACATAAGTACTAAATCAAATCAAAAATGCATCAAAACCTATTCGTATGTCATCATGCAAAACAAAACGAGCGAAAATAATTGCATTTGCCAGTCTTATGCAAAATGCATGATACGGATGCAATAACCGGAATTTGGTGAAGTTACACTCTGTACGTACGCCGTACAATATTTCGTTTATTTAATTTACTATATACGGTTTGCTATTGTTTGAGTTACGTGCTGTGTATATTATGTTGAATACTCTGCTAATATAAATTGTTTACGTAGTTTTGTTAGGATTGGAGTTTTAAAAATATGGTTCAGGATATAATATTATCAAATTTGCGTAATATACCCACGAATTGTTTAACTTACCGGAGCCGCTGAGAGTTTGAGGTATGTCGAGCTCAAACTATTAAAACGCACGGAGTCATCGGGTCTTCGGTTGCCCGAGGTAAGATAGTAAGCAACATATTCCTCGCACTTCTATGATTTTCGGGCGTGGAACCACTGTGCCTCCATCTAGCTGTGTCTAATTGAAGGCACGCACTATGTGCCACCATCTTGGCCTGCTTTTGCTAGAGTGACAAGCGTTACTCACCGGGCTAGGCTTATCGAGGACGGTGGTTATTTGACGCCCGAGTCACCTCACGCATCGTATCTATACCGTGGACAAGGTGACGAGCGTGAGAACTCCGGCGAAGAAGAGAAAATATCTGAGAAGGCGAAGAAAATGATGATGATAATGACAGTGGGAAGTTAGCTCCTTTTGAATTCGATATAAGTAGTCTCCAAAGCACCAAGAGGCTGCCGTGTGACCACTCTAACAAACAAACAGATCATAGGGCCACGTGTTTTCCGACAGACTAAAATTTGGGGTCACCCCATCTCATGATGGGTTGGATGGTCTCTCAGATGCATGGCACGAGTTAACAATAGTGCCCGGAATACAGCAATAGGGATACCCTTCCTTACGTGCCAATAGTTGGTGAAATGTGGGTGTTGATGTGGGTGGTGAAATAGGCGTGAGTATGTTTGTATGTAGATCACATTGAGCTCGTTCTGACAAATAGACTAATCTGTTTTCAAGTTTTAGACTTTGTTCTTGGATCATGAATAATCGTGGTGACTTTGCATGTCATTATTCTTATTTCAAGTTTGACTGAATTCATGAAAGGTTTAAGAGTTATTTACAATTCTCACCACGCATCTACAATACCCAGTACTAAAATAGTGAAGGATCATAAATGTGAGTTTATATCCACATTTTATAGCCCCATCTCGTCTGAATATTCTCAGCATTCACACACTCGTACTTATATATCAGTCTATCAAGTTCCCAGTTATTTTTATGTTTTTATTCCTATCCAACATTTTTTATAGTGACACTGATATTGTGCAGTAAAATGTTATACATATTTACATTTAGTATTATGTATCTCAACAATTTACCCTTTTGTTTGTGTGGGTTGGCATAACTTAGAAATGCACAACACCGGATTATTGATTAGGTATGTGTACAGTCGGCTGCAGAAGCCCTTATCCACAATGAAACTATTTTTTTTTCTTTTTTTTCTTCTTTTATAGTGTAGGTAAGTGTTCTTACATTATAACCTGCAGTGGGATTAAGGAAGCAGGAAAAGTATAACTTTTTATGCCTCTAGGTAGATGGTAGACAAGCACATGGCCCACCTGATGAATAGTGGTTACCATGGCCTATGGACCATTACAACACCAAGGTTAAAGGAGGTTCTGTTTATTTCATAATCAAACTCAAGCGCCGTAGACTTAATTCACTTTGGCGAATTCACCCAGGGTAATAAGGTATACTATTTAGTAGACTTAATTCACCTACATAACTATCTCTCTGGTTCGATTGACCACAACTAGAAGTAATTATAATTATATGAAATATCTTTTTAGATAAACTTTAATATCATTTTCGGTTATATAACCACTATCCTAGAGGTCCAAGTCAACCACTCCGGGTTTAGTTAGTTAGTTCAGTTAGGTACACTCTTGCAAAACGTATCTATTAATTACAAATAACCAGAGATTGATTTCTAAAGCGCAATCGCCGGAATTAAAAGATCGTAATGATCATTCTAATTATTAAATCACTTTTTTCAAATGCCTGGCATAAAATCTATTATTAGAGCTTATATAGCTAGTAGTAGGATGAAATAATACATCATTGTAATGTTACTATCTTTATTTGTCAAAGTTTGCCTTACGAATAGTTACATAATTTCTACTTTATTTTATCTTTATCTACAAACTGTGTTGATTCTTTTCGTGAAACATTTAAATTTTCCATAAAACATCCTGATGTCATTACAATGTTTAACTTACATTACTGCATATTATATTGAAAATCAAAAATTACAAATTGAAATAATAATTATTTTAATTTATTTATTATTTACAAATTGCTATTTACAACTTATGTTTCACATAGTTTAAATCTATTAAACATTCGACTAGAAAAACAACTACGAAATAACATTCAAAATAATTATTATTTCCGTGCTATTTTATCTCTCAATGTGTGTAGTTAAGAATTCGTGTCAATATTCAGTATTATATTTATATATATAAATTATTTTATTTTATTATTAAAATAACGTTACTTTATGTATTAATTATAAACTATAATAGACCCACTATCAAGAAACAAATATCTATTATGATAGTTTTACTCTTATATAAATTCATTAAAAATACATTCATTTATTTACATTAATATTAGAAATCACTAAAAAACGATATTTGAAATATGACTGATTATTATTATTAATAGTTTTAAGTTAAGAAAAATAACAAATTACAACTATACAAATAATAATGAAAAGTAATTATGAGTCAGCAATAAAGTTGCATAAAAGTTCTATGAAAGTAAATTTTTTTGTGAATAAAGTGTAGCAAAAATCTTCAAACAAATTCAATGCCAAAGGTTGTTGAAGGCCCTAAAGTGTCTTAATTTACTTTTTTTATAAAACCCGTGCAATTATGTGGGATAGAATTGAAATTGCTATATAATCCCTTAAACTCAAATTAAATTGCCAAAAAGATTTCGTAAAGAGAATGAACGGAGGAGTGACATTTCTTGTTTAAGGCATAAGAGAACGGTAAACAAAATATCAGACAATACTTCTCGTTTTAAAACTAATTTTCTGATTTGAATGAAACCTCTTTTTTAACGGACTTTAACGCGATTTATTCCTTATTATTTCATACCGCGACCACGTTAGATGAAACGTCACCAATTATGGGGGTAAATATAAAATCCGTTAAAAATTATATTTGAATGTGTGACGTGACATTCGCGTAAGCGTCAGAAACTATATTCTGATTTAATTGTTTGAATAATCTGTAATTGAAATTTGATTATAATCAGGTAGGTACATTAAACATTGACTTACATTCTTGGATTACGAACTCGCTTAACATACTTTAATAGTAATATATTCAAAGATTAAAATTGAAGTCAATTTACATATCAGACAGGTTGCTTGCAGACAAGACAATAATTTCAGCAACCAGAGCAAAACTACATTAATGTGTGAAGTTAGTTGGGTTGTAAGACGTATGCAAATTAAATACATAGTTCATGTAGTTTATGTTTTAATAATAATTTAATCATTTTTTAACTTTACAATTAATTTCTAAATCATTGATAAATACCACATGAAGAAATACAATCTTTTTCATGAAACCGCTATCGCTTTTAAATGATACCAACGTCTTTCAACAGTATACTCGTACCTACCTAAAATTTAATTAAAATTATTTACATTTACGTTTCGCCGAAATTAGAAGGCCATTTAATATAGGTACAGTTTTCAAAAAATATTATTTCAATTGTAGGTGAAGATGGTTAAAAAGTAGCATATATTTTTTTCTCATTGCTGCGTACTTTTAGAAATATTATTACAAAATTACCATAATCGTAACAATAGGGGATAAGCATGATCAACAAAATGAACTTCATTTCATCAATTGTTTTTGATTATTGGTATCATATTCTAATTACCTGAATACTGGAGTATTTCATACTGAAATTAATAATTTAAAAAAATATGCCATTGATAATTACAATAAAATGCAAATTTGTTTTATGAATATATAAATACCAATAATTTTAATTTTAAATATAATTTTAAAAATTTTAAAAATAATTTTAGTATGATATAATAGAACTGCAATTTTTAAAAGTGTTTCAATGACATATTTTATTTTTAAATTACAAGTGTGTTAAATTAAATACAAACTTGTGTATTTAGCTTGGATGCTCAGTAATGTACTATAATTATTACACATAAAGGTAAAAGTACACAATAAGGCTTAATGACAGTGAAGGAAGCTTGTGAAGTATGTAAGGATATAGAAAATGACGGGCTGTTGTCTCTGCTTACCCTAGAGGGAAATAGGTGTGAGCATACGCATACATACGTATGGCCACTCATTTTCGACAAAACTGATCGATATTTTAATAGCACTGTCATTTGTCGCACTTCATGGGCACTCAATTTTAAAGGAACTCATAAAGAACTGGATTTTAACTTTACTAATAAAGATATAATTCCTTTTGAACCTGCCACGGTTAAGAGTTGAGTTGATTGTGTCCTAAGTGAAAAACTAATCCAAGAAAATCAATGCAGTGGAAAAGTAACAGATTAAAATATTATATATTGAATTGAAAATAAAAACGTTTGAAATTCATTTCCCTAATACCAATATTACAAAAAGAATATAGCAATTTATCTAAAATACAATTTTCTTTCACAAAGAAACTATACCTAAAAGTTATATTATTATCCCGACAAGACCAAAATCAACTATAATTTACTTAGGTATTACAATATTAATAACTAATTCTAATATTTATAACTTTATTGGGTGTTTCTTGAATTCAATTGCGGACATTAATTAGCTGTCGAATCTTGTTTGCTACTACGAGTAATATGTGAATGTATGCTCTTGCGGTTTGTTTAATCTCATTAACTATAATGAATAGAATAACATTACATACAATGAATAATACTACTGCTAGACTTGATCCTAAAAATATTGTTTTAAAATAAAACGACTTATGTTTGAGATTTTATCAATTAAGTTTTATCTTAATGAAAAAACCCAAATCAATTTTGACGTGATCGTTGAACTGAAAATCGTTCGAATTTCAAACGAGCAGATCAGGAATCAAAGAGAGATGGGTATCTTGTCGCCTGAATATTTGATCATCCATTACAATTCGTCCGTTAAAATCCTACCATTTAAAATCCATTGGACCATTCTGTTGTAGATGTGTGTGAATGCATAAGAAACATTATTTATGCTCATGGATTAATTTCAGTAAATGAGAAAATTGGGAGAGAAATCCAAAATGTTCAGACTGTTCTGACTTATTACAATATATTTTATTTTGTACATAATTTGTAATACAATGACACAAAGAGACAAGTTTATGAGCAATCGTTTGTAATTAATTATGAGTTTTAGCATCAAGCCTAGGGATACGTAACAGAGGGAGAATAATATTACAGGTGATGCTTAAAATTTAACGTTTTACTTTTACATCAAACACCAATATTATATAACTCAAAATTCAAGAATCAGATACAAAATCCACATCCGTAATTATTTTTTACCAAGAAATGTAATACTCATTTTTAGTGGCTTCAGCCTAAATTGTGTAATTTTCATCTGAGTCTATCAACCGTGTTGGTATATAAAGTCGCAAGAGTGCAGTACAAAGAGATAAGCAGATTGACCGAAAGGGCACACGGCGATGCTGTATTGGCGTTTCCATGTTGCATCGCTGCAGGATGTTCTCCTGATGATTAAAAAAAGAATATTAAACATGATGATGAACAATCTAATTGCAAAACTGAAGTAAAATAAATTTCTGTAATGAATCTCCACGGATACCACCTTCGCCACACCCGGTGGAGGTGATTATGTCGGACTCAAACCGACCAAAACGCACACCGTCCATGGGTCCTTGATTGCCGGAGGTGAGATTATAGAAGACATATCGTATCCCCATCTATAATGTATCTGATAAATTTATGAAACTTTCTCCCAATAAGAAAGTGTTATTAAAGCAGTTATTAAGCTCAGCAAAATACATAATCCAGTAGATGAAAAAAGAAACAATAAAAATGTATAAGATTTATATTTTACGTGAAACAGTTGTATTATCAAAACTTTACAGAACACAGCAAGCGAATTTCATTACTATTCTCTCAGTGCCAAGTATTTACGTAATTCATATGCAAATGCACAATTTCAAACTTAGTTGAAAGTATTTTATTGAAAGTTCCGCTGCGCGGTTGATGTGCACGCTATATTATAGATTTTGCCACAAAGAGAATGAGGTAAGCATACAGATGCTTCTTTAAAATTTTCATGAATAAGAAAACAGTTATCGTATCTAATCGCTAATTAAAATCAGTAGTAAGCAGATGGTGAATTACTATTTTTACTTAAAATGTTGTATTTATATTAAAACAGTATAATTATTATTTACAGTACAAGTCACTATGTTGTACATGTTGTAGTTAAGTTTAAAATTAAAGTTTAAAATAAAGTAACGGTATAGTACCTAGAACCTACTACCAGTTGTTATGGTTATATCTCACAAGTCACTATAGCACACAGCAGAATTTAAATAATTAAGTGTTGCTGTGGTTATGCACGAATCAATACGACATTATTTTCTCATTGCATCGAGGTAGCAATGGATTAAAAACATACCAAGTTTTAAATTGCCAATTCACTTTTATGAATAACATTTTAATGGAGTTTTTAAGTTAATTCACTTGTTTTTTTTTCTATGATAACATGGCTTTACCCTACATTTTATATTCTTGATAATTATTTTTACCCATGCTTATTATTATCTATTGGGAAAGCACAAAGTTATTGGGAATTGTTTATTGAATAGTTGTTAAGAAATTTATGAGTATTGTTATTGTTTTATAATGTTTTAAAATATGTAATTATGTTCATATTCTTACCGTTGATGACATGCACGTTTACTGATGCAGCTTCAGCCATGGTTGGAACACAGCTGTAGTTGCCACTGTCTCCCGGTAGCAGCTTGGCGATAGTCAGACGTGAGGTCAGCTGTTCGGTCCACTCCGTCTTCAGCCTCAGCCGCGGTTCCTCGACCAGATCGGTATCTTCTACTTCCTTATATTCTATAATATTTGGTCCTAGAAAATATAAACTTCTTAGGTATTCTACCGGATAAAAATCTCAATGATTATTTTGTAACAAATATGTATTTAAAAAGTATTTTTAAAAACAAATTTTTATTATGTAACCACGTGACATCAAAATTGTCACCAGGGAGATCGAACAAGCTGAGACTCTATGGGCTAGGTTGTTTCATTACAGTGTTCCTATGACCATCTTCTTCCCTGGCTTACCTATTGGCAAGGATTTTAGACCTGAGTCGACAGCGCTATGGCGTAAGTATTGTATAGATAATCTATAAATTGATGGATTTAGCTCGATCACCGCCATTGTACCCCGTGCTGTATTTACAAGACAACCCAAAAACAACAAGAGAGCATTTTGAGCACGTTTCGGGTCCGCAGCACGTGCCTATACTATTGAAAGACACTACTAGTCAATGAGAATCCAGTGAATGTAATATCGATGAGGTTGAGTGGTTTCATTACAAAGTTTCTTTGGTCACCTTCCAGCTCTATCAACAGATCAGCACCATATCATCATAATATTGCATTGTGATGTGATTTATACAAACATGAATACAAAATTTCAGCTCAATCGGTTAACTGGAAATGGATCAAATTTAATTTGCGAGTTTCGGTGGCAGATGTCGGGACAGGAGAAACTAAATAAGAGCATATAGTGAAAATATAATTTAACACTCTGTTTCAATAAAGAGATAAATTAGTAAAAACCTACTTATTAATGGCCTGCAAGAGATTATAGGTAGGCCGAAAAGATAACAGCTTGTATAAAACAAATTTTATACAAGCTGTTGTTGTTGTTGTTCTTACAATAAAGAGATATAAAACCTTATTTATCTTTTTGTTGAAACCAAACAGATCACTCACCTTTGTACCAAAATATGGTGCCTAAGTCATGCGGCCCCTGGCTCAGAACGCACGTCAGTGATAGCAAGCTGCCAGTTTTCACGTATAGGTCTAACGGTCCCAAAATATGGGCTTTTGCTTCTGTTGACAAAATAAAAAATTGAGGTCTCTCATTTATTTATTTTTTAAATGATTTACACCATTATAGTGTTGTTTTGAAGTATGCCTATAACCTTCGCAATTGCATGATTATCGCAAGCAAACAAGCAAGCAATCATTATTTTACTGATGGACCGCTCCAGCATTACACAAATATAAAACAAGATATAAGAACAAGATATCCAACAGGAATAATGTACCGTTTAGAAAATGGTAAGACCTTATTTTTAAACAGGTCTTGGAGTATTGAAAACTAATATTTTTAATATTATAAACTTCATATTTTTTTAGTTATATGATTAATAAACATGACATGTCATGTTATTATGTAACATAATTATTACATAAAACCATCACGTAGTCATCGATATTGTTACCAATCGTGGGAACTCATCCTAATTATAAAGGTTTTAATGCAAAATTATTTGCCGTTCTTAAAACTTATTATTATTATGCACCTTGTTAAATAAAATACGAGTATCAAAATTTGTCTCACATTGTAAACCTTAATAACGCAAGTGTTCTACATAACAATAATAATTCTATGAATATATAAGTGTGCAGCATAATAGGGAGAGAACAAAAACTCATTTTCTGTTTTATCGTGTTAATTTCGCAAGAGATGTTGTCTGTTAAGATATTAAAGAGAGAAGAGCCTATCAAGTACCTCCAAACCATGATACAGCACGTATACAGTAGAAAAAAAACGCCTCTTAAAACGATAAAGGAAAAATTAGGCCAAGATTAAATCTGGCGAAGGTTGCGTTGAGGCCTTCATTTCACATTGTTATCAGGGGATTTGAAAAGTTCAAGAGGGTTCATGCGAGGAGTTTCTGTAAAGTCACGGCTAATAAGCAAGGATAAAGGAAATTGAAGGTTTTATTTGCAAATTGTGTGAATGCAAAGAAAAATTAATAATAAAATCTTTAATAATGACTTCAGCTACGGATTATTATATTAGGCAAACTTTTAAAAGAACCGCACGAGGAAAAGTTTGTGGGAACCCTATTAAAAGAACACTTAGCTCTTGTAGACGGAAAATGTAGCAACAACAATAACTATTATGCAAATCAGTTTTGAAAGAAGTTACATTTTCTAGCCAAGTAAATTGTATGACAAAATAACGAAGGCCCAACAAATAAATATCACTAAAAAATTATGTCTTAGTAATACTCATATTATAAATCTATTTTTAAAATTACTTTATATACGTTAACCAGACAGTCTTATAGCAAGATGATGAATTAGTGACTTAAAATAATAATAATACTACACTTAATTGAATGTAATGAAACGTCTTTAAATATTAGTAGAATCAATTTTATCTACATACAGCCTATAGTTCATGTGGAGGCGAATCGGGCGTCGGAAGTCCTTCACGAACGCGGATATCCATGAGCAATTTGCAGCGGCAGTGCGATGTGTTCTCCTCACTATCCGGGGAAAGATGTGGACACTGGCCTTAGAAGGCTCTGGTTAAGCCGGGGTTATGCTAAAGACTACCTCACCCTCAGCAGCTGATCTGATGTAGCCACCCTCGTTGACTAAGGCGAGGATGGACTCCGTGGGGATTTCTACACGGGAAAAATAAGTAACGTTTTTCCCCGTAAATATTATTATTTACATTTTATGAAATAAAACGATAACCATCAAAATGTATACAAATACAAAACGTTCCAACTGTAAATTACTAACTGCGTAAGTATTCAAGTTTGGTAGTATGTTTTGCTGCGTCATTAAACTGGCTCTAGAGAGGCAAGTGGCAAGACAAGCAAGCATTAAGTGCTCAGGAAGCTTGGAAAATTGCAATGTCAAGTGATGCCAGTTTTAGCTTTTGTACTGTAGTGGCAAAGTTTGCAGCAAAACTTATACTACGCTGTTAATGAATTCTGCTATTTTACCGACTCTACACTTTATTGAAATTATTCATTAAGAAGTTTGGGTTTAGGTTAGTTTTCTATTTAGAACGCTTATAAGTCAACGTTTAGTGGATAATATTAGAGAATCATTATTGAGTTTAATGTTAGTATGTTTCCAAATTTTCATTTTCTTGGCTTAGATAACTATCGGATAAGTTGGATGTACTTATAATCAATCAAAACTCGTCACGAGGCCAATATGAACTCGTTTCTAACAATATAACATATTTGACACATTATACTAATCAGCACTATATTTTAGACGCCATTTTAATATTTATAGAATTTAACCTATCATTCAGTAAGCATGTACTTGAAAATATAGGCAATATAATAATATTCTTATACATCAAACTGAAAAAAAGTGTCCTACACATACCTACTAAGGATAAAGGTTCAAGGCAGTTAGACAGACATTGCGATATACATATTAATAATTTACTTATCTCTTGGTAACTTCAAAAGAAAACGTGTTCAAGAAAATATATTTTAGCAATCTTGAATTGTTGGAATTACATTGTTCTGATGTAAAAATAATTTTAGCCTACACAGCGGGTGATAAAATTTGTATTTTATTATAACTTATAACAAAGCTTGGGATTTCGTGATAACGACCTGCGTTTACGAATGAATTTAGATATTGTTATACACATTCGAATATGAGAATCGATTGATCCGTTTACATTCTAGTATGTAATCAAAACCCTTCATGAATTTATAAAAACATACATCAAATTTTTGTGAAAGAAAAAATGGCCATGTAAAAATGATTACGACAACAAACGAAGTATAAAATAATTTAACAGCGTTTTCATTAGTTGAAAGGATAGGTGTCATATTTTATGTATTGTTACGTTAATTTTACGACTGTTAAATTTTAATGATAAATCATTAAACATTTTAACTATAAATGTGGCAATTTTTGCTGCTAATTCTTCTTTCATTATTTAATGAGATCCTTACCTGTTTATAGTTCCTAAAAAGCAGGTGACAGCCATTATCATAATAACTGTATTTACTTATCATTACTACGTTATATTACGTAGAGAAACTAGTTAATTTAACATATGGACTTTATTCCGAGTGATGACGCTCGTATTGATCGATCTAAAAATACAATCCTATAATATATTGAATAGAAACAATCGGTGTTTCAATACAATTTCCTTTTTTCACCGTCACGTCGTTATAAGCTGCGTGTGGAAACTTTACCAAGTAACTTCATAATGTCAATAAAATAATATAGGTATTCGATCGCAATTTATATCGTGACGATTGAAATATATACTAAGATGATTGCAATATAGTTATACTGACTATTTATACGTGCATCAAAACTGTTCAATTTAGTTATGTAAAAATATTTTTAAAATATGAAAAAGAATTGATATCGTAATATATAATGTAAAATCACTTTTTAGTATGAAATTATTGGTTATGGTTAAATCATCCCGGGGGGGGGGGTCATAAAAAGAAATAGTCAATTAAGACAATCTACTTGTATAGCGTGCTGAACATATTCTTGTGGTGCTTACGTGATGGTGATGGTTACTCAGAATAAACAGCAATGGTTGAAACATCAGACGGTTGCATTCGCATTTGTACTAGTCATATTCGGAGAGTAACTAATATTGAACCGGCGCGGCGTTTAAATTAAATCTGTTCTGTATTTCTGCTGAAATCTATTAAGGCCTATTATTAAAGTCTACTGCTTGATATAGGCCTCTCCTAATGTATGCTATAGTAGCCTTGCATTCAGTCTATCACAGCCATATTTTTCGGGTTGTTCACCGTTGTTGATGGGCATCGCATCTTCTATTTAGACTTTGTAGATTCCTGGTCTTCACTCTAGAACACGGTTGCTTCCCCGGTCATTGCTTCTTTGGCAGATGTGGTCGACCTATTGCCACTTTTTAACTAGCAACACAAAAAGTAATACGAGTAGTGGCGCTGTGAGCGGTCCTTTTGTGTTGCTAGTGTCATATTGGTAGGAAATTAATTACAGAAACGATTTAATTTAGATTTCGGTTTGGTTCAATATTGTTTACTCTCATGCACACTGGGTGGGTCGTTAAAGTATGGGGAAAAATAATGTTACGAGACAGTAATGTAATAGCGATATTATGTTGTTTTGGGTGTCAATAAGTAATAAATTTTCAACCATAAAAATAAGTTGGGCTATATTATTAGCCCACGTATATTTTAAAAATTCAGGATATTTTCAATAAAACTAGTTAATCAGTCATGAAATTTAATACAAAAACATTCTAAATCAAAACATTCTTTAGTAATGTCGATGCAGAAATTACTTTCCATAAAATTAGTACAAGATTGATATAACGTACATCACTGATTAAAAATATGTAACTTATTCTATTTTGGACACAAAATTACGAATACCCCCAAAACGAAATCCTGCGCGAAGGCAATATTTACTGTTTTTATCAGTCAGTTAATGACAGTTACAGAAGTATTCCCACGGGGTACAGTCATTACGTTTTGTTAATTTCGAAAAAATCAAGGATTCAAACTCAATAGCCTATAGCATCTTTCTGGCATCGTATTCCTTTTCAGAAATAATCTTTAAAATATTTAAAGAATGTTTCTTCTTCTTTTTCTTAGCTTCTTGTGTTTGACAATATTCTCCAAATATCTTATACTTTTTGACTCACAGGCTTCGCAATATCCAAAAAAAGAAGATGCTTGATAAGATGTGTCTGGTTATTGCGAATTGTAGGTAATCAGTTCCATTCACAAAATTCTTCCTCATAATATTTCTTCAATATTTTTCTATATAGGGCACAGATAACTTTCACTTCTTGTTTCCATAACAATTTATGAGTTTTCAAGAAAGAGTAAATATAATAAGCAATAAATTACACTACAACACTTCAATAATATTTTTGATTTTGTACAAAAATATAACAATGACGACACGGTGACACGACGCAAAACAAGTACCATGTTTGACTGCCCTCTCGAAGTTATGAAAATCAAACAATTCTTTTTTTACAAGGTTCGGACTCGTAGCGCGGGCTGACAGTAAAAATAAATTAGTAATATTTTACATGTT
The DNA here is from genome assembly GCA_963691645.1 of Pelosia muscerda. Taxonomy (NCBI): domain Eukaryota; kingdom Metazoa; phylum Arthropoda; class Insecta; order Lepidoptera; family Erebidae; genus Pelosia; species Pelosia muscerda. The sequence continues at coordinate 28,862,235 of OY829098.1, forward strand.
TCTAAATAATACAGTATTCCAACATAATTTCACTATTATAATTTTTGACCCACCCTAATGCACAGGTTTAGCTAGCAATGTACAGTCGACGACAAAAGTAACTTAACAAAGTCTAATTTATCGATCGCCTCAGCACTGAAACTTTTGATTTAAAGTGGTCCACCTGGAAGTCCCTAAATAGACTGTAGTCTCGGGTCGGCTGTTGCAGAGTGAAACTGGTGGTAGCTGTGACTGCGGTGCACCTCTGGAATCGATGGACCACTGTAAGGTAGTCGGCATTATAGTTAAGTAGGGTAGTTATGTTTTTGTCGCGATATAATTAGTGTACAACATTCGACATGTCTTTTTATTTCTACAGTACCTAATCCTAACATTATTCAGTGGCGAAGAGTAAAAACATTGATGCGATAAGATGATATTAAATAGTGAATTACAATATCGATTGCGGCGTTTGATGTGACGACGGACAACTTGCATACATCGAGAGAAAGAAGTAATATTTTATTGTTATACATTGTGATAGTACCGATGTGGGTAAAGTCGATGGGTTTGACGGCCTATGAATTGTTTGTGAATCTGTGTACGCTCGACAAACCCACCACTAGCAACCGCGGTAGCGGAATGAAGAAATGACTACCGTGTATGCATGAAAGCCCTAGCGTAGTGGTCGCAGAGTGGGCAACCGTGAGAACCAGTCACTAGAGATAGTACATCAGACGTTAGAACCACTCTGGTAGCTAAGTCGCTGGACCCCTATGGTGAACAAGGTGACGTGTTCAGCGCACTATCGTAGAGCTCACAGCTTTCCTCGTCACAGTTGCCGGCACTAACCGTACCTACAATAGAACTGCCACAAAGTACAACGCCGATCAAGCCTCTCGAATGAATACGGAAACTCGTCATTAGATAATATAAGCCGTAATTAGTAACCGGTATTTGTTTTTATTTTTCAATACTATATTATCAGTAATTAAAGACTATTTTATATTTACGTAAGTATTCGGCATCATAAGTGAGAGCAGTTGTGTAAAAATTCTCAGTGAATTCAATGGTATGTAATTCAATATATCGTTGTCTTATTTATTTTAATATACTGCTATTCTTTTATACCTGGATGGATTCTACTAATTGTCATTGTCAAACCATTGATTACCGAAAATGCCATTAGATTATAGACCTTACTGTCATGCAAATGCCTGTCTAAAATTAAATGGCATCTTGTTAAGTGAATGTAACAATGTAATGAACTCTTTTTCAACATATTTTAGACTTTATAATTATAAGAATATAGTCTGAAATTAAAGGTCATTCTTTTACCTCTGCGTGGTTTGACTATTATTATCAACCAACAACAACTATTGTTGACAGAGGATCCCAATTGCTGACCTGAATGTAGCAACTGAAGAAGAAGTCTGTGTCACCAAATATTTGGTTGGACACGTCTAATTATATTGAATGTTGCCATTGATACGAAGAAAAAGAAGACTTAAATCTTCATAAAATAATAAACATAACATATAATCATTTTATAGAACATATATAATCTACTGCTAATATACATATATCGACATAATCTTCTGGAGATTATAAAACTACATTATAATATTGATATAGTACATGTATTTTAACATAAAAATAGTTTGTAAATATTTTGGTGTTAAGCAGCTTTTCTCGTTGACTGTACACATTGTAACACGATAACCATGAACATAACAAAGTTGTATGAAATGCAAATAATTTAAAGTTACTATAACATTGAGTACTTCATCAAAACTATTCCTAACCACCGGCACAGATTAGATAATAGTACTGCCACCAATGTTTTGGTTCTATCTTCAAAAACTGTACCCACTATTTCGTCTCGGTCCGTCGTTCGTCGTCACGTAATATCACGGACAAAACAGAAATTCAAGTAATTGCTATGTAATTGGACTTACCGACAACGTTCAGTTGAAAAGCCAGGGACATCTTTGGTTCTGTATTAACCTGGCATTCGTATATACCCGCGTCTCTTTGCTGTGGAAATTTTACTTGTAGGGTCCAATTTTCTGATTTCTCTGGCCTAATCACCTGTAGAAATAAAACCAGTTAGCGTACATGATATTGAAACTGTTTTTGGATTGGAACATGAAGAATGCTATCAAAACGCAGAAGGAATCATCTGAATAGGAACATAAATCTAAAATTTCACAAATCATTGGTCCGTATTGTAGACCCGTATCTTTCGAGTCTCTTTCAAAATTGAAAAAAGAACGCAAAGTATTTTATTTGTGTAGAGCTAATATTATCCAATTTACAAAACGTTCCTTCATTTCAACATTCTAAAATATGCATGAACATTCACACAGCTAAGAAATAAATTATATCATTATTAGTTACTCGTAAAATACTTTGCATAGACCTTTCAATATTAATAAGAGAAAATTCGTATTAGGCAATTAACTATTTACTCGATTTATTAAATTTTCCTATGCAGTGTGTTCTAGCAAATACTGGTTATATTTTTCCTAATCCACAGTTCATAAAACGATTTTAGTTTTCAGTGCATCTCGAGAATGTTCCACTACGTTTCCTATTAAGAACTCATAATATTTTTCCATTTCCTTTTATTAATAACAGAAATTTCTAGAGTTTCGAGTTTTAATGGTTAGTTTGAAATGTGTAAAATAAAATACTAATTCTAATATTATCTGGGCTAATTTTAAAATATTAAATGTTATAATAATAATGTTTCATAGAAATGAGTGCATTATTTTTATTAACTTTGAGTGCTTCTCATTTTTGGTTACCTCTTTCATCCTATAGTTTGGCCTTTATCATCCTGCATTGCTCTCTGTCATCATTTAACCAGAATAGGTATTCAACAGGCAATGTCAGTCTACCGGAATATTTTATCACGAATGTGATAGTTTTGTTTAAAGTTAGACTGTGCTTATTTTGAACTCAGCCGACCGTCAACGGTAGATAATTGGTTGAAGTCATCCCGATGTTTTGTATGGTTTAGTCAGGGTGCTATTTTTATTAACACGATAACGCGATGTCGTTCAGTCTTTACATACTTTATTTTTTCTTCAATTTGTGATAGTCATTCGTTTTAAGTTGTATAAAACAAACCGAACAAATCTTTGGAAGTCCATTATTTTGGATTTAGATTTTCGTGACTTAACTAAGTATGTTCGCAAAACGTTAGCTCTGTGAATTGAAGATAACGGTCTTCTCATTCGGTTGTAAGTTATAACATATATATACACTTACTTATATACAATGAATACTAAGAGTTAAAAGAATAAAAACTAGTACAATAGTTACGACTATTTGTTTAGGTACGCCCTTAGTAATTCAATTCGCAATTTGATTTAATTAAATTAGAGATCAAAGAAATTCAGTATACATTTGTATAAATATGACACCAATAACATTCAATGTTATTTGATTTTGGTTCTAATATTTTACTTTTCATTGGATTGAAATTAAATATGGCAATTAAAAAGCATCTTACTTAGACTATAAAATTTCAATAGTAACTTTCTTGCTATTTTACTAAAGATATTAATTTGTAATGTAATTTAATAAAATTGTTTAAAGGTACGGACATCAGACAAAATATTTGAACCAACAATTTGAAATATTTGTTCGTAGTATTAATAAAATCTTTTATCGTTAAATTGATTACAAACACATTCGCATTAAAAATCTAAAATATAATACAAAAGATATATATTATGCTTATATAACAAAGGAATAACATATTATAATGAATATCAAGCTGTGAAATTTCTTTAACTACTATAATTTCGATTTTATTGGCTTAATGACACATTCGGTTTATTGGCCTCAGTAATTACTATTAGGTGTATTTGGGTAATTGGTAGGGGTTCACCGCAAAAATCATAGAACAGCCCCAAAAGCACCCACAGATATAACTAATAACTAAATCTGCATTGATTTATAAACATCAGCAACAATGTTCAATACTTCATTCAAAACCTTCTTTGAACCGTCCTAAAATCATACCTGACATCATTGATCCAATTTATAAGTTTGAATACTGCAGTATAAATTATTTATCATACCTGAAATCTTTGATCCGATGTATAAGTTAGAATCCCAGCAGTTAATATATGGAGATCGCGTTTTCTGATCCACGATACCTGCAACGAAAGGAAAGTTAAGTTCAAATTTTGATGTTCGTCCTCCTTTGACCCAATTTTAATGTCAGTGTAGTAAGGGTAATGATACACTAGTATCCGGTTTGTCGATACGGTCCGGTTTTTTAAAAGCCGTGCTCTGTTTTGTAATAGATATTCATCATGTCAATCCCAACGGCAGGAGGTGGTCTGCATCTAAAGGGTACTTGAGACTTTGACTATGTCGTTCGTCCAACTCGCGGGAGACTGTCCCACGCCTCGTCTACCAAGTACGTGATCTCCATTCGAATACCTTCCAGGTCCAACGGCCATTTGTTAGAAAGTAATACTATATGTGTCTTTGTTAAGCTTTGACGCCTAAATTAGGTAATCAACAGATTTCTTTGAAAAATGACATTATGTAGGTGGGGTGGGGTAGACCGCGGGTAACTAGCTAGCTTTAGTGCAAAACATCCAGAAAAAAATCTCAACGAATTAAGTCGAAAATAAACTACAGAAATCCTTTTTTTCATCCACATGTGGAGCAATTCTTTTCTTCTACAGATTGTGCTTATACGAGTAAATCAGGACAAAAATATGCAACGTTTTCAACGGTCAGTTGTCTGATCTGTTGTTGACGTACTTATAATTCAATCTAAACAACCATATCCTATGCGTACATAGGATACGGAAAACAAGTGTGAAGAGTCCTTTGAGCCAAACCAGCAGTCCCTCCGACAAGTCACTTAATAATTCATTCCTCGTAGAAATACGTTCAGTCGCTTTAAATTACTTAGGGAGCTAATATTTTTGAAGTTTTTATTGACTTATGTTAACTTAATTTTGAATTCCAAGGATTGTTTACAAAAATTCGGTTGGGTATATTTTGAATTCATAGTCTTTTACATCATAAAAATTAATGAGCTCATTTAGTATGTATTAATTTTGACTAAACTTGGAAGATTTATTTTTATTAGGTACGATGACAAATATATTTTGCTTATTTTCTGGAAAGTTCTTAGAACAAAAACCTGTCTTCGTTATTCAAAATTTTACAAAATATCGAAATAAAAAATGTATTTTAGGCTAGCTTAGCAAAGGGATCACCGAATCGGAACGCGCTCCCGACTTGACAAGACTCCGGCAAGGCACTCAGCGGGCTTTTCAGTCTAGATGCAATAATTTGCTGAGTACCAAGTACAGTGAACATAATCTCGGAAATCATAATTGTTCTTTTTGAGTATTCATAATAATGCCTAGGTATTTCAACCTTGGTGTACGTAAATTCTACTGGTTAAGATGCTTCAGTTGTTGATTTGCGCCCTGCCGCGCGAATAGCGAATAGTTAAGTATTCGCTTCTTTAGCAGTATAAGAGCCGTGAACGGCTCATGGTAGTCCCATTTACCCAAATTTATTGCTGTAGTTCAACAAAAAGCCCAATTTTCGTCCCTAATTTGCAATTATCCACTTAATTTAAAACAAATCTCTACTAAGCCTAGAGGATTTATTTAGAACATTGGAATCGTATTTCCATTTCCGATTACCATTCGGATATTGCTAATGATCAATACTTACCGCTTTCTTCGACCAGATGTGCTATCTGTAATGGTCTTTAATGAAAGACCTTATTACTAGCTTTTGTCTTTGCTCGCATCTCCACTTACGTGAAAAAAGAAAGAGTTCCTGTGGGTCACAGATAAGGGATCATCCTTTTCTTCTCAAGGAACTCTTGAGATAAAAAAAGCTAAATAAAAAGACGGGGCAAAATTTCATCCGGATTTGTCACGTATTGGTATGATTGAGTTTAAAAAATCCAATCTATATACAGGGTAATAATACACACATGGGGTATGGGTACACTATAGTATAGTGGCATAAAGATTTTTGTATTTTTGTGTATTATTTTTTTTTGTTTTGTGTGTATTGAGTTTATAAAAGACGGTTGTTGTTAATATATCATGTGAATATATTACGTGGAGTACCAGTTATAGTCAATTATAATACAAATTACCGAGGTACCTACGAATACGACTACCTACGTCATCAGTAAAACTACGAGTATAAGAATCGTAAAATATTTTACGAAAGTTCGGTATTTTTTCATTCATTCATTCCTAAACAATATTTGTTTATTCAACTCTGTATTGAACTATGAAAAATAACTTCAAGATAAATTTATTTTGAGTATATGCACCAAAATTTACCAAAGCTACAAATATATACACAATAAGTATACTCTCTATGTTGGTATGTGGATACTTGTTTTCTTTTTTTTATCGTGCACAAAAGTCCCACGGATACCACTGCCGCCAAAGCCGGTGGGGATCATCACCTCCACTGGCATAATATGACGGCAACATAATCATGTTGGACACGTACCTAATAAAACTGCACTCTCTCTTTGGGTCTTTGATTACCGGAGGTGAAATAATACAAGACATCTCTCTCTCCTCTGTTTTGAAATGATATGAGGGGGCGCGCATTGCGCCGCCGCGCCGCCCTACACCACCTAGATATACTATAAACAAGTGATAACAAATATGGGTATACAGATGTGTATACCGGGCAGATCCTTTGAAGATCATCATCATTTCAATCTTGTACCGTATACGGTTGTACGTGGTCCAATTGTACGTGGTCTGGGGTTTCGTTCGATGATTGGCAGAGGGCACCACGGGCGTGCGAGATCTCTGTCTTACCATGTATTACCTTGTATTGTCTTACCCCAGCAGTGAAAGATCCACAAACGGTGTGACTTTAGTAGGTTTGAGTCAGTTGAATCACTTCCACTGGCTTTGGGGAACTGGTAGGTATTCGTAAGATTTTTGCGCACCATAAAAAAGAGAGCCGTACGTGCAAGTGAGGTTGACATGTCTTCAAGATGGTGGTCGGGACCCCTTACCATTTTGAAGATAAACATAGACGATAGTAAAAAACAGCAAATTGATATTATACTTTTAGGTCCTTCTTTCAATCCTCTCAAAACCTTTATCCTCATTGTTCTCAAACAAATTCCCAAAGAAAATTAGTTTAAAAAGTTAAACAATGTTACTTACAGCTTTATCGCCGAGTTGTTCAACTCTACAATGCAGGAAAGCGGTCTGTCCCACCACGGTGGTAACATTCCGAGCTACATTGTATTCAAAGTAGGGGAATGACCCTACGCTGTCTTCACCGTAGTGTGCTGATCCTGAGAACAAATAAATTTTGTGTTTTAGTAATGTCGTACTAACAAGTTAATTAAAATATTTTAATTCGTATGGTTCAAAATTGTTGGCGACCGGTCATTTTAAAGGCGTACTTTTATTCTAGATTGGTCCGTTTATGGTTTTACGCGGATTCATGCTTATTTCCTAAGAAACATTGTAATTACTTAGCAGTAATTTCTGTAAGCTAATAAGACTTAGACTACATAATTACAAGTACAGATGTATTCTGTTTGATGTATTTATGTCTGGTTGAGTTTTGAATCCACCCCGCTTTCCCCTAATAAACAACAACAACAAAAACAACAATAATTGCATATTACTGCTTAGCCAAAGCACAATAAAAAATATAAAAAAATAGAAAAACCTTAACTTAAAGATATACAAGTATACGCAATTGTACACAAAAGAACTCTAACGAATTCACTCATGTTGCATGAGCAGATGTCTTATGCTGGTGAACCTCATTTACGATCCGAATACTCCGCGTAAGAGGTGCTTTAGCCAGTAGATTGGCGCTGGCTACAGGTACTTGTGAATGAAATTGACGTATGGGTATTGTTAACGTAGTATATTTTATATACTGGTATATATTTCGTAAATGGATAAAAGCTTTCACATAAAATGCTACTCTCGCCCTGGCTAAAAAGCATTATCGCTGAAATCATTTTTTCCAAACTCAAAGGCTTTCCATGACTACAGCGGTTAATAACTGTCAAAACAACGGGAATAGTGTAGATACATAAATATAATATAATATGAAAACAGAAATATAGTTTGTTGTTTTTTTTTCAATAGCTCAGCTCATCAGATGCTTTTTCCCGCCCCGCTTGATAGACCCGGGACTGCAGGCAGAAGGAAACAAATACGATGGTAAGGAATTCCAAGATTTAATGGTGCGGCAGAGAAAAGAGTCATCAAACCGCTTGGCTCTTGATGGAACGGTTAGAAAAACGTTTTATGTTCAAGTTCCAAATTAGTTCGTATGTTTTGAAACATAAAAGAAAATGATCTTAGTTCTCTCATTTAGTGTTATTTTAGTTGATTATTTTATTTATTTCAAAAAATATCTGAGTAGTTTCTCAAATTTTTAGTGAGGTAAAGTGAACTCTAATTGTAAATATTTCATTCTCGGCTTAGAAAGCACGGGACTATAGGAGAAAGGTATCCGTAACAGGCGCCATTGAAAAAGGGATGGAAGTATTAAACTGCTTAGTTCAAGCTTGTAATGTTTATACTGTACGACACCTTAGTTCTATGTCGTTCTGGATACGGAAGGTGAGGGTGAGTGAGAGAGAAGATTAGTAAGAAGAGCTAACGCTACGGTATATTACATCAACCGTCAAGAGGTTGTATTCCAAGGAAATTATTCATAAATCTCGATACTATAAATATCGGTATTCTGTTCTTATTAGCTCTAATTTTAGATAAGTATCTATAAAATAGTCTATATTTACTACGAACATCCAATAATAGTATATTATGAACGATATCTAGTACATTTTCCTCGTATAAAATGTGTGTCAGAACTTATTGGAACTAAGAAAGAAAATCGGATCGTAATTTGACGGAGGTAGGATATGACGGTATCTCCCATTCTAATTGAGCAGTCCGACTGCGAAGTGCCTGCGCCCTACAGAATACCGCGGCTAATAATAACCTTGTGTTGTGTTTCCGACGGTGAGTAGGGTAGCTAGAGCTCATTGGAGAGATTTAGTTGAGTCTGTGGGGAGACCGAGAAACCCTTTTTTGTCTTCTGCATCGACAGCACATAGACTCTTTTAGCCTTCTTGCTTCTGCCCTTCCACTTCCTCCCTCTTTTCTATATGGCTAGCAGCACAAATGTGACGCCCCTGGCGTTGTAAGCGTCCATAGGCCTCGGTAACAACATGCCATCAGGTGGGCGGCGTGCCTGTCTGGCAGTTGAACGTATAAAAAAATGTTGGGCGCGTACTCCATCTTATACATACCTACGTTTTAGTAAAGACGGTGTTGGTTCCTAATAACAAATGAGAAAATTCAGTTCTTTCGCAGGAAACTATTACAGACATGTTACTTAAGTAAGGTATGTGAAACGAAAACATTTTCCGTTGTATTTAGAAGAGTATACGATAGTGTCGTAGCTTGATAAAGAATGTTGTGTTGAGAAAAGAAACTATACTATGAAAGTGGTTCGAACACGTAGAATAAATGAGTACTGAAGTAATAAAAACTTTATGTGTTAGTACTATTCGTCTTTATTGGGCTCCTTGGATGAAATTTGGCGCCATTTACAAAAGTGTGAAGGGTTCATTCATCTATATTTACTTTATTAGCTCACATAGTGCATAAGTGCAAATGCGGATTACACATAACCGTTATATCCACATTAAATTATCATAAAACACCCAAAGTCTGTCTCATTGTTGATAACTATTTACGCAGAATGAAATTCATTCATTATATCCGTAGACGAACATAATTCTCAGAATATAATACTCATTATAGTACGCATAAAGTTTCTCATTATAGCTCGTTACAGATACACATACTACAGATCTCTCTCTTTGTTTCAAAAGGAATATAAAACGACGTAATTAGTGTTGCTAAAGGTGGCGTTGATAAAGAAATTATTCATGACCCAGGCACCCTGAACTGTTAATATAAAGTAGCACGTATCTAATTTTGAGGGTCATTTAAGCCCTATTGTAGCATCATCGCAGTATACATACGGTTTAATGTTCCAAATTATTACAATATGTGAAAGGCTGGATAATATTGGTGTTGAATACGAAGTGTTTTGTTTACGTCCGTGACGAGTATAACATATGTCATCGCTATCTACAATGTCTCTGGTTATATAGGTATCCCGGTTCTATAAAATTTAAAATGATTTGTGTTGTTTGAAAATCTTTAGTTGAAGCATGTGGACTCAAAATAGGTGGGGTCAATTTGATATTGGGCGAAAGAGGGCAATATATGGCATTTTTGGTGGTCTGTCGGGGTGCGAGGGATATGATGACTACTGTCTCACCTCCGGCAACAAAAAACCCAAAGATGGCGTGCGTTTTGGTCGGTTCGATGCCGACATAACCTCTCCAACCGGCTCTGGCGGGAAAGAGGGTACCCGTAGGTATATTTCGAACGATAAAGAGTATATTTAGGGTCCAAGCAGAATTTACACCATCTCACTTGAAAACCTGTGCATACACCTGTTGACTGACGAACGAAGAAAACACAGGCTAGTAGTAGCAGGAGCAAGTTTATCAGGAAATTGATTGGGCCAAAAATACCTTACTAAGTAATAATGTAATATTCTATCCATTAAATTTAGCTTCCCTGATGAAATCTAGTCCTAATCTCCTTTTAATATAACACCACTATTCATGGTTTTCAAATCTGTACATTAAGGTGCGCAGCTCCAGGATTGTTATTAATGTAACAAGCTTAACGCGAAGCCATACATGTCTCCGCCACTTGACCTGATGGTCTTACACTAAGCCTCTTAGGCTTAAAAGGAAGTACTAATATCTAGCTACCTTAACACATTAGAGTTGAGGGAAAAATGCAAAAAACATTTTACTTTTTGCTCTTGTGATGTTAACGTTTTAACTTTCTTTCACGCGGTACAAAAAAACTTCTTACTTTATAATTTTTTCAGCATTTTCGTTAAGCAAATTATTTTCAATAAGTATCATACCTGTACATGTCAACGTTACAAAAAATATCGTCAAGAAATATACAGAACGAACAACCACAGATCATCAAATGTCTGATTAAAAGTGAAAAGAGTTACATACCTGAACATATTTGCGAAATTATAAGCCCGTGAAAAAAAGCCTTCAGTTAAGATTATTTTATTTGATAAAAACACATAAATGCGATTCTACGTTATTAGCCAAATTTTATATCCTTTTAAATTATCCCGTTGTTGAACATAGCAATATTGGAGTTATAGAGGTCAATCAATCGTTTGATGTTTCGACGCTTGAATGAAACGCTGACCGTTTCGTACTGTAAACATTGAGCTATCACTTTTATGCGAACACTATTAAGTTCAATATCAATTGACAACTTTATTCTATTCAAAATTGTGGTTATTAGTGCTTTTAGGTAGATTTTATTCGAAATATCCAATACTACAGAATATAAAGAATAATATACCGTTAAACTTTATTAATATGGCAAATATCTACTACAGACACATTTTGATCATAACATATTACATATTTCAGTCATTGATAATAATTTTGAATACATTTTACACCTAACATTCAAGCTATTTGGAAGCCAATCGCATACTGTTTTATGATGACAAGTAATATTACTGCATATTATGTAAGTGACAACTTTGGGATATTATCGTTTGTTTTCTTATTCTTGGTTCGCCGCAAGTGACAGTAGAACCTATATAGGAACCTACTTGTATGTGTTCTAAATTACACTAAATATAATTCCCTAATACGAGTATAATAAATCTCTGCACGTTTGAGAACTGGAACTCACTGATTTTGGTCTAATTCAGTCCAAATAAAGGACAATAGAGTGAAGTCAATTTGAACATTAGTTATAAATCTATTACAAACGAAATAAATTTCTTAACTTCAAATACCCGTGGTAGAGGTTTGATCGCATCACAAGCTACGTTATAGCTTTATCGTGTTTACATTCTTTAATCACATTAAAGCCATTGTAATGCTCTCTATTTTCTATAAAATAGAAACGAGGGAGTTTACGCTACAGACAGGTGCTTCGCATTGAGCACCAGCCTGCAGCGTAAGCTAGCTTCAACCGTTAAATAATGTTGTTAAATGGATGGAATGGTAATTTATTATGTACAATGATTTTATACCTAGGTTGCTTTCAGGTTCGGGTTTATATTTCATTAAGAGATATTCCTGAACAATACCTACTTTACCTACCTTAAAATTTGAAAATATTTTGATATGAACCCAAGAAGGGGTTAGAAAAGGGGGAAGAAAGGCGGAGTCTGGATAAAGAAGAATGAACGTTGATTGATCCAACAGTAAACCAGTGTTTAGTAAACATTAAATTAATAACCCGCGCTGATGCCAATGATGATTTTTTGAGATTAGATTGCACTTTTGAGATATGTGAGATGAGATAGATAATTTTGAGACTAGACTGTTGTATATCTCATTATGATTTTAGGTAAATATACTACAATATATAGAGGTATTATATACCCAGAATACTACTACAATTCAATGACCTTTAAGTTTCGTTAGCACTACATTTGCATATACACAATAATCCTACGTTTAAACAATAATCGTAGAGTACATTTTTCTTTCTAGTCTTATTTGCGATAAGTACCTTCACAATGCAGATGTCCGTACAGATAAATTTTGTAAAACATTTTTAAATATTGAAGTTCAGGTACAAAATGTAAAACTATTTAGCGACATGGTATAATCTTTGCATATGTAAATGTAAGCTGTACAGTGTACACAGACTGGTCAAAGAGAATTTTCCGTTTTACAACAACTTCTATTAGCCCTCGAGCACGAGATGTTGGCGTTTACTTTAGAGCAACAAAATACTGCATTGGTTAACAGAACGTTTTTAACAACTGCATGTGTATGTATTAAGCACTGTAGTAGAGAGCAAAAAATCGGTCTACAGCTCAGAGTAAATGCGTTATAGAGATAAAAAATAATACATTATATTTCTAACTGCAATAACTTACAACATAATTGCAATGAAATGATCGATAAATAAAAAAAATGACTAAAATTTCTCCTCAAAATCCATTCAAAACATAAAATAGATAACGCATAACCACTCTCATACAATCCCCAGTAATGTCAAGTACGACACAGTTGATATTTGTTCAATACCAGACCACTGTGGATTACCCGATGATAACGAAACGAACCTATATTAGAAATTGTATTTGCGTGACATTCATTTGCATAATATTGCTTGTCAAAAGGTTGTTTAGTATCGTGAAATTATGCATTTATGTTCAGAAAGGGTAGGCAAGGCAATGATTTATCGTACAAACATTGCATCAGGGAGGATCTAATAATGATTATATGCGCTTTATTTTCAAGTAAGGTGGAGTTTCCACGTACGCTGTTAGCAAACTTTATGTCCATCATAAATTCGTTTCATATTATTCATTGCTGCAGTCGCATCGTTATTCATCGTAACAATAAATGTAAATCCTTCAAATAATACCTATGTAGTTAGTAGTGCACTTATCTTTAACAAGTAAAAAAAATATAAAATATGAATAGTTATAGCTGTTAAATGGCACAACTTAATACTTTATGATTACCTGTGACCAAATTGTGGCCGAAATAAAAACCTACACCAAGAATACTTCCAGTTCAACCAGTAACTAATAATTTTTGTACTTTATATGAGGAATGAAAAACAAATGAATATTAAACTGCATAAAGCAAATTGAGTGCTGTTGAAAATGCACAGGTAAAGTGCATTAAGTTAGGGAACACTTATTCAATTTTATTATGCTTTGGAAAACTGTCTCGTTAACGACGAAGTTAGATGTAGAGATGTAACTAGTGTTGTCACAGTTTGCAGAAACGAATGAGAAAATTGACTTACGACGAAACTTGCGACAAATTCTCACTAGTTTAATCTCACTTACATACGCGCTGTTAAACTAATTTTACTTATTGCATTCAGTTATAAGTTTCGTTTATTTACTACAGATGGTGTTGGTTTGTGTATTTGACCATCCTGTAATATCACGTATAGTAAATACTCTTATTAAATTAATAAATTCGATCTCGATACCACTAAACTAACATTTTAAGATATTAGGTCAGATTTAAAAAAAGAAGTACAACAAGAATTAAAAGAGCACATATATTAGTTGTTATTTAATGACAAGTATGCTATATTCCACTTTCAACTACATATTATACTAAAAGTCTACATGCATAGAAGCTTTTCCAAATTAATACGTGACCCGTTAGAACAAAACATTACTGTCAAACTACCTTTACTGTCAAACCTTTTCAACAAACTACATCATTCTATAGCATACAGAATATTACTTATAGCAACATACATAGATGAATATTTCTGAAACTTTAGTTCGGGCGGGAACATATTCATCAATACAAAGTTTCGATACCATCTGTTCTATAATATTTTGCATAAGAATATCAAGGTCGGCCGTTGACTTTGAACAAACTTTAGCTCTACCGACACACCATATCAAATATAACTCAGATATGGATCTCATGTAAATAGTTCTTTGAACTAAACATGAGCATAATGTATGTATAAATGTAAAATAGATTTGAGATGAAAGATCCCCATCCCCATCCATGTTTCAGAAGTTTCCTTAATATTTCTTTTGGTTTTTTGAAAAGGGATAATTATGATGGACTAACACAGAGGTGGTGATGAGATAGATATTCGACAATGAGTTGCCATTAATGAAGGAGATTTGCTAGTGGGTATTTTGCATGCCTCTCATATACAATTATAGTCTGTTGATTTTTGCAACGCTAGATCAATGAGTTTCCTTAACTGTAAACATGTTTGCATTAATAAAAAAATACTTTAATGTTAGAATGAAGAAAATCATAAGAGAAAGATTTTTTTCACAATTTGAAGTTACGAGTAGTATTAACGATTTTCAGAACGTAAACCATTACCCAAACGGAAGATAACGTAGAGAAATACAAAAGCTATTATAATAGCTTAGAGATTTAGTACCATTTGTAAGTTTAGGATCGTTAGCAATGTTCTGAGTTTCCTCTTTGTACCAAATGAAAATGTCCAAATTCGTATCCAGACCTGCTAGTAATATCAGAAAATAAAAATTACGTAAAGGTTGACACAATTGGGACACTTTTCACAATTTATCGAGCAATTCAAAGTTATTGAGCAGTTGGTAATAGGCGTGTAGAGAAACGGAGTTCATGTTCCAATTTTGGCTCGGAATGTTGGAACATTCATATATCGTAATGCAGGGTCAATGGTTCCTAACTAGCACGATTCGCTTTCCTCGTACTGGATGTATGTGATGTCGCCACAAGCATAATAAATAAAACTTTAGTTTCTGTTATCTATCAGTTTTCGGTAAAGGGTACTGAACGCTATTTTTTCTATTGTCATCTAGATTAAACAAGCCTCTAAGATGTTTTATATTCTTACACAATATATATTACAAGACCTTGTATCAGTACTTTTGACTTCTGAATGATCCGGTTAATTTATGTAAGGTCTTTCTTATTATCGTGTAAAAAATCCCCACGTATACCCGCCACCGGAGCCCGTTGGGTAGGTTATGTAGGACTCGAACCGATCAAGACGCACACCGTTTTTGGGTCTTTAGTTGCCGGAGGTGAGATAGTAGCCAACATATCCCTCGCACCCCGGCACACCCTGGACGAGGGCCCCGAGTGCCGAGATGACCCCCATCGGGTGTAGGGACCACGGTGTCCCCGTCTAACCCCGGGTATGGGTAGGCGCACTTTGAGCCGTCATCGCGGCCTGCTTCTGCTACAGAGAAAGGTGGCTCTACCAGTCACCCCCACGCCCGCGCTAATGGAGGACGGAGGTCTTTCTGCGACCTCCGACGTCTGACTTGCTCCCACTCAAATTTATGTCAGGCTCCGTAGCATCGTCGCCGTAACATCGTCACCGTTTAAGAAATGCAAATATTGAGATACACTAGAAAATATATATAATTTCGTTGCATTACCCAGCAAAATATATAATGCGAAAGGTAATTTTCACTTTAGTACACGCTAACAACATAACCTTACCCTTACCTAGCTCATAAAGACTGTATATTACACCAGCGTGTAATGTGGAGTGTTTGCTGAATGGCAAAACTTTTATAATAAAGATGCCTAAGTGGATGACGGCCTATAGCAGGGAAAAGTGGCTAGCATCCCAGAAGAGAACTTCAACTGTACTTGGGTACTTTATGCGATGATATGTTAATGGACGCACCTGATGGTGAGTGCGCATGAATTTTATGTTAAGTGTTTGTTCAAGGACGAATCAAAGAGGAACTAGGCTCTTTTTTATAAATATTAAACTATACTTTTTACAAAAAAAAAATATATTAAAATAATACACTTTTTAACGGGTTCTTTGGCAATTTAATATTGTTTATTTCCGGTGGCCATAGCCGCTTACTCTTCTTCTATCGAATCGACGGCATTTTATAGTTGCCATCGTGGTGTAGTAATACTTATAATGCAAGTGATAATAAATTACTTTACGTAAAATATTATTCATAATCAACTAGTTGTAATATAAACACTTGAAAGTTTGATAAAAGTAACTAAAATCTTAACAGTTAGTGCTCTAAATCAGCTCTGGTATGTAAACAAGTCATATAAGCCGGCTAAGTCAGTTGATCAAGAAAAGTTGTTAGCACCGACTTTTATGTCCATGAAAGTTTTTAACGAGTCTTTAAATATCCTGACAACTTATGTTTTCTAAAGTACGACAGTTGGTTTGGTTATATAATAAGAGATATTGAACAAAATTTAGGTCTGACACTAACATTCGGAACTTTATATTGAAACTTTTTAGAACTTAAAAATATTAACTGAAAATGGTATAATCGGATGGACAGAAATTCACCTCGAACTGATGGCAAATGTGTTAACATTATTAAATATGAAGTCAATTTGTTGGGATGTCACATGTGCACGTAATCTCTTCATGAAATTTTATGATTTCGGGCACACACAAAACTACTAAAATGCACGAAATTTCGTCATGAAAAATTACTCTCTTCGGGATACAAAAATGATGTTTAAATTTATTGTACATTAATGCTAGTGAGTTCGCTGCTAAAAGTCGGTATAACATAATTTCAAGCATCAGTGTTTCAAAATGTGGCATCCCCTCAACCAAGTGAAATATAAAACATCATAAGGCTGGAATATTGTACAAAGATAACCTTTATATAGGCTCTCAGCACACCTCCGGGACTCGGTTATAACATTGAGCGCGCTCTGACGTATAAATGGCTAAATTTCTATGATTATGTCTATTTTTACAGGTTCCTGTTGAAACCAGGAAGAATTATACTTTCGACAGTAAATCTTTTGTAATTTTAGTAAGTTGAGAACTAAATGTTACGTTATTTTAAATATGAAAATAGATTGGATATTTTGAAATAATCATCTGATATGATTACATGGATTTAAGGCATTTTTCCAACTGTTGATCAATCATCATGGTATCATGCGTAAGTATTCTTTTAGTAACGTCATCAAAATACTAGTAGCATTGCCACATTGTATGGCAATACTTATTCTCTGTCCTAACAAGAGACCAATCTTATTTTAAAGAATTGGTTCGCATATATAATAATCATTCTTTGCTCATATTCAATAGTTTCTTCATTTAGTATTTAATAATCATTATTTCTTTAAAATAATTTGTCAAATAAAGTCATTGAAAATATTTTTCACCATTTAGATTGATGAAATGATTTCACAAGTTCTTTTTGTAATTTCTTAAGCCTTTCACCTACTTAAATCTACATAAATAAAATTAAGCACAAAATAATACTCTGCAAAGCGCAAAACCCGAAGACGCCTAGACCAATTTTATTGGACTGATTAGTTTTATTAGTTCCTTGAACTCTAAGGGAGGTTTTTATCGAGCAGCAGGAACGGGAGCAACAGCTAGTTGAGAATAAATACGTATCAACCTACATTCTCAACTGAAATGTAGGTATCCAAAACAAAACATATTTCTGATTCAACAGAAATTCAGACTTACAATTAATTATGTTCAGGTGTTTTTGACGCCGCCATTATTATCACTACGTTAAATTTATGAATTACGCTTAGTTTACCTCAATTCATTATAAAATCTGCAAATGGAATGGAATCAATTTCCATTTGTGTCGTAATCTCCTTCCATTTTAATTGAAAATCTAATCTAGATTGATTTTCATTTGGCACTGGGGGTAAAAATTTCGTTTATGATTGCTTATTATTTCCTAAACGATTATTGAAAGGAAAATTTTAATGCATCATCAGCATTATCAAAAAATCTAAAAGAAGACATTAAATGGAATTATGTAACATGGTATTATAATTGGTGCTTCTTAAGTTAATAGTATTTGAATACAAATAAAAGAACGAAATCCATACAATAACGAAAAGATGAAACCAGTGACTCTTGTTTCGCCTCGTACCTGGGGTTAATGTTGGCTTTTGAACTGAATACAGTAGGGGGTGTGATTAAGTCAGCGTAATATGTGCACTTGTATATAATTTTGTAATACTTCTTCGTGAAAATTATAAAAAAATAACCATTTTGTTCCTAGAAAGTAACACCTCAGTGGTTCATCGTGTCAAATTTGTTGCAATTATAATATATTTTCTATTGAAGTTAAAATAAATTTCCTTTTACAGCTAGTCCTTATCTGTGTTCAGGTGTCTCTGTATTTTTTCATCGTCTACCCGAGATATCTTTAATAATTTATAGCTCTGTGATCCCTTACCCAGATGAAAAAGTATCGTCATTTATTCATCTTGACTCGATTGCGGTAAAGCAAACTCATCTATATTTAAGTTGTTATAGATGTCTTATTACGTATTGGTTTAGTTCTTCAACGGGAAATTCAAGCGAGGAAACTAATATTATGTTTCATTCTACGGGTCTCATGTTTTTTGTTTTCTTTTTACATAGGATATATTTTGACACAAGACATGGAGATTCTATTATTTAGGATATAATTTTAATTTTAGGAATAAAATGTATTTTTATGGTAGAACATTGCGAGTGCAACACAAGAACCACTGCTAATACACCAGGCTTTGCTAACACCTATTTCAAATAAAACCTATATTATTGATGCTTACTTTATTGGGCATAATTACTTATCTGATTAATCAATTATCCTATCACAGTCCAATGCTGAACAGAGACCTCTCTCAATGTTAGGAGGCCTACTAACTGTTTCCGTTCTGGCTAGACTGGTCGGTACAATGTTTTATTTAGATATTTCTTTCTCTTGCAGTAACTTCTGCATATTTTTCAGTTTGTCGCCTCTTACCGCGCTATTCGAAATAGATGAGGTAGTATTATTCCTTCGCCGTCATCACACGGCGGACTGATAATTTTTATTTTTTTAAATTTTTATCCGAATTTGAAAATTTCATTCTGTTTGTCGTTATATTTGATCTTATATTAGTTTAGTTTGTTTTATTGATGATCATTGATCATATGATGTGGTTGATGATGTTAATGCATTCCTATTTACCACCTCTCTACTCTGAACTGTAAAGCTCTCTGACTTTAATCAGTTTCTGGAAGCACAGACTTAGACAGAAAATATTACCCCTTGGCACAAAGCACGTGTTATTAAACGTTTTGTACTTCTGTAAATTTGAAGTTCTTATAGTCTTTACTTCCAATAAAACTTACGGAGTTTGACCTATATTTTGCTTTGTTGAATACATAATTTGTGCCACCGCCATTTATTTAAAAAAATAAAATAATTTCAAGGTATTAATACCATTTTTTTTACCTAACTTTTTCAAATCTATATCAAATTGGTCCGAGCAGTCCTCCTGTAACAGCCAAGTCAAATCTCATTTTGATAATCACCTTTTCTAATTTTAAATAGAAGTAAAATTATGTTTTATTTTTCTATTAAAATTGTCATTAACAAAACTAAAAGACACACGTTTTATGTCTGATGTTTAAGTTAATAAAATACACTGTACCACATTGTACCAACGTAAATGTACTACCAACGTCAATTGCAGACTGTGAATAGCTTTTGCTCCTTTGTGATTCCCCCAGGGACATTGCAAGCGAAATGCAGAGTACAAGATATGACAGTTCATATGTTAATTAACAATTAAGTTATATGTATATGTTTAATACAGAAGCGTAACTATTCAAATATCTCCCTCATTTTATACCCATGATGAACTTATTGCCTTAGGGTAGCTTTTCTCAATCTGACTTGTAATGGAAACAATATTAACAGGAAAGCTTTGTAAGGGTTACTACTTTTTGATCCTGCCGAATAGCCTGTCTGTCAACTGTTTTCGGGATTTCAAGCACAACAGTCGCAGCCACCCACACAGCTACTACCTTTAACTTATTAGTTATTCTCAGAGGGACAAAGAGTGCGAGTGACATACTTATCTTCATATAAAACCTCGGTCAGACAGGGACAGAGTAATTATGAACTGTGAAACGTTTTTATATAAACCTATAAACTTGTTACTGCCAGATGTAGCCAACTATCATAAAAAAATCATATTCAAATTTCATTTGTCATCTTTAAAACGCGGTAATGAGAAGACTGTTGTTCTATTTAGGTTAGTAATAATAACCTTATGGTACTACCGAGACAATTACTTATAGTGTCGTTCTTCTTCTAACCGTTAGCTTAGAGTCTACGGTAGCTTAGAGTATAAGAAGATGACCCCACGATCGAGGAGTTGCTCGTGGTCATTAAACTGTCAATGCAAACCTACTTCTCACGCAAGTACTTTACCTTAACTGGAGGGCTACCGGGAAAACTAATATTTTTTGTTACTAGTACTCTTTTAAAAAAACTGTCATGTGCGCATCAAACTCTGGCACCGAGGATTCCGTACAAATTTGATGTTAATATTTTATTTTATGTACTTATGTACACGCGTGAACAAAGCGGGACGCTCATGCGAATGGCGCACGGCTTATCTGTGTATAGTCGGGTTATAACCCAGAACCCTATATTTAGACTTCTTTTAAAAATAGGTCATATAGATGGAGCCGCACTTATCGTATTACATTAATTTTCTACATAAACGTCTGTATCATTGACGTAGAAAGTTGATTTTTTCATAATTTTAAAGTGTTGCAGACGTAAATATTTAATATGAATTTCAATTTGATACCTATTCGCATTTCTGAGAAAAAGGTTTTGACAAATAGAAGGGCAACAAACTGATCCTATATGGATTTCATTTATTTGATTTTGAAGTACAGATCACAAAAAAACCACATTATACTTCTACTATTTTGTTAAATGCATTTGGTTTTACAATTATCTTAAATGTGGGCCCTTCAGTTTTATTTCACCTACTACTACCAAAGACAATGACGTGAAATTATCTTTATTATAAACCCGTCGTTACAGTCACCTCGCCTTCAATGATTACACGCTAGCAAATTATGCCCGAGCTTAAATTAAAGCATAGTCCACACTTTAGCTTATCCTTAAATTACAATGTCTACATTTGCTATTGAAGTAATATACCATGCCTAATATAATAATTACAATTTGTCGCCTAAAATTCGAGGTAATTGTTAAAATTTTGCAAGCGAACTGGAAAATGCTTGCAGAAATCAGCATTTATATAAGAAATTCAGTAATTAGTTGAGTTTCTTCGACTTTATAACACGTCTCAAGATTTAAACAAATATTCCCATTGCATAGATTCAATGTGTATGGAAAAGACTCCATATTTTTATAAATTATTTATAATTCCAAATTACGTAGCAGTTAAATTTTATTATTATTTCATAGTTTTCTTTATATTGTTCAATACTAGAAAGTAGTAGACTGTATGAAACCCGAACTGAATTGAGAGCTATGATGCTTAGACTAGAGATTTATGCACTTGATTTCTTGTTTAAACATGTTCTATACGTATATGCATTCGTAACTTTATTCGCTAACTGATTAAATTAAAATAATAATAATAATGATAGTTACATAGAATTGATACCACCAAATAGTGTACCCTAATATTTAACCCAAGTGTAAAACAAAAAGTAAACCACGAATATTAATATGGCAGCAATCAAAATTACAAACTACGCTCAAAATCCCAAAGGTTTTACACTCTACCGTTTCCATACACCACTATCCGTGCGCGCACTAATGAAACACATTAATAACATCTGTGCTGACTAAAATGTCTTTTGTTTCTTGTGCGATTTCGGAAATTGTACCCCTCTTTTGTTTCGTTACATCCAGTTAATAACTGGGTTGAACGAAATATTGTTTACAAAACATTATGGAGAAGGTCCCACGGTCTCAAATTTGAAATTTATAGACGTTTGAAATATGCGTATGACTTGAAATGCTAGCTTGCTGTATTGTTCTATTTTTATCGTGGGCAAATTCCCCATGCCACCACCTGCCCCAAAACTGGTGGATGTGATTATGTCGGACTTGAACCGACTAAAACGCACGCCGTCTATGGATTTTTGATTGCCGGAGGTGGGATAATACTAGACATGTTTATGGCCCTCCGGCAGACCTGCGGACATCTCTTTTGAGATGACCCCCTTCCACTAATGTAGGAACCATGGTGTAGCCTCTGGGAATAGGCAGACGCGCTTTGCAGTTGCGCTTTCTAGTATTAAACTGCCGATGCGACCTGCTACTGCTAAAGTGACAGGCGGCTTCACCCATACTGTATTCTGAAAGGTTTATATTGAGAATGAAAATGAGTTTAAGAATTATTATTATCATTTTAAGAACAATCCAGCCACATGAAGGAATAAGGTTCTTGTTCAGGTTTCATTTTCAGTGTTGAGACATGAATGTTGGGGCATGATGGCAGTCACTTACATATAAGTTAAGGCAACTGGAGTTTTAAATATAGTTTATCAACATCAATTTATTTAATAATAGCCAGCCCTCTTCTCCGTCCGCGTGAATGTCGGTTATCGCGCAAAGTAAAGAGGCGCGTAGAATCTACTCGCCTCTTTAATCGCCGCTCACTCGACTTACATACGAGTACTTAGTTCCATCATCAATAGTTTCCGCAGCGCATTGCGAAATGGCACTTTTTTATACCTTGGGTTGCGTTACTTAAGTTAGCTAGGAAAGATTAAGGATTCTTACTTAGGATCCTTAATCTTTTCTAGCAATAAATATATCCTATGTTACTCAGGGTGATTGTAGCTTTCCAATGGTGAAAGATTTTTGAAATCGGTTTAGTAATTTTGAGTTTAATCATTACATTACACACATTTTACAATTATTTTCTCTTTATAATATAAAACTATTCGTAATGTTTATATTTCATATACAGATTACCTTACAATTTAGAGTAGATTTGAAATTAATCACTACAGTTTATTAAATGTAAACACAAGAAAAGCGTATGAAAAACGTAATGAGGTCCCAACTTACTTAGCCGGGGCATGAGAGATATGCTAGAGGCAAACTCACCCTTAGCAACTGGTGCCCCAAGACGGCCGTGTGGTTTTATTCGGTTCAAGTCCGACATAACCAACTTCGTTTACTTCGGCAGGGGGTATTTATGGAGATTTCCGCACGGGGAAAGAAGTTCCCAACTTATACAGATAAAGAACTTTATCATTTGCATTCTTCTGCTCATCTTATAATCAAAATCTAATAATAAATCAAGGTGACAAAGTCTTGTTTTTTTAGCATTAACGCCGGCCGACTTCACCGAGACTTACCTCCCTCTCAATTAATATCAGTGCCGGATGCCTCCTTTATGTACTCCTTTCTTATCCCTTTTTCCTGTTCCTTTGTTTCCCGTTTTCCACAAGTAACGCCTTCAAAATTGTAAACGATTTGATCAAGCAGGAACCGTAAAAGATTTTTTGTTTTTACAGAAAATATTTCACATCTTATTAATTGCTTATTAATCTTCAAGTAAGTAGTTCATTTATATTTTCTTCCATGAAGCTCTAATTCCGATTTATACTCAAAATACTAATACAAGAAAGCGAGAAACAAAATCCGCCAAAGATCTTCCTATTAAGCAGCATCATCATAAAGAAAAATGTTTAATAAATACGACACTAATATAATCTTATCAACGTTCTGCCTTCACCAAGTCATTTTCTCTTAATGACCATATTATTTAAGATGATGGTATACTTAGCAACCAATCTCATAATCTTTCTTACAGGTGGAGATAACAAAAACGAAAATTTCCATTTTAACAAACCATTCACAAGTCAAAAGAAAAAAGAAAGAACCATTAAAACGAAAGTTCTGATTATTTGCCGTTGTAATTGGAGCAATATCTAAGTTGTTATACGAAAAAATTGAAATTTGTTCCACGGCCGGAAATCACTTAATTCCGCCATTCATTCAATTAGGGATTGCTTAGAATGATCACGATTATTTAGAGAAAAATATTATAATGGCCGCTACTGGGTTCTGTAATTACATATTTTATTGCTTTAATTATTATCTTTTCTGGTTTCTTCTTCCTTTGATCATCTTTTTGTATCTGTTCTAAAAGTATTTTGAGTAAAATTGTATTAGGTAAAGTTAAGTTGCTTTAGTAAATTTTGTTTTCATATGTAACTGTATGTTTGTTTTAGTAAGATATAAGCATTATTATATAGATATTTTTTACCATTTCTATGTGAGAATGAACAGATTTTTTGTTTGACTGTGCAATTATTTCACTGCAGACAATTCTACTAAAAAGTCTGTTCGCTAAAACTCATAGCATAGGGCCTTATCTCTCTAAGCAATAAGTTTTAGCAAATATATACTTTAGTATCTGATTTCTTTCTGATTGATTTTTGAGTTGGTTATACAAACCATTTACATTTAAAACTGAAAGTAAGATATTGAATGCTAAAAATAACAATATTTACAATCACAAATAATTATAATAAAAGAGCGAATCAAAACTAACAGTTTCACAGGCTGTTCTCAATGAAACAAAAATACTTCACAAAATAAACACGTAAATAAAATAACTTTTAATTGAAAAGCAATCCAGCGCTAAAGTTGTTTGCGGCTCACCACCCAAACAATAGGAATCCTAGTTGAAACACACAAACATGACAAATAATATCCAAATGTTGGCCCTGTAAAATATTCCGAACAAGCGACGTAGTTTGTGAGTGAATCTATTTGAACAAAATAATCACATTAGTTGGGCAAACATTTGTTGTTTTTGCGCAAATATTGTAACACTCGATGTGTGTTATTTGGTTATAGATACGATTTGATATTTCGAAGACCGTTTGCATTTTATGGTGTACATTGTAAGAGATAATTTCACACGTGACTATGAATAGAAGTGAGGTGTTTGGTATTTACTTGACTGTAAATATTGGCTATGGTGTTATAGAAAACCTTACCGAGAGAAAACCGTAGACGAATAGGTATTTGGCAAAATTTTCAAAGATTAGAAAGCCTCCTCTTAATTGTGAAATATGAGATTCTTTATTCAATTTCTCATTTATTTGCAGTATACAACAACTGTAAAAACAGTACAAACTGGCGCTCTTTGTTTTCTAAAAGTTGTTACAGCTATTATTGATCCAATATATGAGATAGATTGCAGACACAAACAATATAGTAATTGCTTTATGATGAAATTTTCTAAATTGGTACATACTAATATCACTCTGACGACCCTACTCACTAACAGAAACAACGTCAGGACGTGAGTGGAAAATGAAATTTATTTCACATTAAGGTGTAGTCACGTTGAAGATCATAACAAAACTTCTTCAATATCGTAACAGTAATAGAGATGTTCAATCTATAGGAATTCAGTTAATTGAAAATAGCATATCGAGCCAGAGTTAGCGAATAATAGCCAATCTAGTCTCTACAACATTCATTCAATAGAACTTAGAGGTGTATCCATAGGTGAACTCAAAACTTATGCTATAGGTAATAAATAGTTCTTGAATATAAGCATCATGTATTATTTCATATAATACAGATCATTGAACAATAATTTTTTAAACGTTTCAAGAATCGATTTGAAAAATAAAAGTATTATTTTCTGCTGAATAAGTATCGTTTAAATTGAAAAAGTTTTATTTTGTTCGATCAAATACATTAATAAATCATGTGGAAAATTGCGTTTTCAATAAGAGTTGAATCATATAATTAATTGTTATTTTATCTGCATATACAACTACAGTAGCCTCGGCATGTAAACCAGCTACAAAACAGTTCTATTCTAGTTCTTAAACAAAAGGCTGTACTTGTTTCACAATAGATCTAAATAGGTCGCTGCAACTCACAGACTTTCGTTGACCCTACGTAGAATATAAAATCTCAGCTACATTTATGTCGAGGTCTAATCCTATGTTCTCTAGGTAACACATCAGTTATTTTAAACCGATCTAAAAATGAAGTAATTTTGCATTAATTTCAACAGTTCAGTATGTATGTTGTGTATGTTTGTGGTTTATTTATAGAAATAAATAGTTGTATTACATTAAATACGACAAATTCGCATATTTGGTGGAAGTCAATGAGTGGAAAATGTGAGAGTAAGTAAACTACATACATAAATGGACTGGTGAGTGGTTTCATGCATCCGCGATTGTAATGAAACGCTCAGTAAAAGAATGTAATTTATTTCGACTGCCTTTTATTTTTTTTCTCGGTTGTAACAGATGGAATATTTGGTGTTTGCGTTTATACAGTATACAGTTCAGCAATTCTTCGTATTTGCCCTTCATTTAAGCGTTTCCGACATTTTAAAAACGTGAAGCTGAGTAAGAATTGGTTGCACCTAACTATTCTATCTTTTTCATTGAGTATTAGTAGGTACTAATTATATAATAAACTAAAAACAGACTCACTTAAGGTATACTTTTAAGAAAATAAGTGAGGTAGTTGAAGAATTTAGAATACATGAACATTTTTGCATGCATGCAAGTTTTATGAGTAAATTAGGACAAAACATCCTTAAACAATATAGAAATGCTTTCATCGAATTATAGCTACTCAATAGACCAAGAATCAAACTGGTAAATAATCAATCATTTATCTATATTTTTCATTATCATGAATAAAAAATTAATGTGTCTGTTTGCGGTGTAATCATCCTTCCCTACTATCGCAACACATTTTCACAACTTTTTTCTGCGCTGTGTTGTATACTCTCGAAGTAAATGTAGCAAAACTTACACTGTGAACGAACCTTAGCATCGCTGACGAGAATATATTGTGTTTATTAAACTATGCTAAGCAACTGCTCTGTGATTAATACGGATATGGAGTGCCCCATATAACTAAATCGTGAGGTGCCAAATTAGTTACCAGTTCCCACAAACTACCTCTGGACAATACCAAGTTTACCTACAGCTTCCAATTATTCTGAACTATTGTGCCTAAGTTTGATATCTCGGTACGAAGTTAGTTAGAAGAGAGAATAGAGTATTGTGCGGTGCTTAGACTACCAAGTGATGTTTAATTGGGAACTGGAAAAGCACATTGGTTGAAGTTTAAATACTGTATTTTGAAAATATAGGCTCACAGGCATTTAACGGTTTATATGATGAATAATGTACAGTTCACATGCCAAGAAATGGAGTATACTATTCACTCTCACATGTATATTAGAATTCTTACTTCCTTGTTCGTATTTACAGAAAATTCTCAAACAAATACACAGAAAGAAGAAATGTGCCCTTTGAGATATTTTTGCATCTCAATGATATTAGATAAGCAATTATAGCGCTGTTTATTTAGACTCAGGCAATCATCAAGCAAGTAGACGATAAACCTTTAGCAGTAGAAATATTAAAGTCCTCATTATAGTAATGTTTTTCTATTCTTGGAGGATAGCTATGGAAAACTAACAAAATCAGTTGAAAGTGAATTTGAAATCATATAAATAAAATTAGCCAAGTCAGTTTAAGACGATATTGTATCTTTGATTACTTTAACTAATTTCAATGCATCAATTTCTCATTTCTTCGTCATTTTGATGCAACAAATTTTTGCACTGCTAACTGTTAAAATAACTCAGTCTAATTTGAAGGAAATAGTCATTAAACTTCAACGCTTTATTTGGTTACGTAATTAGATCACGCAGCTGCTGTAAATGTATGCAATGCTAATGCCATCTGATTTGATGCAGCTGATTTGCTAATCAGAATAGGCATGTGTAGGTAGTACAAAATAGCGGTTTGCTGACTGCGATGTTTTAGTGATGATATTGCTCCTGCTGGTGTTGTTTGACGTTTAAACAACAGTTCTGTTTACGCTTGACTCCTATTTAGTTGACAGAGTTGATAACTGATGTTAAGGTTCGAGTTTTTTTATAGTCACGTTATTTTAGAGTTTATTTAAATAAATTCTTCACTGCACGCACAATGGCCCAAAAAGGGAGGCTAGGTGCGGACAAAGGAGTCCCAAATACGATACGAATTTCTTTACTATTTTTGTTACTAAAGTGAAATTTCGTGAGAATTATATATAGATACTAATTATATTTTTGAGACGAAACATTACGGTAGTTCATAAAGGCCTTTAATTTATAAATTTAACCTTTTAACTGCATTCACAGATTTTGGAAACATCGTACAGCTAGCAAAGCAAATCCTTAAATAGAAAATCATTTTTTATGATGCCAATCAATCCCATTTTATGTATGAATCAACAAACTAATAGACTATTCAAGGTTCAAGTACTAGCAATGACAGGACTTGTTGAAAAAAATTCGACTAAATATAGTCATTGCCACAAATTAATTTCATCGCACAAAATGTATGTGTGCTAAACACTGATCATAATTCGATGTAGCTACCATTGTTAGCTGGTAATTAATTATAACTTATGGTCACGCAAATGATAAATTAGACAACATTAATTATCATGTTACCAATGATGCGGCAATGGAATGGGGTGGACATGTAAACCATATTGCAGATATCTGCAACACAATACTGTATTATCTGGGGTACAATAGAATGTAGATGAATAAACTGGCTGTAATGGTTTTGAAATATTAACATGTAAAGCACGAAAGTGATCTTAACCTGAAGTCGGACTCACGCACGAAAAGTTCCATATATTAACTATTTTAAGTACCTATTTGTTGTTATAGTGGCAGCAGGAATAAATCATTATCTTCGGTTCAATACAGCCTAGTGACAAACAGATGAATTTTCAGTGAAGAGAAATTTAAAGGTTGCGGTCCTGAATACGAAAACATGTTGTAAAATAAACTTATAGAATCATAGTGTATAATTAAATTTATAAGCGAACATATATATAATCTATTATTTATTTTGTGTGCATAAACGTTTCAATAAATACATGGTATTCATAATAAAAAAGTGTACAAACCTTGACTTTCATTGAAAAAGCCTAGCACCATAATGACCATGACCAGCACGCCAATTTTGAATCGGTAGCTGAAGCTCACAGTATACATGTCGACCCGCCAATTCGTCATGGTTCAACCACGACTCATCCATTCGTTGTACAATTTTGTCTCTCCACTGCGCTGCTCGTGTGGGTCACTTGAATGCATCATCTGGAAAAAAAGTAATAAACTGAGATAAAGAACAATAATGTGAGTAAATAAAACGAGTAGTATAGTGTAGTATAGTAGTAGAAATAGTTTTAAAAAACAGCAGTATCTTTTGGTATAAATGACCCGTTATAAAAATGTTGTGAATATTAATTATATTTTTATTAATTTATTCTTTTTAACAATAATAATTTAAATGTAATTTCCTCGTGTAGTGATGGATAAAGAATATTACTACCCCGTCTCATTCAAAGAACGAGGGAAAATATGTATTTGAATATCACTGCAAAAGAAGGTCAACTCGAAATAAAGCATTGTACCAACTCATCTGGTCAGCGTGGAAACAGTAAACCAAAACCTCCCAACATCAGGAGAGGCCTATTTCCAGCAGTGGATTGTTATGGACTAATTGATTGAAGAGATTTTCATTTAAAATCATTTCTTTTTTATCATCATTCCCTGAACCTTTTTCCCAACTCAGTTGGGGTCGGCTTTTCACTATATAAAATCATTTCTTTTTTATATAGTGATCATATTACAATTTGCTCGTATCAAGTTATGATTATATGATATTAATCTTTGACATTGTTACGTTACTTAAGTTGATTTAATAGAAACAACATAGTTAATAATATAAAGATGATTGTTCCAAATACTGTCAACATCATTTTCATAATATTATATCGCTTATGAAACTTTCTGCAAGTTTCCATAACTACAGATACCAGAGACCAAGCTGAAGGCATCACCGAAAGTTTCTTCCTTATTTCTTAGTTTGTTCCTTTATGATGCACGCCGAAAGTTATATCAGAAATAATGTCCTTCATTTATTTCACCCAATATTACGTCCAAAGTACTTTTTACTACATAAAATTCTTATACAACTAGTTAACAGTACTTTATCACAATTATCAAGCAAAGTTTTAGACTTTCAAATGATTACATGGCAAAGTTACAAATTAATGTCAAAGTCGGTATTTTAATCAAATATCTACATTTACTGGCTCTTTGAGCTACCAGCTTTAGTGATATATGATAAGCCTTTAGTGATGTAATTATGGTTCGCATAAACGCTTATCTATCTCCTTTTGCCTTCGCTAAGTAAACATTTAGTAACTATTGCCAGAACTGGATCAAATTAATATGGGAGTTAATGTGGACCACCAGTTTTCAAATAAAAAAGAATAATGTTAATAAGAGGTAGGACATGACGCTATCTCCCGTCCTAAATGAGTAGTCCGACTGGGGAAGTACTTCCTCCCAACAGCATAGGTACTGTGGCTTATAATAACATTATGTTGTGTTTCCGGTGGTGAGTAGAACCCAGGTTGTGTTGTCAGTGGGAATACAGAGAAATCCTTCGTTGTCTTCTGCATTGACAGCACAGAGGCTCTCTGAGCATTACCCCTCCCCCACTCTTCTCTATATGGTCGGCAGCACCAACGTGACGCCCATGGTGTTGCAAACGTTCATAGGCCATGGTTACCACTTTTCATTAGGTAGGCCGCGTGCTTGTCTGCCACCTAAGTGGGTAATCGGTAAACTTTTTTCTTATGCATAAATCGTCAGATTGACTGCATCACGCCTGATGGTAAGCAGTGGCGCAGTTCAGAACATGGTGGCCGCCGTTACAAGTGCCATCCCTGCAACGGCAGTCAGTCAGTTGTTTTTTCACGCCCCACTTGAATGACCCGAGACTGTAGAATGAAGGAAACACGTATGACGGAGGTAGGACACGACGGTATCTCACGTCCGAAATGAGCTGTCCAACTGGGGAAGTACCTCCGCCCTACAGAAGACCGCGGTCATAATAACCATCGTGTTGTGTTCCCGCCGGTAAGTAGGGTAGCCAGAGCTCACTGTACCCCTCCTTCCCCTCCCCTTTCTAGCCTCCCCACCCCTTCCCAGCTCTCCCCCTTTCCCTTCAGGGTGGGCAGCGCGTGTGTGACACCCTTAGTGTTGCACACGTTCATAGGCCAGGTGGCCGCTTTCCATCAGGTGGGCCGTGTGCTTGTCTGCCACCTACGTAGTATAAAAAAAAAAATGGTGCCAGATCATTCCCGAACTTAATGGTGCGACATAGAAAAGAGTAGCCGAACCGCTTGGTTCTTGATGGAAATGTTTGTCCGTATGTGGATGACATCTAAGTCCTACGCGCGTTGTCATGTGTAGGAAGAGAGAGGGTGGGACCAGTTGGAAGAGCTCATCATACACAAAAAAGAAAAACAATCAATTTGAGGACATGTTCTTTTTGAAGTCGGTTAAAACGTTTTTAAACGTGGCACCTCATATTGAAACATAAAAAGCTTGAGCCTTATAACAAATTATTTAAAAACATATTTTAACACTTCTTTATAACATCCTTTATCCTAAAACAAAAATCTACATTAAAGTTAATAGCTCTGAAACCAACGAACGGCTTATCTTTTAAAGTGGTTTCTATCGGGAGAACTTTATTTATTTAAGGTTCCTTTCGTAATTATCTTACTCATCATAAAATTACCATAGATAAAATGATATTCTTATTATAATGTTATCTATACAAAAACTCTTGAAAATAATCCTCAGAATCTAATTTTACGATGCTATGAAAATTTATAAAAATCTTAACTTATTACATTTATGTTTAGTGAGTTTGATAAATTCCATTAACACTTCATCTTGGTCTACAAATTTTGAAATTAGTTTACACAGCGGTACAATATCCGTGCCTTATCTTTTTTAAAAACTAGACTTCCAGATATTGTGGCTGTATAAAATTAACTTAATTTTTCGGTAAGCTTCTCAAACAAATGTCAAAATAATGTCCAATGTCTGTAAAAATATTTCTAAATGATGTATGAAATATTTTTGGTAAATTTTTTTTTATTGTTCGCAAAATCTCCACGGATACCACTGCCACCAAAGTCAGTGGAGGTGATTATGTCGGACTCTAACCGCAATATTGGTCTTTGATAGTCGAATTGTGAGATTATATAAGACATATCTCTCGCACCCCGCCAGACCCCAGGATTTCGCTTTGAGATGACCCCCTTCCCCTAATGTGGGAACCATTCTTTTGCTAGGGTGAAAGGCGGCTGCAACCCGTCAGTCCCAGACTCACGCTCATGGAGGATGGAGGTCATTCTGCGCCCTTCGACGCCTTAGTCGCCTTCGTTACAAAACAAGTTACAAAACAGTTAGTCCGTATACTTAGGACCTTGCTAAATATTAACGTACAAACAGTTACACCCTTTCAACCTCAATTTCTGATATTGTTATCATGTATAAATCACAGTCACTTTTAACTGCAGGTTGTATAATAATTTCTATAAAAAATACTAAATAATATTTAAGAGAAACAAATTCGCTCTTCTCTTATTTCTCTGAAAGAAACAAAAACAGTTTAATTATCATTTATGATTTTTGACATAACCCACCTCGCTGACAAGCCACTCGTGCTGCCTACCTTGTAGACACCTTCTAATGCCCTTCTTGAAGAACCCCATAACGCTTGGGAAAACCACGGCAGGGATTTGTGATTTTGTAGCATGATTGCTACAAATTTTAAATAATTGTGTTGAGGAATATTATTCTCAGGAGGTTGATGTATCTTTTGCTGTAGTTACGACGTTCCAGACTAATATAAACTTACTACCTTATTTATCTTTACTACAGAAAGTTTCACAGTTTTTTGTTAATTTGCTTTAACGTTTATGCTACCCGTTCTGCTTTAGTAGTTTAACAAAAATTTACTGTTGATAAGTGGGTACTCCAAGTAAAATTCTCACATTGGCGATTACAAATGATACAAGTCTCAAGTGCGTGCTTATTTACACCCATAAGATTACTTATTTACTGCTACAAGATACAGTGTTTTTTTTCATATCCAATCTTCAATAACCATGCGGGTGTGGTTGGTCAAGTGGGCCATGAAGCGAGACAGTCTCTTTGAAAGATATAATTCGCAATAAGGTCCATCCGACTAAGAAAAAAGTTACCGACAGAGCTAGCAGAATAAGTAAGCTGTAGTGGCAGTGGGCTGGCCACAATTACTGAAGGGCCGATAGCCGTTGAACCAAACAGTCCTTGAGTGGAAATAACGACAAGGCAAACGGAAGGTAGGGTACCCCTTAGTCAGATGAACCGACGACCTGAAAAAGGCGTCTGGGAGAGACTAGATGTGGAAATCGGAAACTCTGGGACAGTGACTTACGTTGGGGTGGGTTGTGTCCAGCAGTGGAGTAAATAGGCTAATTGATTAATCGAATCTTCAATAACAATTATGTATACCTAAATTATATTAGCTTCGATTAAGGAGGCTATTTAATAACGTGCGGAATCCAATCACATAAATCTGATACTGAAGTTGTGGATAGAGCGATTAAGTAGGCGTCGGCCTGTCCAGTGTGTTCGTGCATTTGTAACTCGAGAAACATTGACCTAGTTATACTAGCCACGATCTTTATCACATTTCCTATTAAAGAGAAAACTAGACTTATACGTTTTGACTAATAATACTTGAAGCTTGAAAAATGTATGTCTAGCTGGGACTTTAAGTTCTAAGAAATATGCTCTGACTACTTGAGATCAAGTTTAAGGCATTCTAAATTCTCAAAATATTCGGTAGACTCCAACGTTGCCCACGTGGCTACGCTCAAGTGATAAAAGCATTATTACGCCAATGTTTTTTTATAATTCGCAAATATATTGGTGACAGCACTATCACCCCACTATGGTTGTTCAGAAGGATTTTGAATAGTCAACACGTGTTCACGTTATTAAGTTTTCGAATGAAAATCGATTTGCGCAACTACGTAAAAATATTTAATGCAAAATTAATCGTTTATATAAAGTGTCATTTCTGACGATAAGCATAACCTGTTTAAGCGCTGCCTTAGTCGTTGCCGATTCAAACGCTTCATAACTTTCTGCGTAAGATTAGTCTCTAACTAAAACTTTTCAATTAGTAAGTTCAGTAAAGAAAGTGGCCTGAAGTTCCTTCGGGCCATTAAAGAAGTCTTTTAGAATCGCCAACGTGCAAGTTTTAATGTCTTTCACAGATTCTCTTTGTAGAGCACCGTTAAGCGAACAAACAAGAATTGGTCAAGAGAACGCTGTGAATATTGAAGGTGCAGGTATAGTAATTTATAGTTTTGTTTTATAACAAGAACTATTTAATTGTTCCTTGCTATTTACATTTCGATAAGCTCTTTGAATACTACCAGCAGATACTCAGAACTATTCTTCTAATATTATAAATGGAAATGTTTGGACGTATCTATGTTTAGATGTTTGTTACTCAACCACACTCAGTGCGCGAGCAAAGCCGTGTGCATCAGCTACATCATGTGTTTGTCTACAACCTGCTTTTACTTGACAGGCGTGTATCTCATACTCCTTTCTATGTCTATCATTCAAAAAGCACTTCGGAACAAATAGTCCGCCTTCTACTCCTCTTAATTGGTCAATAATGACTTTTTTCTTGTTTCACTATCCAACTAAAAGAGGAACTAAAATCCTATTTTTCACTTACTCGTTGAAGTTTGACGATGATTGATGATGACAATTAAAAAAGAACACACTACGACTGCGGATAATCGTAAACTTTGTTCATTACTTTTAGTTTAATCTGAGCAGTTTATAAAATATTAGGGTCAAAATTGTTATTTGTTCTAAACATACGTAATAATTGAATAAGCAATGTAAATACATACTAAAAAGACGTACGTGTATAGAGCAGTTTTCGCTGCCGCACGAGTCGCATCCATTCTCTCGTGGAAGCAAAAAAATTATCTGAACAATGTCGTTATGAAGAATTTTTGTTATACACTTTTGCACTTATTTCCAGAGGGAATAGTAATGTGTGCCTGTTTAGAGTTCCAGGCTTTTATGGTAAGTGTAAACTTGTAGTGACATTTTAGTGAAGATTTTAAAAGAAAGATTTTGAAATGTTTACTATTTTGCAGCTCTTTCTGTAGTATTGTAGTAAGCTGTTATAAAGAAATTTTGTCCTACAACTTTGGTATAAGATTTGGTATAAGATTATCAAGAGATTTAATTAAGAGATGCTGATTGATGAACAAGACTCCGGCTTCCCTATTGGGGTTTGAAAGTTAGTTCATCATCATCATCAGCCCGCGGCAGTCCACTACAGGACAAACCTCTCCCAAGACGTGCAACTTTAATTAGTCACTCCTTAAAATGCCTAATAAACGAAATTGTGCCAAGGAAAAAATGAATAGCAGATCCTGAGCACTAAATTAGAAGCTTTAGAGACAACCGGGATTGACGCTCGCTTATAGCCGAGGGAAGAAAATCAAGAGTCTCAAAGAAGTTATTACTATATTTACGTCTATGACATCGTTAAAATTAAAATGAATTTTTATACCTTCCATCTTAATTTGCTTGCGTTTTATAACACCAATAAAATATTAACTACATGCTCCTCGTCCAGTTTTTAAGAATTTAGCACATAAGTAATCTATCGCGGCTTCAATATTTGAGCATTTTAGTACGCGTACTTTTTATCCATCGTAAAGTCATATTTAGAAAGTAATCGTCACGACATCGATCTTGTTTTCAGGTAATTCATAGTATACCAATAATATCACATAGATAAACAATATGGGATAGCCTTCACGATATGATTGGACACGAATTATTTCAGAGCTAACGACAATCTCGTCGATTTACCCGATTTTTTATCTTAGGCATGGTCTATTGATAACAATATTGTCTACATCACAGAAAACCAAATAGCGTGTATTTTTCGCTCTACACAGCATACAAATTTAACTATATATCTAAACTAAATCCGTCCATTTACAGCGATTGCTAAGCCACGGTTTCATATTTACTTGACCCAAATCCGGGCATCCTCCTTAAACCCCTGGTAACATTACAAGTGTTGGAAGTAAGAAAATAACAAAAAGCAAGAAGTGCAAGTTGTAATTTAGGAATATGTAGCTTAGTCTTTGTACTTCAGCAACTCGCTCTTTTATTGTTCATGTTGACTACATTCGAACGTGTACAAGCTTTTGCTGAAAAAATTTCTGTGTGAGACGGTCTGATATAAATCTTGCTATTTGTAAGAAAGTGTAAATGAATGGCTTAACAAAATGGCCATAAGTAAAACGTCTCGAGAAATTTTAATGGTCTGCAAGATTTTCCTGTGTTCTTCTGATGTTGTTATGGTGTAATCTATAAGTTATGTAATCTTTAGTAATGATGTTTTGTGATTTAACTATGCATTTTAGATGAAGTTAAATTATTTGCTTAAGAAACATGTATAGTCGTCAATTTTCAATTAAATAAGTGGACAAGGGATGAGAGAAGAATAGGGTAAATACTTGAAGGTGTACTGCGAACGTATAGGTTTTAACAGAGAGCCTTGGAAGCGACCGGGGTTAGAGCGATGACGTTTGTTACAAAGCAACGAAGTCATAAGTATGTCAAATAACTGTTTAAAATTCACAAATACGACGCAACACCCGCATATTTAGTACAACAGATTTTTACAAACCAAACAGGCACCATCAATTTTTTATCCACATCTTAACTCCTCGGATACACACAAAACGTTATTGGAAAAGATCGCGTAAGCCGCTCTTAAGGAATCCCGGGAATTTATTCATGATGTGCCCAACAAAGAAGGGAAAAATGTTTTTCTCCGCACATGACGGACAGGGAACAAAAAGTTCTGAGACAGAAATTCGGAATCTTGTGTCTTGCATTATTGATTGTTTATATAGGATATCTATTTTTCATGTCGTATTATTGTAGATTTTATATTCGAAGATTATATATTTCGGTTGAGTTCTTTGTTCGATTGTAAAAAAAATGTAACAATAGGTTTATTTTTGTTAAATGTGTAATAAGAATTGAGAAGCCAATTTTATATGAAGCGACTGCCATCGGAACACCTCAATCAAATTGGCGATATCGAAGTTCTGGCTAGTCAGACTTTTGAGGACTCTAACTACCCGTAGGAACTGCCCTAAATTTTTTGTATGCCTTAACGTGCTTTCCGAGGCAAAGGCCAGTGCAATAAGCCAAATTTATGCATACAAATATTTGCACTGAGCGGGGATCGAACACGTGCTACTACTCCACAGAAGCATTGTGGTACTGGCGTATCAAATTATATTTTGTAAAAATATGCTACTATTGAAAGTAAATTATACTACATAACATTTATTTTCCAGTCACCGGAGATTTCAAAACGAAGTTAAAGAATCAAACAAACCGCAATTCGCAGAACTTTAGCACACACAACATAAGATAAAACACTATAACGTGCCCATTTAGCATACATCGTGCCATATTTATTCATATTTGGATACACTCCAAATAGGTTTCGGGGTCCCGTGACCATTTTATTTACGGCGCGGCATATTTTAGGCTCTCGTGTATTTTAACGACCGAGTTGAAAAATGTTAAAGAAATCCAATTATAATGCTTTTCAAAAAAAACTTTGTTTAATATTGAGATAGCTTTAGATAATCTGAATTGTTTGCTTTCATTATTTAAAATCTAAGTAATTTTTAATGAAACTTTCGACTAATATTATATATTCCAATTTAATCAAAATTGTGACGATATCTAAAATTGAGACTAGAATTTACTGAGCGATGTTTTTTGTATAAAATTATATTTATTTTGGCGAGATGAGAATTATGTTCCTATATTTAAATGTGTAGGTATAGACAGTGAAATATTTTTTATGAGAGTCTAGGGAGTAATAATAAATATAGGTAATTACTTTATTCTAAGACGTCAAAAAAAAGAAAAAAAAACGAATTCTCTTTTGAAACATAACCTTTGATTCCAGAGATTCCTTAATCGAAATTTGAACTATTCATCCAGGCGAGTATCACAGTACAAAACTAACGAGTAATATTGAGTAAAACCAAAATACTGGATTCCAATAAAATCAGCAAGTGAATGTTTCACCAAACAGATATTTAAAGTCGGTGTAAAGCAGTCGGACTCAGAGTGTATTTCCATCAAACTCAATCCATCACTCCGACGGTACCGA